>CM060261.1:6833729-7434745 GCA_030684275.1 Acipenser oxyrinchus oxyrinchus | reverse complement strand
GTCATCCATCTACAATACCCATGATATTTCAGGAATAAAGTGCTTCGTAGGCATTATCCCAGTTTCTTACCCAAGGTCGTCTCGGGAAAGTTGAGTACTTGTAATTCAGAACTAAATCTATTCACCTCTGTTGGACAGGTCAGTTGAAACCAAACCACCATTTAATTCTGTACAAGTGCCCGTCTCTGCAGTGAAATATTTGTCACAAACCCGTTGTGTGGGGTTTGCTGGTAATGCTATGGCCTGCTATTGGTTTTGCTGAAGATTCTTCACATCTGCTCTTGAACTGGCGCTTTGATGGTTTCCCAATGGGTTTTTTTTTTTTCAGATCTGACCACAATACAGTATAAGGAATGTGGAATAGCTGTGGAGACCCAAAGATTTGACATAAACTGTTGTCCTGTATAAATAGAGTAAATTGGCAGGAGACAGTATCATAATTCAATGTACAATGTAAAGGTGTTGGACAGATTGAAACCCCTACTACAGTAGCACAAACCTTGCTGCAGAACAGCTGCTCCTGTTGTCTGCTGCAGTCACAATGGGTTAGACAACAGGCATACTACAGTGACGGTAGAAAGATAACCATATCTCTCCCTCCAGAACGATTAAAATCAGTGCTGTCAGTCTGTCTGTAGGGGCCCCTATTGACAGTGGTATGGCAGGTGGTCCTAATGTTTTGTCCAATGCCCTGTACATTTCTGTAGAGCAATCTCAAGACACAGCACAGCATCTGAAGTGACAAGTTCTGAAATGAGACCTGAACTTGTTGGACCGTGTCATGTGTATCCCTGGCAATCAGACTCCATCGTCTAGGGGCATGGGAGCCAGAAGCAATTGACCAAAAGCCAGAGTTTGGTGGAAAAAAAAAGTCCTGAACTCATTACATGGAGTGGCTGAGGATGGAGGCCCCTGAGTAAGGTCAGTAAGATTTGGCTCTGAGTTTTTCTTTGCCTGAAGCAATTGAATCTGGCTGTTGTTTATGTCCTTGAAACAGGCATCAGATTTCAGTTTATTGATTTAAACAGACAAAACCCATTTCATTATCAAGGGTGCCTTTGCAAGAAACGCTGTTGAAGTACCTCTTAATAGTTTTAATATTGCAGTATTAGCTATTTACACTGAGAAGATAGAAGGAGATGAATAATCTGATTACTGAAAATGTGCGCACAACTCAAAGCAGTCTACATTTACCACTGTAATGGTGTGGTTTGGATGGATTTTTTGCCATGTCTTGACTTTTCCTGGTTAAATATTGATTATATTAATAAAAGTAAAGTGGAACTTGATTTAACTAGTCACCAAAAGGACTGAACTTTTCTGTCTGCTAAAAGCTAGTGGCTGCTTAGCATAATAATAATAATAATAATAATAATAATAATAATAATAATAATAATCAGAGGTGAAATGTGTACCTACTTTTACCAGTGACAGAGACACATGGCTATAATAATCCTGTACATTTGTCACACTTTAGAGCTTACATATATCTAGAGATTTTCTTATCCAGTTGTGAGAAATCTTTAGTACATTGAGAGTATCAGGATTTGTGTATATAGGGAGGAATGTGCCTTGTCCTGTCTGTCCCTTTGCCCGTATGTGTACATACAATGGGTGTGGATCAAGGTGATCTACAAGCACTGACATGCTTGTTATTATGTGTTGCATTATGGATTTTGACCACTGGAGGGCAGCATATGTTTAACAGCTCATGATTCCAATCGGTTTCAAGCATAGAACCTCATAGACCACCTTGGTTATACTGAATCGCCCATTATGAGTATTTTCATTTTCGTAACTATTTATTATTTTAAGATGGGAGACAGTACATATGCTGATTTTTTATTGCATTTTTTTTTCAAAATGTGTGTGGGTGCACAGCTGCTACTATTGAAAGAGACACACACATTTCATCAAGAACTTAGAAAAGTCCTCGGAATCATATAAGGAGGTCATTTCTGTTGTTCCCTGTGTATTAAAACAGCGACACATGTACATACTGCAGTCGTTATCAATGTTGTGGAAAACCACAAACACTGTAGTGTGTGAGTCTCTGTGGTGTATTTTGTCCTAAAAGTTAAAATGCCAGCTTTGGGCCTAGTTTTTATATTTAAACGGTGGCGATTCACCACCATTTAGAACAATTGGTCTGTCTGTCTGTCTGTCTGTCTGTCTGTCTGTCAAACTGACGTGCTGTGCCATGCTTCCATTTATCACGGATGCCGAGTTATTAAGGGGTAGGTGCAATCAAAATACAGTGTCTCTATGTTATTTCCAGGGAAAGTAACGCTAACTATCTAAATGTATTTCCTACCAAAAAAAAAAGACACACACACACAGGTGGCAAATGATGATCAATAAAATACATTATTTAATTTACACAAAAGAAAAACTCAAACTAATGTTTATTCTGACAGTTGAGATAAACCAGTGTAAATAGACACTGCGCTAATTAAACTAATTAGTGTCATTCATAGGACGTTTGTCCTATTTATCAGTGGTGTATACAGTATAAGTAACGACTGAGAAACATTTCATATACTGTAAATATATTGTTTAAAACTATGGCTATTATTATTATAACTTTAAGAATGCACTAAAACTGCCTAAGCCCTGCGATTTGAAGTAACATTATTCTCAAGTGATGTCGCTGGTCTATCTAAATGTAATATTCAAAGTCTTTGTGTGAGACAGTGTGCCTCTCCTCAGATCTCAATGTTCAGACAGAAAGCTTCCGTTCATGTTTACAGGCACGTAGTGTATTGCTGGGCCTTCCTGTCTTCTGGGCTTAGCCTCATTAAAAAGGCAGACTTTCTAACTAAGCCCCTCTGGTAATGGCATCAGGAAATATTAAGGGTCTCTCCTGAAAAGGCCAAGTCTATACAAACACACATTTGTACCAGAGAGATTTCATCTTGTAGACAATAGCGGGTTTAATTTCCGGTTTCCTGTCTCTAAGCAGTCAGGGGGACCCTTTTTTTCTCAGAACTACATCTTCAGAAAACATGTGAGAAGCAAGGAATGTGGAGAATGGCAGTTAAAAAGTTCTTATAAAGGGCTATTGGCTTAGTTCCTAATAATGCACCCGAAGAGGACTGTTGGCTCTGGAGGTGTGATAATGACTTAGCAGTGTGCTTCTGGGGGTGTGCTATAATAAATATAACATGCCAAAAATGCCAACAATTTCAGACAAGCAACACTCACATTCAACACCATCATGATACAAATAATCCTATTCACGCTAAACAGTTACACCTCTGTAACATAAATATTGCTGTCTTTTAGTATTCCCCAATACAGTGCAGATATTTAACACCTATCGCAATTTGACTGTGTCTGATCAATAAAGAGAGTAAACCGCTTCTCTGCTTGAGCTTTCCTGAGAGTAAAACTAAAAACCAGCAAAAGCATGCAGTTTATATTATTATAGTCAATAGGGGCAGAGTCGTATGCAGCCATAATCATCTTTTTCAATAATGTTATAGATAGAATGAGTCTCCATAGCAGCAATTGCAGACCTGTATCCAACATAACAGGAAAAATAGGTAGGTAGGGTAGAATGGTAACGTTTTTCATATTTAACATACCAAATACACATTTAGTGATCAATCATTATTTGGTTATTTAGCAGACGCCTTTTATCCAAGGTGACTTACAGAAACTAGGGTGTGTGAACTATGCATCAGCTGCAGAGTCACTTACAACAGCGTCTCACCCAAAAGATGGAGCACAAGGAGGTTAAGTGACTTGCTCTGGGTCACACAGTGAGTCTGTGAGCGAGCTAGGATTTGAACCGGGGACCGCCTGGTTACAAGCCCTTTTCTTTAACCGCTGGACCGCACAGCCTCATGGTACCATATCACTGCCAGTGTGTTACTATATTAGAAACACTGAGAAACGTGTGTCAAATCCATTGTGTTACCATCCCTGCTAATGCTAACCGTTTTACTTGGGTTACCTCAGGATAGTACACTGGTATTTTACAAACTATCCTGTAACAGAACACAAAATACAATCTAATATTTAAAAGCTAGTCGACAGCAATTAAGATAAACTTCTATCAGCATTGTATCTCTTCGTTGTCGCTAACACTTACACATACTTTTACCTCACATTGCATTGTCATAAATGGTGCTGTATGCTAATGAGTTGCCCACTGCAGTATTCCTAGGTGTAAATTGGTGAAAAAATGGATCCTACAATATATATATTGCTTATGTAGTTCCATTATTACCTTGTAACCCACCACAGCCATGCCATTATATCTTAAACAACACCCTCCATCCCCATTCTATAACTATGATGTCCTTAGAAACGCTGTTATGCAAATCAACATTAATATCTAAGCCTTCATACAACCAGCGCTTTTATGTAAATAAAAAAATTTAAAAAAAACATTGACAAATGCTATATCTAGAATCTAAAGCACTTTGGCATAGTAGTTTCAATGCAGGAATAGTGAGATGATGAGCTGTCTGAAGTTTGAAAAGACATTTATCGGTTCTGTAATCTACACGGTACTGCCACTACAAAGGTAATATTTGAGCAACCAACGCTGTTTTTTGAAACTTTGTCTCTCCATCTCTGACATTTGTTTTGATCATGTTTATTACCAATCTTTTTCTTTGAATCCTGAAACAAGCATTCATCACACAGTCCATTACCTCATTTCCATTACAAAAAATACTCCACTGTGGAGCTTTAGAGTAATTCTACTCCCTGGACTTTGCATTTTCAAGGTTTCCCCCATGCTTTTCCTTTACTTAGCTATGCTTGTTAGGTTATATATATATATATATATATATATATATATATATATATATATATATATATATATATATATATATATATATATATAGTATGCCCAATTATTTTGCCCCTGATTTTCCAATAATTTTTTTTCTACTCACTGCAGCAATTCCCCACACAGCTCAGGAGACCTGAAGGTTCAGTGGGTGTCCTCCGATCCCACGACTGAGCCAGTGTCCTCTTTTACACCCAGGAAGTCGAGAGCAGATTTCAGCGAGCTGCCGGCCTCTGGAGGACAAAGGCCAGCCCTGCAGGTGTCCACTCTGAGTTCACTGGCACCATGAGGAGAAACAGTCCCTGACAGTCTTGCTTCCCTAACCACAGGGAGCGCCAGAGCCAATGAGACGCCTTGGAAATCCCCAGTGAAGACCGGCCAGGACTCACCCTGCACACCACACAGCTGCGCTTTTACCATATGAGCCACTTGGGGACCCCATTGGCCATGCTTTTAATGCATCTTTTTACACTTTGCAAATATACCACAGGAAACTTTCATAAGGGTTTCGTCCCAAAATACTACTTGTCAATGGTTGCACAGAACAGCATTTCAATGGAGCCTCCATTACCAATGCTAATTGGGACCTGGGGGTGTTGTAAAATTGATTCATTCAGAAAATCAAGCTATTACTGTTATGTACCATGGTTAGGCTGTGTGGTCCAGTGGTTAAAGAAAAGGGCTTGTAACCAGGAGGTCCCCGGTTCAAATCCCACCTCAGCCACTGCCTCATTGTGAGACCCTGAGCAAGTCACTTAACCTCCTTGTGCTCCGTCTTTTGGGTGAGACGTAGTTGTAAGTGACTCTGCAGCTGATGCATAGTTCACACACCCTAGTCTCTGTAAGTCGCCTTGGATAAAGGCGTCTGCTAAATAAACAAATAATAATAATAATGTGACCTTCCCAGTCTAATAATTACAATCCAGCCCCTGGACTACTGCTCTACTTAGCAGTTTTCATTGATAATCTGGATGAGCGGATATTGAATAAACCTGGTTACCTCAAACAGTTCAATAAAGGGTTTTATGTACTGCAAGCTTGGTTTAATTTAAAAGTCTTTCATAAAACATTCCTTAAAACCATTAAATCTCAAAATCCTAAATGATGAAAGATAGGTTCAATACGTGATTTTTGTGATATAATTGAAAATGTTATAGTATTAACTGACTATGACTTTAAAGCTGTATTAGCAAGCCAGATGTTCATGCTGCACCACAAAAATAATTATGTATATTAAAGCCTTGCAACAAATGTGATCATCATAACTTGTCACTTTTGTGTTTACAGCAGAGATTGGCTCTGGAATATTTTCGATAGTGGAAAATGTGAAGACACATGTGAATTTCCTTGTGTTGAAACCTTAGCTGTGGTATAACATACACAACTGCACATTTTAACTTTCTGTCAGGAAGTGAAAACCAACCGACTCAAGCACTGTAACTGTTGAAAGGCTAAAAGCAAACACATGCTAACTGACAATTTCTGGCTGACAGGAAATCTGCATTTTCTAAATTAAACGGCCAGCTACCTCACTTGCATTGCACTGCTTGCAATCTGCTAATGAGAACTGTTGACAGAATCCAGTGCTTCAAAGGCATTATTTGCAGATCATTTACTAGCTTTACAATAACAGGCTCACTAAACAGGATTACATATATGTGCAACAGGCTTGCAAACAAAACATTTCACTCATCTCTACAACTGGAACATTGCTCATGGCTTTCATTGGAAGTTGTACCTAGTTTTTAAGAGTGTTTTTGAAATTGAAATAAATGTGTAACAAAAGCACAGATGCAATAAAAATCCATAATAGTTTATTTTTGTAATATTCACAGTCAAATGTACAATGTTTATATACAAGTACAACACTTTTAACTCAGAAATGCGGGACATTTTTCCAGCAGAAACAACGACTCAATCACTGAACTCTGACCTCCCAGTAACCCAGTACAAGTGAATAGCTGAAGAACCTTGAATAAGCAGCCACTTGTCTTAAGTTCCAAACACTAGCTGTTTGGCCGTACTGTTGACTGGTTAATTCAGGTTTCACTGCATTTTCAATTCAGGGACTATTTACAAATGCCATTATTTTATAAAAATGTACTGAAGTGATTATCAGTATTCATAATTATAATTGTTGTTTGTCATACACATAAGGAGTAATGTACAGTTATGGTTCCTTTGAGAGTTCTTGGTCGCTCAAGCTACAGCCCTCTGATGTATATGTCATCAAACCCCACCCCCCCACGTTCAATTGTGCAAATTATCCAACTGACTTTATAAACAGCTCAATTTGAAAAAGGATTTGGTATCTTTCGAACAGAAATCTAGTTCTCTGTAATGCATATTATTTAGTCAGTTTTGGATCATTTCTGAATACAGGCAGCAAGGGTCCTTCCTCTATTTGTGTCTGTTTAGTCATTCCACATCTCTGGGGAAAGAAACAAAACACTGAGATTAGTGTTCAGCTCAGACAGCAATTTGGAGACAAATCAATCTGCTTCTAAGCAGAGGAAACCACATTTTGGTAAAATATTAATTAGAATCTGTATAATAAATGCATTGCATATGGGTCAGTATTGACTGAATAAATTAAGGCACTGTAAATAAAAGTATTACTAAATATTGTGCATCTTATATGTATATCTTTTTCAATATTTATGCAGGTTTATGTTGTGAACTTATAGTCATGTGCATTCTGCAGAAAGTTGTGGTACAAGATGTTAAAAAAGCAGCTATAACTGTAATGAGTTGTATATGATATACATCTTTTAAAATAAATGGTAATACACAGTACAAAATACATTATCATAGAGGAGACTAATGGGAAATATATGCAAGTTGTTTTTCCATATTAATAAATAAAGTGAACTGCATGGCATTTTGCAATGCAATGTTAACACGTTTTAAAATAAAGTGTTTTATTTCCTCACAGTATTAGAAAGGATTACATACCATCTAATACTCTGTCTAGGTTTTCAATGTAGCTTTCCAGGTCACTTGTGTCTCCAAGTTTTGCTAAAGAAAAAAAAAGTAAGGGAAATGCAAAATGATTATCTTAAACAACATATAAATGGCAAAAGAGTTTGTTTGTCATGTTGCTGTAACTGTAAAGGGTACTGCACAAAACATACACCACTCGTGAAAATATAAAACGAATAAAATGTCTAATGATTTAAAACAGGATTATGCACTGAAAAACATGCACACAACATGAAAGAAAATGGAGTTCCAGAGATTGAATCAGCCAACTACACAAAGCTGATCCGGCACATGTATCTTTCCTACATGCACTCACTCACAGACATGCTATTGTCTTCATTTCTCTTCCTACCTTTTGAAGGTGTCATCACTTCGGTTATCGTCAGATTTTCTTCACTGTTGTTTAGACTGCTACCAGGGGAGGAATTGCCACCTGATAAAAAAAGACAACCCTACATTTAACATCATTTTACATGTATTTTTCTATACATAGGTTTGTTTGTTTTTTAAACTCAAGTTTCTATTTAGAAAGAAGCTATGCTTTTAAGGCTTTCACTTTTTCTCTTTATGACTCAAATAGTGAAAATATGTGACTACAAGTTTAACCATGACAGACTGCATGCGGCCCTATCCAAAACGCTTTATTCTAGAAATAACTCTACATTCATGAACAAAGTTGTTATGAATAAACAGTTTGCTATTTATTAAACAGAAGTACAGTTTTATTCAAAACGTTCTAACACTACAGATGCGGTACTACTGGCTGAGCAGAAGAAATAGCTAGCCACACCTTGCAAGCACATGAAACACAGATAACAAGTACATAAAATCGGTTGTGAATAAAACTAACAATAATACTGTTAATACTGATATTAATTATATTAATAACAAAAATTCCAAACCTGGGCACGGGGGTAATCCCCAAACGCCCAGCACGTTTCCAATACCGTTAGGCTTCTTCATAACAATACATACGTCATATTTTCAAAGCGTTTACTCGTCTTTAACTAACTTTTTTTTTTTTTTTAATTTAAAAAAAAGCCTAAAACACCTGTTAATTTTGCAAAACTGTAACCAAACAACTGTTATATATTTCGAGTCATTTTAGGTAGCCTACTATCAGTGTGTGTTTGTTTTTCATTTTGTACATTAACATAATGTGGTGTTCTCCTTTCAAAAAGCAGGAGTTATTTAAAGATTGGAGAAAACGTTATGAAAATATGTCCCAATAACTCGATACAATTAAACATAACGGACGTTTCCTAATACATTTACACAAAGTAATCGTATCACATTTTACATGTATATGAAATGGACTCATGTACAGAACATTAAAACCGTTCACTTACTGTCGACTGACTCGTTAAATGAGCTGTCGCCCATGCTGGTGGCACTGTCTTTTTTCGCTTGTTTCAAATGCTGATCGTAACTTCTCTTTGGAGTGAGCGTTTCGAAATCCTCCATCACATCATCGAATTCTTTCAGCAGGTCTTCAAATTCATTTTCTATCTCTGAAAATAACAAACAGAATTGTTAGAATCGGTTATGTGGAAGTGGCAATGTACTTGAACTACTTACAAGAACTTAAATTAATACATGTATAAACGTTAAATAAGTAGTGTGGTTATATTTTAAGAAGCTACAACTAATATATTTATTTATTTGAAAGATGCATTCAAAATGTGTCTTATCTGATCAGTATTTTCCATTTTTACTGCTTATTGGTGAAAATATGATTACAAACATATTTAAACAAATAAGACCAACTGTTTTAAGACGAGTACAGTACCGTACAAAAAGTAGTCAGACTTACTTGAATGTTTTTCTGACGCCATCCTTAATATTAGCTCGAGATACGGTTCCAACACAATGCGGTTCAACTCTTCAATAGTTCTGCCCAAAATAGACAGCTTGTCTTAAGTATGCAACTTTGACATTTGATGTTGACTGGCACTCTGTGCAGCCAATGATAGAAAATAACACATAGTGGGCGTTATCTGTGGGCGGGCTGGAACATTATGAATGAAATGGAATTTGGTGCGTGGAAATGGTACACTTAAATGTTGTTGAAGATTTTTTTTTTCCAGATTTTAAAATAAGTTATGACTTAAATGTAACATGAGAAGTGATTTTGACCCCACAATAAAGTAAATAGGATATACACTACTGACCTACATAACAATACCACAAATATACTGTACCTGTGCTATGACAGTATTCTATAAAGACCAAACATTTCAGATGTATGAAAGGAGGCAAGGTTGTGGACAGAGGGCAGAATTTATTTAAGGAAGCAATTAAGTGGTCCCTCCGAGCCCTCGCAAGTAATATTGGACAATATATTTCAGTTTGATAAGATACTGAACTAGAATGAATAATTAACGAGTCAAAGCACAAACTGAGGTACATCTTCCTTAGAATAAAACTAGAATTTATATATTTTTCAAATATTTGTGTTACAGTGGGTGGTGTTCACGTAACCCTCACGCGGAGCATACTGTACTTGTGTGGGTGATGGTGGAGCAATTACTCTTAATGGGTTAACTGTTGAGTAAGTGTGAATCTGGCATTGAGCCTAGGGGGGCTTTCCAAGTAAACGGGAAGCCCCAGATGAATGCGGCACGTTCACGCTGTAGTATTCATTTGGCAACACTTGAAATAAAACGGACACGTTGAATTCAGCATCTAACATCTCTGTTAATACAAAACCAGTAAGAAACAATGCAGGTCCATACCAGTCATTAACGCTTTGGTGAGAGGTTCTCACGTGGTAGCCTGCAATAGTTCAGCCATCTGGAGACTACTCAAAACAACAATTAATAATCACATCACTGGTATTACTTGATAGTTTTATGCTGCACTCAAATTAGTTCTTTTAGATGGATCATTTGTTAGACTTACAGTAGAAGATCATTGACTTTTTTTTTACAGGAAGATAGTAAATAAAATAAAAATAGAAATGAAGGGCAGAGCTATACACAAATACACAAACAAACTCAGTGCCAGCGCCACATTATATTACACTGAAAACCACACTATTTGCAGAGGAAAACAATATTTAATATAAGGTTTTCAGTGGTATGTTGTCTTAGGTTTCAAGGCATGGTAACGCACAGGCAGGTAAAGTACATAGAAAGTGTGGCAATTCTGGCAGTTTAGGCTGTTCAAGTCAGATGATAAAAAGTAAAAACGGCCCAAGAAAAGCTATATCCAGTAAAATCAAGAAGAAATAGGTGACAAATTCGTATTGAAAATCATTTTCTGTATTTTATAATGTTATCCTAAATCACAAAAATACATTCACGAAATAAACTGCAAATTAGTGTGCACTGCAGGTGCATACAACATTTTTTTTTACATTTCTTGTTCATTTTCTTAAAAGGTATCACAAAAATTAATCGTTTGGAAATTAAATAAACTCAAAGCTATATATTTTAGGTGTAATATTTGGTGTATGACGCTGAACTCATTTTAAACAGATACAACGGTCTACTTCACATGTAGGGTAATTACCAACTGTGGCCACAAGATGGCACTCTTATACTGGACATTTCGAGCGATCCTCTGTAATACAGGTTTGACTGCGCAATTCCATTTCCATTTATTTTTATAGTGGATTACAGTCCACCTGCAGGTGTCACCTGGGTACGACAAAAACAGTGTGGAGGGAAAAGAGGAAACAATCGAAAAAAGTGATGTCAGCTACTGTACCTACAGGGAATTAACAGAGAAAGAAACAGACCACACACACACACACACACACACAGTTTGATCTTCTCCAAATAACCTATTCAGACTGTGGGGATTGTTTGAGATGTTGTGATCTTTCATTGACAAACATCTGTGTACTACAGCAGTCAGGTCCTGCCAAAATGCTTTGTAATGTATTTGTAATGTAAGATTGCTCCACAATGCAAGGAGAACTGGTTGAGGGCTAGCAGGGTTCTTAAACCGGGTTTTATGGGTAAACAAAAAGAACACCAGCAACAAAGGTATCATTTTCGGCTTATCGTTCCACTGCTGTGTTTCTGTTTAGCATTATGTCATAAATGCTGTGTCAATTCAGCTATTGTATAAACGTATACAATGACTTGTCATGACAAGGGACATAAAAGCCCTTCCCTTTTCTCTTAAGGTTTAACATCTCTGAAACATTTGTTGTTATTGTTGGTGGTGGTTTTTCCTTTATCATGAAATTGTCATGAAACTAGGTACTGTATTAAGATAAGGTACTGAAAATATCAGATTTCTGTCCTTCCCTGCATCCATCTACCTGTATGTCACTCTTACACGTTGCTATTTCGTATTCTATACTACTCTGTATGTACTGTGTATATATATATATTCTATACTACTGTGTACGTACTGTGTATATACTGTATGTAGATCACTTTTGAATGTACAGCCCTGGTGGGGGGTGGGTGTTACTGACCTACTTGCTGTTTCAGCCCCCATGGATATTTGGTTTAATCATCCCCTGTATATTTTTCCTTTGGGAGTTTCTCTGTGAGCAGGTCTGAGACGGGTGGTTTTTCTGTAATGTAATCTGACACACACTTTATTAAACATGCTAATGTTAATGCACACTGTATTTGTGTGTGTGTGTGTGTGTGTGCGCGTGTGTGTGGGGTGGTGTGGTTTTATGTTTACAGTATTCCTTTCAGAAAAGGCAAGTAAATTGCTTCCTTGCCATGAAGTGGCAAGGAGGCTCTCATGGACCACATTGAGAAACACTGATACGGAGCACCAGTATCTATACTATACTGTATGTATCTCCAGTCTTTACACATGCCTTTGTAAGACTAACTTGGCTGGAGTCTCTTCCAATGTCTTTGCAGTGGGCTGGATGTTATAAACATTTAAACCAGTGCAATGTGAGATTAAGAAATAATGAAACAAATGAAGCAATTTCTAATAAGCCGTACAATAAAAAATGGATTGCATAAACCCTGGTTCTCAAATAACACTTAAGCAGTTATACCAAAACGGAAAACGAATCGGCATGAAACCGGTTGAGTTACTTCTTTTCAGGGAGAGCCAGGGTGACACAACCATTATTTTGTGTTACCTCACAGTACAAAGGGGCTCACAAAGCATTTACCTGCAGTTATTTTTTTCTAAAGCTGATGTTATGAAGCTTCAAATAAAATGCCACAGACCTCCTACATGCCCCTTAGTTTTCCTTGCAGCAAACTTAGCACTACGAATATGGCCCAAAATATGAGACACATATTAACCAAAAGTTGCATGCTGCTGCCTGTGCCGTGCCGTTGTCATTGTTTTCTTTCTCTCTGTCTTCCGTGACATTGTCTCGTTTACCATGGTCTTGCAGAGTGGAGGAAGGCCCAGAATTTCAGAGTTCTGAAGTTCTGCCTTTCAGCCTCTGACAGAGCAGTAAATCAAGAGGAGATTTTTTAACAAACAAGCCTTCACTGCACTGCCTACTTGAAACCATCAAAGTGCTTTGAAACCAGCAGATATTTAAAAAGATTTGGAAAATTCCCACTCCACTGACATCAGATCCACTGACATTGTACTGACATCAGCAGTAGCCTATAATCAGAGAACTAAGCACATGATTTTATAGGGAATTATCAGTTACACTGCTATTTTCATAAATGTACTGGAAGATTTCAAAGATTTTCCAGGAGATAGATGGAACCGGTGAGATTTGACGATTCCTTTGTGTCCAGGAACAATTCAAATGATTTATATCCTGTTAACTATGTGCATAGGCCAGGGATCTTCCAATTCATTCCTGCAGAAGATTATTAAATTAAAGTGCCTGGTGGAAAAAAGTCCTGCACCAGAATGGACTGAAAAATCAATTCCCCGGTTTGTATTTGTTTCAGAACTGACCCCTTACATTAGGCAGTTGAATACGGTAAGAACAAATATTGTAAATGAAAGAATAACTGCATAATGTATAAAGGGCACTGAAGCTAAAAAGGGGTGAAAATTAATCTTAAAACCTTTAAGAAACAACAAGGAAATAATTTTTTTTCGTGCTATCTGTCATACAATCTTAGGAACAGCGTTTTGTTTTTTTTAAATAATTGGATGGGGTTGGTCAGGCAGGTTCTGCATTAAATAACACTGTCAGCTTGTTATTGATTGACTGATACTAAATAATTGTGTGAACAAGGGAAACTGAGGGACCACATTGTTTTGTTTTGTATTCCATTTAATACCCAATAACTTAACATTTTGTAAAGATAATTACTCAGAAAATACAGGATTATTTCCGAAAGACAGATCTCCATGCGTGTTTCACTGCCTGGGGAGTATTTCCTGCTCCTCACACTACCTGCAGCCTCAAATAGACAGGAGCTCAATAGAAAATTACAAACAACTGCACTGATTACACATGACAGGTCTGCAAGCTGTTTAAATTGTCCTGGGGGATATAGCTAATTCCATCAGAGAAATTTGGTTGAGAATATTTATTCTGGAGAATTGTTTTGGGTTTGTTCCTTAAGTTCTGCACCATCCTGAGTTTTAGGAAAGCCTGTTGCCCTGAGGGGAGGGGATGAAGAAAGGGGGGGGGCGGGGCTGGAGGTACTCAGGAGAGAAAGCCACACCTCTTCCAAGGAAAGCATTCCATTCAATCAGGTTTTCCTCATAGAAGTTCAGCGCCAGGTAAATGAGTTTGAAGGGAACACACATGATTCAGAAATGGATTATAGAAAACATTGTAAAATGGACTGGGCTAGAATACTTCAGGTCAGTAATCGCACTGATAGCTCAAATAACTTCATGATTAATGTGTATTATGGTAATTGATTTTTTTTCATGACACATTAATGACAAGGTTTTGTCATTTCTGCAATTAGAATGTCAATATAATTTTGCATGCAATTGAATTGAATATTAATTAAAGCTTGTGTTTGATTTTTGATGATAGTAGATACTAAAAAGTAATTTTTTTATTGAAAATGTTTGTTTAAATTGGGGAGGGGATATCTGAGAGAGGAGATATTAGTTTTATATATAAAGTACATCCTTCTTTTATTTTGCTATGAAAAACACTAAATTAGTACACAAAACTATTTATTGTCAACATGACCTAACCACGAATTAATTAAATAAGTGAATAATACAATTGAAGACTATAGAGGGAGCACTGGATTTTTTGAAAACTTTGTATTTCACTACTGTATATAAGATTTGTTGAAAAAAGTTTCCCCTAATTTTGTAAACCAAAGCTTCTAGGAGTTGAGGGGTTTTTTTCTATTTAGTTCATTCATACTGCTCAGAAGTTTTTTTCTCTTTTGATACAACTTTGGTTCTGTGCCATTTAAGACCTTTAAAGACAAGGGTTAACTTACGAAAGTCAACATGCTGTTCCCGCTTTAATTAGTGAAAGATACAAGAATAAGTGATATTTCATCTTTTACATTATTACAACACATCTACTTCTAAGTCAATTCTCCTAAATAAGGAACAATGGATTAATAAAGGCGATAAGGAAATGCCTTCCTTATTTAAATGGATGGCTCTGATTGATTCCTTCGTTTACAAGGGAAACAGGCTCTAACTTATAACATTTAACCCTATTTGAATGCATACTATGCCATTTCATTTTTGTAATTTTAAAGATAAGCCGAGTGTCAATGGCATTCATTGCATGTCACTATACTCTTTGCAATTCTAATCAATAGTAGCTAACATGTTACTCAACCACTGCATGGCTTTCCATTTTTTGGCAGTGCAAGCAGGAAAAGAAAAAATACCTATGCAAATTGACCAAAATGTACCCCAAACAGGTTTTCTGTTAATGTTCTCTAAGGTGTGAAAAACATGTTGTATTTTTTTCACCTTCACCAGTGCAGAATGTTGAAAGGGGCAGGTTAATGGTTACACTCTGTTGCACCGGGTGTACTTGGAAGTTAGAAATTATTCAGAGAGCTGTATTGCGGCCAGAGGGTCCTTGACTCAATGTGCAATGGTTATAGTGCATTGTTTTGCATATCTGGCCACAAGTTTGCTGTTTTTTGATGATTTCTTTTCAAAGAAAAGTAACCTCCACAGAACTGCTGTTACATGAGGTGCTGCTCCTACTTTTTAAATATATTACCCCTTATCACAGTATGTGAACTCTGCCCATAACCATGTGGTTATTAAGCAGAAGGCTATTGACTTTGAACTTGTTAGCTTGTCTCAAAATGGCAACACAGTTCACGAGTGATGAATGTTATCACAATTCTTAAAAACTACAGGGGGTTATAAAAATACTTTTTTATAAACAGTTTGCCATTTGGCACTTTACCATACTGACAGTGTCATGACAGGTGTGTTTGAGTGCATTTATTCAGTTTTTATTTAACAGCCCTTTCTGTAAGTTCTTATTAACAATTTTAGAACAGCTGTTCAAACAGATTCTCCAGTTACTGTTATCCTGTAAGTACTTTGTTTGATTGTTTTTCTTTTTTTGTCAGTTTTGTGTTAAGTATATGTAAAACTACAAAGTGGTATGTAATTCTGTATGTTAACGTAACAGTATTCAGCAGAATGTGTTAATTCTATAGGGTGATGCTAAACTTTTGGCCACAGCTGTACATGTAGGTGTCTATTGAGCTGTTTATGAACACATTAGATTTGTTTCTTGATGTTTATTACAGTATCATTTATTTTAGGGGAAATCACTTTCATAATTGGAGCTACAGCTGGTAAACAATTCATTATTATTATTATTATTATTATTATTATTATTATTATTATTATTATTATTATTATTATTTATTTCTTAGCACACACACTTATCCAGGGTGACTTACAATTTTTTACATACAATTACCCATTTATACAGTTGGGTTTTTACTGGAGCAATCTAGGTAAAGTACCTTGCTCAAGGGTACAGCAGCAGTGTCCCCCACCTGGGATTGAACCCACAACCCACCGGTCAACCCACCACGACTCCACACTGTAAGAACACAAGAAAACATTGAGGTTATGGTTTTTGATTGTGCGTTTAATGTTTGAATGAGGAAATATTTTTGCCTTTGGAAAGAAAATTCCAGGCAATTAGTCTTTTGTCCAACAGTTAACTGAAGAAAATCTGAATTAATCCGTTTAACATACAATAAACACCCAATATTATTCAGACAGTTACCATACATTTTAATACCTATTGTTCTACGTATTTGAGCATTTCTAACACAAGAGGTCACTTGAGAGATCTTACCCATTGCAAGGGTGAAGATGTCATGCATATACTTACACAATTCATTATTATAATGGACCAGAAGGTACACAGATCGTTATAGTGGTATATTGTTATTACTACAGGTATAATCAGCAGTGTACATTGTTTGGGTTCAAAAAAAAAAAGGTGTTTTTTCCAGTTTCCGGTTGAAAATCGATTTAGGGGACCTATTTAGGTTAAAAATAAAAATACAGCTTGATGACTGTATGAACTGCTTCAAAAATGTAACCATTCTTTCTACTTGTTTTTCAGAACTGTATTGGCATGCTCCTGCTGGCCCACATGGTCTCCAGTGAGTCCGTTTCTGAAGTTACATTCAGTGTCAAAGAGGAAGAAGATGCCAGTGTTTCTATTGGGAACATTCAGCAGCATCTCTTCCCTCTGGTATCCAATGGAGACACGTTAACTTACAAGTTCTTGGAGAACAATCTATATGTCACCCTGGATGAGATAACTGGGTTCCTGTACACAACCAAACACAAACTTGACAGAGAAATCCTGTGTCCACCCGACCACTTGGGTGACTGTGTGCTGCAATTAAATGCTATTGTTATGCCTGATAAA
This sequence comes from Acipenser oxyrinchus oxyrinchus, assembly GCA_030684275.1. Classification (NCBI taxonomy): domain Eukaryota; kingdom Metazoa; phylum Chordata; class Actinopteri; order Acipenseriformes; family Acipenseridae; genus Acipenser; species Acipenser oxyrinchus. Next base: position 7,417,190 of record CM060261.1, on the reverse strand, counting down.
TATTTTAAAATGATTAAAGTCAACATAGACATAGAAGACATTAATGACAATGCACCCTACTTTCTGGAGAACAATATTTCTCTGTCAATATCCGAGAACACTCCAGTGGGAACAACAATAGGAATTGACCATTTGGCCCTTGATAAAGACACCGGGACTAACAGTATGCTCACTTACCTGCTTGAAAACAGCGATGGGTTTTTCAGTATAGCACTAGAGGGGGAGTCACTTTCTGTCATCATTGAGAAGCCACTGGACCGGGAATCTCTGGATGTTCACCAAATGAAACTCATTGCTACTGATGGAGGGCATCCATCTTTATCTGGAACTGCTGCTTTGAATGTCCAGGTAGAAGATGCCAATGATAACTGTCCAGTGTTCACTTCAACAGAACCCATCCTGGTCACTATTCCTGAAAATGCAGCCGCAGATAGCATAGTGGCACAGGTTCATGCAGCTGATGCAGATCTCGGCTCTAACGCTGACATTATTTATTCCTACAGCCCTCGAGTTTCTGCTGCATCCAGGGAATTGTTCAGTTTGCACCCATCTTCTGGCATTATCACTTTCTCAGGTGTTGTAGAGACGGAGACACCTCCTGAACACAAACTAAGTGTGTTCGCAAACAGTGCCCCCTGCCCTCCAGCACTAGCAGTTGTAATAGTTTATTTAAGTCAGGATACAAATCAACAGCCAGTGATAGACATCAGCTACATCGCAAGTCTGGATAATGATGATGTTGTGTTAAAGGAGAATGTACCTGTGAACACGGCAATCGCCCTTTTGGATGTAATTGACCCACATAATATTAAAGGCTCACTTAACATCGAAGGAGATGTCCCTTTCATTTTAAAACCACACCATGGGAAATATTTACTGCTGACGTCAAAGCCACTCGACTTTGAACTTGATAAACAATACAATGTTTTTATTGTTGCACAAGATGCCAACCAAAAGAGCGTTTTAAACAAAAGGTTCATCCGAATCCGAGTAAATGATGTGAATGATAATGCTCCAAGGTTCTCCCAAAGATCCGTTGAAGCTTCCATTGAAGAAAACAATGGGCTAGACACTCCTTTGATCAGACTAACTGCAACAGATGCAGATAGTGACCAAAACGGACAGGTGGTTTACAGTCTAGGCCCAGATGCACCACCCATGTTTGCGATTAACACATCAACAGGTGAGCTCACAGTGTCTTCAGTACTAGACCGGGAACAACAGGATCTTTACAATTTCACCGTGGTTGCTGCTGATCAGGGTACTCCGTCTTTAGAGACCGTAACCACTGTCCTGATCCGAGTGCTGGACCAAAACGATAACAGACCACTTTTCATTACCAACGAGTTTACCTTCTTCATTCCAGAGAACTTCCCCCGCCTCGGGGAGGTGGCAATTATTAATGTGACGGATGCAGACACAGGGCCCAACAGTAAAGTGATGGTTTCCATCCTAAACAGCACTGTACCATTTGTGATGGACAATGCTAGAGGGACACTGCGTTGCTCTTCTGATATAGACAGAGAGACAGCAGACATACACGAAATTTGGATGGTGGCTATAGACGGTGGGAATCCAGCCTTATCGACCACTGCCAAAGTGACCATCTTTGTTTTAGATATCAACGACAACCCTCCCAAGGTTCTCCTGCCCAAGAACAACTTCTCCTGCCTGCCAATTCCTGCAAGCACAGCTCCGGGGGCAACAGTTGCTGAGATTTATGCTATTGATATGGATGCCGGGATGAATTCAGTTATCAGCTACAAGATCATTGGAAAAGAAGCTCCTGGCCTCAGTCCCTTTAAGATCGATTCCTTGACGGGCAACATAACCCTTCAGGAAAAGCTTCTGACTAATCATTACGGCATGCACCACTTATTTATTCAAGTAAGTGACGGTGGATTACCCAAACCTCTACAATCCACCATTTGGATTAATCTTTTTGTGAATGAAACGTTAAGCCCTTGTGTTTTGAATACAGTGCCTGAAGGTTTTTTTCAAGAACAGCCTCTAGAAATGCAAAACTTATGCGGACGGGAGTCTTCTGAAATCCAGTGCTTGCCATTAACGTTTATTGTTGGTCTGGCAATGATGACAGCTTCCCTTATATTTTTCGTAGCAGGTATATGTATGTTTCGAAAAGCAACAGTGAGCAATTTGAGGAATATGAATAGGCCTGCTCATGAGGATGCTGAAATCCCTTTAAAACTGAACCAAAACTATGACACAAGAGACTGGGTTGATGTACAATAACAGAATACCTCAAATAAGCCATACCCTGAACCGGACAAACACTGTATGTTGTACATAAGACTTTTTTTTTTTATTCACAGTATTTTTTAAATGTTTTATACATGAATTAAATGACATTTATGAATGAGTTTGCAACATTTTGACCAAAATATGTAACTCGCAAGCTTAAAACTGAAATTAGACAGCTCCAGTCAAACTTCCACAGGGGCTCAGGTGGTAAATCTTCAAGGCTAGGAGAACAGCACGCAGTCTCATCAGCAGATTAGAATCATGCACACTTGGGAAATCTTTGGAATATAGAAGTGGCGGTACTGCGTAATTACCAGCCCATTTTAAGCACTATACATGTCTATATATGTATGTTGTGTTGGGAAAGTTACTTTTAAAGGGTAATCTGTTACAAGTTACCGGTACTTGAACAACATTGTAACTACTGTAGTTACAGTAACTTATTACTTTGAAAACAAAAATTGTTACACTTACAAATGGTTACATCCCAGGCATAGTTTACAAGTTTCTGAAAAATGTAATCGGATTACAGTAATGCATTACACGTGAAGTGTGACTCCCCAGGACTGTCTATATTTTAGCCTTCAGTGCACTGGACTTCAACAAAAAGAATGCATTGTTGACCACCCAGTTGGTTTAGACACAAGCTTCCTCCCGCTATCCTGTTCCTGCTACCACTGCAGAACTAATATGTATTTGATTATCTCTTCAGGGTCTGGAAGCAAAGTTTTTAAGAAGGAGATTTTGTTTTCAAATAGTGTGTTGCATTGATAACATCTTGGCAGCGGGTATTTTCAATATGATTTTTGTAAAAAAAAGAAATTGTAAATTATTACCTTGTCCAAATAAAAGCCTTTTTACATGTGTTGGTATTACTCAATTGAATCTGCATTATATTTTGATCTGAAAATAAAATGCCCTTTCAGACACTGTCAGTAAACTTGGAAATACACCTGCCACGACACTACCAATTTGGGATTTTGTAGTTTGGGTATTATTTCATAGCTACTTCCAAACGAAACTCTGTCATGCGTCAGGCAAGGTGGATCTAAGGGGTGTAATGCCACAGGCAAGGTATGAGGAAGTGGGGTCTATCCTCAAAGTATAACTCCTAGTCTTTGAAAGGATAAAAAAACCTTGTAGTAACAAAACTAAATTTGAATGAAACTAGAGAATGCTAAACAGACCTTATATAATCACTGCGTTTATTTGGTTCTAGGTTTGTAAAATGTTCAGGAGTTTAAAAAGAATACAACTAAGAGTAAAACTGAGAATAAGGCCCTATAATACTCTATTTACATTACCTAAACAATGCATGATCATCACATTCTGAAAACATGATTGAAGTGAATGGCAATCGCATGGTTTCAATGAGTGTTGATTGTGCATTATTTACTGTAGGTAGTCTGGATAGTAGTGTGTTACAGGTAATACATCCCACTTGACCCAATATTCCTGTATGCATCACAGTAAGCACAGCTGTAACCCAGGTATGTGACATACTGTATTGTACTGTACATTCCCAGCCATCGCTGCACTCACAATTAGAGCGATCAGTAACACGAAAAAGTAGATCATCCAGTGCACATGTACATGTCCCCCACTGATACTCTCAACAACTTAATGAACATCACAATAGGACAAGAGGCTCTTTAGATATATTCAACAGTGTAATGTATGGACTTATGGTCTTGTGAGAATGTTGTTAGTTATCTTTTTATGCCATTGTTATGGCCATAAATTATACCTGAGGGCAGGTACAAAAATACAAACCGTGTCATCACATGCATATACAGTATTATCATTAATGTATAGGACTTTGTCATGACTGTATTCGTTTTGCTAGGAAATTATAATACCTTCATCCACAATCTTTGAAAACTGTCCAGTCTAAAATAATGTTACGGTCATTTGAGGAAATTGTAAGCACAGCTGAAGGTCTTTATAATTGTTTCTAGGCTGAGTTCTCTGTTTTAACATGCAATGTATTCATTAAGCATCATTGTGGATTTCACTGCAGTTATGTTATTGTATAATGTACTATGTGTTTAGGTGGGTGCTCCTGTGGGTGGATTCCATATTGAATAAAGTGTTCAGGTGTTCTGTTACATGAGCATATTTTTGTGAAAGCAGAATGCAGTTACCTTTACATCCAAATCACTCACCATTGAAAGAACCCCTCTGTTGTAAATACATGTCATGTGAGACCTGTTCCTTGTAACTAGACAGTAACACTACCAAACAATTTTACCTGGTGTCAAAATTAATTCATTGATGTGAACACACACACATTTTCAAAACCCCTCACCAAATGATCTGGTCGATGTAGTGGGTTGGCAATAATGGGCAATGGTAGAACAGCTACAATGGCACGAGTAATTGGTACCCCCATAGCATCCATTTCCTATTTTAATCTACTTTGACAAACATTTTGCCTTTAGCCAATCAGGAGAGACTCTGTGAGTATGTCATCGATCATGTGACTATGGAAATTGGTGACTTCTACAGAAGATGACATGGTTTGGAATCCTGCTGCAATCAGTGGTTTTACTGATATGTACGCTGACACATTGTAGTGTTATTCTGGGTCATTCGTCGTCCTGAAAAGCCTTCCTCAAGTGTCTGGATCCATACAAACAGAACTACGACAACTTAAGTGTAACTCATTTAAAAGTCTACAGTCCGCTCCTCTCTCCTCATGATTCAGGATCCACTCCCTTGTCCAGTGCTTTCCCCTTATTTTACAATGAGTTTGTGCAATGAGACGTGCAGCACCACTCAGTGTAAAAAAGGCTTTCCTCCATTTTTGGGGCAGCAGGAATGATCACATGCTGCTTGAAAACCGTTCCTGACAATTGTTGAAGAAACATGTTTCCTCGTGCATGCAGGGCTTAAGAGTATATGACAAACATGTTTAGTATAATTTAACAGCCCCCATCCCCCATTTAGTTCTATGTTTAGGTTATTTCACTGAATATGTTTTGTGTTAGTCAGCGACAAAGTATTGAACAGCCTCCACCAGCTGACACTAACGACATGCATGTTTTAACAAAAACTTTAATTAAGCTGTTGTAAATAAGATTAATTTAAAAAAGTAGATATTCATGCAATCGGTAACCTTTATAAAAAGTTATTGATGTTTATGTCTGTGATTATATTATGTAGTTTTGTGCACTACATATTACAATACATGTTTTTGTTTGACTGAAATTGTATGAATGCAGATAAAGATGGTTTGGGAAGTTAAAGCAGTATTAAATAAGTGCACATAGTTGTGTTTTATTTGCTCTGTAAATTATTTCATCATCAAAATTATTTATAATCTACGGAGCGGGCCCAGGAGGGGACATGAGAGACGAAATAATGGCCACAAGATAGCATGAGATATATATTTTATCTCATGGCCGACTATCACAAAATTTATAAGGCAGTGGTTATTTCATTCTCCAAACGCTCTTTCCTCTGAGCTTAAAACCCTAGCAGCTTATATTTGTTTTTTTGTTTTATTTCAGCCTTGAAACGGGAAAGCTGTAAACATGAACTTTATTTTTACATACCATAGAAGACAAGGTTGCTTGCAGGCTTGGTTTGCCATGGCAAAATACTTTACATTTTTATTATTTTATTACTAATAAACGCTAAACAAAATATACATTCAGAAAACACGTTTGATACAGCACAAAAAATGCCCCAAAATGTTAATTGTCCATTTTTATAGTGGCATAGCAGGGCTGGTATTATGGCAATGAAAAGTATATTAACACAGTCGTTACAGGTATCTGGAACATAATATTGAACATGAAAGAACTGCGCCGCATCAGCCTAACATCCACTTACTGGCAAATGAAAAGATAGAAAAGATTAAATGCCTGGGATTCATCACAGAAAGAGTTCTGAGGAAGAGAAACTTGATCTGCTTTGTTTTCACTATGTTTTATTGTGCAATCCGGGCTCTTAAAATCAAGCAGAATATTGTCCTTGTATATGGCTTTCAAGTTCTTCTATTGTTAAACATTGTGTTTTTTCCATGGGCAAAGTGTTTAATGTTTTTTGTATGCTGTCATTGTGACTAGTCTGAGTTGTCTCTTTCTGTTGTTAAGTGGTTGGTTTGAAGTGCAGCTATAAAGCAGAACTCCAAAATAATAGAGTTCAGCTTTCATGTAAAATACAGCACTGACTTGATACAGAATAAACAGATTCTCTGCCCTTGCTGTGTTACCACGCACAGACGAATATAAAGGACAAAATGACTAAGTCGTTTTTGTGCTTAGTCACGGTAGCAATTGTAGGTCTAGTATTCAAATGGTGGTGTTCTTTAACAATTTAAAACCCGATATTGAGCATATTGCTTATAGGTATACCGTTCATACACATAAATAAATAAATAAATAAATAAATAAATAAATAAATAAAATCTTTGTATTAAGTGAATTATGATATTGGAGACAGACACTTTATCTGGGCTTGGTTTAAAAACCTTAGAAGGCCAAAAAGTCAGCCCAATCTTAACAGCATTGTTATACTGTAATAACATGTTAAACTAATAATGTATAATGATGTAAAACATATCAAAGATCACAATTTCAAATCTTAGAGAAAGGCAGACAATAACGGGGGGTGTAACTTACAAGTATAAAAAGATAAGTTCATACTTGTTTTAGTTATTGTAGAATTATTCACCTTGTAATCCACAAATTGGCTGCCAAATTTACATGTATGCAAACCACCTGCTGTACAGTGTATTGCAACATATTCATCATGAACAAGAAAGACAACACCATCTAACAATTATGAATGGAACCACTAAACCATTTATAACTTAGAGTGCTTATAGATCAGGGAACTTGATATCTCCTCATAGGTTGGATATTCTTTGTAATACTTTGTTATGATTTATACTGGCTTCTGACCGAGAACCCCGTTGTATTCTACTCTATATTGTCAGTGTCTCTTATTGAATGAAAAATGTGAATGCTGTTTTTTTTTTCAATGGTATTCAAGTAAAATCTCAAATGATCTTACTTTGTTAGTGCTGTCAGGATAACTAATGCACTTTAGACGGTCAATAATTTAATTGGACATGTGCTGAATGAACTGAATCAATCTACCACTGGACATGGAGTCTTCAAGACTGGAACTTGAATGGACTTTGTGCGGGGGTTTGAATTATTGCCATGTGCGATGTAACTACAGTAACTGGTTTCTTCAAGGAGAGGTAATTTGATTATCTCGTTGCCGTGAACTATCAGAAATATAAAGATAGGAAAAGACAGAAAATTGAATAGATAGTACTTCTGCTGTGACAAAGGAAGTCTCCGAAACAGATTTTATTTGATAAGCAGACAAAAAAGAAGGCATTAGCTTGTTCCTGGAAATCGGTAATGGATACGCGAAAGACTCCTGGCTGTTTCAGGTTTCACATCCCCTGAAATGAGAGGCAACAAGGAGTACTGCTAACGTGTCAAAGGAAGTTTGTGTATCAGAGTGTATTCTTTACCGTTTTGTGTTACTATAATAAAGGTATGCTTTTACATTTGTCTGTTTAATTTGATCTTGTGGCTTATATCACTCCTGCTGGAAAGCAGGCAGACCATGCAAGAGCTAGCGTGTACAAACTATTTTGATATACATCAAGGACAGTGCTGCATGGTCCAGAGACAAACAATGTCATTCCATAGATCAGTTAGATTAAAAAAAAAAAACAAGTTCAATGTGCATGAAATAGTTTTACACAGTTTAGTGTCTATTGTTACGTGGTTGGTTTGAAGTGCAACTATAAAGCAGAACTCCAAAACAGCTTTCATGTAAAATACAGAACTGACTTAATACAAAATAAACAGATTCTCTGTCCCTGTGTTACCGTGCACAGAAGAACTTCTTCACTTTTGAACAAGATAATATACTGTATATACGCCTGTGACGGGAAGCCCTCCCCTTGTGCACATTTATGTATAATTTGTATTCTTCTTCATATAATTATTATTGTATTTGTATGCGGGCGGACGAAGCCGTCCGTCCTTATTAATTTGATGTGTTTATATGCGGGCGGACGAAAGCCGTCCGCTATGTATTATTGTGTTGATTCAGCAGGGAGAGGGTTAACTTCCTCTCCCTGCCTTCACGTGTCGAATGCAGGTGGTCAGGAAATAAATGATCGCCTATCGTCTCATTAGCTCCTGACCACCTGCTGTATAAACTCTCACTCTCGGAGTGCGGAGAAGCTGGAAGAGTGTTTTGTAGAACGATTGCTATCTACCCTACCCTTGCTTTGTTTGTTTTACTTTAAGAACAAGGGTAAAGCAAACAAAGCACTTATCAAAATACAAAACAGCACAAGGGCCAAACAAAATGGTTTCAAAACAACACAGGAACAAATAAATCAAAAGAAACGAGTACCAACTCGAGTTCTCAAGGGTAGATTGCAATCGGCTTCGTCCGCCCGCATACAAATACAATAATAATAATAAGACGACGAATGCAAATAATACATAAATATGCACAAGGGGGGGCGCCTCGTCACAAAACCTTTAATGGCATTTTTTGAGAATGGGAATTCATACAATTGCTGTATCAGTGCTGTAATTAATCCCTGTTTGCATTTGTGTACACTTTGAAAAGCCAGTTGATTAAAGCTCCACTCATCACCTGTTCTACGAAATGGCTGTAGCTAACACATGCATTCCATAAATCTTACCTGGTGTAAACTTCCGTTCATTACAGAGGTGACAAATGTACAGTTTGGAAAGAAACAGGTTATAGTCAGCATGAATTTAACAGAAATGATAGCTGGTACTATACTAGGTTAAAGAAATCTCTGTTTGCACGTAATGCTTTCAGATGGTGTTGCACTTTTTTGATCATTTAACCTGGAGAGTGAAATTGGCCCTCCGCTTTTAATGGCTTCCAAACAGCTGCTGCTTCTAATGGCTGACATGCTTTCAGCCAATAAAATGCTTTGACCCAGAACACACTGCTGCTGTGCAATGACCTAGAAAGTGCGAGTGTAAGAGTGCAGTCAATCTGACTTAATGGTGTACCAGGTATTATGTTTTAAAAGGAAAATACATGTTTGCTATAATAAGCACATTCGAGACCAATGTACTGAACAGAAGTGAAAAACTGGCAAAAGATGTATAGCATTATTTTGCTAGCTACAGAAACTTCCTTGATTTAGGTATAAAGAACTGTGAAAGGTTTCAGCAGAAGGAACCATGGGTATCATTTTAAATGGCATGCTGTGCTGTGTACAGAAGCTGCATTTCATGGTTCAGGGTTCTGTTGCTTTGATATTCAGATCTGTATCACGTTTCTCTAGTGCTTGGTCTAACTGGCTGCCATCTAGCTTGCAAGCCACTGTTGTTATTCTATGCCTATTTGGCTCCTGGTTTTGAGAAACCAGGTCGTAGCGTGACCTTTCATTTCTGCAGGTTCCACCCAGCCTATTACTATTAAAATGGCATTTTTAGCTTATATGACTTCTCAGCTTTGGCAGAAGTAGCTCAAAAATATTCAGTGCGCATTTTTTTCTCTGCACGAGCGCAGGTATCAGTTAACAGTAAAATGTCTACAGTTTTAACCGGGAGCTTTTTGCATGTGACAGCTGCAAAACCGATAGCTGAAATAAACTGGTATGGACTTGTTTTACATGCACTCACTTGTGTTTTTGCCAGCAAAAAACGCACGCAACTCCTAGATGTTGTATTTCAGGTTTGAGGCACTGACACAGGGCGGATTTCTATAAACACCAACATATATGTTTGAGTGCTCTAAGGTATTTTAATTAAACAGTATCTACCTTGATACAGAAGCCCTAAAACTTTCTTTCAATTGCATAATTTATATTCAATTCCTCCTGTGAGAAATACCCATTGCAGAAATAGACAAATATGAATGCGCCAGTAATGTGTTCCCATCAAAAAGCATCTTGTGGATTTAATTACAGTATATATGATTTAATTACAGTACCACTCCCTTACCCACCCACTAGGAACAACATGTCTGGAAGTTTAAATCTGGTGGTGACTGGCATCGAACCTGATTTCACCCTTAGCCAATTTTTATCAATCATCTAGAAGGTGCAGTTACCCTTTGAGTGTAGTTTTACATAAACACGGTAATGTGTTCTATTCTGTTTAAAAAAGGTGACAATGGGATTTATAGCAAAGGTTAAAGATGGCATTTAAAACCAATTTCAATGGTACTATGGGGTCATATTTTGGGGCTCAATGGGTCTTTACACCAATGGCCTTTACACTAAATAGCAATGTACACCATTTCCAACCAATGCTAAGTGCATTGCTACAAGAGCAGTATAACAAGATTGGATAACAAGAGTGGATCTCTCTCCAAGTGGAGGGTGGCTTCTCTTCCATTCTGTCAGGTAAGGCCTGTGTGGCACACATGATAGTAGAAGCATGGCTGCAAAGGTATGGAGAGCTTGTGTCTCCACAGCTATATTTCAATGGGAGACTGCTCTTGCGTATCCAGATACTTGAAAAATGTAACCAAGTGACTTTACAGGCCCTGCTCTGCAATCAGATAAGGGCATTAAAACCCCTCAGTCAGGGCTGGGCCTGCTGGTCAGTTTGCCTTAAGGAATTTCTCAACACATTCATTACTGCTCTGAAGGGAAATCTGGGGTTTCTGGATTTCCACAGCTGAGAGTTTTATAAGAAGAAGTTAATGAAGATACATAACACCTGGATCAGCTTAAGATACAGTATAGTGTTTTCCCCTACACAGCTGAGTTATGCTTGCCAAAGCAATTTTGTTCTCCGACTTCACAAATAAAAAATGTAATCATTAAATCATGTATCTGCTTTGTATGTCAGTGACATAAATCATTGTGAAAACTAGGTGATCACCTTGTGTGGTATCCAGTAATTAGAGCTCAACGCCAAGAGAAACAGCTATGAGGCCTCAATCCCTTTTCTGAACTTCCTGGATGTCACTCACATGTAGGGAGGAATTTAGGGACAGACTGTACAGTCTATTGCTGTGAAAGAACAATCAAATCCAGTCCTGAGGCTGCCTGTGCTTGTAAACACATTGACAGGCTGAGGGGAAAAAAAAGTTTATTTAACTGCGGTGTCCCACATTTCATTTTTGTTAACAAAACGGAGGTCATGTGTGTTGGATCTCATAAAACAAAATGCTTTCTCTCTCTCTCCATCTCAAAGAAATTGCTGCTTCACTGTTAGTCCCATCATTAACAATCTGGAAATTGTGTTCGATTCTGAATTATGTTTTGACGCACATATTAAATTTATTTGTAAATCTTCTTTTGTCCATCTTTGAAATATTGCACCATTTGTAACCGTCTGCATCGGAGACCTTGATCCATGCCTTCATTACTTCTAGGCTTGATTATAGTCTGTTGTCACATTTACACGAGTTCTGACTCTTGTAAAGTCCCATTGTCACATAAACCCGTTTTGTCCCGTCTTCATTGATTGCCGGTCACTCAGAGAATAAATTACAAAATTGTATTACTTACATTTAAAGCATTACATGGCCTGACACCCTCCTATCTTTCTGATCTCATACTTCGTTATGTTCCTAGTCGGGTGCTGCGGTCTGCGGAGGCTGACCTACTGTACAGTCTGTTAGAACTGCCGGATCGCGTTCTTTTAACCGTCTAGAAGCCGTCTAGAATCATTAGAAGCATCCACTCTCTTTCCCTTTTTAAAACACATATAAAAACATTTTAGTTTGATCAGGTTTTTAGTTAAAATTCTTATTGTAGCATTGTTTTTTCTGCTTTGGTTTTATTTTTTGTACGGTTGTTTTTTTAGACTGAGTAAATCTCAGTAAAGTCAACCGAATCAGGTTAACGGCTTTCAGCAAAAGACTGATACCTGGTTTATCTACTGTTTATCTGTATGTTAATTCAAATGCAAAAATGCATGAAGTTTATCGCATTCACTTGATTGAAAGCGTTGAAGACTCAGCCAAGCCTGATCCTTTTTTGTAACAAATTCTCTTGTATTTACATCTGCCGTGTCTACATTTAAAAACATGCTTAGAGGTAAAGATAAAGATTCTTTATGAATATGTGACAAAAATCACCAACCAAGCGCAGCTAAAAAATATACACAGGCCTAATAGATAAACATGCTGTATGAGTACGTTTACAATACTCCTCAATAACTTAATCTTCAGTGCATATTTAACTTAACAGGAAACGTCTACATTTATATTCACCATTTTAGATGCTTGAACACAAGCTTAAAAAAACAGCTTTCCACCACTTCACACTGTGATCCAAATATGTATGCTCCTGCTAGTACTTGCAACAGCAAGTAAAGATGACTGACATCTTAAGCTCAGGAAGAAAAGAAGACAGCCCTTGTAAACCCTTTTGTTATATCCATTAACATGTAGAGGAAATTATTATAGAGCTTCTATTCTTTAAACGACTATGTTGAACTACAGTACACCTTAAAAGTAAAGATGTGCCGAACTACCAAAATCTACAGGATTAGGTAGCAGATAGCTGACAGCATAAAAGTGTACTGCTGTATAAGCATGTCATAAAGCAAAGGCTGTGTGGTCCAGTGGTTAAAGAAAAGGGCTTGTAACCAGGAGGTCCCCGGTTCAAATCCCACCTCAGCCACTGACTCATTGTGTGACCCTGAGCAAGTCACTTAACCTCCTTGTGCTCTGTCTTTCGGGTGAGACGTAGTTGTAAGTGACTCTGCAGCTGATGCATAGTTCACACACCCTAGTCTCTGTAAGTCGCCTTGGATAAAGGTGTCTGCTAAATAAACTAATAATAATAAAACACTATGACGCTCAGGAGGGTATGTGAAACACATCAGCACTGCAGATGGCCAGGCAAATCGATCTATTTGAATGCTAGTCTTACACACCCTAAAGATGCATATTCAATTGTCCCGATCATTAAAAATCTGGGCAAACATTTACTATTGTGGGGATAAAACACACAGTGAATGTGTTTATTTCAAAGGCTACAAAAACCATTCATTTTTCTGACCTCAATCCCTCCTTTGAAAAAAAGAACAGACTAAATGGATTCCTTCCAAGATAACCAGAATAAACCAGTGGCAGGTGTGAATGAGAGGAGTTCATTTGACAGCGAGGAATCTACTAAAGCACACAACACAAGGAACCAAATGAAGACATGCTTAACATTATTTCTTTCACAAAGAAATAGAATACATTCACCACGCCCAAACTGACATAGTTAACCAATTAGAAGAACAAAGACCTTAGCATAAACATGAAGTTCGGTACTGTTACTTCTGTTGTTGGTTCCTGTGACTCTAGTGAGAGACTGTGACATTGCTACAGTAAGATATTATTCTACTCTCTCAACCACAGTGGAGGAGAGGGGGGGGGGGGGACGGACTCTCTCAAGCACAGCATTTTATCAACTGAGACAGATACTAACGCTAGGCATTAATTAGTCTACTGTGCCACTTAACCCCTGTCAAAGAAAACGTTTTAACACTAGGGAATGTATTTATACATCAACAACACAAAGGCAATGTGCCCCTAGCATTTGGAATATGTCAGCCATCCACACACTAATTCTAAGTGATTATACTGCCACCACGTGGCAAGAAATGGAACTCCTTTAAGATCCAAGAAAGTCCACATAGGCTTGGCTGTCTTTTAAAGGTCCCAGTTGGACTTAAACAAGGGTTCCCAGACTTTCTTTAAAAGCATCCCACTGAGGACCCCCACTCAATGAATTCACCTTGCAATCACCTGCTTTCGTTGTATAGTGGTTTAAGCATGGGCACTGGAAATTAAATAAAATGAGAGTTTCAATATCATGTCACAGTATTTGGAGAGTGCTCTCCCCAGTGGACAATTCTTGAACACCATGCATAATAGTAAAAGAAAAGGGAATTACAAAAAGGTCTGAATGGTCTGACAGTTTGGAGCACACCAGATCCCAACATCTCTGTGGAGCAACAGACTATGGATGGAAACCTAAATATTTAATAAAAACTGTCCACACTTTAAAAATGTATGAGTCTGTTAATGTAAGTGCTGGTAATGTTAATTATTTAGAGGGCTAATAATCCCACAAGAATTACCTTGTCCATCCAGTCAGTTTTGAAAGAAGTGAATGACAGGGTTTCATTTTTTGTTTGTTTGTTTAAACAATATAGGGTTAAAGCCAAAGACGGAATAAAAGAACATTTAAAAAAGGTTTAAACACAATTACCCCTGACAATGGTGGGAAAACATGTAGCTGTAAACCATGGAAGATATTAAAAACCAAGGATACTTTGTGAACATAAAGTGTTTCCTTTTTAATACCAAATTGTCCCCAACTTTCGTGAAAAAAGTAACAATTATAATCAAAACTCAAAAGTCTTGTAACTTAAGACTTTCAGACAAAGAAAAACTGACCTTCCCTTGGAGTTTATAACTGGGTAAAAGCATAGCACAGGCAGAAAAGCATGTGGAAACTGCAAAATTATCACGCAGATGTACCACTGTAAACCTTATTGTGCTGGCTGAAGCCCTAACTTTCTGTCAGGCTGACTAACACAATTACCAATGGAATCAGCTGGTTGATAGCTCTGTTCCTAGTGACCTGAAGTGTTAAATCTGCAGCCCCACTGTTTCAAAGACACTTATAATAAAAAATGCCATTGTCACACAATTGTTTTTAAATTGCTCCGAAAGTACAGTGCAGTGCCACAAACACTGTCATCAGCCCACTGTTTCTATAGGATAGAAACAAAAATCGTGTGGTGCCATAGCAATTACAGCATCACCCTTTGGAGTGTTGCACCAGTGCCAGCGGCCCAGCTTCTGTTTATAACAGAAAATACAAGTGCTATTCTATTGCTTAAACAATATACCCATTGTAGTAGGCACATCTTTAACAGTGGTCCTGTTTTTGCAAAGGCTAGCAGTGCAGCACCACCACAGTTACAATGCTGCCATTGTCTCATTAATGCTGTACTTCAACAATGTCACCAGCATCCAGCTTATTTATTCATTTATGCATGCACTGTATTCATGTATTTATTAAAAAATTCTGCTCCATGAAAACCACTTGATTTCAAAGGTGTGTTGAAGAAACTTGACATCATTCGATTCACATTCACACAAGCAGAAATGCCCATATGACACAGACATGTGCACCTCATAAACAGTATGATAGATGTTGCATTGTAATGTGTAATAATATTGCATATAAAATGAACTTTTCATAGAGCGATGAAGCACCTGCAGCAACAACGAGCTGATAAAGGGACACTCAGCAACACAAGAGCAAAAGCAGCACAGCTATAAATAGAAAAGCAAATGAACGTTGGCATTGGTGTATTGGTTGTTGCTATATCTCTGGTACTGTGTGATTTAGAAATACTAAAAGAAACTACATGAATTCAATGACGAACGTTTGGACTGCAAGTCTTTCTCAGTCTAAATGTAGCACTATTTTAGGGATGGGACTATTTGGGGTTTTGACTTGAAACGTGGTAGGTATTGGATCCACCAATGAATGGCCTTGACTTTTTTCAGACAGAACTATTGCTCCAATACAGCTGAATGCATGTCTTCGCTTTTGAGCGATGGTGACCTTTCATATGAAGGTGTGCTGATCAGATTTTGGAGTTGGTTTGATCTTTGGCTTTTTGTTTGCTAGGTGGGTTTACAATTTATAGTAATTGCATGATTACTGCGTGTAATAAATCATGCACCGTGTATTACAAATGTGACACAAGTTTGTACAATATTACACCATCCAAGAGGTGCCTTTGCCTTTGCTATTTTCTGTGGATTTTAATTCTTCAAAGAATGTTTTTGCTGTATTTTGGCTGTATTGTGCAATTACATGTTATGGAGTTTCACAAAGGGGGCATGAATGTTTATTTGTTGACCACCGCCTCCTGGGAATCTGAGCCCGATGGAGGAAATGCGGGTATTGGCCCTTTAAGAGGTTTGTCCATCGGTCAGAAGCACTGTTCATTGTTGTGAAAGAAATAGAAGCGAGTAAAGACATTGATCAAGGACAGCTCGAGACAGATTGTGCACACCACAGAGAAAGAGACAGCAAGTCGTACACAGGTCTCGTTCCTGAATAAAACCGTGTGGAACAACTTTACTGGCAATGGGTGAGTGCTTATTTAATAGTAAAATTGAATGACACTAACTGGTGATAATGGCTGTTGCAAACAGCAGTCAGGAAAAGTTTCCTTTCCGTTTTATTTTACACACTCGTTTTATTTGTAATGATTTGATATGCAGCAACGTGTTCTTAATTAAATTAAACGTGGCGCAAAGTGTTTATTTGCATTATTTAAAATACATATGTAATATCTTACATTTGTGAAGGGCATTGTTCGGCATGTTTTAGTTATGTCATTCTTTTGGTGTGAGATGGTAGTCGAAGTGAGTTGATTCTGTTAGTATGCCGGCTGAACAAAACAGGAAAGTTATTTAAAATATATAATTGAAGTTAACCCACTTTTAAATACTGCACATGTTATGTGTTTTCTTCAATAAGGTTGCAGAATGAAAACCTATAGCTGGAGTTTGAAACTTTTAGTTAGCACAATTGTGAAATTAAACTGAAACTTTTCTTAAGTTTTCCAGAAATACGTCTGTATAATGCAATGTGGGCACTTATTAGCCACGTTTTAATGGCAAATAGAATCATTTTCTTTGTTTTGTTTTTTTGACTTCAAAACCTTTAGTCTATACATTTAATTATTAGAAAGTCATAGGTACTGTGGTGAGTGTACAGATATTTCATATATACAAGCTGATTTTTTTTTTTTTTTTTTAGAAATGTAAATAGTTTGTAAGTGAATGAACAAATAACAGCTGCTGGTTAAAGCAAAGTTAATGATGAAAAATCAGGTCCTTTGTGATGATTTGACAGGTGGCAGACGAGATAAAAGGATGGACCAAAGAACCCGTCTAATGAGTCCAGAGGAATGTTTATGTGCATTAATGCAGGAAGAGTAAAACAGTTTATGCCTTACACAGAACAAATGTAATACTTTACTGGATGTGGTCTTGTAACTCAAATGAAGATGTCCCAGCTAAAGCGTGTGTCCCCCCCTCAAGCTGCATGGTATTTGCTCATTGCAGAAATGGAAGAGTTTAGTGTTGGAACAGCTTGTGGTGTCCATGGTTTACAGCCTGCTTCTCAGAAAGCAGGGTATTTGCATTGGGGACTCAGGCACGGCCACTGAAATATGTTTTGCTGGCAGAGGAAAAAGATGGAAACAGACTAGTTACCTTTTTTCTTAAGTAATCACTATTCAGGGATGGAAATTAAACTTCCAATGCATATGTGTCACTTCATTTATAAAACTTATTACAAAAAAATGTTAGCCTCCAGGGCTGGCTCTGGTATTAACTGTTTCACTTTTCAATATAGAGATTACAGCCAAAGAAATAAGATAACAACCCTAATGTCAGAATTCTAAAGCTTCAAACCAACTATTATTTTTAGAAAAAAAAAGTGGTCCAGGGTCTAGTAAGAGCTTTAATACTGGGAATCCCTCACAGGAAAACCTGCTGACTGGCTCTGAGCTGAGCTATGCATGTCATGTATTTACTACTGTTGAGTGTTGAGTGTTGTAATGCAAACTGTTGTGTGTACCAGTCCCAGACAGCCTGTGCCCTGTGTAGTGCAGGCACAGACGTTTCCAGCCCCAGTGACAGGGCTAGAGCAAGCTCCTCTTCCCCGCTAGCCTGCCCACTCAAAGGCTTGTTTGTTTGCCACTCGAAGGGGGGTCCCGTTTCAGCCCCTTTCTTTGTTTACTTGACATCACCAGCTTTTGTTTGTCCACATTGAGGTCTGACAATGGCCATTTGTCTCATTATAAAAGGAGCCTCTTTCTCAGACCGTCCTACAGTGGCACCATATATTTGCAGTACATTAGCTCAGTGTTGGGCATGGCACGGTGCGTCCCTTAGATTTACAGTAGGTGCAAACCTCAAATAGACATTCTGCACATCACTGATTCATTCATTTCCAAAGGTGTGTTTTGGTATGTTAGCATATTGGTTACAATAACCCCCTTTCTCTGTGTACCCCGAACTAATTTAGCAATGTCAGTTTAATATATACCTTAAATTCTTGCTAACTGGAGTGTACCATAGACTTCCCAGTAAAACTGCTTGCTGTTTGTTCTTCATCGTTAAATTTGTGCCATCGTAAATTTGTGCCATTTAATTTTGAAATTCTTGAAACTTGCTAAAAAAAAGGGGGTCCACTGGATCACGACTGTGGCCCCTTGGTATGAGTTCCTAGCAGGGTTAACTGTTCCGGATCTAAATTCAGCTTTCATTGATACAATTTAAATCAGGTAATTTTAGATATCAGGCTTGGATAACGAGACTTGAAGTTTACTAGTCCCAGCTTGCACCCTTTGCATCAAAAAATTATATTCGAGAACTTAAAATGGACTTGTGTTTGGTGTGCTTTAATCCTGTAGGTTGTTACGAATGCTGTGTGAAATGCTTGGGCGGGATTCCCTATGCCTCTCTCTTCGCCACCCTGCTCTGCTTTACTGGGGTGGCTCTGTTCTGCGGCTGTGGGCACCAGGCACTGACTGAGACCGAGCGGCTCATTGAGACCTACTTCTCTCGAAACCTGCAGGACTACACCTCGCTGGCCTACATGTGAGCACATCCTTAATACGGGAGAAACGTAAAAGAAATAGTGGTGAAGGGGCACATTGGAAACTAGAAGAGACTGTTCTGTCTACAGTACCAGTAATCCTTTTAAGGTATAACTGGGACCAAACCGGAAAACTGGCCAAGATCATGTGAGAATTGTGAAACCCAAGGTGGTATGGTGGAAGGCTATGTTGGGGTCACTTGAGAGATGAGTAAAGGGATAGGGAATATCTGTATTGTAAGCTTTAATTTTCTCTAAATGCCCTAACTTGTGTTAATCCATAGAGTTAAGGAAATCTGTCACCCAACCACAGCTTACATTAAAGCTGGCAAATAGCAGCAGAAAGGTTTTTCCATTGCTCATCTGGTATAGCAAATCGGCCTTTAAACCCACTGCCTGCCCCCTTGTCCTGAACGCCAACTGTTTTCTCTTCCCTCCTCCTTTTTCTTCCCTATTTCACAGAATCGTGTATTTCCAGTATATTATCTACGGGACTGCTTCCTTCTTCTTCCTGTACTGTATCATCCTGCTGGCAGAGGGCTTCTATACCACCAGTGCTGTCAAGGAGACATTTGGAAACTTCAGGTCCACCTTCTGTGGGAGATGCCTGAGCACCACGGTAATGAACCAGGGTGGAGAAGGTGGTGGTGGCTCTCAACCTCCAGTCTTACCAGAAAACAAATTCAAAGTCATGAAATCGCTTTTTATTAAGACAGAGTTGAAAACCTGTGCTGTTTGTACCCAGCATTATTTCAAATGAGAACCCTGAATCTGCTGCACTTGGTAGCTCCTGTGCAATGATTGTGCAGTAGGTTTTGTTCGGTAGACTCTGTAACACCGTACTGATAGATCCTGTTGCTGACGTTGCCTCATTTCTCCTCATTCTCAGTTTATTGCAGTGACCTACCTGCTTGCAGTGATCTGGCTTCTTGTGTTTGCCTGCGCTGCACTGCCTGTCTATATATTCTACAGCATGTCGTCAACATGCCAGACCATTACCATCCTGTCTGAGACCAGCTCAGGACTCAACCAACTCTGTGTGGACGCCAGGCAATACGGTACGGGAGCAATTCACTTTTCATTTATTTAAAAATTCAATTCCCTGTGGCAGACAATACAGGGATCCTCCTTCACTATCCAAAGCAATATCAACCACAGAAACACATTGAAGAGCCACCAGGGAGAGATGAACGTCACTCCTCTGTCTTGCTGGAGTACTGCCCTGGGATGCCACGCCAATAAATGCTTTGAGATTCACAAAGCCCTTCTCTTTGGAGCCACTGTAGTGAATAATTCCTTTCTATACTAGGCCTTTGCCTAATTACTTGTGTCAGATCAAAGACAGTTCACAGTTTACACCAGGCGTGCTCACAATGTTGGGAGGTTGTTACCAGGAGGTAGAGCAAGTGTTGAGGAAGACTTTAGTCTCTGCTTTTGTTTTCTTCAGGAGTCTTGCCCTGGAATGCTACACCTGGAAAAGTCTGTGGAATGACACTGGTAGCTGTTTGTAAAACTAAGGAGGTGAGTACAGCAGATCAGCTGTCATCTATGGCTCCCCTTCATTGGTAGTTATAAAAGTTAAACCCTACTGAAACTTTTTTCTTCTCAGGCTCTCAGAGCTACAGTAAAACATTTTTGTTCTCCACTCAAATAAATCTAGGGAAGGCTAACTTATAATTGTGGAGGTCTTTGTCTTTACACTGTTTCCCAGAGAGATGAGGAAGACTGCTCATTGATATTGATATGGGTTTGCAGTCTGTTGTTTTGTATTTTGCAGTTTGACATGACCTTCGACCTGTATATAGCAGCCTTTGCAGGAGCCGGAGCGACTCTCGTTGCACTGGTGAGTACACTCTGCTAGGGCACTTTTAGTGGGAGTCCAGTGTTCAAGATGAATATATTTTTAAAAGTCTGAATGATCCTCTTTGGCCTTCGTGCTGAGGCATCACAGATCACGACAATAAAATAGTGATACACTGAAGAGTTGTGGTAAAATCAAATCCAGCTATAAACAAGTACACCTGTACCAGGTAAAAAGCTCCTTATCAGCTATAATCTTTGCATATGAAAAGTGAGCATGTTGATGTGTAAAGGACATGCTCTGGGGATGTTGAGGCCTGAAGAAATTCAGCTATTGTTGAATGTGTGTTAGATTTCAGGTAGTAGACATACCCACCAAACATAGTTGTATTTTATAAGAAAACTGCTAGATGTCAGTGTAGGATGAGTGAATGTTGTAAGACTGCAGTAATATTATAAAAACAGTGATTCTCATTCTTTTTTTCTGTCTTTCTCTATTTTGCCATCTCTCACTAGCTCACCTACATGATGTCCACAACCTATAACTTTGCTGTGCTGAAGTTTCTGGGGCGACAGGGTATCTGCACTAGGTGCTAGTTTCTCCATTCTCAAACTGTCTCTTAACACACCGCTGAGCTTCCAATTCTGGTCTAGTACAGTCAGGACTTTCGAAAAGATGTCAGGAGTCGAATGAAACTCTTACATATAAACTGTTCATATTTTTTATTTGACATTCTTACAAAACCGTGTTAAAATAACCAAAAAAAGTATTCCAAATTAGGATTAGATATCCTTAAATTTTATTTGAATATCAGTCAGGTAAGAGTGGAATGAATCTTCTTCCCAATTCAGGAAGTCCAGCTGCTGCCTTTCTGTTTTAAAAGATTGGATAAAAACTGCAAATTTTTATTTAAATAAATAAATAAATAAACAAACAAGCTATTATAAGGCTTTTGAATCAATTATATACTAACAAGCTGCTGACTGTACTAGGCTTAAATGAGGGTATAACCCGTACTTTACATGTTTTGTTCTGTGTGAAATGAAAGATTTCTTGGTCCCTTTTCCCTGTCTGCACAAATCTCTCACTGCTGTCCTTACACATTCCATTGATCAATACTATACTGTAATTCCTGATGGATTACTGCTGCCAGCTATGTTTCCAGGGCCTGTTAACTAAAGTTTGCTTTTGAAGCAGCAGATGGTAAACCATACATGCTGGTTACCATGGCATCACTTTTGGCCTATGCTTACTTTCACAGCATCCCTTATAGCTAATGCCAAGTAGTTATGGTAGCTGCAGACTTGACTGTAGCCTGTTGGCCTCAAATCTGGGATACTGTGTGTGGGATAGATTCTTAATATTAGCCTAGTGTTTCAGCTTAGAATGGGGAATGTGTATATGACTGTTCGAACGTGGGACTGATATTGAAAGTCCATGGAAAGAAATGAATCCTGTAAGTATAAACGTGCTTCAGTTATAGCATGCCAATCCAACCACATTTTTGTTCTTCTGAAAAGCGTAAGAGTGCTACCATATGAGTTTGGGTCTAAACGCCTTGGCTAAGAAACTTATTTTGACAGTTGTTTTTAGATGGCTATCAGAACCCCCTTAAATTAGTTTGTCTAACAGTTGAGATCAATATACCTCATTTTGTTTCACATCAAAAGTTTGAGCCATTTTCTTGGGCACTAGAACTGTTTCTTCAAATTCTAGAACTCACCTTTTGTGCATTTCCATTTCTTAAGTAGGAATCACATTTTTTTGAGAGTATCATTAAAGGTATTTTTATTGTAATACAGAAGTAAGTGTTCCTCCTGGTGTCAACTGTGTCATCAATGTGACTATTAATGAAGCAGTTGAATGATCGCAAGTTGGATGTTCTGTTTCTGATTTTTGTTCCCAGCTTCCATCAAGGCCCTAAAGTACCACTGACTTACATATTCCAATTGTTCATATTAAATCTGGATTGGCCCTCTAGGGCCGGAATTAGGAATCCATGCTTTATGCATTCAAAAGACTACAACACAGGGAAGAGAGTGATGTGGGAGGATTTCAAAACCTTAGTTAGTGGCCTATTTTTTTCTTAACCTACCCAAAGCTAATTGTGCAAAAACCCTTATTGTGTACCCATGAATCTTAATGCATTTCTGCAGCACTTAACTGTAATATAATAACTGGATTCTATAAACTTTCTTAACGGGAACGTTTGTGGAAGGTGCTATTGAAAGGGGCTTTGTTAAGGTTTAACTCTATTCAACCCCTTTTAACAATCTTTTTGAAATTATTGCTAAACACAAAAGTGTGCATTTGTATATATTAACTACTGTAGCTCTACAGCACTTGTGTGGCTATTAAAGTAGTGCCTGTTACATCATTAGTGGTGTTTTATATGAAAAAGGAAGGTTCTGCCTTTAAAGATGTTGACTGTTACTGTAATTGAACTGTAAGGCTGAAATGTGTCAGTAGGCAGGTATTTTTGGTAATAAAAGATGGTCAAAGATGGTAAAAAAGACTGATGTGATGAATTCTTGTTTTTCTTTTTTATGGTGGCAAATGTTTAACGCTCCTGGAGTCATTTTGAGGTTTTAAACACACTAACAGGAATATTTTTAGTATTCTTTATCTGGGATTCCCAAAGCATAGCAATATTATCTCTGAAATGATCCTGACAGGTGACGAAACAATGATCCGCAGGCCAAGGGAACAATTTATTTATATTGAACAGGACTCATGCAAAAATAGGTTACCATGGCCTGAATCTCCATAATCACAATTGATTGACCTACATATCGAAATTTGAAATTCAGTCAGTCAAATACACACATTTAAGTAGCAAGATTTTAAAATCTGGTAAATAACATTGAGAACATTTTGATTTAGTCATTTAGTGCATGCATGAGTTAAATTTTTACTGCTAAATCATATGTATAAATATATTTTTGCAAACTGTTCTTTTCCGTGTTTTTAATGACTTGGAAGCCAGACTTGCCCAGGGGCCCAGGACAGTCCACTCAGACACAAAGCCGGCCATCCTTCTCTCCCCACAGGTTCATTTCCTCATGGGGCTGTCGGCTAACTGGGCTTATTCCAAAGACTCCTGGAAGGTGAGACTATACAACTCTATCCAAGTGGAGGAGACCCAAGAACTGGAGGAGATCCTGAAATCCACCAGGAATGGTACCACTTCCTCCAATGAGATAGAGAAGGCTTGAAGGAGTCAAGGGTGGGAAAGGGTATTCTCATGCTTTCCATTTCTTTTATCACATACTACACATCTTGTGAATTATCAGATTTTATATCCACAAGAAAGACACTGTGATGTTGTGATGATGATTTTTATTTTTTTGCTTTTCTATTACTTTATTTTAAAATTTTAGTATTTGTTTTGCTTCCCAAATGAAGAATAATTTTAGCAACAAGCGTTTAATAACATTATTTCAAAATGTTAAGATTTCTTTCACTGCACGAGTTAATCTATATAGCATACTTTTTTAAAAAGTTTTGCAATCGTGAAATGGCTTAAATGGTACTGTTTAAAGTTATTGTACATTGTGTACCACTGTATTATTTGTTTTCCTTTAATTTAAAATATTAGTTTAGTTTTCAAAGGTACCCAAATGTCCTCACACACACCATGCATGAAAGGATTTGTCAATAAAAAGAAAATAAATATATATGTTTAAAAAAAATCTGATATATGATTACTGTCCTCTAGAAAAATGTCAGAGATCATGATAAAAGAACCTGTGGATGCATATCTAGTAAACAATACCCTGATGAAGACTGCCCTGATTTTATTTATTTATTATATATTTATTTATTTATTATTGAGCTAATTATATATATATATATATAATGAAATATGCTCTGGGCAAAATATTAAAACAACAACGTACACATTTGCATTTTGAACAGTTTATTTTGTATTACTTTGATTTAAAAGCACTACACTGTTAGGTACGCAACACAAGCCTGTTCCGTTATAGTGCAATGAACGGCTCCACACTAACAGCATCACTTCTTATACAGCGTGTCTAATGGCTGCCATGTGACACTGTACCTGTAACACACAAAGAGACTGAATATACTGTTTGGAGACATGCCACACCAGGTAAACTTCATCTCCCCAAAACACAAAAATATATTTTTGTGCTCCATTTATATGACATTACTTTTAAATGTACATAATTCAAGTTCACATTTAAGAACCAGTTTCAGTTCAGTTATATATATACACTACCCGTCAACCGTATTTGGACATAGATGCAGAACAGCTGGTGCGGTATTAGTTTTACTAACAGAGAACGTTTTTCTTATTTGGCCTGGTCTTAATACTGCTGCCATGGTGTCTGTAGCGTGATAGTTTAGTAACTTTGCTACCTTCACCAAAGAAAAGTCTTCCTTGTTGTTACAATAAGTACACTATCCCATTTGCAGCCTTAAGACATTATTTGTAACACACAGTAAAATTAAGGTTGGCATGATAATTACTAATACTGTGTAACCCCATTGATATGTATTGCACAGGCTTATATGTTGTGTTGTATTGTATTATATATATATATATATATATATATATATATATATATATATACACACACACACACAAGGAGCAATATCACCATGTCTAGTACCACAGGCATGCTTAACATTTTTTGAAAATGGCATTCCTCTCTCGCAAAATGGAATACTTTCTGGAATGCAAATGTATTAAATATGACTACATTGTCAAGGATCTGCAGGTAACATTATTAAATCCCTTTACTGATGCATGAGAGTATGCTTGAAATACGTACCATGGCATGGCAGGAAATACCACACTAGTAATATCTGGCCATAAGTTATGCAAGACAGAGGATCTGAAGTTTAGTTTAGTCCAGTTATCCTCAATCCGTAGCCCCTCAGGGGCTGATGTCACCAGTGCAGCCCTAGTAATAGGGGCTAATAAACACTGAATGCAGAATCAGAAAAAAATACAATGAAATAGACACCACACATACAGTTCACCCATCCCAGCAAGATATTCAAAAGGACAGACTCAGATTGCAGGGTCTATTTTAATGATCTAAATCAAGTGGGCAATACTGGCTCTTCCAGTCCAGCTCTGTGTTCCACCCAACCACAGGGATGGAAATAAGACTCCTATTGCATAGCAGTTTCACCCATTCCGGGTTTTAATACAAGCTCAGGTATGTTGTCTTACATTCATTCACGAATGGATTAAACTACTATGCAATGGGAGTCCCATTTCCATCCTTTAACCATTTAAAAAATAAGTGTCAAATCTTTGTTCTAAAGAGGAGGGTGCAGGACCCATGCCCCTTATATTATATTCACACTACCTATATAAGCACTGTCAGCATGAATTGAAAACATCAGATTGCTAGTCACTATCAAAATATGTTGATCTTGCATAATTTGGGTAGTGTAAATAGGGTACAGTCTTCATTTAATTCTGAGATTTGAGTTTGGCTGCATTTAGATCATTAAGTAAAACAGACCCTTGCTTTAAAGAGACTATAACTCTGAAGACAGACCTGATCAAGACTTTCATATACTACATTATCTACAATTAGAAATACAAAAAAATAATATTCAATTTGTAGGCTAAAAATGACATTTCCTTTTCATGACTTTTTTTTTTTCCTTTAGTGCTATATCCATTTGTAATGAACAGTTTATCCAATAACAATCATGTGAGCTCTCATCCTTGCTGTGCACAAAGCAGAAAAAAAGAGGATAGGGTTACATGTTATGGCATTTGGATATGAAGAGGCTCCACACACTGCTAAACTGAAATACAACACAGCCTTTATGTTTGCTGTGGATTATGTGACATATTCTAAAGATAACATTCATAGGATAGAGCTTATCAGAACTGAATGTATCGCACCATCGCCCCCCGGTCTTTGCTTTTAGGTACAAGGATACCTGTGAATGTTGATAGGACCACACATGACAAAGACTAGCTTGTCAGCATCAGGTCTAGTTCAGAAGTACACAGCTTTCTAGTTTAGTATCTTCTTTATACAGTATCAGCATTAGACATAGGTAAAAAGAATTCACAAAAATATTACATTTACTTTTAGTAGTGAAGCAAATACAAAACAGCAGCAAATAACCTCAAACTACTGAAACCAATCTTGCAGGTAGGGGCAGGCACAGCCAGGAGTCAAGGTTATAACATAAGTGTCTTTGAAATGTAAATCTCTTCCGTTGCTGTTTATCAAATTCTGTCCAGTGACCTAGTTGCTGTTGGACCATTTGTCTAGTGAAGAGGTACCAGGAATAAACAGTACATGGAATTTTAAAGTCTTGTCTATCTTAAGGGACGGCGTCAAATAAACAATGCAAGGCCTAAAATGACAGTTTTGATCACAGTGTGTCATAGGGTACTTTGGCTCATTACTGTTTCATGTTTGACATGCAATGCTACGGACAAATATGGAACGTAAACATACCTTTATCACCTGAAATGTCACTTGAGATTCATATGGAGAAACCCATTGTACCATTTACTTGATTAATAAATACAACAATGCATGTTAGCACACTGCTAATACCTGGATAAAATTGTTCCATGCATTTCAGACAAAAAAAAAAAAAAAAAAAGTAACTGAAAAATTTCAAGAAGTTTAGGTTTAGTCAAATATGTAAAAGCTGGACCCCCCCCGGGGCACTTTACAACCCTTGCAAACAATTATTTGAATAAAAAGATATGTAAAAAGTCTTGCAAACACAATGCCAAGCAAAACTATAAAATTGAAGATCGCCCCTAAAAAATTCCCTTTAAATACATCGGTCCGATACAAACTACTGACTTGTGTATAAAAAGCCCACGCCGGCTGTCAATCCAGTCTTGTTAACAGCAGAAAAGTGCAGAATGAACAAAGCAAGACATTGATAATACATGTAAATTATCGAGTCATTTTAACTTGGTTACCCCATCTTTAAGATCTGGTAGCCACAGCAGTTCAGGTCAATCATGATTAGCCTGGAAGGCCAGAAAAGAAGCAGCAGTTCAGTCCAGCTCACTGGGGGTCTATGAACAGAAAGACAGGAAGATGCTCTTCAAGAGCTATCAGACTGGGCTGATTTTCAGAGGGGTTCTTAGTAAAGAGTTAGACTGTACTGGAATTCTCTCTCTAAAAGCAAACCTTTCCATCGCTGTACCACTGAAAAACAGGATCCTCGTCTGGCTTTGTGTCTCCTTTCCAATACAGCTCATCAAACAGCTTACATTTATTACATAATTATATGCCCGGAAGGCTTGGAAATGGTTCCAGATCAGCCATTTATTCTATACTGTTTTGCAGACTCCATATATCCATTTTTGAAGCACCCTACCATGTTGAACTGGTGGGCCGTCAACTCCACAGCCTACCTAAAAATACATATCTGTATCACACAGTACATCAGATGTGTCCTCCCTGACCCCTTTCTTAAACAGCTCCAACAGCCAAGGTAAAGAAACCATTGATGCCAACAAGGTGAGCGGAGAGACACAGAGGGGGAACTGACCGGTAGGAGCCGTCCACTCAGTCTCAGCAGCAGGAAGAGGAGGAAGCTTTGCGGTTGCCGTGGAGGTTGATGGTGTTCCCCAGAATGGAGTGCTCCAGCTGCTCCTCCACAGCCAGTACCTGCCTCACAGCCTCTTCAAAAGCCACCTCCACATTTGTGTCATCCTTGGCGCTGGTTTCGAAATAGGGGTAGTTGCCGTTTTCCTGGCACCAGACCTGGGCTTCCTCTGTGGTCACCTGCCTGTCGCTCTTGTCCACTTTGTTCCCCAGGATGACAAAGGGGAATCTCTCCGGCTCCTTCACGTCAGAGTAGATGATGAACTCTTTCTTCCAGCAGCCCAGGTTTTCGAAGCTCTGGTGGTCGTCCACGCTGAAGGTGAGCAGGCAGCAGTCGGCCCCGCGGTAGAAGGGAGTACGCAGGCTCTTGAATCGCTCCTGCCCGGCCGTGTCCCAGATTTGCAGTGTGACGAAGCGCCCATCCACCTCCAGGTCCCGGTTCAGGAACTCCACCCCAATGGTGTGGAAGGACTGCGAGTCGAACTTGTTTGTGACGTACCTGTTCATCAGGGAACTCTTCCCCACCCCGCCGTCCCCCAGCAAGATCACTTTCAGCAGCAGTGACTTTCCGCTCATGATGGGACCTGATTGAGAATCGGTCTCCAAGTTGCAGCCTCCTAAAAAAACAATTCATTTTAAATCGCTATGGTATTGTACATGAATGTGAAATGAATACTTCAAGAAGCTACAATTCAAAAGAGTGCAAACCAATGCATTAACTTTCTACCACTTATGTTAACATTATTAACATCAGTGGTTTCTCTTTTATTGTGCCCAGATTATTTTTTTTACGTTAATTCAAGATATTCAAATATATTTAAATCCAATAAATATAGCTGCGAATTTTTCAAAACGTTAGGTATTATTTTGTTTTTATTTAATATTCATGTCATTACTTGAGCATTGTCTGCTGACTAAGAACAGGAATTACAGATTAAGATAATAAGGAACCGAGATTTATTTGCGACCCAGCTGCAACAACCCTCCCGGACACTATCTGACAGGACCCGGCTTCCAATTGCGCAAACGCGTCTGAACAGCTGCGTAATGTTTACAAATGCTCACTATTTCGAAGCCACGGTTTCGGCTTTCAGCAACGCACACGTACTGTGAGAGAACAGAACACATAGAAAGCAAAAATAATTGACACATTTATAACTAAAAATGCACTTAAATTGGAAGTTCACTGTTACATGCATGCTATTTACAACGAAACGGACTGAATAAAGCAAGTAAAGTATAACACGCCCAGGCTTCATCCCCACACCATTGTCTCTAAGATCAAACTAGTATGACTCAGTTAACTTATTTGTTAAATATATTTGAATTTACCCCTTGCACCTGAGTGACAGCGATTTCCGTTACTTTTTTTCGGTGCGTTGACCCTTTTTCTTATAAAGCAACTGCAGGTGCCGCGCGGCCGCGTCACTCCCAGATCAAGCGCGCCCCTGACGTTCATCGGGGGCGTGCTCGTTGTGCTTTTGTTTTTGTCAAAACCTGGTGCTAGAGGGCGCTACACCCCTATCCAGTTAGTGAACAAAACACACGCTCAAAATAATTACATGTACTTTGTATGCCTAACACAACCACCCCATACCAGTAAGTGCGCAGTGCTGTATAGTTTAAAGTTGCATTGCCAATTCCATTCACACAAGTAAAATATAGGTGCTGCTTCCTTTCCTGCTCAATCCACTACTTTTTCAGCAGCCACTTCCTGTGCGTACCATCCCAGATCAGATTTGAAATGGCATACAGCAGGATGGCAGACCGCTCATTTTTTTGTTTGTTTGTTTTAATTAAATTAACACGAAGCAAAATTTCTCCTAATAGTATTTAAACGGTAGGTGAAACTGTTGTGCTAGCTGCACATTCAGCATCATGAAACTCGTAGTAGCATCAGTATTATTAAGCAGTTATTTTGTTCCATCACGAGTGTTTCATTTGTAGCCACTGCCCAGTGACACCGCTTCTTATCTTAGGCTACTGACTGTAGCAGAGCGGCGCATACGTGGACAATCTAGATTTAACAGTAGCGGGTCAAAGTATTTATAATGTATTGACGTTTGCGGTTCGTCTTTCATATTTTGTTTAGATATGTTTGTTTGTTTGTTTTTTAATAGCATTTGCCATGCCGCTTTGTGGTGGGATTTGATTTGCAGAACGGGGTTTGGTTTCCTGTCGGGATGTAATTCTGTCTAGAACTTAAATGTACTGGGCCACTTTCTTTCTGCCCAGACTTGGAGACATATATTCTATGAATTGTTAAAACGTGGGATGGTTGGTTTAAATTTAGATAAAAATTAGTAAAATAATACATATTTTTTATAGTACCTTTTGAGTTTTGGGACAGACGTTTTAAAAAAGGATACATCGGTGTTAAAATGAATACCCTTTTCATGTTTTTAAAAGCATTCCGTAGATTTCTGAATCCAGCGGTTGAAAAAACACACTCATGTTACCCTTATAAAAGTGTCCGATAGTAAAAGCATAACAAAGTGTAAAAAAGCACAGCGCAGACACTGAAAGGAAAGAGAGCTATGGTGCATCATTCATATTTAAAAAAAAAAAAAATCATGGCAAGGGAAAATTGTTAAATTACTGTGCAAATTTATACAGATGAAAAAATATGTTTTGTTTGTTTGTTTGTTTTACCTACCCCTTACCTTTTATGATGATTTTTTTTTTTTGTTCTCTGAATGGTTATTGAAACTGGAGTTAAAGGCACATAAGGACCTTTTATTTTATTGTGTTACGTGTTCCCATGTGTTGCTACAACTGTTTACATAAGGTGTGTTTGTTTATTTATTTATTTATTTATTTATTTACATTTTAACCACATTTTTAACTTTTAAATTGCATTCCCTGCCTCAAGATGGCTTCCCATGAACCCACATGGACCTGTCAGAACTACATTTCCCATCATCCTCCTGCTCACATATGCAAATGAGATGGATTTACCAGTACAGGCAACTTACAGTTGGAGCAACACATGGGAACATGTAACAATAAAATAAAAAAGGTCCTTCTGTACCCTGTAAGGAGCTGTTCTTCAGTTCTAACTGCCATTGGTAAGCTGGTTGTAATAAGGGCTAGGCGAGCCAAGGTGCCTTTACAGAAGTAACAGTCAGGATCATCTAGTGATCTGCCACTGGTTCAAGTTTCCTTGTATTTTTCTGGCAATACACTGCTTTGATGGTGCTAGGGCTTACTGCTATTATGCTGGACTGTAGCAGCTGGATGCAAAATGGATTTGAAATTATATTTGTATGCCAAGTTTGTTTCTTGGTTGTCTAAATATTATTAATGTTGTACATGTCTTTATTATATTAAATAACTATTTAAACCGTGACCCAATGAATTAAACCTTCAACCTTGGTGTGAAGAAAAAGGGGTGTTCTCAAATGAGCAGTGATGTATTCCTAGTTATCATAACATGTCATTGATGTAAACAAGGGGTAAGATCGGGTGGAGTTATTTGCCTAAGCATTACACAGTGTTTCACAGAATTTGGGTACTATTTTTGCCTGCAGTTAGAGGTAATTCAGCTTCAGAAGGTATTCGCCTCACACTCAGTCAGGTGCGGTCCAAATTCTTGTTACGCAGGAAGTGAATTTATAGTGTGGGGGCAGGTTAAATGGATTCATCTGAATAAAAGTGAAAACAAAATTACAATAAAACGAGGGACTTTAATGTGGAGGTGAGAAATTATTTTTTAAAAGATGGGATGCCCCTATAAGTGTCTTAATTTGACAAATAAACACCAATACGTAAGACTATATGATGTTCAGTTTTAGGGTTACGGATTCATCGCTGATGGAGATGCAAATCACCAAAGAACCTGCAGGATGCTGGAGAGTCCTCACTCTGTCTTTGTTCTGGATGCACCTCTCCCTGTCCCAAGGGCACCTGAACCAAGACACCATGGAAACGGATGTATTTGAGCCAGCCAGCGCCTTCTCGGACCTGGAGTTTGGGGCTTTAAATACATACACAGGCCCTGGCAACAACGACACCAGGAGCAACAAGGAGCTGCCCATCATTCTGTGGTGGAGTGCCAGCCTCTTTCCCCATTTCCCCGGTCAGACTGAGAGAATCGACTGCCCCAGAGCTTCTTGCCTGGTCACCAAAAACAGGAAGGTGCAGCTGCACAAACGGACCAAATCCATTATCTTCTACGGGACAGATTTCCGTGCGTACGAGGCCCCCCTGCCACGCTTACCCCACCAGACCTGGGCTCTCTTCCATGAAGAGTCGCCCATGAACAACTACCTACTGTCACACTCTCCTGGAATCAGGTTGTTTAACTACACCGCCACCTTCAGACGGGAGTCTGACTATCCTCTCTCCCTGCAGTGGCTGCCTTCCATGGATTATCTGACCGGGCCAGCGGTCTCGCTACAGGAGAAGAACCGCTGGAGACGGGACGGGTTGGCTCCGGTGCTCTACATGCAGTCTCACTGCGACGTGCCCTCAGACCGGGACAGATATGTTCAGGAGCTCATGAAGTACATCCAGGTGAAGTTTAGCTGCTCTTCTCCTTGTCATAAATCTTACTAGGGGATCTCGCCGCACTATCCGGCAGATCAACTTCTAGCATCTTTTTTATCTGTCCCATCATTCGGTCACCACAGAGCTGTGACGCTAGCATTGAGTGGATATATTAGTCAATGCTCCTGCTATTGTTGATGCTTTATAGTTTGTATGCACTTATATGCTATTCATATAAGCCACGAGAGAAGATTAAGAAATACATGTATTATGCTCTTGCTCTTGTTTTTGGTCCGAATTGTGGAAGGGACAATGAAAAGGGCTGTTCCAAAATCACTCCAGTGTGCGCTCACAAATTATTATGCTCACAGAGCTATTAATAGCAAGTAGGTGGGTGTTTTAAACTCTGTTATAACAGTCTGCAATTGTGCATGTTTCATTCCTCCACCATTATGTAAGCGTATGCATACTTCCAAATAAAAGAATGAACATAAACAAGCATAAACACCCATCAATGCACAAAAATAGTGTGTAGACTGCAAGGATCTGCACATCCAACACAGAAGTGTTAAAAACAAAGCTACTCATTAACTTGTGATTAGAAGTTCCCCCTTCTGAATGTAAAAAATGTCTTTTGTAGACAAGCGTTCTTCTTTTTTCAGTAATCTTAAATCATTGTAGCCTGGCTGAAGTTGATCTTAATACTGGTATGTTTTTTTTTTTCCATAGATTGACTCTTACGGGAAGTGCCTAAACAACAAAAAGTTTCCCAGCCAGAGACTGGAGGACACCTCCACTGCCACTATGGAGGACGACGAGTTCATGAGCTTCGTCTCGCGCTACAAGTTCCACCTGGCTCTGGAGAATGGTATCTGCAGCGACTACATGACGGAGAAGCTGTGGCGGCCCATGTACCAGGGCGCCGTGCCCGTGTACCGCGGCTCCCCCTCCGTCTTAGACTGGATGCCCAACAACCACTCCATCGTCCTGATCGACGACTTCCCCTCCCCGAAGGACCTGGCAGACTTCCTGCTCTCTCTGGACCGGAATGACGCAGAATATCTGCGTTACCTGAAGTACAAGCAGCCTGGGGGAATCACCAACCACTTCCTTGTAGACACCATGGAGAGGCGAGAGTGGGGGGTGAACGACATGAGCAAACCCAACTATCTCAACGGCTTTGAGTGTCTTGTGTGCGACCAGGAGAACGAGAGGCAAGTGGCAGAGAGAGCCCACAAGAGGGCACCGCTAAGCGTGCCACCCCCAGAGCCCAGGATTGCCACAAATAGCCACATGGGATGCCCATTGCCCACACCAGGCTATGGGAAAGTGGAAGACCTCACAGAGAATGACAGGTAGGCCTGTAGTTGACTCCTGGTTCACCTTCAAATGATATGGATTCTTGGTAGAAAGCTTTATTAGAGTTAAAATTGGAATTAAAATGGAACAAATGGTAAACTTGTGGTAGGATACAGAAAAGTAATAATTATTCAAGTGACCTAAAAAGCTCCCAAAGTCATTTCAAAATTGCAATGAAAACTAGTGTTGAAAATAAGCCTGTTCTGTTTTTTTTTGCTTCAGTTGGATGCAAATGTGGCCACAAGACTACTGGCAGAGCCTGGACCAAGCAGAGGGGCTGGAGGCCATGATTCTTCATAACGAGACAGACCCTGGGAAGCTGTGGGATTACATCCATGACATGATGATGAAGAGGGGCAGGCGTCACTGACTGAGACCTAGATCCGTGATTCAGAACTGCCAGTCTGAGGCAACACGCAAACCAAAGAGACCATTCTAGCCTATACCCAAGACTACACAAAACTGGAGGAGCCATACATAACTTGTGCCAAAGTCAGCCACACTTGCTCGTCAGTCGTGGGCAGGCTACATCCAAACCAGTAACTCTCCAGTCAGTATCTGATGCAAGGAGCACTTGCATCACAAGGGACAGTGCATACTCGCAGCATTGTGCAATGGAAATGTCCAGTTGGCACCGTGGTTGTAAAATGCAACCAATCTGTGTACAGAACTTGAAATAATAAATACTGGGCAGTGATGCGTTTATTCTTACATAGCCCCTTGGTAATGTATCATGAAGTCTGTTACTGTTTTTATACACTTTTTTATATTTATGTTTTATACGTGTTCAATGACAGTGCTACTGCTTATGTGTGTGACACTGTGTGTAAAATCCTTTTAAATAAAAAAAAACAAGACCATTTTGTTTTTACATTTTATTTGTAAACCCTCACAGTTATCACATACATCAACAATACTTCTTTGAAAACAGAAACTTTTCTGTTACTCTTCAGACATTTGAAATACATCCTACAGTACAACTACAGTGCCCTCTAGAGGCTTTTTAATTACTTTTCCAAACCATCCCCTTAAACTGAGTATTACTGACAGCAAACCAGAGAGAGAAGTGTAAATGTAAATATTTGCAGCTTATTAGCATATAGTAGTAATTTCTTAGGTCTTGGGAAAGACGTTTGGTAATTAAATTTGCATTATTTTCCTTACTGCATATTTTCTTTTAAATATAATGTTCAGAAAACCTATTGGGGCCCAGAAACCTATAAACTCCCTTTAAAAAAACCTTGTGCCAAGGCCACTAAATTTGAGAGCCATGAAACTTGATGCTGCCATCTAGTGTTAGGTGAGAAAAGTGCATTATTTAATGGACAGTAAATAATAACAAATATTCACAATTGTGTTCGCTTGGTACCAAAAGGATTTAGACTACAGTAATGAATCTTAACATCCAGAGAGCTCCCCTGTTGTCATTATGCTAATATAGTAAATAAAAAGATTATAATGTTAATTTTGCCATTATAATCTTGAAACAATTTGTTGGCAGTAAAAAAGTATTTTGAGAAAGCATAGGTCAGTTTCATTTTGCACTTGTTTAGATGAACATTAGAGAAATACCTTAATGAATGAAAGGCTTTTAGAAGTTCAATCGCCAGTGTTTGCAATAACTAATAAAGGCGGCAGTGTGCATGGTCTGAATACTGATTGCAGCATTGTGTAACTAAATGTAATACAACTTTATTCATCTTATTGCTTTGTTGTTTTCCAGACTGTGTTTACACTAAAACCACTTTTTACTGTCACAACGCTAACTTCACATCCTGTGTTACAGCTATTAAAAAATAAATGTGGAGTCAGGTAGGGTCCTATTACCTGTAACACAGGAAATTACCGTTCACTGCTGAAGATAAACAGGCTTCAGAAAGTGAAAAAAAAAACTTTTGAAACCGAGAGAGACTGAGAATATTGTAGTGTTAAGTAAGAAGTGGTTTTTAAATCCTAGGTTTTTACACCTTTTAATATCATTTTAGTGAATGACGCTGCCTTGTATTTGCTTGTAGAATCTGTAAAATGAATAGAAAGAGTCTTGTCTAGATCTTCATACCTAGAAAAAAATATATATAGGTCAATTTCTACAGTCTTCTGTGCTGACCTACTGACCTGCTGACTGTTCCTGCAGTAAAACCAAGGTACTGGAGGCCACTTATGGGTAACTAGAAAGCTTAAAATGGCTGAACTGTTATACAATGTCAGTCAAATGTGTAATGTAACATACTGTATGTTATCAGGGGATCATATGAAAGTCTATCCAGCCAGCCCCTTCTCTTTGAATACCAGGTAATTGAAGAGTTGGTGATATGTCTATAGTTGAAATGGCCACGTACCTAAAAGACCTTGTCATAGCAGCTGTCACAGTGCACCTGGCCTCT
The DNA here is from genome assembly GCA_030684275.1 of Acipenser oxyrinchus oxyrinchus. Classification (NCBI taxonomy): domain Eukaryota; kingdom Metazoa; phylum Chordata; class Actinopteri; order Acipenseriformes; family Acipenseridae; genus Acipenser; species Acipenser oxyrinchus. The sequence continues at coordinate 7,380,689 of CM060261.1, read as the reverse complement.
GTGAATGTACATGCTCTCCAGAAGCTCACCCATGGGCTTGCTGCAGACTCCACACTGTAACAAAACACAGGCACTTCATTAGAGCCCATCTCTGCACACCCGGTCTGCTAAGGTATTAGCATAACAGGAAATGTCTTTACACTGTAATGAGGTATCAGGGCAAGCAATGAAACTGACCTTAAAACAAGATGGATGGCTGTAAATGTTGAGATGCTCAATTGTGATTCTGGCATCATCTCCAACCATCTCCCCGCAGTACGTGCAAGATGTTCCAGGACTGGAAATAAAGCAAAGCACGGTTACCTAGCAACCTCCTTGAAACAATGTTCTAGAAATCAGGGGTGCATTATGGGATATCTCCAAAACCATAGGGATTCATTCCTGACAACTGTTTTTTCTTCTTCTTATTATTTATTTCTTAGCAGATGCCCTTATCCAGGGCGACTTACAATTGTTACAAGATATCACATTATTTCAATATACAATTACATTATTTTTACACATTATTTTTACATAGAATTACCCATTTATACAGTTGGGTTATTTATAAATAGTGAGTTGTTTAATATGAGAAACACACACGCAGTCATCAACTGTTTAAGTCCTAAATAAATAAATGGAAGGTGACAGTGAAGGTGTTTATAAAATGATGACAGGAAAGCAACAGTAATTTTAGAACCTGAATTAGTATGGTTACAAAGAAGTCAAATATATCAAAGGCAACATGAGAGAAGAGCCTCATAACCTGAACTAATCCTGATATGCTCTCGCAGCAATATAGTGCCATTCATCTTCTATTACATTGTTTGTTTAAACACGCAGATCATAAACTACTATTTCAAAGGCTTGATAGCAATTAATATGCTAATGCTCGCTGTGATGAATGTTGGAATAAACAGCAAAACACGATACAAATGTGTTGTTTCATTTGTTACATTCCAAACGAAGAGGACATGTGTTTGTATTCTATTATTTATTGGAGTGGTACATACATGGTGTTTGTTTCAAAATATATTCATATTGAGGTACCCAATAAAAATCCCTATAGCATTAGCATGACTACAAGCACCTGGCCTGGTGCAATTAAACTAATAATCAGAGAAGAAACTGAGGATTAAGCTGCTTTTTGTCTGTTACATTTGTATTAAAACTTAGGAAATGTTGTACCTTCTATACATCGCCGAAGGGCTGCTGTAGGAATAGTTTGAACGGCTGTAGGTGATGTCGTCATACTTGTTGATGCTAAACAAACAAACAAACACAGCAAATACAAGTTTTTCTTTTACATTTTTTGATTTGACACAAAACAAGTTAAATTAAATAGGCCTTGATATATTGCGTATGGTACTGTATATTGTTAAACAGGTGGAGCCGACCAGTTTGATAGCATGTAAAACTACCCTTTAAACCTGATCACATACATCATGTCTCCATGATATACAAGAAGGCAGTAACCCTCCCAGGAGCTTCATTATCAAACAGAAAGAGAAGCCAGTAGGTCTTACCTGCTGTACTCTGAGGGATTAAATCCTGTTGAATTCACATACTCCTTCACCATCACTAACCTGTGAAAGGAGAAAGAGGAGATTAATACCTGTCACATTTTACACACCCAAATACAAATAGTTATTATTTAGTGATGAGAGTCACAGGTAATCCCAGAAATGGATTTAAATAACATAACGATTCCATTGGTATGTGGAAATATAATAAAGTTGCCACTGTGGTTGACCTTTCTTCCAATGGCTCATGCCATTGTAGCTGTGTGCTACCATTTCCCCTTAGCATCAAACTACTGCATTGTCACTGAAGATCATTTGGTAAGGGGATTCTCATTTCAGAAAGGATTTCTGCATAAGTCACACAAATATCCTTTATTGTATAATGTTTTGTTAATCAATATAAAAAACATCCTTACTTTTTGTGTTCTGGGTCAGGAGTTTCGGACCAATGTGTTGTTGTATCTGTCGTTGTATTAGTCAGACCGCTGTTGTCAAATCTAAAGGGAGCAGTGAGGAGAAAGTTTTATAAGATGGCCAGGGAAAAGCCAACAAATCACTAACATCCCCTACCACAGCTGTAAATACGAAAATTCAACAACATGAAAATTTAGATCACCAAAGTAATACTTTTTTCTAAGGGTTTCTACATCCATCATAGCTTTTAAGGGCGTTCAGTTCTTATTTGTTTCTGTGTATTATTGGATGGTTAATGAATATCATATTAAACACTCAAAAAATATTACGTTTTGTAGACTGGGTCTTCTGTTTGGTATTTTGTTGTATGAATAGTTGTGACAGTACTATTCTCCTCCATGCCGAAGCTAAAGAGATGAGAGAGAAAGACAGCTTCATCTTTAAAGAGCCGACAGATCGCTGCCCTTTCATAAGTCCTCAGTTGTGCTGAAATTGGCTTTTTGATAATCACTTCACTCTAGACTAAATTTGGTGCTTTCAGCTTTCCCAAGATAAAAGGTGTAGTACTAAAGCATTGTTAAGTCATGATAAAGCACACAGGAGGAAACCACAGTAATGCACAGGAAATGCAAAGTAGAAGCAGAGTAAACAGCAACTTTTAAAAAGAGTCAGGAGTGGGTTACTGAAGGTAAAAAGTGTAGTTCGAGTGTCAGAGTGTCACTGACCCCTACAGCTAAGAAGAGGAAATGCAATAGAATAATATTTCTAACTACTCTGCAAGGGAACCTGGCTCTGTGTGCAGTGGATAAATCAATCGTTTGTATTGCTAATATGCATTGGCTAATTGTGAAAATGTTACTTTTGGGTGATTGCATTATTTACATTATAACTAAGCAGTAATATAGTCCTTCTTTTAGGGATTCTCATAAATAATTTTATCCCCAAACTCAACCAGTTCTAATCTTGGGATGTCATATCCCTACCTGATTAAATCAGAAGCAGTGGGTGGATCCTGCTTGGTTTCTTTAGCAATTTTGAAGGCACTTAAAAAAATAAAAAAAATAAAATAAATAAATAAATAAAAATTGTTTTTTAAATGAAAACAGCCATATACCATGTTTTCATCAGGCTCTGGGACAGTGCTGAAATAAGTCTTACCCGTTTCCATTGCCAGTAGTTAGAGATCAGACCAGCTTGAACTGGGACTGGATCACCACAGTGGGTGTTAAACCTCAAACTGCAGATTTTTTTTTTTTTACAGAACAGTGGGTAATAAATTAATTTCACTATCAAGCATCTTGGAGTGGGTGATATCATTTATAAATGAGAGTTATACAAAAACACAATATAATAGGCTTTGACTTGTACTGTCCAGTTACAGTTTGGATTTTCGACTATTCGATACTGGATCACGATGGAGTCAGTTTAGAAACCATTTTCATAGTGCAAATGGCAAAGGTTTCCATGATAAACTTGCACAGTAGTGATCTACTCTTACGGTACTCATTTACCATGCTGTGTAAGGGTTATCCATGGTGGTTACAATCTAGACTTGTATAATGGAGTGACAGAAAATGTGTAAACTGGTACAAAAATCTACAATATAGTGTCTCCATATTTAACAAACAAGTTTATCTCTTACTGTACCTCTCTGTCACAGGTTGGGTCTCAAACACTGTTTCCTTCTTCGTGACTGTGGTCTGAGTTTGCATTTCTGTGCTGGGGCTGAAAAACAGAAACAGAAGGGAGAGTTGAAGGAACCACAATTATTATTATTATTTTTTTCATTTTCCAAAACTAATTTTTTGACAGTAATATTAAGCTAAACTATCCAGCAAGTCACTTTATTATTGCAGAGTCTGTCTGGGGTGCCGCGCCATTTTTATTTCATTGTAAAAATTGTAAAAGTAAAATATGCACTAGACATGAAACACTGGAAATACTGAACTGTACAGTTAAAGTAGATACTGTTGGCATGTATGCGATATATTTGGACCATGTTTTTTAAGTAAAATTAAAAAAATAAAAACATATTTTTATACAGGAAATCTTAACTGCTACTGAAGGGGTGAAATCAATTAAAACCCATCTTATTAGGCTTGTTAAGTCCCTACAGAAACCTGTTTGAACCTAGCAAACCGGTCTGATTGAGTTAAAATGAAGCAAGTAATCATTCAGAACAGGGTGTGACAGACTAAACATCTAATAGTATGCAGCTTTTCCATAATCTGTGTTTTTAAACAGGTGCATTTCCTTTCACCATAGAATTCAGTGTAAATGAAGGTATCCGTATTCTATTTTTCTTTTGTAATTGCTCCTATTTGAAATCGTTCTTATCCACTTACTACTTGCTCTTAATGGAATTTACTCTAATATCCAAATATTTGTAAGTTTAACTGCTCTTAGTTGTAATCACTCTCAAACATAATTATTTACTGTCATTTTTATTTTCTCTCATTTCAACTTGCTCTTACTACTGATTTTATTGTATTCTATAACTGCTATTATCTGTAACGTGATACTTTGCAATGTGATACTTTGTAACAATGTAAGTCACCCTGGATAAGGGTGTCTGCCACTAAATAAATAAATAAATAAATAAATACATAAATAAATAGTTTTATACCATTCAAATTATTATATTCCTTTCATATAATATGGTTGCCCTTGTGAAATATGGCCTCTAGTCTTTAAACCTTTTCTTACCACTGTAATGTGGTATTTTGGCGACAGAGCGGATAGTTATTTAGATGTGTAAATAGATTGTAATAATTTTAAGCATTACTAAATATATTGGTAACTTAACAGTAAATGTGACTGTCATAAAGCAAAGGGTTAAGTAAAACATGAAACTTAACTTTCTTTCAAAAAATGCCTGACATTTCTTTAGGCTTCATTGACTCATAGAGTAAGAGAGACTTTACTCTCGGTCACACCCAGGGTTCCTACCTTTGGTGCTGGGTGGAGATACTCTTGGTGGTGTCCATGACTCCCCAGGTAGGAATGACAATATCAGCCTCTCTGTAATTTAAAGCAGTACAAACATGTCAGCAACATTTTGAATCACCTTTAAACAGTATATATATATATACTGTATATATATATATATATATATATATATATATATATATATATATATATATATATATATATATATACAAATCTACCCTCTCATCCATCTCATTGGCACGCAGATACAGATACACAAGCAAAAGTCTCAGAGCCTTCTTGATGAAAATGGAAAATAATAATCCTCACCGTATCCACATCTCAAAAACGTGTCCCCAGAACAAACTCCCTGCCCTGGGATTTTCTAGAAAAACTACCTGGCTCTGCTGTAGATCAACAGTTTTCAAACTGCTGCTTCACTCTAATATTCCAAAAGTTAGAGAAGTCTGTGCTGGTACCTTTGTCCACTCGTACTCTTTGCTGTCCCTCACCTTTCTCGTTTACTGTACTCCCCACTTGTCCTGACTGGTCCACACTGATGATGCTTCTAAGCTGAAAGGTTAGGTTACACTGTCTCTCTGGGTTTAAATGTGTTACTTTTTAGCACAAATAGGAAAATGTCTAGTAGGTGTGCTATATGCTTTGCATACACCCAGTCAGGTCCCTCCCTTTTCCAGAAAAAAACTTCACACACGACTTTGGGAGGCTGCTCGAGTTACAGAATCTTCTGGATTGTTCAGGTAAGCACTTACCCCAATCTTTTTTGAAAGAAATAAAACGCCAGCAGTTTTATAAAATATAATAATAATAATAATAATAATAATAATAATAATAATAATAATAATAATAATAATAATAATTTATAAAACTATAACCAAACTACTAAGTAATATAACCCAGGTTCTCTTAAACACTCTGAATGTGTTTGTTTCTCATTTTGTAACCCTTAACATAATATTTTCTCCTTTCAAAAATAGGAGATGACGAAAGGCTGGAGGAAAAGCTTTGAAAATATGGCCTCCTATCTCTTGGCTTCTTGCGGTAGTTCAGTATACTTTTGTTAATACTGACACACCTGAAACTTACCTTAAAGATTACAAGAGAAATCGTTCAATTAACTCGAATTAGTTTCCTTTAATATATAAAACTATGTATGAATGTTTACACCTAGGGTGACTGGAGGATATGCTGGAAAATCTTGTTCACAAATTCTCTTCTCACTAGGTTTCTTATTTCAACTTCGCTTCGCAGTCCTCTCACCCAAACTGCGCAAGATGACGTCTCTTATACAATAAAAGACACCCTTCACACGACGTATTAACTTATAAAATTAATTAGGGAGGCAATTATAACGACAAACAGAATGTTATGTTGCATAGCCAAAACAAGTCTAGCGAATGTATGTTAACATTATATAGTGCTCTAGTAGAACACCCTTAGAATGCTGTGTCCAATTCTGGAAACCTCTCTATAAAAACACATTCATTCACTTGATAAGGTACAGGGCAACTAGGCTAATCCCAGCAATAATGGTATGAGCTATGAGGGTTAAAAGAATAAAACAAAACAAAACAAAAAAGGTGTGAAAACTGGGAGCATTAATTTTGTTAGGTACAAGATATAGTATAATTTTTATTTAAAATACATGCTTGCTATAATATACCACCTGCACATATGAGATCTAGCAAATAGACGGTTTATTATTTATAAACATGATTTGGCCAGGCTGAACCAAACTATTTACCTGCCATAAACACAATGCCCAACGATATGCCAAATATACCTCATTATTTTAGAAAACCTCCATTTGGTGAAAGTAATCCTTGCAATGCTTCCTACCTTTTCTCAGTGATAGTTGTGGTTGTAATCTCAGTGGCTGCGGGAACATCCCACTTGTCCCAGGCTGACTTAGTGTCGTGTGAGCTGAAAATGAGCAATAATTCACTTCAGAGCTGAGTGCATTAAACTAGACCCCCTCTTTCTAGTCATGTAACACACTTCCTTTCAAGATGAATTCATGTTAGCTTTGGGGTTGATTGTGAATAAGAGTGTAATGCATCATGAATAATGTTAATCTCATTCATATATGTTCAATTACTCTGTAATTACATTATTATTAACAGGATAAATGAAGTGTTTACAATATATTTGGTGTAAGTAATTATTGCCATGCTTCCTACCTTTTCTCAGTGACAGTTGTGATTGTTGTCTCAGTGGCTGCAGGTTTATCCCACTTGTCCCATGGTGACTTAGTGTCATGTGAGCTGAAGGAGAAAAAAAATGGTCACACTTAAACTGTAGGGAACAAAGATCCATATTAAGAAATAACTTGAACTTGCCATTTTTAAGTGAGCGCTAAACCTAACAATTAAATTCTGCATAAAATGCTGAAGTTTCTTACAGCATAGCTATGAATGTATGAATGTATGTATGCAAGAATCACTGCTTCAGTAAACCTCAATGTGAAGTTCAAGTTAGTGATCTTCCTACCTTTTCTCAGTGACAGTTGTGGTGGTAGTCTCAGTTGGTGCAGATAAATCCCATTTATCCCACAGTGACTTTGTGTCCTGTGAGCTGAACGAGAGAACACATGATTTCAGTGCATATCAGCAAACTAGGACTCACCTTGATTCCATTACCTTGGGCAGGATAGGGTACATACTTGTGCTCATTATTTAACTCTTGTAAGCCAAAATCTTGCCTATTTGAGGGCCACTAGTGAAAAGGTTATTATCGCTAAATAAATACTGAATGACTAAGCAAGTGTTTGTGCTAAATGACGAAGGGACATTTCAGGTATAAACCAGGTGTCCTGCAAATACTTTAAAGTCCCCTTCTGAAAACTAACAAGTATATATACTAACACAACTTTGTGAAATGTATTTTTAAATAAAGCAACCCGGACCTGAATCTCAAAAACAAGTGGTACGAATTGTATATTATCAGTGCAGCCCAGGAAGGGTGGGATTAAACTGGTGACTGTAGTTAACAGGTTCTCTTACCTCTTTGTCTCTGGCTCAGTTAAGGGTTTTGGAGTTTCGGACACGGTTTCCTTCTTTGTCATCGTGGTCTGGGTTATTGTTTCTGTGCTGGAGCTGGAAAACAGAAACAGTAGGAAGAGCTGAAGACAGTTTACTCTGTAAAAACATTTTTATTTTATTTCTTTTTAATCCTGGACACCACTGAAGCTGTAGCTGGTATTATTTGTAACACTCACATATAAGATTCATAGTCTTGACGTCAGCTGTTGTTCTTATATTTAGTTTTGACTTCCAGTCTAAAGGTTAGTATTATATTTGGGATATTACATAGTTGTATAAAAATCTAACTGTATCTGAACTGTATACAGTATTCATTCTCAGACCCTGGTAGGTTAGTTGTTTCCCCTACCTCTTGGTCTTGGATTCTGTTGAGATAGGGTTTTTTGGAGTGTCAAGCACTGTTTCCTTTGTGACAGTGGTCTGTGTTTTTGTTTCAGTGCTGGGACTGGAAAACAGAAATAGGAAGAAGTCAATTCACAACAAGGAGGCTAGCCAGGCAGACCTATATAAGGAGGCTAGCCCAGACAGACCTATTCTGGGAAACCAGTCCTTTGCGAGTGTGATAACCGAGGATTTAAAATAGACAATATTATTTTATTGATTATTTTCACAGAGAGAGTCACTATATATATGTGCGTTGACTTCAACTGTGCAGAACACATGTGAGGATCACTACATGAGCTGAACTTCAGAATCAGGCTGTTGTACATCTGGTGCTGGTTCTACAATTTTGTCTGCAATACTGCTACATATACCAGCTAGGTGGGCATCTGTAGTTCACAAACTAACTTTGATGTTACAAATATAGGATTAATTCAAATAGTACAGCTTTCAAACAGAGGTCACTATCATTAAGAGACTCTGAAAAGCAACGGTTCCAACCTGCCTTTCTCTTACCTCTTTGATTCAGTTGAGAAAGTATTTTTTGGAGTGTCGAACACTGTTTCCTTCTTCATGACAGTGGTCTGTGCTTTTGTTTCTGTGCTGGGGCTAGAAAACATGAGGAAGCCTTGATTCAGAGGTATGTAAGAGCAGGCCAGTTAGACTTCTGGACCTGCTGAACACTGAATGGATGCTAAAATGCTGTGAGGGGAGGCAGAAACCACCAGCAGAGGTACTTGAATTTTCCCAAAATTACACAACAAATTAAGCTTGTTTTACTTCTCTCCAGCAAGCAATGCAAGGCATACAATACTAAAAGGATATATTATAATGATGTTTTCTGTTTGTCGTTCATGATCACAATCTCACAAACTAAATCATGAAGATTATTGTCACACATCTAAACAAGGACTCAAACAAGAACTGTGGGAAACCTTTGACCTATGACCTCTATAATATGTTTGCAAGCAAGACATATTATTTCATTAGCTACAATCCTAAACAACCATGTAAAGCAACAATTAAAATTTGCCTTTGCCGTACCTCTTTGTCTTTGTTTCAGTTAAGAAAGGAGTTTTTGGAGGTTCTTTCGCTGTTTCCTTTATTGTGATGACGGTCTGTGTTTTTGTTTCTGTGCTGGGGCTGGAAAAGAGAAACAAGAGGAAACGACTGAGAAAAGACATTGCAAGAAAGTGGATTTGGAACAAATATATATTCTTGTGACTGGTCTGTGCTTTTATTTCTGTTCTGGTGCTTAAAAACAGAAACAGGAATCACTGAATAAGATTTGATTTCAGGGGTTAAAGAACCGATATGTGTGCCTGTATGGAATACCGTCTGTGTAATATTCATCACAATGGATGGACTAGATCCCCTCTTTCTAGTCATGGAACACACTTCCTTTCAAGATGAATTCATGTTAGCTTTGGGGTTGGTTATGAGTAAGAGTGTAATGCATCACGAATAATATTAATCTCATTCACATGTGATCAATTACTTTACATTATTATTAGCAGGATAAATTAAGTGTTTACAATATATTTGGTGCAGGTAATTATTGCAATGCTTCCTACCTTTTCTCAGTGACAGTTGTGATTGTTGTCTCAGGGGCTGCAGGTTTATCCCACTTGTCCCATAGTGACTTAGTGTCTTGTGAGCTGAAAGAGAAAACAATTGGTCAGACTTTAAACTGTAAGGAACTAAGAGCCATATTAAGAAATAACACAAACAAAAAAAAAACATTTACATGCCACTTTTAAGTGAGCGCTAAATCTAACACTTTATATTTCATTTTATAAAAATATAAAATCAGCTTGAACTGTATACAGATATTCATTCTCAGACCCTGGTAGGTTAGTTGTTTCCCCTACCTCTTGGTCTTGGATTCTGTTGAGATAGGGTTTTTTGGAGTGTCAAGCACTGTTTCCTTTGTGACAGTGGTCTGTGTTTTTGTTTCAGTGCTGGGACTGGAAAACAGAAATAGGAAGAAGTCAATTCACAACAAGGCGGCTAGCCAGGCAGACCTATACTTCAACTGTGCAGAACACATGTGAATCATGCTGTTGTACATCTGGTGCTGGTTCTACAATTCTGGACTCTTGACCGGAGGGTTGTGGGTTCAATCCCTGGTGGGGGACACTGCTGTTGTACCCTTGAGGAAGGTACTTTACCTAGATTGCTCCAGTAAAAACCCAACTGTATAAATGGGTAATTGTATGTAAAAATAATGTGATATATTGTAAGTTGCCCTGGATAAGGGCGTCTGCTAAAAAATAAATAATAATAATAGTTCACAAGCTAACTTTGATGTTAAACAGCTTTTAAACAGACGTCATTATCATTAAGAGACCCTGAAAAGCAACGGTTCCAACCTGCCTTTCTCTTACCTCTTTGATTCAGTTGAGAAAGTATTTTTTGGAGTGTCGAACACTGTTTCCTTCTTCATGACAGTGGTCTGTGCTTTTGTTTCTGTGCTGGGGCTAGAAAACATGAGGAAGCCTTGATTCAGAGGTATGTAAGAGCAGGCCAGTTAGACTTCTGGACCTGCTGAACACTGAATGGATGCTAAAATACTGTGAGGGGAGGCAGAAACCACCAGCAGAGGTACTTGAATTTACCCAAAATTACACAACATATCAGTGCATTCACATTAAGCTTGTTTTTTTACTTCTCTCCAGCAAGCAATGCAAGGCATACAATACTAAAAGGATATATTATAAGGATGTTTTCTGTCTGTCGTTCATGATCACAATCTCACAAACTAAATCATGAAGATTATTGTCACACAACTAAACAAGGATTCAAACAAAAACTGTGGGACACTGTGACAGGGGTGAAAGGAGTCCTTCTTGTAATTCACCCTCCCGACTACTGGCAGTGCTGTCTTTTGTCTCTGTGCCTTTGTGTTTGTGAAGCCTCAGGAGGGAGCTGAGGCAGCAGCTGGAGGACGCCGGTTGCCACTGCGTGGAGGAACCACGTAATTGCTTTGTTTTGATTTTGTGTTTCTGTGTAGTGCAGGACTGTTTTATTTACTGTTTTTTATTTCAACCCTTGATTACTATTCCTAGTATTCAAGGGGATTTCTTATTTTGGTTTGTGCAATACTGTACCTGTCTTTGACCCCTGCTATTATTCTCCATTTGGAATATTAATAAAACCCTGCCCAGCCCTGCCTTGCTGGTGCGCTGGTTGTACCTCACTTGCTTCCTGTCTCCATGACTTCTGGGTCAAGCCAATTTCCTCCCATAACTCACCACAGACACCTTTGACCTTGACCTTGCAAGCAAAACATGTTGGGTCCTAATAAAGTGATTAGTATGGTCTTGAAAGCCATGACTGTTAAACTGTATGGTATTATTTCATTAGCTACAATCCTAAACAACCATGTAAAGCAACAATTACAATTTGCCTTTGCCGTACCTCTTTGTCTTTGTTTCAGTTAAGAAAGGAGTGTTTGGAGGTTCGTTCGCTGTTTCCTTTATTGTGATGGTGGTCTGTGTTTTTGTTTCTGTGCTGGGGCTGGAAAAGAGAAACAAGAGGAAACGACTGAGAAAAGACATTGCAAGACAGTGGATTTGGAACAAATATATATTCTTGTGACTGGTCTGTGCTTTTATTTCTGTTCTGGTGCTTAAAAACAGAAACAGGAATCACTGAATAAGATTTGATTCAGAGATTAAAGAACCAATATGTGTGCCTGTATGGAATACCATCTGTGTAATATTCATAACAATGGATGAATCCCTAAGAAACTAAGTGGTTGATATGATCAATGCAACGCATCAGCATAAGCCACAGCTTGATTTTTTAGAGCATTTTACAGCATGGGGAATCACCCTGGAATGCTCCAACCACCTATCCTTGGTTATCCAGGAATCAACACTAAAAAATAAGTGGTTGATTCGGGTAGATTCCCTGGTGCTGGCAAATGCTGTGGCTTATCCAGGTGGCATATACTGTAAGTTGATCAAATCAACCCGTATGTTTAGTTAAATAATGTTTCAGCTACGCCTTAAGCACTGGTCTGACTGTACTGTGGCAACAGCAGCTGTAGACATAAACATAGAAACAGGAGCAATCCCTATAAACTACCCATCATGAGGGATGCTTCAATAGTCGAAGAGTTTTTTGTATCTTTGAATGAATAGAGTCCAGACAGTTAGTGGAGGTGGTGAAACGGTCTGTGTGCCTTACCTGAGCTTGCGAGGGGCAGCAGTTGGCTTCTGTGTGAGAACTGGGTTCAAGCTGCTTTTTGGTGCAATCCGTGGTGACGTGTCACTGTCCTCTTCTGGCTTTTCATCGTTGATCTCCACCCTTTTCCAAAATACAGAACCACTGCTACTAATACTTTTCTTATACACACATAAACATGTTTTATTAATACTCAAAGACTATAAAGTGCAGACTCCAGGGATATAGCCTACTAGCTTCATGTTTTTCATCCTGCCCTAATAATATTTATGGAAAATAATTAATTCCTCCACCCAGGCTTAAAAAACATGATTTAAAATCGGCAGCTACAGTAAATACACATTCCAACAATTATTACATCTTTCAGGAAAAATAAAATCACCTTTTAGCCACAAAAGAAAAGGAGGGGTCTTTAGATGGGCTATCCAGCTTTTCAGACCTGCTGTAAAAAAAAATAAAAATAAAAGAATGTCAACTGGGAAATGGTTTGAGGTATTTTCACTCTAAAATATAATTCCCTGGTGTCTGTTCTGCAAACAGGAATGCGCCTGCTATTGCTAAGTAGGATGTTGTAGAAAACACACAGTATCAAAATGGTAACAGAAGGTCTCCTTAAATATGCACCCGCTACACTTATAACAATGACTCCTGAAAGCATGTCCTCACAAAGTCTCACCCGTATTTGTTCACTGCTGATAAGACGTAGGAGCGCTCCTTGGATGCTGAACTCTTTATTACACTGCTGGCAGCCTCCGTCCTGAGGAAGGAAGTACAGGAGAACTTACAGCACAAGACACAGCCTGTGTCTGAAAGAAAACCTAGAAGAACTATTAGAAGACTGCGGCATTACCAGCAATGGCAACACAAAGGATCTGATACATTAGCAAACCGGCACTGATATAATACTGACTGACCGCAATGGAACAGCTATCCACAGCTCCCATCATTAGAGCTGCCATTGTGCTTCCACCATTTTCCATACCAGGCTGCAATTTTTACCAGGTGTACAGTTGTACAATTGTACAACAATAGGTTGCTTGAAAATTCTTAGAAAAATTGTCTGGTGTTTCCTGGGCTCTAGCTGCACAGCTCTTCTATTAATTAATAAAGGGATTTCCCAATCCCTTACCTCTTGGTGCGCTCCTCTGTAGAAGAGGGGGGTTCCTCAGGGGCGGGGCTGACTGCTTTGGAACGCACACTGTGTGGGGCTCTAAAACACAAGCCACACAAGATACACTGGAAGAAGAGCCTTGCATGGAAGCCCAGAGAATTCAACCCACTTTACAAAAGATGTAGAGCTGTGTCCGAATGCAAGTTAGCAACATTATTATCACTGCTCCCTCCCTTCTTATTTCACTACAATACAAAATGATAGAAGTGACTGTCCTTGTAAATAGGTACATTTCACTCCAATTATCAAATAGCAATCAAACCTGCTGACCAGCAAGCACAGGACTGGTTTTGGTTCATATCATTATGATACTATTGGTATTTAGAAAACAATTCAGTACCTAGTGCCTAAGGGTGATTAAAGCATAGAGTGACACTGGAGTGCTTACATTTTCTTATAGTGCTCAGAGGATTTCTTGTTAAGCGGTGAGTATTGTGGAGTAGAAGTGTTGGAGCTTCTCACACTGATGAACAAACAAATATCAATCAATGCAACTGGTCCACTTAGTGTGAATACAGTATAACACACTGCTAGTCTTTAAATTAACTCGACCTTAACCAGAAGATATAGTTCTGGTGTAGTAACAATACCACAACAAATGAATCCACAAAAGTACTGTACACTCAGAAAAGCGAAATGAAATGGTCAAGGTAGCTAAAATAAATCTTGGAATTCTCTGCGGCTTATCAGTGCAGCAATCTCTCTGTGACTGAAATCGTACAGTGTGCATGTGACATATTGTTTTAAGCACCCTGTAAACTATACCTTTCGCTATATCCATACGATGAGCCTGAGGTTGGGGACGCCTGGGTGGTATCATTTGTTTTAGTAAAAACACCTCTGGAAAAAAAAAAAACAATATTGAAATAGACAACAACAACAACAACACAAAACCATGTATTAGTGATCACTGGAAGAAAGCAATCCCACAATGCAATACCACGGACGCTTGTATAAAGCAGCACTTTGTCTTTCTCACTCTGTGTTCAGTACTATATGAAGACATAATGACTAACACTGAACCCCTTGAGTTTGGAAGTTCCCTGCTTAGTAAATAGAAAAAGGAGGACTCCAGTCTCCAGATTTCACAAGCTCTACATTTCACACAGTAAATGTAAATGTAAGCAGTGGTGTTAGCTAAAGAATCCCACCTGATTATGTATCCTGAAGGGGAAGGCTTCTGGCTTGTTAGACTGCTAGAGCAAAATCACAACAGACTGGATTAGACTGGGTTTATGAACCAGTGTACTGTAGTATTGCTCATAAAGAAAGAACATATAGATTCTATATATGTTTTATATATGGCTTCAAAATACATATGGCGACCCTATCATAATGCAGTTTAGGAAGTTCTCTTAAAACGGACAGACACAACCCGTTGCCTTTCTGTACCATTTATATAAATGCATTCCTCTTTGCTTTAAGTCTTTACACACCTGAAAGAGAGCAACAACCCACATTAACAATTTGGCCTTTGATGCATGACTTCTGGGATATTCAGCTGGGAATAAAACAGTATTTGACCAGCATTTAAGTTCAGTTGTTGTGTTCTGTGTATGTGTTTATATGAAATGTATTTATGCTGCTTGTTATGCTTTTGGTCAATAAGCATCAGCAGGTCTCCAGTAAGCAGGGTGTGAACAGAAGGCCTGTGTCGTTCCTACCTTTCGGAAGTGCTGGAGGAGTCAGAGGCCGCTGAAGAGACTCCATTGGAATAGGATGCTTTTACTGGCACATCCCTGAGGAGCAGAAAACTCTGCTGGATAAACAGGTTTTTTAGAAGAAACATCCCTGCCCCTGTCTGAACACACAGTGACAACAGGGACTAACAGACCTTCCCTCAAAGCTCTGTGAGCGCACCTCGATTCTGACCACCCTTGCCATTCAATCCTGGGCTTCTTTTAAGCAGAGACAGTTAATTGTGTCTAATTGTGTATTGGCTTTTTGATATACATGCTGCATACTGAAGGTTACACTGAGACCCAAATGAAATGGCCCTTAAAGGAAAACTTTGGTCAGCCCTGTCATATTATTATTTATTTCTTAGCAGACACCCTTATCCAGGGCGACTTACAATTGTTACAAGATATCACATTATTTTTACATACAATTACATTATTTTTTACACATTATTTTTACATACAATTACTCATTTATACAGTTGGGTTTTTACTGGAGCAATCTAGGTAAAGTACCTTGCTCAAGGGTACAGCAGCAGTGTCCCCCACCTGGGATTGAAGCCACAACCCTCCGGTCAAGAGTCCAGAGCCCTAACCACTACTCCACACTGCTCCATATATCCTTCGTCTACTCAAAAAGTTGAACAACAGCTGTGCATGTTAATCTGTAGAAACTAACTGAATCTTTGATGTTTAGGGTATTCCAAATGATATTGACTAAACTATTATATGGTGATACTATTTACTGCCCTACAGAATATCATTCTAGTGACTTTTTCAAACTCAGACATGTCTCATCTCTAAGTTTAGATGGTACACCAGAGTGTAACCATTAACCAGCCCCCCCTGCACCACTCTGCTCCCAATATGATTAACTATATGGAATTTATTCCTGATATATTTTGATCCAAGTTGATTCTGTCTTTACAATATATACCAGAGAAAAACCCTGAGTGAACAACAGGCGCAGAGATAAACACAACACATTTGGTACATTTGTGTAATTATCCCCTTACCTGGCCAACCCTTCTTCTTCCTCATCTTCTTCATCAGTGTTTTTATTGTTGATCCAGCTGAAATCCCCCTTCAGAGCCGTCCGCACCTTCATCTGCCGGAGCACAATCGTTCTGTCCCCCTCCGGCACACCTTTTGCTAAAAACAAAATACATTAGAACCCTCATTTAGCAACAAGTGCAAGGGAATACAGCTATTTAATAATAAAAACTAGCAAGGGATTGCTCAGAGCAGTAATGTATCAGCTCCCAGCTGCAACTAAGGTGTGTCCTGCTTGTTTTATACCATTAACATGTATTTCAAACACAGCACTGCCAGAGGGGCATCATTAAACATCATACAATATTGCAATATAGCTGATCCACCCTTGCTCTAAGGCTTTACCTTGCCTCCTCCCTTACTCTTCAGCTATCTTTTCCATGTGTCAGATGTCAATTCACTGCATATTTATTAAGATATTTGCTAAAACTCATTTTCCCATGTATAAAAACAATATTGTATTTATAAATATGATATCAAGCAATATTTATTTAAATTAGAGTGATGCATTACGCATTCGTATCCACATTTTCTCCATATGTCAGGCTCCAATCTTATTCAAAATCTGGTATAATTATAATACCAGACCTTGAAGAAACCCTAATTGAACTATTAGCAGACTGCTGCATTACCAGCAACACCAACACAATGAATTCAGAACTAATGCCACATAATGGTTATGATAAGGTAGCACATTGGAACTGATATGGTAATGCATGGATTAGCAGTGTGTATTGGTTGAAGTAATAGTGATACCATTGGTAAGTCAAACATGACAGCTAGCCAACCGTGGTACTGTGTATTGCTCATACCATTGTAGAGGCCATTGCCTCTCAGTACAGAGCCATTTATAGAAGAATTTATGTTGAAAGTCTAGTATGCATTTACCTCATTTCCCATGGTTTATGTTTTAACACATGAAATACACCCATTGTAATTGGGAACTTCACTTGTGCTATATCATATTAAAGTTATTATTTATATGGGCGCTCACCACCATCATCCCTCAATTCTCAGCCATAACCTACTCTCCTTACTTTGTATAACAATTATTTTTATTCATTATCCAATGTCCAATTATTATTCAACCTGGCTCAGCGCTGCAACCCCTGAACTAACTTTGGAGAGATGAAGACGAGCACTCGCATCCTCCGAAATGAGTGCCATCAGCCGTCCGCTTTGTTCGCTCTGCAGCCATATCCAGAGCTTACAGCTTTGGAGGACCACGCAGTTCTGAACTGCCTACAGGCCGGCTTGGCCAATTGTGCACAGCCCCCTGGGAACTCACATCCACGGTCGGCAGTGGCATAGCTTGGATTCGAACGGGCGATCTCCAAGCTATAGGGAGCATCCTGAACTCCGGGCAGAATGCCTTTACCAGATGCACCACTCGGGAGCCTTCTCTTTCATTTTTAAACACTTTCTCTTATGTAACTGAATGGAATCAGGCTGACAGATACCTTTTTTCATTGTAGATGCTGTTATGTGTAGATCTCAGGAAAGTCTTCAAAGTAAACCACTGAAAACACAAAAAGAAGAAAACGTGTCATGACCAAAATATTAAGGCGAGATTATTTTGGTTGCATCCTTTGAACTACAGTTTCTGTTCTATTTTCTGGGTTTGTTCTTCAGTCCTTTTTATTTAATTCTTTGTCATTTCTGGAATCAATTTCAATTCGAAATGGATTCACCTGCAATTAATTTAGCAAATAAAATATGTGGATTTTCTTGCATTTTTTTTCATTAAGCCAAATGCATTCATTATTTGCACATTTCACTTCAATGTCTGGCTGGTAACTTCTGGGTTTGTCCTTAGTATCTGAAAAAATCAGAAAATGTGTTTTAATAGTTTTTTATGTGTCAGACGAAGGCAGGATTTTATAAAAGTGTCCCCATGATCTCAATGGTCTGTTTAGTTTAATATAAACTATCCTGGAAATGGACATGGTGCTGTTAAAATCTGAATATGTGTGTTAGTAAAGTCGCCTCCTTTATTACCTTCTGATTCAGAGAAGGGTAGGGCTGCAGTTTGGTACACAGGAAGATACCAAGTTTGTCATAAAGCATTATTAGAAATCGAGTTTAGCCAGTATGGCAACATTCTGCTGCCAATATACATAACACTGCATGTTACCTAGGAAATATGTGTGGTTATGGTTCAGCTAATAGTGCCTGCCGAAACCAATATTTTAATATTGCTTTTGGTGACTTAAAAAGGCCTGCATTCAAATCTTGAAATACCATTGAGACAGCAGCATAAACCAATGCACTACCCTGCCTACCCTACAGACTACAAATAACACAATGACCACATAGTGTAAGTAGCAGACTGGTACTGATATAGTACTGCAATGAATTAATAGCAGTGTGCATTAACCATACCATTGTGATACATGGATACATGGACAAACACATACGCAAACTCCAGCCTTTACAAGCAATGAACTGCTTTACAGTTTGCTTTTGTGTATTGAAATTGACCAAACTGTACACAGAAATTATCTTTAAAACAAGTCAGGAAAATGTGAGTTTTAATTTAAATTAAACTCTCTGTAGGTTTGAGTCTCACCTGAAATTAGCCGTTGTCTTCTTTTTTCACCCTCTGTGTTTTCAATCGACGGTAATATCCAAACTGCTTGAGCAGGTGCTTTTTCAGCCCACACGTACAGAACTCTGTGAAGACAAGCTTTGATTTACAGTTGCACCTCTTCAAAACAGTTTTTTTTTTCTAAAGCCAAGCCCTGTTTTTCAAGGGGTGGAGACAGACATTTTACCCTGATGGAATCTGTGACTTGTTATCTGTATTGTCTCAGGCTCAGCAGGCAGGTGTGAATTCCAGGCATTCACCTGAAAATGTCACCCCTGCGCTGCAGAAGGATAATTGAACAAACCATTTTAAACAGGAAAACAATGCAAAACAGCCTCTTAGCTACAGTATAGTTACATTGTTTAGATATCACTGAACATTCTTTCAATGGGTGCAGTTG
The DNA here is from genome assembly GCA_030684275.1 of Acipenser oxyrinchus oxyrinchus. NCBI lineage: Eukaryota > Metazoa > Chordata > Actinopteri > Acipenseriformes > Acipenseridae > Acipenser > Acipenser oxyrinchus. Next base: position 7,361,321 of record CM060261.1, on the reverse strand, counting down.
GAATTCAGTGGGCCAAATATGCGTTTCAGTTTTTACTTTTTGAAGCGTCAAAGGCCAGAATTAGAACTAATTAATTTCCTCCCACCCCAGAGTCTTTCACTGTTGGAGTAGAAGTAAAAGTAACATGAATAATAATAATAAAATTTACTTGCCATGGCTGAATTTTCTTTAACTAAAAGTAACATGAAAGAATATCAAATATAACCTTCATTTGTCCACATGTAAAAATGCAAGACTGATATACGCTCAGATTCACAATGTAAGATGAGCACTAATAAGAATTAAGATTTAAACATTAATATATGTTTAAGTCTTACCTTCCTTCCCACCTTCTGCGAACACTCCTCGTTATACTACTGTTTACTAGAGGTTGCTCAGGCTATGATGATAAAGGACTTGAATGTGACAACCAAGACGGTGTTTAAATTACAAAAATGTTTTCTTGATCGGGCAAAAGAACATCACCCTCAACTTCCAAGCATTAAAGAGTAAGTAGTGGGGTTCCGAAAAATATAGCGTTACACGTCCCCCCGTGTTGCTACAACTGTTTAAATAACACACCTGCCATTTGCCTTTTCATTGTTAGCATCCTGACAACTTTTTACGCTTATAACTTTAAAGTCTGTTTCAAAGCTCTTTTCAAAATGGCCGCTCTAGTGCACTGACAGTGTAACGATGAGTGCCCACATTGTCAAACAGGTAACACAGCAATAACGATACATGATGTGGTACGGAACAGAAAAGCCAGAGCACTTATGTTTTTTTAAATCAGTTTTCCTGCAGTGATTTAGAGGACAGGTCTCAAACACCAGTGCGCTACAGCAGACATTTTGAAAAGAGCTTTAAAACAGACTTTAAAGTTAGAAGTGTAAAAAGCTGTCAGGATGTTAACAATGAAAAGAAAAATGACAGGTACATTATTTAAACAGTTGCAGCAACACGTGGGGATGTATAAAGCTATATTTGTTGGAACCCCGTTACTTACTCTTTAATTAATTGTTTCTGAAGATCCTGACAAGGATGTGGTTGCCTCTCCTTGTGCAGTGCCATCCTATGTCACATATAAGTAGGTGCAGGATATTTAATCTGAAATATCTTTAATTACTTTACCAATCTATAGAAAGGCCACACAGGAATTTGAAACATCCCTCTTTTGCACATACCAACAACAGTTATGAAAATAGGCAGTCTGACTATACTCAAGAATTTGGTTTTCCTGTGAATTTGAAAGCACTAATTGTTGATTGAACACACCTTCTATCTAGTGTTGCAAGAATTTCAACTATCTGCAGACTGTAAATAAAAGGCCCTCGGCCAACTACAACGTTAGCCTTTTGTATCAGAAAAACAAGCTATTGTTCCACTGTGATGAAGCATTTCTGTTATTAGTTCATTTTGCATGGCTACCTTCTGTATTTTATGCGATTTTACAGACACACACACACACACATATATATAGTATATATATGAATGAAAAAAGTTACAAGAAATAGATGTCTACAATTATTTATTTCAGTAATTTGTTTTCAAAACTCCAAAAATGCTAATTCAAAAGTATTCATATCCTGACAAGGAAAATCAAATTAATAGTTAATTGAGGCACCTTTAGCAATAATAACCTCTTTTAAACTATTAGGATATTTGTCAATGAGCCTTTGGCATGATTCTTTAGTGATTTTTGACCATTTTTCAATGCAAAATTGTTCCAGTTCATGCAAATTCTGAGTAGATTTTGATGTGTGCTTTGGATCGTGTTGTGTTTGAACGTCCAGTTGCGGAGGGTTTCAGATGGCTGGCCAATATCTTTTGGTATGCTATGGAATCCAACTAAATCTCCAGTGACATTAGAGGAAAAACAGCCCAATAGAAGGCTATTACCACCTCCATGCTTGACAGTAGGTATGGTGTTCTTTTCTTTGTACTCCTCACCAGACTTTCTCCAAATGTAATGACTATAGCGTAACCAAATAGCACAATTTTTGTTTCTTCATTCCACACAACTTTTGACCAGAAGTTATATCCATCATTCAAATGCAGTTTTGCAATCTTTAATGACTGTCCTTGTGATGTTTTGCTAAGAGTGGCTTTTTCTTTGGCCTGTGACCATTGAGACCTTCACCATGTAATATTCGACCTATGGATGAAATGGAAACCCCAGTCCCACTTGCAGCCAATTCACTTTGAATATCTTTGGCAGTCAATCTCAGATTGTTATTAACCTTCCTCACAATTCTTCTACTTGTTCTTGGTGAAAGAACCTTCTTTCTTCCAGACCAAGGGACCATTGTGACAGTATGTGGCAAAGTGGTTAACAGTGTGCAGGTGCAGGTGATCAATAATCAGACAGACAATGATAATCCAGGTGCAATGTTGATTTAATGTTTATATCCAATGGCCTGATGGCAAACAACAGTAAATAATAACAATGTTAATGAAGCAATATAGTGGCGTGTATTGCTTATTTGTACTCCGCGGGTTGGCCCCGAAATAATAACAGTCCCATTTCAATTCACCCACACGTAACACATACACAAACACAAACACCAGTCCACTTCTCTAATGCTTGTAGTGAATACAGTTCTTTAATGCAAACAAAGTGCAGTGTTGTTGATCCGGGTTAAGTGCTGGCCTTTGGCGACAGCTCCGGATCGTGTTAGCTGTCTCAACAACAACAACAGTATTATTAATAATGACAGACAAACCAAACACTCACGGTTCTCAACACAGGTTCTCCTTTTGGTCATGCAACTTAACCATTCACAAAAGAACAGATCACCTATGTCCCCTTTATATACCGTCAACCATGACCCCTCGGTTAACGAGGGCACCCGCTCCTCCAATCCGTGGATGCCACACCGTTAACCTTCTGGGTCAATGATTTAGTAAACCGTAGCTCAGTCTTCTTTCAAGATGGCTGACTTCTGCCTAACCCTGGGAATGAACTGCCAGGCCATCTAGTCCACGGTACTCTGTTCCCTTTACTCAGCACCCTCACAGGTCGGTAAAGAGATCTAACACCAAGAATCATTCGATCTCTGTCACACAGTACCATGAGTCTTGTACTTCTTGATAATAGAAACAATAGCTGAAATTGGGATACTCAAATGCTTAGAAATCATCTTGTATCCTTCTCCAGCTTTATGACAATACATTATTTTCTGCCTAAGGTCTTCAGATAGCTCTTTACTTTTTCCCATATTGACTTAATGACAGCAATCATCTATGCCTAAGCCTTTTATACTCTAAGAATGTTCACCTACAATCCAGCATTTTCTAGACTTTTCTAGAATTAGGTTCTGCATTATGATATTGAAATTTCTAGCACCTTGTAGGTAATACTACACAAAGTGTATGAATACTTTTTTTTTTCCTTATCCACAAAAGCAAAACTTTTGCTACAAAAGATTTTTCCTAAAATTCTTTGTTTTCGAGACATTTCTAGGAATTATAAATTTCCATTGGGGTATGTAAACTTTTGACTACAACTGTATATATACTGTAAAGCCAGAAATATTTTCATTTACAGTAAACCTGTTTCAAAAGGCAGACAAAATTTAAGCCCAGAGGAGGGGCTGACTTGTGGCATGTGAATGCTACAGGCTGGTGCATCCTGACGTCAAGAGGCAATTGATCCTTAGAAAGTGTTTTAATAGAACATTACACAAAATACATAATTAGACCATAGTTTTGGAAAACCTTTTGATATTAATAATTATGATGATACCAACTTAAATTTGCAAGAGGAGGTTTAACTCACGTATCCCCCTTTACTGTCTTTCTTGGGCAAGTTAAACCCCAAGAATTTACTAACCTCCCCCAGTCCTTGGTTTAACATTACTGTTGGCTGCTGCATCTCTAATGCTTCCCACTTGATAAACCTGAAGGGCGGCTTATACTACTGGAGAGTCTGAAACTCAGTCAGGTGGAGTACAAGTCTCAGCAAATCAAACCCATTCATATTTATAAACTTTGTATATAGGCAACAAAGAATTATACTTTAGGGTAAGACTGAACATGATTGTGTGGGACATGTATTATTTCTAAAAATGACATTCTTTACATATACACATATAATTGATTTCTCTTTTATTCCAATTAGTAAGACTTAATTTGCAATAGTACCATAGTAAACAGTTTTGAGCACAAGTAAGCTGTTGTGTATCGTTCAGCATCTCCTGACTGTCTTAATTAAAAGAATAACCAAGCTGACAAAATTAAACAGCGAAAACGACAGAAAGAAAAAAAGTGAAAGCGATTGCCATTCAACAACTGTCTCTGTGGAGATACTTTGTTAAAAATAAATAAATCTCAAAGCCAAATTTTACCTTTTCTTTCTCCTATTTGAACAGTAATTTTTCTCACCTTCCCTAACTAAAAGTTTCACACTCATTTTGAACGGTTTAAAACGCATTACATCAATATGTATTAAATAGAATGTAACTGGACAACAACTAGTTAGAACTTAGGAACTTGGGTGTAGTTAAGATCATATATGGATAGCATGACCAGCCTAAGTTATGTTATCCAATGGGTCCCAAAATAGTTGAATTTATATCAGCTGCATGTTTCCTTTTTCCCTGTGTTATGAATTCACCATGTTGCTAGGTGTGCACACACCAAGCCTCATACATTTTCATTATGTAGCATGCATGTAGGCATTTACAGCAGCTATATTTGCCTGCCCCACCTCCTGGAATCCTGCTTCAGAGAGGTAGAAATTATCACATTACCATAATCAGCTTCACTAGATTAAGCCTTATAAAAGTTAAAAATAAAAGAACCAGTACACTTCCTCAGTGCATTAAACCTACAGTGAGAGATTAAAGTAAAGGTTCTATCTTTTTATTACTCTTTTGTTTAACATTCTGACACGAAAGCATTGATATTTCAAGGGAATGTAGTCAAACCATTGTGCAAACAGATTGAACATTATTCCCAAGGACACTGGAAGGAGGACATCTTCACAAAACACACTCCTCGGTCCTTACATACACCTCACTGGTAATTTGGGGCACTAGACCGTGTACAAGCCCCTGCTCTCCTGTTACTCAGCCCAGCGCAGCTGGGGGTAGCTCTGCACTGTTCTCTCAATAGCCTGGTCCAGGCTGACCAGTGGCCTGTAGCCCATGTCCTCTTTAGCTCTCTTGCAGCTGTAGTAGTGGTGAGTGCCGGCCAGAGCGACTCGCATGGGGGTGAAGGTGGGTTTGAAGGCAATGAAGGGCTTCAGCAGCAGGGCCAGCAGGGAGAGCAGCAGAGCCAGGTAGTATACGAGCAGGTAAGGCAGGCGGTAGCGCGGGGGCTCATAGTCCAGACCCACCAGCACTCGGGACAGGAACTCCCAGAACGGCACGGGCTCGTCGTTCGTGATGTGGTAGGCCTGGGGACAAGGGGAAACACGGCAAATACAAATCAAATCCAATTGATGTGCCAGATGCTTCTTGAATGAATTTGGCAGATCTGATGACCTTTCCCCATAACAAATCCTTGTGTGCAGTTCAATGAAAAGCCAATACAGCCTACAGCTCAAAAGACCTACTCTTGCAATCTAAGGACTTGGCTAACAGGTGTTCTGCAAGAGAGCAGTAGCCGTTACAAAGCAGACTCTCTTACTTTTCCACAGACTGGTGAATTTTTGTGAAGGCTCTCGGCTGCCAGGATGTGACCATGTACCACATTTTCAACATAGGTAAAATCCACCAGGTTTTTCCCGTCACTGCAAACAGAAAGATGCCTGTATGAATCACTAATAGTAAGGAATAAAACGGCATGTATCTGAATCAGAAATTCATATTTAAAAGCACTTATTCCTTGTTAAAGTACATAAAAAATAATTACCTGAAATCGATTTTGTCCCGTATGAAGTCCAATATATATGGTGATAAATCCATGTTAATGTTGGTGTTTTTTTTTTGTTTGTTTTTTTTTAAATACAAAAGTATTAATAAAACTAAAATCGATTTCCTGATGCGTAACAATAACCCCTCCCCCAAGACGACACATGACTGTAAAGTGTAGTTCCTGTAGAATCTAAGATTGTAGAATACTTTAAATAGCAATGCAACAATACAATCAAACCAATACATACCAGTTTTAAAAAGCTCAAAACTAGGTTTCAAAAGCTACACTTAACTGCAAACCTAGATTACCTTAGACCTGAAGTGAATTTGTAAATCACACAAAATAAATATGACATTCCTATGACCACATTACTATACTGTTGAGCAATTACAGAAATATTTTTTCAGTCATACTGACCCAATGATGAATTTCATCTTCCCCTTTCGGGCAGTCTCTACCAGAATCGGAACCAGCTGGGGGTCTCTTGGTCCGAAAATCCCATGAGGACGAATTGCAACGGTCAGGAAATTCTCATCAGGGTTATTTGCACCCAGGACCTCCTGTTTTGGACAGAGGGAGTTAGGAACTGAAAGAAGGTGGCAGGTCCAAGCTACTATATTCTTGTTTCTTACACCAATTCTACATTTCTGTAAATAATTATAATACAGATGTAGCAAGACACTAACCATTTACTCCAGTTTTTTAAAATGAGATAAATCTGTGTTGGTTACAAAATAATAAATTAAAGTGTTTAAAAAGCACCACTGCACTAAGTTAAAAGAGTAAGTAGCAGGGTTTCCAGAAAATATAGCATTTTGTCCCCACGTGTTGCTATGACTGCAACAGGAAGCTGTGTGGTCCTGTGGTTAAAGAAAATGGCTTGTAACCAGGAGGTCAAATCCCAGCTCACTCACTGACTCCTTGTGTGACCCTGAGCAAGTCACTTAAGCTCCTTGTGCTTTGTCTTTTGGGTGAGACGTTGTTGTAAGTGACTCTGCAGCTGATGCACAGTTCACACACCCTAGTCTCTGTCGCCTTGGATAAAGGCGTCTGCTTAATAAATAACTGTTTAAGTAACGTACCTATATTTTTCTTATCATTGTTATCATCCTGACAACTTTTTACACTTAAAATCGGTTTCAAAATGTCCGTTCTAGTGCACTGGGGTTTGAGATCTGTCCTCTAAATCAGTGGTTCCCAACCCTGGTCCTGGGGACCCACTGTATCTGCTGGTTTTCATTCCAACTGAGCTCTCAATAACTTAACTAGACCCTTAGAATTTGCTTAGACCGTTTTAATTGTTTTCAGCTCTTAAAGTTGCAGACTTCAAGTTAGCTATACCATTTTATAAGTAACTCAAACTCTGCTACTGTTTAAGAGCTAAAAACAATTAAAAAGATCTAATTAAGCAAATTCTCAGTTCAATTAAGGGTCTAGTCAAGTAATTGAGAGCTCAGTTGGAATGAAAACAATCAGACACAGGGGGTCCCCAGGACCAGGGTTGGGGACCACTGCTCTAAATCACTGCAGGGCAAGCAATACATTTAAAAAAAATCCCACACACAAGTGTTCTGGCTTTTCTGTTCTGTACCTCATCATGGATCGTTATTGCTGTGTTACCTGTTTGAACCCTGCTACTTACTTTTTAACTGTGGGCATTTATAAACTATTCCAGGGGCGCACAAATCCAACCTTCAAGGTTTTTAAGTAAAGACATGGAAATCCTGGGAAGATTAATTAAACCTTAGGCACTATAGCTAAGAGAAATCCAGCGTGATATGCACAGGCAAACTCAGCAGCTATGGTTCTAGCAGTATGCTAGTCAATATGATTGCTACCTTCTCCTGCAGGATTTTGGTCTCTGTATAGTAATCAATAGGCTTCTTGGCATAGGGCAAGTCTTCAGTGCCATCCTTCACATCAGTGCCTTCAAACACAACGCTGGCACTGCTCGTCAGAACCACTTTCTGAAAGAGAGATTGGGCACAAATCATGTTGGCAGCTGCAAGGAACTGTTTTAGTGCCAGTGAGAAACCTCAAAAGATTTATATTGTGCAAAACATCAGTTTTCTAAACAGAAATCTCAAAATCTATTAAAAGAATAGAGACACCAAGTCATTTAACTGTTTGAACCTGTATCTTTAGCACCCCCTACCTGAACTCCAGCCTCTTTGCAGGCCTGGATGACTGCCTTGGTTCCTGTGTAGTTCACTCTGTAGAACAGCTCTTTGTTGTCGCTGGATGGAGCAGGAGAAGCACAGTGGAACACAACAGTCACCCCCTCCAGTGCTGGGAGAAGATCCTGGAATAACAGGTTGCACCACATTTAAAGAAGTGCTTCTCTTTATATAGTGTGAATCACAGAGACAGATGGAGAGACAAACAGCCTCCACAAAACCTCATATTCTGATACTCTCAAGAACTTGTGCTAAAGACACAATTGAAGAGTGTAGTGGATAAGAAGTGTGCTGTGTGTTGCCCTGTTGACTGACCCCTCTGTAACTGTGTATGCCAGACTTGTCTTAATCCTATTTCATTGCAAAAATGAGCATCAAAATGAGTGGCAGTGGCCAGATGAGGGCGCACCTCTTTGCAGCAGAGGTCCCCCAGGAAGAAGGTGACCCGGTCATTGTTGAAGCCCTGGCGGATGTCGAACACATTCACAGCATATCCCTTCTCCAGGAGCTTCTCCACTAGATGCTGGCCGAGGAAACCGGAGCCCCCGATCACAGCACACTTCTTACTGCCCTGCACAGCACATACAGGGTCAGGAGGCAAGAAAATGGGAAACTTGCAATGTGTACCACTCTATTCTGTGCTCATGTTACGCAAATGGCATTCCTAAAACTGTTCTTTACTGTATCAAAGGCGGATATATATGATTGAGAGATGACTACTGGTAGACACATATTACAGATGCCAGATTTTACAGTGTAAAGGCCAAGCAGCACAGTCTTCTCTCCCAGATTCTTGTTTTTATTCACCTCCATCTACCCCAGACAGACAGGCATACAGATAGTTCAAAAGGAGCCTATACGCACTAGCTGACGAGGGTATCTGAAGAGCAATGCCTCACACTAATAGATGGATATTGGAGACTAGTCTAGACTGCTATGATACACACCGGCCTGCTGCGAGTCGCCATCAGTGAGCTTCTCCGTTTTTCACTCTATTACAAGGACAAAAAACAAAATTGTATTTAATAAATAATGTTATATATATATACAGTACTGTGCAAAAGTTTTAGGCAGGTGTGAAAAAATGCTGTAAAGTAAGAATGCTTTCAAAAATAGACATGTTAATAGATTATATTTATCGATTAACTAAATGCAAAGTGAGTGAACAGAAGAAAAATCTAAATCAAATCCATATTTGGTGTGACCACCCTTTGCCTTCAAAACAGCATCAAGCATCAATTCTTCTAGGTACACTTGCACACAGTTTTTGAAGGAACTCGGCAGGTAGGTTGGCCCAAACATCTTGGAGAACTAACCACAGTTCTTCTGTGGATTTAGGCAGCCTCAGTTGCTTCTCTCTCTTCATGTAATCCCAGACAGACTTCGATGATGTTGAGATCAGGGCTCTGTGGGGCCATACCATCACTTCCAGGACTCCTTGTTCTTCTTTACGCTGAAGATAGTTCTTAATGACTTTCGCTGTATGTTTGGGGTCGTTGTCATGCTGCAGAATAAATTTGGGGCCAATCAGATGCCTCCCTGATGGTATTGCATGATGGATAAGTATCTGCCTGTACTTCTCAGCATTGAGGAGACCATTAATTCTGACCAAATCCCCAACTCCATTTGCAGAAATGCAGCCCCAAACTTGCAAGGAACCTCCACCATGCTTCACTGTTGCCTGCAGACACTCATTCGTAGTACGCTCTCCAGCCCTTGGCGAACAAACTGCCTTCTGCTACAGCCAAATATTTCAAATTTTGACTCATCAGTCCAGAGCACCTGCTGCCATATTTCTGCACCCCAGTTCCTGTGTTTTCGTGCATAGTTGAGTCGCGGCCTTGTTTCCACGCCGGAGGTATGGCTTTTTGGCATAAGTCTTCCATGAAGGCCACTTCTGACCAGACTTCTCCGGACAGTAGATGGGTGTACCAGGGTCCCACTGTTTTCTGCCAGTTCTGAGCTGATGGCACTGCTGGACATCTTCGAATCGCGAGGGAAGTAAGCATGATGTGTCTTTCATCTGCTGCAGTAAGTTTCCTTGACCGACCACTGCGTCTACGGTCCTCAAGCGTTGCCCGTTTCTTTGTGCTTCTTCAAAGAGCTTGGACAGCACATCTGGAAACCCCTGTCTGCCTTGAAATTTCTGCCTGGGAGAGACCTTTGCTGATGCAGTATAACTACCTTGTGTCTTGTTGCTGTGCTCAGTCTTGCCATGGTGTATGACTTTTGACAGTAAACTGTCTTCAGCAACCTCACCTTGTTAGCTGAGTTTGGCTGTTCCTCACCCAGTTTTATTCCTCCTACACAGCTGTTTCTGTTTCAGTTAATGATTGTGTTTCAACCTACATATTGAATTGATGATCATTAGCACCTGTTTGGTATAATTGTTTAATCATACACCTGACTATATGCCTACAAAATCACTGACTTTGTGCAAGTGTACCTAGAAGAATTGATGCTGTTTTGAAGGCAAAGGGTTGTCACACCAAATATGGATTTGATTTAGATTTTTCTTCTGTTCACTCACTTTGCATTTAGTTAATTGATAAATATAATCTATTAACATGTCTATTTTTGAAAGCATTCTTACTTTACAGCATTTTTTCACACCTGCCTAAAACTTTTGCACAGTACTGTATATATATATATATATATATATATATATATATATATATATATATATATATATATATATATATATATATAAACACTGAGGAGGTAGGGTCCTATATCATGCAATACAGAAAGTGGGAAAAGGTAACCAAGTTCTTCAAACACATTGATAAATGTTGTCAACGGCAAAGATTAGAAGATTTGCGCAAAAAAAAAACAAAAACAAAAAAAAACTGAATATTAAAATATAATTGTGTACAAGCCATTTACTTAATGTTATGAAGTGTTTTTATAGTTGCAGCTACATACAATGTAAAGGTACCAATTCCTTACATCGTAATTAATGTTCCCGATACAATCTGCACTATATTGACAGTGATGCCCTGTGGCTTTCTATTCTACTTCTGCTCTGAATACAAACTAATAAAATGCAACCACAGGAACGCAGATTACACAGCACATACAATTTATACACTACATTGTAATTTGCACCGTAAAATGCAGTTGATTAAGTTGTCAAAAGCCACATTACTAAAAAATGATTATGCATAACTTATTTATTTGCCTCTATATATACTTACCTTGTATTTGTATTATCCCACAGTAAACCGCTTCCTACCCTGCTCGTCTCAGTTTATATACACTACTGTTTATTGTCCGATAAATTACCAGCCAGAGCGCATGGACTCCTGCCCAGCAGTGCGCCGAGCATCAGCAGAGCCGCCGGCGCGAGCTGATTGGGGAACCGAGGGCACCTGCGTCGGTGTAGCAGTATTACAGCCAATGAGATAGAGGCTTCTCTGGAAACACCATCATAGAAAGCCATAGATATGAATTAAAATGACGTTTGAAGGTCTAACGTCCAATAAAAACGCCAAAGAACGCCCAATATTCTTTTTTTTTTTTTAACAGGAACAAATAGGAATTCTAGCAGTGTGGCTCGGCCACCGAATCACATTTCTCATCAAGTTATCCAATTATAATAGCAATGAAGTGTCAGAGAAGCTTCAGCAGCCAATCAGGTGTGTTTTCTAGGCTGAGCCCCGCCTACATCCGTACTGTTTGCTTCGCTACAGCAAGTCGTGTTTGTTGTGGATATCAAACGTGCTGTGGAAAATAATCACAAATACATTAATAATAAGATAACACGTTCATATACTTTTTATTCGTGTACCTTTTCGGGCCTGGTCTTCACATTTGTGTTTGGTTACGCGTACAGTTGTGATGGTGAGTGAGTTCGGGTTGGGTTAAAATTGATGGATGTGTTTTTTTTCTTTTTTTTTTTCTTGAATTAGGTAATAATATTAATAATATTTATAGAAGATCTTTCATTCTCCAATGCATGTCATGGAGTTGCAATGAGATACATTTGGACAGTGCTTGTTCGCTAGATTTCAGATTTAAATTCAGGTCGATATGTTTCTATTTTTTTTATTTTGATGACGTGCAGTTTATTTTCATAATACATTTTTTTGTTGAGTGTATTTTATCAGGCTTTTTACTAACACAAGCCATTATTAATAATGTTAAATAATACGCATTCTTATAAGAATTAATAATATCAATAGTTATTAGAAAAATAAAAGAAACATTTGCTGGATCCTCAGTTTAACCTTATGATAGAGGAAGCAATCATTCAGATCGGTTTTGTTGTACAATATTGAGTTTGAATCATTTCCCACCAAGTTTTCAGCCGAATTCACTTGTGTACCTGTTGACAGCTCTTGTCTTTGTTTTCCTCGTTCCAAAACGCAGTATAATAAAGCGACTATTCAAACCCGTTGACTCCATGTCCTGAAGCAGCATTTCACACCAGTAAATGCAACTGAAAGCAACACGATAATTAATCATTATTATTAATGATTAACATAATGGTGGGTATGGCAGTATCTCTGACTAGTTCTGGGGCTCAGTATGACTGGACACCAAGTAATTGTGTCGCCTATATCACCTGCTAGCATCTCTTCCCACTCAGGCAACTAGCTACAAGAAGCCGTCACTGGGAGCCACTTCCCAGCGGAAGAAGACTGGCCCCAAGCCAGAGCTGACGGAGGAGATGAAACAGGAGATCCGGGAAGCGTTTGACCTCTTCGATACCGATGGATCCGGATACATTGATGTGAAGGAGCTAAAGGTAAAAATCTCAGCGGTTGGGTGATTGTGAAGGAATTGATCTTGGCACGCTAGTAGTTGATGGTACATTTTTCATGCAGTTTACAGTGTAGGTGCAAATTAGTAGGTTTTTTTTTTTACATGTTTACAGTAGGTTCCAGTATTGCTTTTTAGGGATAATGTGGTGAACACGTTATATATAATGCAATCAAATATGGCATTACAACAAATAAAAATAAGGTTGTTTCAACACTAAGGTGATATTTAAATATCTAATCAGAGCAATCACGTATGCAACCCATAAAGTCTATAATAATAAAAACAAAACCTTGGAAAAGTCACTGAAGTTCATATCACTGGAAAAATAACATTACAGAGGTGTAATGTAATGTGATCTCATTGCAAGTTCAGGTTTGTCTAATAAAGCTCATAATAAAAAGTGGATCATTGTGTCATTTTCTTTCTAGGTTGCTATGAGAGCTCTCGGGTTTGAACCTAAAAAAGAAGAAATAAAGAAAATGATTGTGGAAATCGATAAAGAAGGGACTGGAAAGATAGACTTCAATGACTTTCTGGCAGTGATGACCCACAAAATGGTAAAATGAAATGCAACAGTCGGAACTGGTTGTAAGCAGGAAGGTGAAAGGAATAGCTTTGTGACAGAGGCGGCAGACTATTTTTGGCGTTAGATATTCAAAAAATATATTTACATTTTCGTCTTGAGTTATTCACTTTTGGTTGGACAGGAACATGACTATTTGTTAATATTTATCTGATACTTGGTACATTTCCAGTTTCTCTTGTGGTTGTTAAAGCTGGTACATTTACATTTGCTGTGTTTGTCCAGTAGAACGTATACCAGCTTAAACATGTTTCTTCTTGTAGGTAGAAAAGGATTCAAAGGAGGAGATTCTAAAAGCCTTCCGTTTGTTTGATGATGATGAAACTGGGAAGATCTCATTCCGGAACCTAAAAAGAGTGGCCAAAGAGCTTGGAGAGAACCTGACAGACGAGGAGCTACAGGTTTGTCATTGGCTCTGAACTGCTGGTTTTGTGTAAGAGGCTGTTGCAGCAGAAAACAAATCAGTCTATTGTTTGGCACAGCTGCAGTTTTCACAGAAAATCACTTGATGCAAGGAAAAATGCAAATTTTTGTTGGGCACTATACATATCTTTAGTGGCAGTGGCTTGTTCTACTAAGATATACATTTACACACTGTGTGTAGAAGTTTCTGTTTATCTTCCAAAATCTAGGCAGATAAAATAGTATATGAGTTTTGACGAGGTCTACAATAGAGAACAATGATATTTTATGGATTAAACACTTAACCTAAACGGCTTTCCAGTTCCATTTTTCACTTAACTTTCGGCAGGAGATGATCGATGAGGCTGACAGGGATGGAGACGGGGAGGTTAATGAACAAGAGTTCCTGCGCATCATGAAGAAGACCAGCCTCTATTAGTGAGATAGATAGAGAGATGGATGGATGTATCCTCAACTACTATTACTTATGTCTTTTTGTTTATCTCGTTATATCAAAGAATACTCCCAGGTCAAGTGGCTGAACAGGTTTAAAGGGCACTGCTGTTTGAATTTAAACATAATTCTGAGGGACAGAGCTTAAAGACATGTAATCACGGTCTGTTTGAAAGAGTAATACAGAATCATGATGGTGTTAAGATAAACGTTGTGCCAATCAAGTTCTGATCTATTTTGGTGTGCCTGATATCCTTTCAATACAGAATAAAGGCAGGATGCCTCGATATATATTTAAGTGTTGTTGTGTGTACAGTATTGCCATTTTATATGTATTTTCTGTTTTGTGTATCCTGTTTCACATGAAATGTTTTTACAGCTGCAAGTGCATCTGGTATTAAAGTGTTATTTTTAAATCAAACAATGTGTAGTCTATTTTTAGACATGGCAGATCTGAAGGCACTAAGAGTTCCTGTATTTAATTTAATTGAACGTTGGGAATTTGTTATAAGTCAGCCACACACTGTAGATTGTGGTCTGTGCTGGGACATAGAAAGTGTGAGTGACACCCCCAGTTATATGCAGTCAGTTTCATAGAAATACAAAATAAAAATTAAAAAAAGAAATCAAAGCTGTGGTTTCCACGTGCAAGATGGATGCGGTTTATTACATCAGAGCTTCGTGACACAGAACTATACAGACTAGTACAATGGCTGCTTTTCATTCTTTAAAACCATAAGCATTACTTTGGTATTTGATCTTGCTTTTTCAGTAAGTGCTGGTAAAATGCCAGATTTAATCTTTCAACAAAACATGCTCCAGCCCATGCACATACATTTTTGCCATACATTGTCCCCAAGAATATCTGTAGCAGTACTGACTTGTTCAGCCCAGGGAAAGTGAGCCGATATGGGTAAGTGTCACATGACAGTTAATTCTTTTTATGAAATTGCCCCACTTATAAGATATGATTTCTGTTTTGAAACAAACAGTACCGTCTATATGTTGGCACATTATCTTGCATTATAGATTGTAGTGAAAGACGTGGTTTCCAACAAGTGTGCTGGTTACTGGTACAGAAACTGATTAAATAAACATCCACAAAACATTTTATTCTTTAAACTATACAGATGCAAGTAGATAGGACAAAGAAGTAACAGGAATAAGTTTATCATAAAAATAAAATGAAAGGCACACACAATGTTGTGTATCCGTGCAGGCATATTTCATAAAAATATGCCAGGTGGCAATTTCTAAGAAAAGCGTCAGTTTTCATTTCTAGTAGATTTGCAACAACGGATTTATGCCACACACCTGTCTGCCATGGAAACTGAAAAAAGGATTAATGATCATGTATTGATTTAAACTTGCCAGACAACAGTTTTATATGCAAATCGAGGAAATAAGCACCTACAGAAAAGCTTGATTACTACTTTGAAGCCAAACAAGTCGTATCTAAATCTCACAGCAAATTAATTTAAGAGTCCCCCAGTTATTTTTTCTTTCGTTAAGCTATTCAACAGTTTGGACCAGAAGAATCAGGTAGAATCTGCTATTTTTGTTGTGAATGGAAAAATAAAGTAGTTACAAAGCATGAAACAAACTACTTTCGAGTACCTAAATTAAACAATCACATGTATTTTTGTAAGTAACAGATCTCTTTTACTTTCACAAAAAGCACTTTGGGTTAAGTAGATGAATCAGCTTAATTACTTGGTGTTGAACAGAGGAAATGTTGAAACATTTAGTCTTTTCAAAAAGTTTCCTGTAAAGTGCTAAACAGTTGATTTATAAAGCAATAACATCAGTAAGCTTACCCAAAGTAAAACCTCCATAACATTCAGACTTCACAGAGATTAGTCCCAGAAAGAACATCCAGGAACAGACCCCCTGCCACATCCCATTTCCAAATGCTGTACAGTATAGTTCATTTATGTTTGCTCACATTGACTGCTCTCAGTAAAAAGTACTGGCATTTAATGTGATAATAGTTTCTTATATAAATGTTCCCATATGAAATGACATTTCTAAATGCTACATATTTTTTGTTTTAGCAAGAAATTGGTTGGATCGTGTTTCGGGACAGAGGCAGAAGCTTCCACAACAGGCCCTGCAGCTCCACAGAGCGATATCCGTACACCAGTGGGACTAGGGAGATTCCTAGGTTAAAGATAGCAATGATGGTGATGTATATATCATCCTTATATATCGTCTTTCAGGTTCTTAATTAAAAATATATCTACAAGCAAAGGAGCGGAGTAGAAGATGAGCTGAAGCACCTGCATCACCAGGGTGACCCACGCTCGCCGGGACTTCAGGAAGAGTCGGATGTCCCAGCACAGGAGCAGCAAGCAACCCAGGATGCAGAGGTAGCTACTGAGAAGCAAGATAGCACTTATGAATGCGTTGTAGCCTTCCAAAATACCAGAATCCGAGAGGCAGGGAGCAATGATGAAAAGATGGCAATGCTCAATGGGAACGTTCATGGTGAGCTTATTCAAAGCTACAAACAATGCCACCAGGGTCAACAATATAGCAAGTAACCAAACAGCAGCCACAATGGTCTTCTTTCTCCCTGAACTAAAGATGGTCTCGTACTGCAGTGGCCACTTGATGGCGATGCATCGGTCAACCGAGAAAGCTGTGGTGAAGAAGACCTCCACTATACAGAAGTTGAAGGACAGGATGATGAACATGAAGCAATTGATTAAGGAGCAGTGGCGTAAGTAGAAGCAGGTGGAGAAGTGCACAGTGCCGAGAAGCAGCTGCAAGTTATCACAGATTAGGAGGTTGGCCAGAAGGACGTAGCGGAGCTTGCGCTGGACAGAGGGGTTCCTCGTGATCATGAAGAGCAGGGGTAGGCTCAGCAGAAGGTTCACTAGACAGCTCACGCTGGTAATCACCAGCTTTATCTTTAAGAACAGCTCTGTTTTTATCTGCTCATACCACAGACTCCCCGTCCCATTGCAGTTTTCCATCTTGCAGTAGAACTGTAAAACAGATATGGACACAATTCACAAAAAGTAAAAAAATACAAATAATAATAAAAAGTTTAAAAAAAAAAACTTTTGAAGGATTTTTTTTTTAAATGTATTTTGCAATCTGCACCCCCCCCCTTTTTTTTTTTTTTACCTAATTCACCTAGATTTCTGAGTGCTGTAACCCATTTCTGATCAATGTTTGACACCTGTCAAGCCAACCATCTTTTGCCATTTGGACTTGTTAGGGACCTGACCAGCAGTGGATGATGGAGCACACCCTGGGGCTCCCCAGCCAACATCGACAACTTGGCACAAGCACAATTCAGACCACGCTTGCATGACGCCAACCAAAGTCTACAACTTCTAAATATAAAACTTGATTAACTTTACAAAACAAAAAAGAAACTGCAGCACACTAATCTGTATCTAATCTATTTTATACGATTAGTATAATCAAATAGATCATGTATGGTATTAGTTTAAAAATACTTGCCCAACAGACTTTGCCTTGCCAGTCACTATGAATTCATTGCCGTTTCTGCACATCTCAGATGATTGGTGTACGGTAGGTTTATTCCCCAATCCCTCTAGTCCTCTGCTGTGTCCCAGACACTTCCACTGGAACTGAGACCATTCCTCCTGCGCCATAACTACATTCTCTACTGGGGATTGAAACATTACTGATTAAACCATGCCAGGCACTTCCACAATACTATTTAAATATGCATTAGGTTGCCATAGAAAAAAGACTGTGTTATCATTCATACTATTTTTAGAGGCAAAGGATATGTAGTTAGGAGCAAATATTTGTGCAATACGGTTCATTGCTGGTTCCTTTTTCATTGAAGGTAGTTCATTAAGTTTTATAATCCATTCATTAGCCTCAGGACAATCCCCTCATAATTGTGCAGTTTGATTTCTCATCTGTAATTCTCTGTCTTCACTGTGAAGACTGCGACAAGTAAAGAAGTGAAGTCTTTTAAAAGAAAGCTTGTAGACTTTAATTTAGCTTTTAGTATTTTAGCGTGTTTTCCTTTTAATATTTCATTCATTTAACTTGATCTTTGCATTAATAACATTCAAATTGTAATATTTGAAGTTACAAACAAGGGTAAGCCATTCTGTCCACCAGTAGTTGATGGATGCCAATTGTGTACAAATGTTTTAGCTACCATCTAGTGTTGTAGGAGGTATTCCCGGTAAACAAATTCATTAAGTAGAAATAAGTATGGGCAACCTGGCTGTATAATGAAATAATCATGCAAGGTTACATCTTTCAGGAGTTAGTTGCTGCAAGTAGAGACCACAGACAAGACAGCAACTATCAGGAACCTTCTGGAAGGAGAAAAGGCAAAGTTACTAAGCACACAATTTATTATGAACAGGAATTCTTTGTGAAAATCAGTTAAGGACTTCAGCAGAACCAAACTATACTTAGAAAAGGCAGTTATAATTACCAAAGCTAACTGGCATTATTACCTAATATAGAAAGTGCACCACAGACCCCCTGCTTATAAAACACTATAAACCCAGCCAAGAGCACAATGCACTGTCTAAAGAAAACCAAAGAAGTGGAGATAGGGAAGAAGTGGTGCCAGCCTAAGAGACCGAGGACCATGGGGAGAAAAGCCGAGAGACCTGCCGTGTATTAAAAAGGGACTGTTCAGAAGAGCAAGTTATTATTATTATTATTAGTTTATTTAGCAGACGCCTTTATCCAAGGCGACTTACAGAGACTAGAGTGTGTGAACTATGCATCAGCTGCAGAGTCACTTATAACTACGTCTCACCCGAAAGACGGAACACAAGGAGGTTAAGTGACTTGCTCAGGGTCACACAATGAGTCCGTGGCTGAGGTGGGATTTGAACCGGGGACCTCCTGGTTATAAGCCCTTTTCTTTAACCACTGGACCACACAGTCTCCTGTAAATCAACTGTCTAAATCAAC
The DNA here is from genome assembly GCA_030684275.1 of Acipenser oxyrinchus oxyrinchus. Classification (NCBI taxonomy): domain Eukaryota; kingdom Metazoa; phylum Chordata; class Actinopteri; order Acipenseriformes; family Acipenseridae; genus Acipenser; species Acipenser oxyrinchus. The sequence goes on along the minus strand of CM060261.1, from coordinate 7,342,172 downwards.
TGCATTACAAAGGATCAAAAAGACTGTTGGGCCACATTCGTGACTGAAAAATTAAATAAAGAGGACCACGCATAAAGACTGTGTTGATCCTGTTGGGGATTGAAGAATCATCAGAGAGGACTTCAAAGCACAATTCAACAACTCAAGTTCTACAGCCAGACAGCTAGAGTCAGTGTTGCTCAGGACTGTTGAGTAGAATCTGTGTTACATTCATCACATAACTCGATTGACTAGAATAACTTTTAATCAACCTTAATACGTAACAAAGTTAGATTACTCATGTTATTTCCATGAATAGCTTTTAAGTAAACTTGCTAGTAAGTCCTCGATCTCTCCACACTGTGTAGCTCCAAAACCAAACAATCAATTGTTTTATATCTTGTTCCAAAATGGGAAATGACAGAAATAAAAGCTTAAATAAAATCATATTTTATTGGAGTTCAACAACATGTAAAACACAGCTACAAAAGGGCTTCTCCCAACAATAACACTAAAACAGCTTTAAAGATTAATAGAAAAACACTGACAAAACACACATTCACAGTATAAACATTGACTGGCTCGGTCACAAAACATTTCCCACCATTGTCTTTATACAAAAACAAACTGTCTTTCCCTTTGAGTTTAAATGGAGGGTTATTACACAAGTTTGTATGAGGGCTCAATTACTATTATTTTTTAATGCAGTTAATTGCTGCATTTCAAAATTCATCTCTGAAGAAAACTCTTTCCCCAAATGTCCTCTTTCTGTGGGAGTGGGAGTTGTTCATAAGCTGCCTCCCACAGATAGCTGCAGTTCCTTGAAAACATGGGAAGGCAAAGAACCAAACTAGCCACAATGCAGTGAGTTAAGACAATGCTTAAGACTCAAAGACGAGCCTTGGAGGCAAAGTCAGCACTGAGTTTACGCATGACGTCTCCATGGCTCATCCCAACCAGCTCCTTCTTGGTCGAACCGTAGTTCTCCTTGACAAAGGCAGCAAAAGGGTTGAGCTCAGTTCTGACAGGAGTTGCATTCTTCTGAGATGTCAACAGGACCAGCTGGCCAGTGCAGAGAGCACACACAAAGCGCTGCGTGTCCAGGGACTTGGAGTGGCGGCCGATTCTGTGGACATAAAACAGCACTCATTCGCTGGAGAACTCCTAATTCTCTCAAGGTACATCACTGACATCGAGGCAGGGTAAAAGCAATCCTCAGGATTCAGAAAGTGCTTATTTTCAAATTTGTGCAGATCAATTTCACATTAAAAACCAGTACAGTTCAAGAGTAATGCTTTTTGGTGAAAATACAGTTGACTCCAATTGCATAGCAGTTTGAGCCATTCCAGGTTTTAATATGGCATACACACAATAGAACTTTGAAAAGCTCAAACTGCTCTGTAACTGGGGTCTTATTTCCATTCACGCATGACCCTGAGCCACATCCCTTGGTAATATTTCAAGCAAGTCACCATATGCAGTTCGTTGCTCTACACACACAGGAGTGCCTCTGGCACGGTCGTTTCTTTAAATTCATTCCTATGTTTCTGTGGAAGTAAGAGATTACTCATCAAGTTCAACATTACAAGTGTGCAAACTTGACCTTTTGCGACCCCCTACCTCCCATACTCACTTGTTTTTGCACTTTCTGCACTCATACTGGTACTTGTAGTTGATCTCGTAGCTGTGGCAGCGTGTCACCATAGGCAGTTCGGGATGGACCACTGTCGACTTCCTGGCATACAATTTCCAGAACTGCCCGTGTCCATCCCGAACACCGTTAATCAGCCAGGTGGCTGCATGGCACATCTCATGGACCAGGGTGTCCCGCAGGCGCTCTGGTCGAGGTTGGGGGAAAAAAAAAAAAACAACGTCAGTGTGACCGTAGATCAGGGGTCTCCAACCCTGGTCCTGGAGAGCCCCTATCCAGCAGGTTTTATAGGTGTCTTTACATCATCAGTGGCTGTCAATCTTGACTAATTAAGCCAATAACTGGTTCAATTAAGTAACAGAGATTGGTTGAAACGAAAACCAGCAGCAGCTGATAGCTCTCCAGGACCAAGATTGGAGACCCCTGCCGTAGATCACATTCCTTGCATTTTCATTTTTAAAGCTACGCAAGGGCACAATCGCCATTAACTACTACTGTAGGTCTCGCAGAGTTCATTTTCCAGCTATAACCCCAACAGTGCCACAAAACAATACTACCCTGTTAGCAATACCTTTATTTACAGCCAGTAAGCCGCCACTCGTTTCAGTTGCTTTGGTGAATGGTTAATTCAATAATGTTAATTTGTAAAACATCCCTACCTAGGCTAAGCTAAACCATACTTTCCAGTACCTGCAGAATCACACACTTTCTCAGAGAGCTCTATGCGTGCATATCTCTGCACCTCGACTCCACGCCGCTGCCCTGTCACGCAGTACCCTGCAGTCTTCCTCATCTTCTTATTCCAGGTCACCTCCATGTCCCCAGGGAGCTGCGGAGACAGAACGATGCTAGGATGGACGTCTTGTGTATCGAATTAGGTTCATCAATTGTTAACAATAAAGCTTCCCACTTCAGGTTAACCCCCCTTCCCTTATTTTTAATCTCGGACTCGAACGTGCTTGGTACTTCAAAGCAGACCCCTGACTAAAATCCTTTCCTTTGGAGGCATAGTAAAAAAAAAAAAAACACAAAATGGCGAATGAAATGAAGTTTGCTGTTGATGGCAAGATCATTTCCCATTATCGTGATTATCAAATGGTTTGGTTTTTATCGTACTGTACTGCATTTTAAAATGAATTATTATTATGAATTATTATTATTATCACAAGATAGCACATTATTTTTACATACAATTACCCATTTGTACAGTTGGTTTTTTACTGGAGCAGTCTAGGTAAAGTACCTTGCTCAAGGGTACAGCAGCAGTGTCCCCACCTGGGATTGAACCCACAACCCTCCGGTCAAGAGTCCACAACCCTAACCACTACTCCACACTGCTGCTGAATACGATAAGTATAATCGTAGTGACACAGTATCGTAAATACTGTAGTAAACGATAATCACGACAACCTTAGGAATAACTATACCTTGCAATAAACTTTACAGTGAAGTCCTAAAATATAATGGTCAACTAACTCAGCAACACATGCTGATATGGACCAGTGCGTTTGTACCTTGCAATCAAAGATGCTGGAGTTGTAGAGAACGTACAACCGCTTGCTCAGCTCCTCCCTCTTCTGTTTGAATCCCTTGACATAGGAAGAGGTTGGGTTTGAGAGATCATGAAGGAAACAGCCTACTGTTCGACACTGTGGTTTTCTCAAACTAAATCAAGAACAGAAAAAAAATCATCATTAAAATTCATCAATGGTTATATTTAGATTTAGCACTATATACTGTACAGACTAGAACGTGGGGATGAATCTGGAAGGAACGAAGCCAGTACCTGCCGATTGTGTTGTGTTGTGCCCTCGGCTCAGTCAGACTGACCACAAGACTTCTCCCTGCAGGCTGGACAGGAGTCTGAATGGAGACAATTTCCCTGGTGGTTGGAGCAGATCCCAGCCGTTTACCATTCCTTGGTTTCTGGGATGGGATCCTAAATGAGGGCTTATTGTGGTTGTTTTTAGATTCTAAGGCAAAAAACACAACAGGGAGCCAATTATACTGCATTTCAGTAATAAGACACTTGCACTTGAGCAGAGCAATGAGGAGACAGTTAAAACAAAAACACAGCATATCTGCTCTAATTATATATTCAAAACATCTTCAGACATATCTACTTTAAGGGAACAACTGGAATAGACCCATCACCCAAAAATGTAATCTGATCGATCACCGATTAGCGTAACCAAATACTAACACTGCATCACTTGTTTTCTGGAATCATAAGAGCTCTGTATGGAAATGATTAGTGAAAGCAGCAGTACCAGTACTGGGAGCGGATCCAGCAAGCAAGGAATAGGAGCCAAGGCCTCGGTTCTTCTGCTTCATCCTCTCCATCAGCGATTCAAACTCGTCATTGGAGCTCTCTGAGCTGTCCAACACAACCTGGGGTGTTCTTGGACTGAAGACCGGGTGCACACTCTTTGCCTCCCGCAGTGGAAACTCTAATTTGGAGAGCGAGGTGCTAGACTTGAGGGACCCAGATCTCTGAAGGGCCCCTTGCTGCCGATTCTTCGGCCCCTGTTCCCTTGTGCTTTCGGATTCAGAGTGGCCCCTGAGAGTGTCTGTGCCCAGAGGAGCCTCTTTCTTATGGTGCCGTAGCTTCCATGTGCTCTTGATCACAACTCCCTCCTCCTCGCTGTCACTGTCACTGAGAAACACAGGAGACTCACACTTTGTTGGGCACTCTTTTGTCTTCAATTGGCTGGCTGGAGTGCTCCTGAGGCCTAGGGCACAAGGGCAAAAGAGGTAGGAAGTGAAGGAAAAGGCAAAGCATCAGCCAGAAAGAATAAAACCTTCATCCACTATTCCAATTAACTGAACAACACACTATTAACATTCCCATGTTAACACACATGTTGTTTTAAGGCTATACAAAAGGCCCCTTACATTACACTTCCAGGGCCTAGAATGTAATTATTGTTAACTTGACCACCAACCAAACTCATGCTCCCTTATTTTATCACACTCCAAAATTGTCACACATTAAGGATAGTGAATAAATGAAAGGCATTTGCTGAGTACATGTAAAACAGTCAACATGCAGTAAAAACCATATCTAGTCTTCATTATATTGGGAGTTTCACTTACCATTAGTAGAGACTGTCTTTTTCTTTTCTAAAATAAAGTCATCATCAGAGGAGTTATCCACAATAAAGGCTTTCAAGCTGGTTAGGGAGAATGACATTACATTATACACACACACACACACCCTGTATATGCTCGATATAGCGCCCAGTCTTGACTGTCCGCCCTTATATTAGCCCTGTTTTATTGGATAAAGGTTAATAAGCGCCAACCCTCTCCAAAGCTCCCCCCATTCATTTTTTTTAATAGCTTAAAATATTAAGTAACTTACACATTTAAACTAATTAAAGTATCTAGGTATAATTTGTTCAGTGTTTATTTGTAATAACACAACATTTTAAAGTATTTTGCCATGACGAATCAAGCCCGCGAAAAAGCTCGTCCTTCCACGGCATGTAAAAAAATGTCCACGTTTCAGTTCCCCCGTTTCATGGTGAAAAGTTTTTTTTTTTCTTCATTGAAATGCACGGACAAGTTCCATGATTTGAGGTAAAAAAAAAAAATAGCCCAGAAAGCAGACAGGTGACTCCCTAAGCACATTCTGTCATTGTGTCCCTGTTCTGGTAAGTCAGTTACCTTATTTTAAATCTCTATTATGTATCTATATTTGTAGCCTGTTTAAAATGAAATATTCACAGCATTTGATGGTATTGAGATCAAATGCATAACCTGCGCGTAAGGCTTGTCTGAGCCTCTGGACAAAGTGTTTACTTTTAGGAATTAATACAATGTGAGAATCAGAATTCATCCACTGTAAAACATTCAAGTGATTCACTTGACAAATACTGTCTCCCGGTCGTAATGCTGCAGTGATGATTTCACAGTGGTCGATTAGCACCTACTCTCTAATAGACGCTCTTATCCACATAACCGCCCAGGTAAAGAGAAGATTGAGAAAATAAGTGCCCGGGCGCTACTTTGAGTAAGTACAGTACATAACCAACAGCAAACTATTTCACTTTCCCTCTGTACTGTACCTTCAAAAACACCTGAACAAGTGTCTTAGAAAGAAGGAAATGTACAATTTGATCTCACCTGTTGTCAGCAGTGCTTTGCGCAGATGGACAAGGTTTTGTCCTTGGAGTTTGTACTCGACTCAGAACTATGGGAAGAACAAGACAAAAACACAAATAAAGAAAACAATATCTTCATGTCAGGTCATCCGCAGCCTTCTAGTCTAGCTTACAATTCACCACCAGAAAAAACATCCAGCTGTTTTCCCATTTTAAAAGAAGCATCAACATTGTGTTTTGTTTTTTTGAACACTACGAATTACACATCCCTTAGGGCATATTAGCTTGACATTGTTTAACACAGACATTCATCCTATACTCACACTCCTCAAAACTCCCATCACTGTCAGAGTTCACAATCATAACACAGGGACTAAAAGGAGGAGAAATATAATTTAGTATAACACCCTCAGCACGCACTTTGTAACTATTTTTTTTTTAAATCAACAAAAGTGGTACCCACCTGTTTGCCTTCTGTGGTTGGCACGTGGCCTTTCGGGCAATTTTGGGAGTTGCCTTCTCAATCAGGACTGAAGGAAAAATAGAAAGAGTTCAAGGGACCATTCTACAACATCACATCACCAAAACTGGGCAACAAATCAAGAAACCAGTAGCACAAACACCAATAATATGAGTATTTGATTAGCTCCTGTAAACTAATTGACACCCCTCTATACAATAGGAAGGTCTGACCAAGAAAGACGCATTAAAACGTTTATACTTTGTGGGTACTGAATGAAAGGAGCAACCTCTTCAATTCTGACACCCTGGTATCTATTCAAATCCTGTTGAGATGCGTCTTGAAAATCACACATGGCATTCTTTCAATGCTTCTAGGTCAAGGCAGAGCTTACACTTATCAAACTCCTCATCCTCGCTCGAGTCGAGTGCAGCCTGGGCCAGGTGATGCTCCTTGCAGCTGGGTGCTTCTGTCACCTTTTGGTTCTCCTTGTCAGAAGAGCTTCCCCTCTCGCTGTCAGAGTCTGAGAGGTGGAGCTTGGGAAACAAGGACATTACTGAGGGAAAGGTGGGTTTATACTCCTCACCCCCAGAATCCGGGCTAAGCAGGGCAGGCTTTCTTTTTTTCCCAATGCTCCTCAGCAGCTGCACACAACACAGGGAGACAGCAAATATAAAAGAAAAAAGAGGAAACAAAAACAAAGTATCCCAGGGATATAGAACGGTTTGCAAGCACAGATGAAGTTAAATGAACAGGAGAAAAGGGGGGTTGTAAAGTGGAAGCAGTATTTACAGTATTGTTTTCTCAAATATGACGGGAAGTTAAAACAAATTTGATCACAGAAAGGTATTTTTTATTTGGATGGCCCCAATATTTACAGGAAATTAATAGGATCATTTAAGACAGATGTGTATCAAATGTCCCCTGGCCTCAACATGGCAGCCAGTATCACACAGTATTTAAAATCATTATTTTGCTCACCTCACAGAGATGCTTAATTATTGGGTTCATAGCTTCTTACCTCTTTCTCTGTTGTGTCGAGTCCACCATGTTGGGACCAGCCCAATCTCCCTGCAACTCGACTGAACAGATCTTTTGTCTTGTCCTCCATGGCTGCTCCTTATAGTCCTGTCCTCTCTGACTTGAGGAGTTCCCTGGAATAGTACACATAGGGCGCTGTTTCTGTGTAGGTGCATCTTATTTGGGTTCTCCTATGAGGTTTTATTTTGAATTTCCTGACTGCACATGTCACTCATTTGGCCGTTTGGTTGTTATCAGGAGGTAACTAGTAACCGGGAAAGTGGTAGGAGCTTACCTATTATGTTCTGGTCAAGATATTTAAAATATGCAGATATTAGGCAGTGGTATTGGATTTTACTGTACAGTGTTTTACTGCTCTGAAATATTGTGTAATTAGTGTTACATTATAGTGTGGGATTTAAAAAAAAAAATTACTTTGTGATATAACCTTAATTGTCTACAAGTACATATTATAATATACATAAAAGTTCTACAATTCAGGGTTGCGTTTAAAAAAACAAAAAAAAACAAATATGTTCCTTAAATTATGTTACAACAAACAACTATATTTTTCATAACAGTTATAAATGAAAATTCTGCACAAAAAGTATCCGTACCACATTACTGATTAGGACTACTACAAACGGGGATGTTATCCCTGGCTTTTATTTTCATTTTGTATCTTAAAAAAAACGCAGTCAGAGATTGCTTTACAGCTGGGAACTAACACTTAGGAACAAGATTCCTAAAATAAATAAATAAAAATAAAAGTTTGTCGGCAATCTAGCTGCGGTAACACGTCCGTCGTTGCAAAAGCAAGGTTTGAAATATGACTTTCCCCTTTCCTGTAAATTACTACTAGTCTACAACAAATTCCCGTGAATTCCACTGTGTATTATTAAACCCACTGTTAATGTATTAGTGTATCCATAAATATCTACCACACATTTAAATGTTTTTTGTAACAAAAACAATTTCAAACCTGGCGCCGTGTGACACACACAGCTGTATGACCTCTTCCGAAAGCCTGCTACATTTGAATCAATCGGATTTCTAGGATTTTAAAAACGTCACACATCACGTAAAAGTTTGCAAGCAACATTTCTTAGCGCCATCTCCTGGATTGGAGTACCGGTGTAGCAAGTTGCTAAACATTAACATTTATTCAAGCAGCTCCAGTAATGTCTCATATTCAGATTTGTTATTTGCACATTTCAAACAATACAAGTTAAATACATTAATGTAATATGCAAATGTAGCATTTAGACTATTTTAGACACAGGTGGTGTCGCGTAAGGACCGGAAGTGACCGAAGGGATGTTTAATTAATCTGTCAATAATCTCTATGGTACCTGCGTTTTGTGCACGCCCACCGGACTGCTAAGGGGTCAGTTTGCACGTGACCACCGTGGCTCTATTTGAGTCGTCTTGAGAAAACATTGTACAGCTGTGCTTGGTGGGTGATATTTTGTTTACAATTTCTGAGAAGTGATGCTGAAATAATTTTCATACTAAAATTGCATACAGGAGCTTAAATAAATGAATCAAAGTAATATGAATTTTAAATAAAACGACGGTAAGCTTTTTTTTGTTAAACTTCCACACCTACAAAGAATCACTTTCACGGTTAAGGTGCCTTTACTTTAGATGGAGAATGCAATTCCTTTGTGATTAGGACTTGTCAGTGGTGTTTTTCTGCAAACGTTCCCATTCCAGGAACCCCGGAGAGGATGTGTCAATGCAGCTGCGGCGGGATGAGCCGCGTTGTGAAAGGAGTCATTGTAACAGGCTGTGTGGTCCAGTGGTTAAAGAAACAGGCCTTGTAACCAGGAGATCCCCGGTTCAAATCCCACCTCAGCCACTGACTCATTGTGTGACCCTGAGCAAGTCACTTCACCTCCTTGTGCTCCGTCTTTCGGGAGAGACGTAATTGTAAGTAACTCTGCAGCTGATGCATAGTTCATACACCCTATAAAGGCGTCTGCTAAATAAACAAATAATAATAACTAAGATCTGTCTGCTTTAACATGATTGTTGCTGAATAGTTGGTTGCACATTGTTACACTGGTCTAGTGCGTCAATGTATGATTTATTAAAGTATTTCGTTAGCTACCTCTCAAAGGATACGTATGTAAAATTAAACACATTTTTTTCCCCTTCATGTCATATACTGAAAATGTCCTATTAGGACCATCTTATGAGACTTGAAAGGCACCTCTCAGACATCTTTCAGTAGCAATAGGTAATACCATTAGCAAACGGTATTATTTCACCCCTCTTGCAGTGGATTACCCAGCATTGTTTGGAATTTAAACAAACAATCCTTTATAACCCTGGCATTTACAATGGATGCTTTTTAAAATCTTTTATTAGCATTGATATAAAATATGCCCTAGAATAAAATGTCATATAAAAGACAACTTTAATAATAATGACACAAACACCAAATTTGTTTCCAATTATCTCTATTTACAGCGGTAATAATAATAATAATAATAATAATAATAATAATAATAATCACACACACACACACCATATTTGTTTCCAATCATCTATTTACAGCTGCACATTTTAAAACGTCTTTGAAGTCCAGGCCCTGCCTTTGCATGACAAGCACAGTTTAACATGGCTGATACGACTGCACTGGAAAAACACAAATTCATTTACCATTTAAAACTGCAGGGTTATTTCAAGAGTCCCTCCAAAACAAAAAAATACATTTACATGTATATTGGGGAAAACTGGACCTGCCAGCCGCTAAATCCGCCGACTCCCGTTTCCTAGAAATGCATTTCAAAACATGTACAAACAGTCCGTACTGCATTCAATAAAATGTCCACCAATAACAAACCAGAAATGTGATGTTCAACAGTAGCTTTTCTTTTGTATTTAGATAACAATTATGCATTTCCAAATCATTTTAGGCTGTTGGTGGCTTAGCTAGTATGCACTGAATACTGCAGGTTCCAGGGCTTTCAGGCTAAACATCTGTACCCTATATAACATTTTTGGTGGTGCAGACATCTTTCAGATCATGTAGGAAGCCTGCGTGCAGATTTTCAAAGAAAACACCGGAGTACAGACCCCAGTGGCCTAACTAGATTGAGCAAAAAAAAAAAAAAAGAAACCACGCACGCAAGCTTCTGGCCTCTAGAAATAAGCACAAATGAACACAGGGCTAGTCTTAAACACATTCAAAAGACAAAATGATTTGACCACTCTTTATAAACATTTCTCCAAAATGTTGCATACTTATATTGTAGTTTTCCAGTGTAGTTCTTATCAAAAGCCAGTGCAACAAAAAGGTCCACCAAGTCTCAAACTGCAAAAATATTTCGATGAATTTTGAAATGCAAAAAAATAAAAAAATCAGGTTTTAAAAATACTTCCCTGGGCCCTTCCACAAGAACCATGGATTGCAGATGGGATTGTTAACAAAAAAGCCTGGACTAAATAGCAACACTAAATCTCTGACCAGAGATGAATCCTCTCAGTGATTTAAACCTTTGGACTAATGAAAGATGCCGTCTATACAGAACAGTAAATGCTGAATAGAAATTGACATGGGAATAGTCAAACTCTCCCTCACTTCCCCCACCAAGTAAATACCAACCAGAAGAGTACAGCATGGACATTAACTAGAGGAAGGTGACCTGCACTGGAAGCCTGGCAGAGCCAAGTGGCAATTATTTAGAGGGACTCCCATAAGCAATAGATTAGATTAGTATTTGTTTATTTTGTGCCCAGATGAAAAAGTGGTTCAACACATCAATAAAAAAAAACTAATTTTACTGTGGGGTATATTATGTTCATGAACAGTCCAACTTAAGAGACATAAAGTGTTATTACATCCGCTTTAACGTTGAATATTTACAAATTGGGAGGGGGTTGGTGGTTATCCTGGATCATACAGAAAACAGCACAATTTCTTAACTGGGTAAACGGGTAGTTTCCCCTGACATCTGAAAGGCTATGAAAAGGTTCCATCTTCAGGGGAATTCAGCAAGTTAAGAGTTGAAATTTCAGTTAAAAAAGAGGAACCCCCTTACAGCTGGAAAGCTCTCTGGCAAATTGAGTCTCTTTCAACAAGGCTGCAGGAAAAAGTGTGTATATGCAATAAAAAACAAAAACAAAAAGGATGTAAGGGCATGCTGGGAAACCCGTTGCAGTGTCCCTGCTCAGGCGGTCTCAGTGGTCTCCAGTGCTTTGGGTTTGAGGAGATGTTCAGGTTTATTTCCAGCGCTGTGGTGCTCCCACATCTGTAGATAGAGCTTCTCCAGCTCCATGGTGTACTGCTTGGTGTTAAAAAGCGGACTGCAGATACGCTGCTTCCACACCTTGGCTCGGATCTTCTTCAAGCTGGTGAGAGAGAGAACAGGACAGCTGGTCAGTAATAATATAGTTCTCAAATAAAAAAAGGAGTATATTTTGCTCCTTAGTGATAGAGGACTTACTACTCCATATCTGTTCCCAGTTTGACTGCCACATCCTCGTATTCTTGGCGGTTTTGAGCAATGAGCTCCGTGCAGCCAAGGCAGGTGAGTTGGGATGCAGCTACTCGGGATGCCAGAGTCTCTCCTGGAAAAAAGGATTGTTGTTAACACTGGATACCATCTAGGTACATTATTCCCTATTCCCCAACTACAAACATATAGCTTTATCAACAAATACCTATTAGTACCTACATAAAACAGAATATATCCTGATACCAATTTAAAACAGTTTGATACTTGGGTCATCAATGCTAGTGGAATGGTAATCATAATAGCCCTACTTCTTTGCAGTTGTTTTAAACAAACAATACAGTTAGGTATGCATTTAAGGGAGTTAAATCAGGCCACCCAGAACACCACTGACTAAATTAAAGCCCTATGTTAGAATCAACTGCCTGGAGTTGGGAATATTAAGAATGACAACCTTGAGGGGAAAAATTACCTGGGAGAAACATCTTTCCACAGCTGATGACTGACTGTTTCCAGACTTGTCCTACCAGAACTATAAAAAAAAATAAAAAAAAAGACTTCAAGATCAAAACAGGAAAAGCAATCTACTTCACAAACCATTTTCAAATCTACATCAAACACCAACTCCAAGCATTTAACTAATGCAGAAGTATATACAAGATTGATTCAGACATCAGAAGTAAAGAACAAGTTTAATACATGAGGATTTTGAAAACAATAGCTTTGAAAGTTTTTTTTTTAAACCTTAAAAGGTGCATTTGCACCAAACAAACAAGCAAGTACTTCACATTGAAGTCGACAAAATAAAAAGGAACTGAAATGGCATATTGATAGCTGATGTAAATGTACATTTTGCAATAGTCACAGGTCATGTTTACAGAAAAAAGTTATTTATTCATCAAATATAGTATTGTTTATATAGTTTGTTCAGATATCTTGTTTTCTATTACTGTTTACAAACATTCTTTATTCACTGCACTTGTTGCTACTGTGCATAATGCTTGTTCTCTATTGTTCATAAAAAACAAAAGTATATATGAAGCGTCTTACTTATTTGACTGTTTGACTGGCACACAGGCTTAAAGAGTTAATGGAGATTGAGCACCGATTTATGTTTTATTTTAATTCACAATTTAAATCTGGTACCTGACATGCATATACAGTACTGTGCAAAAGTTTTAGGCAGGTGTGAAAAAATGCTGTAAAGTAAGAATGCTTTCAAAAATAGACATGTTAATAGATTATATTTATCAATTAACTAAATGCAAAGTGAGTGAACAGAAGAAAAATCTAAATCAAATCCATATTTGGTGTGACCACCCTTTGCCTTCAAAACAGCATCAAGCATCAATTCTTCTAGGTACACTTGCACACAGTTTTTGAAGGAACTCGGCAGGTAGGTTGGCCCAAACATCTTGGAGAACTAACCACAGTTCTGTGGATTTAGGCAGCCTCAGTTGCTTCTCTCTCTTCATGTAATCCCAGACAGACTTCGATGATGTTGAGATCAGGGCTCTGTGGGGCCATACCATCACTTCCAGGACTCCTTGTTCTTCTTTACGCTGAAGATAGTTCTTAATGACTTTCGCTGTATGTTTGGGGTCGTTGTCATGCTGCAGAATAAATTTAGGGCCAATCAGATGCCTCCCTGATGGTATTGCATGATGGATAAGTATCTGCCTGTACTTCTCAGAATTGAGGAGACCATTAATTCTGACCAAATCCCCAACTCCATTTGCAGAAATGCAGCCCCAAACTTGCAAGGAACCTCCACCATGCTTCACTGTTGCCTGCAGACACTCATTCGTATGCGCTCTCCAGCCCTTCGGCGAACAAACTGCCTTCTGCTACAGCCAAATATTTCAAATTTTGACTCATCAGTCCAGAGCACCTGCTGCCATTTTTCTGCACCCCAGTTCCTGTGTTTTCGTGCATAGTTGAGTCAGCTTGGCCTTGTTTCCACGTCGGAGGTATGGCTTTTGGCCATAAGTCTTCCATGAAGGCCACTTCTGACCAGACTTCTCCGGACAGTAGATGGGTGTACCAGGGTCCCACTGTTTTCTGCCAGTTCTGAGCTGATGGCGTTGCTGGACATCTTCCGATTGCGAAGGGAAGTAAGCATGATGTGTCTTTCATCTGCTGCAGTAAGTTTCCTTGGCCGACCACTGCGTCTACGGTCCTCAACGTTGCCCGTTTCTTTGTGCTTCTTCAAAAGAGCTTGGACAGCACATCTGGAAACCCCTGTCTGCCTTGAAATTTCTGCCTGGGAGAGACCTTGCTGATGCAGTATAACTACCTTGTGTCTTGTTGCTGTGCTCAGTCTTGCCATGGTGTATGACTTTTGACAGTAAACTGTCTTCAGCAACCTCACCTTGTTAGCTGAGTTTGGCTGTTCCTCACCCAGTTTTATTCCTCCTACACAGCTGTTTCTGTTTCAGTTAATGATTGTGTTTCAACCTACATATTGAACTGATGATCATTAGCACCTGTTTGGTATAATTGTTTAATCATACACCTGACTATATGCCTACAAAATCCCTGACTTTGTGCAAGTGTACCTAGAAGAATTGATGCTGTTTTGAAGGCAAAGGGTTGTCACACCAAATATGGATTTGATTTAGATTTTTCTTCTGTTCACTCACTTTGCATTTAGTTAATTGATAAATATAATCTATTAACATGTCTATTTTTGAAAGCATTCTTACTTTACAGCATTTTTTCACACCTGCCTAAAACTTTTGCACAGTACTGTATATATTCATTTTAACATCTGGAGTTGTGGTTAAAGTGGTCAAAGCAACTGGATGTGCCTTTACTCAAGTGCACTTCTAGCCAAAGACATTATCTGGTGGGGATGCTGTTTCAAAAAGATGGTGTTGCCTTGCTAACAAATTACTTCTAAAAAGCTCAAAGCAGTGCATCTGAAATTACTTTGATTTCTTAAACTGTAAAATATTAACACAGCCCAACACTGAGCTATGCAATATGCAAGCTATGCCCCTACCTGGCATGGTGACCATTGGTGTTCCAGCCCACAGCACATCCATGCCTGTGGTGTGCCCGTTGCAAAGTGGGGTGTCCAGGCAAACATCTGCCAGCTGACCCCTGCGCACATGCTCCTCCTTTGGCGCAACAGGGGAGAAGATGATGCGGTTGGCCGGCAGTCCCATGTTCTGGGCATACTGCTGAATGTTGGGCTCCCCCACTGCAGGGAATCGCAGCAGCCACAGCACACTATTTGGCACACGCTTCAGGATCTACAAGAAAACAAACACACGATAATCTCCTCTTCAATATTACAAGGAACACCTGTCATGTCATCTTAAATCATAAAACACATTGCTTCTATGTATCTCAGTACCAAAAACTGGTAAACAAGTAAAAATGAGCTCTAAATACTCACATTCACCCACATCTGCAAAGTCTGGGGATCAATCTTATACAGCTGGTTGAAGTTGCAGTACACAATTGCATCCTCAGGCAACCCGTACTGAGAACGTGTTGTCACAATGATGGTGCGAGGGACCTCCTCACCAGTCGCTGCCTTGTTATTAATCTGTGGGTATGTCAGAAAATATGCAATGTAAATCGGATAACAAAATATGGGAACTTGGAAGTTTGTTTTAGCAAAGCACACTAAGCGGCAGTCAACATGTACAATACAATAGCTCTGTATTTTACAGTGATATTTACCTGCGTTGTGGCCAGCCCATTGCTTACAGTGAAGCCATTAATAGTGACCTGGATCTGGCCTTGGTTGATCATGTTAATGATGGCCTCAGCAGCCGTATTCATGGGGATGACTGGCATTGAGAGGGCAGAGTTGTTGTCACTTTCCTGGCCATCAGGACACTTCAACTGTAAAAGGGATACAGCAGTAAGTAACACACAAGTCATACTCTTATAATAAAATGAAAGAAAAAAAAAATTCTTCACACCTTGATCACCTTCACATCAGGTAAGCTGTCCAGGAAGGCCTTCAGATCAATCCCGTTTAGAACAATGCGATTGTCAAAAATTTGTCCGTTAGACTTGAAATCAATCACTGCCTTTTTCTGAAAGGACAAAATAAGAACGTTACCCAAAAGAAAAACAACCTCTGTACTCCCAAGTTTACCGTGCCAGATCAAATCCCAATACTTTACCTTGAGGTGTGGGAACATGTTGGCATGGTCCCCAATGAAGAAAGAGTTGGGCATGTAAGCCAGTTTCTCAGAATACTGTTCTGCCACCTCTATTGGAGACGTCTCTTTATCAGTGATGATGTAATCCATGAAGGGCGCACCACTTGTTCCAGGGTATCCCAGCCACATCGCCTGTGAAATAAGATTTAATTAAAGCATTACCCATTACTAAACCTGACCAAAAAAACCAAAATGCAGCTGCATACTATACCAAGTATCAAAAGAAACATCACTATTATAACACATCTATTTTCAAAAAATAATAAAGCATATAAATGATGGACATTGATGAATTTTTTTTTAACCCTTTGCGGTCCTTTGTCGGACTGGGTCCGACATTGCAATTATTCCCATCAGGTCCTTTGTCGGACCCTGTCCGACATCTTTTAAAACGCAAAAACGCAAAAAGTCGGTTTTCAACGGAACAAGCGAGAAAACCATTCAATGGCCGAGTGGGAACGAAAGAGCGAGACAAGCCGATAAAAAAAAAAAAAAGCGTATCTCATGAATAGTCATACTAGCCCCTTGTTTCCATATGGGGCGGTCATATGGAAACAAACTGGGAGTTACAGTATCAGCGCACAGAGACTATCACAGACATTTGCAGAGCTTTTTTGAGATGTTATAGCAATAAAATAATGACTTGGATTGCATTATTGAGGAGTTTGGTGATAAAACGAGTCATCAGGAGACGATTGATCGGTATGTACGACTATTATTATTATTATTTTTTATTTGGTAGCATATGTGAAAGCGATAGCAAACGAAAGGGTGGGGCGGGGCTGGAGATCCCTAGTGAGTGCTTTGTTGATATGCAGGGCCATTTCAACCCGTTTGACTGTGGAAAAAAATACTTTTAAACAGCGCGTCTAAAATTAACTGCGCGTGTGAAAATAAATTGGACCTGGCGAGCCTGACGCAGAATTAATAAATGGACCGCAAAGGGTTAAATCACTCGATCATTTATCCTTGACCATGACACGCTTGAGTGACTATGACTGAAGCATATACACTTAATCACCTAATTAGTAAGACAGTTGATTGGACACTGGATATGGAGTGATTGAGCTGTTGAATTGCAAGCTTGAATAAAAGCAATAAAGAAAATCACAGAAAAAAAACAACATGCCACGTCTGTCAAGAGAGCAGCGATTTCGTGCTAATCGGCATGTTGGAGGCTGGACTATCAAATAGAAGTGAAAAGTATCTAAAAGAATTTGGTTTCAATGGTCTGGCAGCATTAAATAGATATGTTTTGGAGTAGAAAACTACAGAAATTGCATTTATGTGCTACAATGTACAATATTCAGCAGTGTTACCTGTAACGGTGCAGCACGCAGAGCAAACAACTCATTGCGCGCCCCCTTGGTGTATCCGTTCATGTTGATAAGAATGTGAATCCCATCCTGGTGAATTCTGTCTGCTGCCTTTCCATTACAAGGTATCTGGGGAATGACACAGGACAATATTTTATGCTTCTTTTGATTATTTTTGGATGATTATTAATATTTTTAATTGTAAACAGTTTGTCGTCTTTACCTGGGACAGGTCTGTGAAATGGTGTGACTCAGCCATCACTTTCACACGGAAATTAGTGCCATCGTCAGGACTGAGCGCATAACAGAACACCTGAGGACGACAGACCAAAAGATAGAGATTACCCTAAGGTCAACTTGACATCATTTAAAAAAAAATAAACCTCAAAAAGCAGTGACCCAGTAAAGAACAGGTGCCGTTTCCTCCTCTCTCACCTCAAACTTATCTGAATTGTGCATGCCAGGGATGGACTGCATGAGATGGGAGGTCGGATGGTTACCAAAATCAGAGCTGATATAACCAATACGGAGACGGCCGTTGCTGGCCTTCAAATCCTTCGGGTGCTCATAAGGTGGCTTGTGAAGAACATTTATCTGTAGAGAGAAAAAAAAAAAACTTGTAAAACTACTGGAAACTTTAGTATCCCACAGCATACTCCACAATAAGGAGTCTCAATAAGAGGGCAATACAGATTAGAAACAAGTGCAGGAAATCAACTTCCTGTCAAGAGAGCACAATGTTTTCACATACACGCACCGACTTTTGTCGATACATAGAGAAATGTGCTTTAACCCTTTGCGGTCCTTTGTCGGTTTTTCAACGGAAAAAGCCGAGAAAACCATTCAATGGCCGAGTGGGAACGAAAGGAGCCGAGACAAGCCGATAAAAAAAAAAAGGCGTATCTCATGAATAGTCATAGTACCCCATTGGCATCAGATGGGGCGTCATTATGGAAACAAGCTGGGCGTACAGTATCAGCGCACAGAGACTATCACAGACATTTGCAGAGCTTTTTGAGATGTTATAGCAATAAAATAATGACTTGGATTGCATTATTGAGGAGTTTGGTGATAAAACGAGTCATCAGGAGACGATTGATCGGTATGTACGACTATTATTATTATTTTTTATTTGGTAGCATATGTGAAAGCGATAGCAAACGAAAGGGTGGGGCGGGGCTGGAGATCCCTAGTGAGTGCTTTGTTGATATGCAGGGCCATTTAAACCTGTTTGACTGTGAAAAAAAATACTTTTAAACAGTGCGTCTAAAACTAACTGCGTGTGAAAAAATTAATTAGACCTGGCGAGCCTGACGCAGAATTAATAAATGGACCGCAAAGGGTTAAATACTGATGGAAGTCCAGTCCTTACCTTGTCCAAGCACAGGTTCCCGTGCCGCTCTGCAATGGCCTTGCGGAAGGCATGAGACAGCGGGTACAGCATACTGTGGTGAGGATGCACAGAGGGCAGACGATTCTTGTCAAGCTGATCAGCCACAATGCTCACCAGCTTTTTCATTCGCTCATCATAATCAGTCCAGTCACAGACAATCTGAGGGAAGAGACACAGTTAGAATAAGGAGAGCTTGTGGAGGAATTTGTTGTTATATGCACCCAATCTATGAACAGGATTCAACGTACAGTGACAATACAACTACATTCATTATTCTGTGCAATATTTCACCCTGAAATAAAGTGATTGTACAAATTGTGACTTATTTTACTTTCACAAATTAACCACTGCAGTTCATAAGCAATTTAAAATTACTACTGCCGTTACATTTCTGGGAGTGATTGCTGCAGACAGAAAAAACAACATCTGGGGCACTGAATTCTAACCCATTTTGCATTACTACACATTTGAAATCAAGACCAGTAATGGATTCAGCCCTTAACATACCTGCAGGCAGTGTGCCAGATTACAGTAAGCATCTGGGAAATCAGGCTTCAATTTCAGCGCTGTCCGATAAGAAGCAATGGCTTCAGGGATATTTCCAGAGTCCTGAAAGACAGATTTGTCAATACTCTATACAGTTTAAATCTCCCTCAGACTATTCTTGCCAATTACAGATCATATTTTCAACATGACTACTGCAACCATGCTCATTGTGAAAGAGCTGCATCTTACTACCTTACCTAATATTAACGGTGCTAATCAGAGCGCACAAAACCAGTTGCTAGTTTATTTCTGAAAGGTTTAAGACACAACAATTTCCCCTCCCTCTAATAGTTGCAATATTGAAGTAATATTCTATGGTGCTTCCAATATTGGATTCCAAGTACATTAGTGCCAGGCTGGTTTTGAATCCAAGGAAACTAGTTTGCCTTCAGACCACAACAAAATCAAGAACAATTTTGCCCCGGAACAAAGTACCTTATGAATGGAGGCAAGATTGCTGTGTGCATCTGCAAAGGCAGGGTTTATCTGGATGGCACGTGTGTAACACTGCAAAGCTCCCTGAATGTCTTGCATCTCTTTCAGGGTGTTGCCCATGTTGGAATAGGCATCAGCAAAGGTAGGGCTTATTCTGTAGGAGAAAAACAAGGATTAAACATTTAAAGCTTTTCAATTTGTACAACACTAATGTAGGGCAAACTTTTAAAAAATAGTCTGACAATAGCAATTAGGGTATGGTTCTTTGTGTCCTTCACTCAGCTATTCATCTGTTGAACTGTATTGAAGAAGTGTTTGTTTCCATACCTGATGGCCTCCTTGTAATGCATTAGTGCCTCCTGCAGCTTGCCCTGCTGCTGCAATACACTGGCCAAGTTTGAATGTGCTGCTGCAAACTCTGGAAACACCTGCAACCAAAGAAACATTTTGTCTAAGAGAACCAAGGCGAAATACACACAAACATAAGCAACATTATTTGCTGTATAGTAATTCTAGTATTCACTGCAAACTCATACCAAATATTTGAAAGACAGACAATCCCTTGCAGAAAATGTTTTCCCTTTCATCTCTACGAATTAGTCTCAGGAGTGACTGACGAAGCTCACAGTAAAACCTGTTTCTAGTTTAGTAAAATTAACAAAAGTAGGAGTACACTTTATACTTGAATAGGTCCCTCGATTTCAAAGGACACCAGTAGCAGCACAGACAGAGACAGGTTGAATATGCATTCTTCTAAAGTGGCCCCCATATACAAGGAGAGGAGTCAGGACTGCAGCTACTTGCCATGTGGGCATTACTCTGGCACTGCTGAGGATCACAATCCCAGCCACAACATCCCTCTTAGTGCGGATTTGCCCAGATTTAGAAGTACAGTATGCACTCTCCCAGTCTTAAAAGCCAGGGCACATTCAGCACTCGGTGCCTTACCTCTAAGGCTTTCCTGTAGAGCCACTGCCTCCTCTATGTTGCCCTGCTCCCTCTTGATGTTGGCCAGGTTATTGAGGGAGTCGGCATGGGTGGGACACAGTCGTAGAGCTGTGTTGTAACACTCCTCTGCTTCAGCAACCTGAAGAGAAATTCACATTAGGATCCCCAATAACCACATCCTTGCTACAAATTAATAAAAAGAAAACACACACATGCTGACAATATACCCACACTCAAACATGCATGTGGATGTTTTATTTTTATTAGACACATACAAATGCTTCCTTTACAGCTGTCTGAACACACACACACCGTGTAGTTTCTTACATTGCCCTTCTCCTTGAGGGCGTTGGCCAGGTTACAATAGGCATCAGGGAAGTGTGGCTGCAGCTCGATGGCACGGCGGTACGTATCAATGGCTAGGTCAATCAAGCCCTGTTCATAATAAACACACGCCAGGTTCCCATGCACCACAGCATGGTTTGGGCTCAGACTGAGAGCTCGCAAGTAACCAGCAACAGCTCTATAGGAGAAAATAAGAACATACTTGGGTATCTGCCTTCAAAAGGAGAAGAGTTTAAAATTAGCACAAGCTAAAAAAAAACTCAACAGGTGTATAAAAAATACCTGTCAAAAATGCGGGCTTCTTTCAGGACGTTTCCCAAGTTAATATAGGCATCCAAGAAATTGGGATCTAAAGTTACAGCCTGAAAAACAAAATCAGTTTACATGTTATTCAGGACAACATTAAATCAGTAAACTTGTCATCTTTAAAATCCTGTAATGGATGCTACCATCTTATAATTAATAATAAACACCACTAACCATTTCCTAGATTGCTTTTTGTATGTTCCTTTCATTTCAACTCTGATCAGACTGTCTCTTATTCACATGCTAAAGTGACTCCTGTACTTGTATATTTGGTGGACAAATAAATTCAGTACTCCATACACAAAAACAGATCTTTGTGGAAAGCACAACACAAGTTAAAAGTTGCATCCTTATCTTCTAGCTTTTCTGCTTACCTTTTCAAAGTGGTGAATGGCCAACCAGATCTCCCCCTGGGCGTTAAAGACACAGCCCAGGTTACTCCAAGCCACAGCAAAGTTTGGCTGAGTCTCAATAGCTTTCAGGTAACAGGCCTTGAAGGGTTAACAATGAAACCAGAGGCGCAGAAGAAAGGGGGAGGTGTAGATTTTCAAAAACAATAGGAGATTGAATAAAAAAAATAGAGAAAAAAAAACAGCTATTAGTATTCATTCTCCAAAAAGCAAAAAGTGAGCCTGCAGCATAGGCTAGCTTGCGCATGTATGTCACTGCCGCGCTAAGCTGCTTGCTTTTTCCTACGCTGCGCTGATCCGACCTGCACCCAGGCACAGGCACACATTCTTTAGTTATGGAGCAAGTTTTGGAGTAGCAGTTTGCGTTCTCCAGTTATACAGGAACTCTTATTAAATTTCCAACATTCAAGTAAGATGGTTAATTATATTGGTTCCATGGATTACCAGTGTTCCCAAGAGTAGAATTAACAAAATACATTTATATTTTAAATTGTTAAGCAAAGACAATTTTCATTTCAACTGGTTTAATGCTTGAAAGTTCATCTGCAAGGTATTAGTAAAAACCACCATGAATAGATTTTTTTCCATTAAGTGATCAATTCACAACCTCAAATGCAAGTTCTGTGCGAGGGTAACGGTCCCTGTAATGCAGGCGCAAAAACCCACGCTGGCGCATTTGCCGCTTCGCTTCGCTCGCAGGCCACTCTAAATGCCGCTTCAATGGCGCAATCGCAGACTCTGCAAGTAAACCACAGACTCGGTGCAGAAACCCCAAACCAGTTAGGCACACACTCTGTACTTCCAGCTTATGGGACATGATGTAAAGCCTACTTAGGAGCTGTCACAAAACCACAGCTCCAGTGCATGAGAATTTGTCGCACACCAAGTTTAAGGGAGATATACTTTTGGAGATTTGTTCTCTTCGCTATTTAGGCACTGTGTTCTAATCTCCTTGACCAGCCAACTGTTCCTCAGTGTACTGGAAGGCAGCTGGGTGCCATGCTAGCCCAAGACTGCATGCCCAGTCTGCAGTTTCCAGTGCAGAGATTTTTCGCATGCGACGCTTTGAGCAATATTAAGCTGCGCAGCCTTTGCGTTACTGCAGACTCACAGCGCATCAGCCCAGCAGAACACTGCAAGTCCAAATAAAGAAGAAAAAAAAAAAAGGAAAAAATAATTAACAAGCTGGAGAGTTAGAAGGTTTTTTTGTTGTTGTTGCTTTTATTTTGTATACTGTTTAACTATTGCCAATTTATCTTAAAGGCTTTTACATGACTACTAATATTTAAATAAGAAACAAAAAGTATACTACTGTTTTAATTACTTGTTATGTTTTAGAAGCCACAAGATAGAAGAATTCAGGCATGGAGTGAAGTGTATTTGTTTCTTTTCGTGGCAGTTACAAACCCGTTACCATATTTTTCGACTTTGTCGGGGCGGCCGGAGCTGGAAGAGGAGGTGAGGAGTGATGCTGCCCTAGAGTTCCTTTCAGCGAGGCACCTACGCTGGAATAGTTTCACCCACCTGAAACCTTCTAAATAACAATATCAGTCGTGAAAACCAAAAGAGACAAAATAAGAAAACAAGAGCGTTAGTAAGAGTCTGCAAATAGTACAGTATCTTTCTTTCGAAATACACAGAAAAAAACAAAAACAAACAAAAAAACGAAGTTACTATTTTTTGTTTCTCTAGAAGTTTCCGTCTTTTAGGTTTCCATTCATGCAGTAAGAAATGGATTTGACTTTTACAAAAGAAAAGAAAATGGTGGGGGGCATGTACTTGGAAAGGGGGAGGGTAGGAAGAAAGGCTCTCATTGTCAATTTTAAACAAACACATTTAATTTCACTTATACAAAAGGAGGGGGTTGGCTGGCTTGATCTTCCCAAATGAACTGACCACATGTAATTATTACGAATAATCAATCAATAAACTTTATGTTTTTGAACTTGTGTATGTAATACCTGCATTATTTTCTGTCCTGTTTTCTTGAATCCTGGCCAATGGATAGAAATCGGAATATTTAAAACTGAATCTAGATGCCTCCACAGCTCTGAAATAAAGAGGTCAGTGCTTGCTGCGTGCGCTCTCTCACTATCCCAGTCGCTCTGAAGCGTGCAGTGAAGTGCAAAATGATGTTAGCTGTCTGCTTGGCTCAATGAGAATGGGCACAAACTCATCACATTCAATAAGGGGACCTTTTACAAATAGCAATAGAAAGTCAGCCCTTTTTTTGGTTAGCTTTACATGAAAAGCATTGACTCTCTCCCACACCACAAAGTTTTCCCCAAGATGGAAATCTAGTCCTTTCTTTTGTAATTTAACAAAGATTCAATGAAAACTATTGACAGCTTCAGGCCATAAATGTAAGGCGGGGAGGGGGGGCAGGTAGCAGAAATGTAAAAGGCCAGCACATCAATGTTTTACTTTAAAATGATTTATTTTTGTAAATGCAGGGCATTGAAACCAAAGAAAAGCAAGTACAGGATTGGCTGGAGTTGGCAGGCTCAGCCAATCCCAACTCAGCCCCTCGGCTGCACGCCTGGGTCCTCAAACAGACAGCTACTCTGCTGTACACTCCACAGGTCCCTGTGCAGGCGCTGGGCTCGGAACGACAGATCAGAGGGGTGCAGTCGGACAGACTGCCTCAGGCTCCTCCCGTTCCTCACCCCTGTGGCACTGTATAAGATGGCTTGTAACCAGGAGAGTAAATAAAACACAACAGCCAATTCCACTAAGTTCACTCTACTCCCACTCTAATGGCATCTAAAAGCCTTTGCCATAATATATTATCTTTAGTTTTTGTTTTGTTTGCTGCTTTTGGTTGACAGAAAACTCAATTTCTTCCTAAAGGGGCTAGAAGCCATCTTATTTCTTATACCAAATTACTATATTTATCAGTCCATTTTATCACAAGACCAAACCAGCACCATCCTTCCAAGCTCAATCTGGAACTTGTCTTTTATTTTTATATATGAATGGATATGGATATTAGATTTTACTAGCCTTTCTTCCTGTTTGGCAGGCTCTGGATGTCAGGTATTGAAGTGGAGTGGCTAATGGGAATTGTGAGGTCTTAAAATACAGGCGCTTTAACTTAGCTTTCAGGGACAGGGGCGGGTCTATTTTTAAAAATAAAACACACACTGGCATTATAAATGTGTGTCAAAAGTCTTCGGCAAATTCCTTTTTTTTTATCTCACAGAAGCCAAGTGTTTTCTGCCCTTATC
This sequence comes from Acipenser oxyrinchus oxyrinchus, assembly GCA_030684275.1. Classification (NCBI taxonomy): domain Eukaryota; kingdom Metazoa; phylum Chordata; class Actinopteri; order Acipenseriformes; family Acipenseridae; genus Acipenser; species Acipenser oxyrinchus. The sequence continues at coordinate 7,317,383 of CM060261.1, read as the reverse complement.
TCCAGCAGCCATGTTGTCCTATGCTGAGCAAAGGCACATCTGGATTAGGAGGATTCACATTCAGAAACAGGCTGGCCATCTGTTTGAAGGGCTGAGGGAACCCTACTTAGTTAGGGTGCAGGGCAGGATATATTTTTTTACCCTGCTAAGAATATAGTGACAAGGAAGGTGGGGTGGGGAGCTGGCTGTGCATCGAGGCTTGTGTCCAGGTTTGCATCAGTTCTGCAGTTCAGAAACCGCATACGATTACCTCATCCTTAGGGAGAGACCGTCACACGTTTCCTCAACAGTGAATTACTGAGCTATTCAGCTGGCTGATTGTGTGCATGTTTTTTTCTTCTCTCAAATAAAAAAAAATAAAGCTAGAATTTCAACCAGGCAGGACCTACCTTAGCTTCTTCTAAGCGACCCAGGGCTTTGAGGAGATTCCCTAGGTCACTGCGAACACAATACAAATCCTGGAGAAAAACAACAAAAAAAAATAAAAACAAATACAGCAGTTAGAAATTATTATAACACAATTAAAATAATGCTGAACATCTTAACTCTGCTTTCTCAACCCAAAACACAAAGAACAGATGTGACAAGGCATTAAATTGCTGGCTGAGAGAAAGAGCAATTTAATGCTTTGCAGCAAATCTTAATTTGTGGACAAGTGTTAATATCAAAAATGTAAATTACCAAATGATGTTCCTTTTTTATGTGCTATAATAGAGTGTACTTTAAAAGGGCATTAGCACAGTTATGTTAAACTGCACATTATACAATATAGGTAAGATTTGCTACTGCATACAGTTCTAGGGAGGGTCAGTACTTGAGTGGACTGTATGATACTTGGTACTAACGGGTTGTACTGAAGAGCAGACACATAAGCCTGCACAGCTCCCTCCATGTCTCCTGCTGCCACCAGTGCTGCCGCCAGGTTGATGTATCCATCGATGAAGTCCGGTTTGAGCCTCAACGCATGCGGTAGTGCTCAATAGCCTCCTGTAACTGCCCACGCTCCTTGTACACATTACCCAGGTTGGAGTAAGCCTCAGCCAGCATCGGGTTCTGCTTAATAGCCAGAGTGCTGAAATGTGCCGACCTGCAATGGGAGGACAGACCCAATCACAGACCTGGTTGAATAAAGCTGCAAGTCCCCACAAGTTAAAACCTAGGGTTTTACAAGGGTTGAGTTGAAACTGCTACTTGCCCAAGAGTTGGATGAAACTGAACAGCAGGTAGACATGACATCACATCAGTCTGACATTTGTAATGTTCTTGAACCCTTTACGTGCCTATGCAACAGTACAGTGTATTTCAAAAAGACTTACCTGCTGCTGTTCATAACACAAGTTATTTAAAAGTAGTTAACAGTGAACTTTAGTATTGTGAAAGGTTAGAGCAAAAACAAGTACAAACCAGTATTGTGTACAGAGAGAGAGAGAGAGAGAGAATGAGCATGCCAGTGAGCGACAAAGACAGAAAAAAGTATGGAGTACTTCATAATAGAGTCAAAATACCAGTGTAGAAAACAGAGAGCAGGTGAAAAGATTAAGACGACAGCACCCCAATGCCCTGCAGGATAGAAAGAATTGTTTAGAACTGCACTCAAAGCACAGTGTCCTAGCATGGCAAACATACATAGGAACACATCTTGTAGAGTGATCCTAAGTATTTCCACTTTATACCTGTCAAGTCGACGACATTGGAAGTGGATGGAGGACAGCAGCAGCAGAACACCCGTGTTGTCCGGCTCTTGTCTCCACAGCTGCATGCAGTGTCGCTCTGCAGCCTCAAAATCACCAGACTGGTACTCACGATGTGCCAGCTCTGCCAACCCTTGGAATGAAAGCACATGTTTGGTTGGTTCTGGAGCAGTCACCAACACATCCAAGGGGAAAACAACAAGTTAGAGAATGGAAACAAATACAACCAACTAGAATGGAAAAACAAAACTAACAAGCAGAAAAAACATGCTGTTAAAATAAAAGTGGAGAATGATGAATTAATAAATAAAATAATTAAATTAACACTGCAGCTCTTCATACAGGCCAGGGATAGATAATGCCTGACCAGTACACTATAGACACAGCCTAGTGTCATCCCCTGGTTGCATCTCAAATATATAAGCAGGAAAGCACAAGTGGATTTGAAAGTTGGCATACAAAGACAATGTAGCAAAAACCACTGCATGGCTATGCATATAATTTATTTAGCATTCTATAAATATTTGATATTTAAAATTAAAAATAAGTGCTGTCAATATATGGTTTTCCCTGCTTTAAGCAATCAGTTTGTAATGTTGCATTAGTAGCATAGATTTCCTTAAGAGTGTTAGAACACAGAAGGTTAGTGATCAGGTGCTCACAGTGGAAACAAGTTGCTCCTGACTGCTTAGCAGTTTGAGCTTTTCCAGGCTTTATGAACTCAATTAGACATGTCTAAGCTTGGGTTACCGCCCTCTGAGTTCTTATCAGTAGATGAGCTGGTTAATACATACACTATTCCATCCTACTGAATCGTCTTGAAAGCAAAGTAGGCCTGTTTGGCCTTGCCCTATCCTGGTTTAAATCTTATCTTTCCGATAGGTTTCAGTTTGTCTCTGTTGGCGAGGTAAAATCGGCATTATTGGAAGTTGTCTGTGGATGTTCCACAGAGCTCCATTCTAGGTCCCTTGTTGTTTTCATTATATGTGCTACCGTTGGGTAATACTATCCGCAGACACGGAGTTAACTTCCATTGCTACGCTGATGATAGCCAGCTATATTTGTCCCTAAAGCCAGCAATTTCTTCTGCCTGGGTGTTATTAGCTACTTGCCTCACAGACATCAAGCACTGATGTCACAAAATGTTCTAATGTTGAATTCAGATAAAAGAGGTTATGCTAGTGGGCTCACAGAACCAACTAAAAGGAAATGTGGGATTACATGAGCTCAACCCTTGCAGTCTCTCATCAAAACTTAAACTATTTTTTTCTTGTAGAGCTCCTAAATTATGGAATGCTCTGCCTTCGTTTGTCAGAGAAGATGGGATGTTACAGTTTTCAAGTCATGACTAAAAAACACTTTTATAAAATGGCTCTCATCTTAGTGGGTTTTAATGTAACTTCAAATTTGCTGGTTTTGTATTGTGCATAATGTTATTTAAATGGTCTAATTGTTGCAGTTGTATGTGTGACATGCTATACAAATGTCTTGTGGTTTGTTCTTTTTTATGTACTGTATAAAAACCGCTATATAACTGCAATAAATAAAAATAAGTATTTTAAAAGGTAGTTACAAAGCTTCAATAAAACCTGGAATGGTCCCAACTGCTTTGTAACTCGAGAAATTTCCATCACTGTCAAATACTGTATTGGACAGTACTAGAATATACATGCTTTCAAAGCCATGCAAACAGAGAGTGTAGACAACGGGACAAAAAAGGTGATTGATTTATTAAATAAATAAATAAATAAATAAATAAATAAATAAAACACACAGAATTGATAGATGGACTGCAAAGTTATGAAACAAAACGTATATGATGATGGATGATGCCAGCTACAGTAAACTTGGTACTAGGGGGCCCCCGCACAGGAGCCCAGCCACCAAACAATGCAGATTTTCCAGAAAGCTCGATGAAGATCCACCACCACCTACTTCGGTTCAGCATCTTGAACACTGAAATCACTCAGAGGCCAATTTTTTCCCCCCGCAGTAAACAAAGCCTGTAACTGGGCCTACCACATTCTCTGCGTTTTCACCCACCCTTTGGTCACCGCCCTGTAATCTAGAATTATGGGCAACATTTGGGAATCTAAAATGTCTACAAATAACTTTAACCAGTACTTTAACGTAGGTCATATTTTTGGGTAGACTACTGGAACTAGGGTTGACAAATTCCGATTTCAACTTTACAATACTACTTAATACCAATCAAAGAAATGACTCCCAAAACCAGACAATTATAAATTACAGTGTCAAGATCCTTGAAGTAGGCCGTGCTGTACCCGTTGTGATTTTTCCGGATTTTACTTCGAATCAGAAAGAAATGTAACTCACCGTGAGTTTAGAAATTGGTTAGAATTGCAAAGACAACTATTTCATGAATACGATTTTAAATATTTCATAAATACACCAGTTTTGCCCCGAATTATGTTTTCAAAGTATGCCTCTCCATAATGCAGACAAGCCAATATTGATTTTACCATAACATTGTGTTTATTCTTGTCTTTTAATAATATTGTAATCGAGCCTCGGTTTACAGGTCACCATCACCATGGAATTTATTTAGATTTGGTGCAAATCAATTGCTACTATTACTAACTTACATATACTGCCCTCCATATACAACAAAGTTACGTGCACACAAGCCTTTTCTAAGCAGTTTATTTAAAATATATAATTGTTAGTATTGTATTACTATATTATTTACCTGTGCTGTCAGCCACGTTGCCAACAGAAGTTGCCATTCTGTCGATGTTGTAGACTTTTAAAAAAAATAAAAATACAAGAGAATATTTTTTGCTGTTTCGATGACTTGTCGTTTACTTCCACACGGTAGAGGCCGCGGGTTCTATTTTTATGTACGTTATTTATCTCGCTGATAAACTACTTCCAATTAATAATATTTACTATGGGTATACTTCACCAACCAATCGAAGCTTTTCAATCCTTTCTACTTTCGTTTTTGTATATCAAAATGTCTGATATTTACACTCGCGTCTGCTTTGCTGATAAGTCGCAAATACATATATGGCGTTATTAAAATTTCTCTATCACTCTCAATGCCGACCTCCTGAAATGGCGGCTCAGGGTGGCACTACTTCCGCTTACACATATAGTCCCTATAGTTGATCCACAAGAATGTTGATTAAGTAATTCTCAACATTGTTTTGTGGATTATTATTAAAACGCACTTAAATAGTGTTTAATAGCAGTACGCGTTAAGCTCCAAATGTTTTTAAGTTCATGGAGTATTTTCCAGTCGCGTAGATGTTGACGAGCTCAGTGTGTTAGGGTTAAGACAGGGCTGATGTATTACTCCGCGGTAGCATTGCGGCAATAGAAGCCACAGTGCGCATGTGCAGATGAAAGTTGTACTGTAGGGACCGCGTGACCCTGGTGCAAGTAAAAAGTAGGTAAAGCAGTAAAATACTTAAAAATCTAAACGGTCAAACAAAAATAGCCATTGTTTTAAACACGCTTGCACTGAAAACTCAGTTTAATACTATAAAATTCTAATTATTAACCACTCCCTTTAATTTAACACAAAATGTGTTTTAAAGTATTTTGGTTTAGGTTAATAAGGTAAAGTTGAACCGTATTAACCCATTTGCATAGAATCATTATATACCTGAAGTTGAAACTAAAATGAAGAGCATGTAGTAAACAGTCAGCCAGGAATAATGCATTTAGCATGGGGATCGCAGAGAAAACACCTGTGAATCACACGAAAAAAATCTGTGGTACAGTAATATATAAAATCCACCGAGACCACATTAGCACTGAAAATGCCCACATTGTTTCTCTTTGTTTAAAAGGGGTTGAGCTCATGAAACAATTTCATCATTCTTACCTGCTCTGTTCTTCTATTATTATCTTTCTCACATGCAGTTTTGAAAAAGCACATCTTACAGCAAACATGTATTTGAGATTAAGATGTATACGGTTTCTGGTATCATTGCAGGGTAAAGAAAGCACTGTGAGCCTTACTTCCAAATAGACAGTTACTATTTCACTACCAAGGGCATTTCACCTCAGCAGTGTTCAAGCATGTCAGAGGCTGCAAACCAGGTCTGTCATTCGGGGTTGGATATTGACAGGGGAAAAGAAAAAGAGAGACTCTCCTCACAGCTCTGCTAATGAGACTCCTCAATCCTGACCTGAACACCCCCTGCTATTCAGTCCTGGGCCTGTCAGGCTCACAGTTGTGTCAGATTGTGTGGTAGTTTATTTCACTGGTGAAGGTTGAGTCCACCAAGCACAATTTATGTGTGCCCTGATCCCAATTCAAACGCAGGAGTGTGACACGATGGCTGGTGTGGTGACGTCAGACCCTGAAGAAATAGCACACACAGACAGCTCTGGGGTATGAATGCGCTTCTTGCGCGTATTTATTATACATTTAAAAATTAACAAAACAGTTGATAAAACAAAAAGGCACGTTGGCCAAAACAAATAGACAAACAAATTATAACTAAAACAAGTATCGTGCTGTGGTGTTGAGCCACGCGTATAAATGGTTTCTTTAGTTTTCTTCTTTTACCTACTCGCTCCTCAAGTTCTCCACGCCTGATACGCCAAGCACATTCGAGCTGCAGGTCTTTATTCTCGCCGAGGGGTCAACTGGTATTACAAAATTTACCACTCAAAATTTACCACTCAAAATTCAAAAGCTTATCAATAAGCACTCGCTGTTTACCACGCGTTCTCGCGATTTTATCAGAATGCGGCATTTTAACCCAATCCAAGCTGTAAACAATAATAACACGGCGCGTTTATGCAAAATTAAACAGCACGTTTTAAATAATAATAATATAATACACAGAGGGGCGGGATGTGCCTCGTCACAAAGGGTGTCTAGGTGCACCATTTAGCTAAGCTATTCAGCTATGTTAAAATTTTTAAGAAAGTAATATTAATGTTTAAGAAAGTAATATTAATTGTCTTTCCTGTATTCAGTAGCCACAACTGCAATACCATTTCCTGCCACTAAAAGGCAGGCTTTTGCCACACATCTTAAAGTCAATATGTTATTGTAATGCATTTTTGAACCACCAGGGGGAACTGTTGTAAAGGTTCAGTCCCTAAAATGTGAAGCCGATTGGACTTCTCTAGCTATTAGCTTCAGTACCATTTTCACTGATTCAGCTGACAGTTGAATACATTTCTGTCACTTTGAAAATGCTCTGAAGGTATTACACTGTAAAGCAGGCATCTCCATGTTGGTTCACACCTATTTAGGTCCCCATGCTGGACAGAGAGGGTCCCTTTTGTGTTTGAACTCCACTTAACATAAGCTGTGCCATCCTTGCTGCAGTTCTGGAAATGATAACTATATTTCACACTTGGTGGATTTCTGTTTTTATCAGTTTACCATTGTAAAAACATAACAAAGTGTAATAAAGCATAGTAGACCATGGGAAAACTGCAAAGCTACAGTGCGTACCATTTTATAAAGGTATTTATTCCCTGTGTTTATTTTTAGTAGATGATCAAAACTCTATGTTTATCGGTTCTTATATTTTATTTATACCATCTGAAAAGTGAATTTACCTCTTCTTTCTGCTATTGCCTTGAAAGCCCTGAAGGTAGTTTTGATGTGTTGAGGCATCATGAGAACTGCTCAGATCAAATAACAGCAACACAATGAGACAGTGCAATATGCCTCTATTGCATTTAAATACTTAGTTCAATTGGTTATTGTACACACAATGTATCTGTGTGCTCCACTCCCAGTCTGCATTGGGAGAGGTGAGAGGCCTGTACCCAGCCTTCAGTGTTTAATTCAATTTCTTTCAGAAAACGTGTTTATTTTTCCCAGGAGATGGCCAGGTCTTCTCCACGTGTGGACAGAGGCTTGTCAAACATGCTTCCCCCCACGAAGCAGCACCCAGACAGGCTGCTCTCCTCTCTCACTGACCCCTCTATCACACTGAATCGAAAAACACCAACTTCAATCGGTGACCTCATCGCCACATTCTTTGGGTTTTCTCTCGGAAACGGTGTTTAGCGCACAAAAATACTCAGAATGGGGCCAAACAAAGAAGGCTCAACCTCTGGCGAGAGGGCCCGGTTTGCTTAACCATGTCCTTCCCAAACTGTAGGGCTCTCCATACCCGTTAAAGGAGTGCTAACTGAGGGTATAAAATCACATTTCTTACCTCTTAGCACTAGCAACATTATCACCAACCCCCATTATGTGTGGTAAAAACAATTTAGTTCTTTGTTTAGACACAAATTTGGGATATGCAAATATTTCAATTACAACTCTGGAGAGGAAAAGTTACTGCTGCTGCTAATCCCTATTAAATCCAGTGGCCTACAGTGACCTACAGCACAGGTACCAGGTTGCAGCAATTCTTCTATAGCATATTTGAACCAATGAAAAAAGAGTTCCACCAAATGTATCGATATCTTCAAACACTCTCAAAAATCTAGATGTAAAACAATGCTAGTGCCATCATCCGTGTATCAGGTATGCGTCTAATAATGTGGTGTGACAGGCTGGCTCGCAGTGGTGACGTCACGGACCAGGAAGTACAGAAACCAAAACGATGGACGGGTGAAGCTGAGTGCAACGGCACTCAGCATATTTATTAATAAACAAAACAAAAATAAAAGATTTAAACAAACAACAAAACAAAATGCGCGTTGGCCAAACAAATAAACAGCAACAAGTATATTAAATATAGCAATTGTTTTTGCTCGCTCTCCCGTGTTCTCCCGTACTCTCCTCTGTACACTCCCTTGCGCAGCACGGGCAGCTGCAGGTTCTTATACTCTGGCCGAGGGGTTAACTAGTTGTTAATTATCTTATTACCCCTCGGCCAGAGTCTGCACACGTTTGGTAAGGATGCATGACTGTCAGCTAGTTAAATAATCAGTAGCTGATCAGTCATGCATCCTCACAGGGTTTTAAATTATAAGTAATAAAAGACGCGGCGCTTTTACCCGCGCCGCAAACAAAAATACAAATAATAATACATAGGGGCGGGACACTCCACCACATGTGGCCACAGTGCTCTTGACTGCTAATTTGTGTGAATGCCCTTGGATCTCAGTTCAGCAGTTGGACTGTCCCAGATAATAAACAGTTAGCATTTGTCTTGGGAAATGCTGCATTATTAGATGTGCAAGGTGATGTCATCTCCCTCTGCCCGGTTTGATAGCTCCTGACGTCCTTTATCTTTGTGCAAATGTAGGGTGGTTGTTCAGGGAGGAGAAAAAAAGCAGCTCTCTGCTTTGTTGTGCCAGTGACATGTTGTATTTATTTTTGGTTCACACAGGCTCCGAAACGGGGCTATTCTGGGAGACGAAAAAGCCTGGATGAATTAATAAGGGTCAGTCTTTGTGGGCCTTTGTAAATATTTAATAAAAAACAGACCATCTTCTTTTGTTGGACGGATTTGTACCACACTGACTGTGTTTTAGTACAGTCAGAGTTTGGAGATAGGCCAGAGTGCTTTGCTGCGGTATACCTGTACACAACTGTCAAGATGAATTCCAGGGGCTTTGTTTAACATGTATATACCAAAGAAAAACAAGAACATTTCTCCATTTTGAGCCCTGATTTTATCTATTGTAACTTAAATCATTTGGGACTGTAGTTTAAAGACTTATTTAAAAGTAATCACCCCAGAGAGGCTTTCTTTGTGAGTGAGAATGTACTGTAACACATCCTCACTATACTGTTTCATTCTGTATTGTTTAATCTATTAGACACATTTACAAAAGACAGTTAATCTCAGAATATTCTGCTTCCTAGTTTTGTATAAATGTGTAAATAAGGAGTAGGGGGTAAAGATGGAACAATTATTCAATTACTGATCACTATGGCTTTTATTATGAGAACCTCATTGATCCATTAACAGCTCCGACGCAGTAGTTGGAGCCTCGTGTCGCTGCTAGACTAAAGCTCTTTCGTTTGTATTTGTTTTGTGATGAGAAATGTCAGAACTAAACGAAAAAATCAGTGTTCTTGCTTTTTAGTAATAGTATTAATAGTAATATTTTAGTCAATGCATATATTATATTATATCTATAATAAGATGCACATGACACATGTATGTTTTCAGCTGTATTTAAAGGCTTTTTGTGAAGAGTCTACATATTTATTTTGCTTCTTGCTTTTGAATAATATAATGTTGTTCTCAATGCATTGTGGATTATTGCCTGTCCAATATTCGATTATGAAATGTGTTGCTGATTGCATCTCTTACTAGACGGTGCTGCAGTCTAATTCACTAGCTTCACTTTCAAGTTAGCAGAGGCCTGGGTTCTAAAGAGGCTGCAGCTAATGATCATTTTATACTGGTACTGTCTTACAATTTAGGGGATCGTGGAGCTTTGGGGTTGACGTTCCTGGAGCAAAGACCACTGGGAAATTGAGTTATTTTATACAATGAAAAACAAAACAACAAACATGTCCATGTGAAAGTGAACACATGGCTCCTCAGTGCCCTCCTGGCTGATTCTGTCCCTGGGGGAGATCATTGTTAGTTGTTAGTGTTTTATGACTCCCTGCCTTCCTGACTCCTGGGTGGATGGTAGGCATGTCCTAATAACTGGCCATTATAAACATTAGCTGGAGCCTCAACACAGGACCAGGAGGAACCAGCTCTTGTTAGTTTCTGTGTCTACCTTTTTTGGCATCTACCGGTAAATTTCCATAAACCCAGGTCCCACCCCCAGTTAACCTGCTTTCACTACATAACAGATTATTATAGGCCTTTACACACCCTTAAACCACAAATACAACAAACCTGTAGAGCACCTTTCAGAGCAGGAGCAGTCCCAGGGTGCTTCACATCAACATTACAACTGACTGGCGCATAAGGCACCATTCTTCCCCTCTTCAAGCAAGCACGCTCCAATCCTGCGCCGTGCCATTCAGTCCTGGACCTTTCTCAAACACTATGTTCCAAACTGCATTGGTTTTTGTGTATGGCCTTCTGTCAAGACCACCAAAAACCATTTCACTTCTGCCACCTCCAGAGGTGAATTATACAAAGATTTAGTGAATTTGCTAGCTGCGCCATCTAGCCCAGTGAAAGTGAAAGATTGTTGTTGTGGGCTATTGTGGAGAGTGCTGAAAAAAATGTGGATTACTTTGATGTGTGGTACAGATAGTCAATGGGCTGTTGCCATCAGCTAAACTACCTTTAGGGAATGTAAACTATGTAGTGAACACACAACAATCAATTATATTGCAGTGTCAAATTGAACATGATTGCAGGACAAGGCAGCTTTAATATCCTAAACATGTAATTTAGTCCTGCTGGCTTTGCCATTTTGAGTGCCATGTACAGAATGGGTAATGAGTACCTAATAACTGGTTTTAACACACAGTGGCTCCAGGTTTAGAGAAGGCTGTCCCTGAGCTCTGATTGTGTTACTCTCAATGGTATTTGCTAAAAGGGCCAAACTAAATAAATTCAACTGAATAAAATACCCAGTCGGATGCTTGACTCAATATTCAAAGAGCCTTTTAGTGCTGGGCAGATTTCCAAGAGGGCTGTTTCTTTTTTTTTTCTTCTCCCTCCTCCTTTGGTTTACCCCTGGTTTATTCTTTTCTTTTTGCTCCTGAGACTGTTGTGTAGTGCTATTGAGAGCTGCACGTCTCACACGTTGCCCAGCGACGCCAAGCCTGCCCACTTCAGCATACTCCAGTACTCCCGGGTTAAAGGTCAAGAAACCTGTGTCTTCATCAGCACCAAAACAAACCCATGTGGTGTGCTTTTTGCGGGCCCAGTGAGGCACGCAAGGCATAAAGTTGCAGTGACCCACACCCATGTTCAATATGACACTAAAATGTTACTCCTTGTGGCTACACAGTTTGGTACTCTGTTTGATCTGAAATCATGTTTACATTCCAGTTAGTTTACATTCCCCAAATGTAGTTATAGCTGCAAGGGCCAGAGGATGCCTTGCCTTTGAACTGCTTGCCACTTCTAAAAGCTAAACATTTACTACTTGTGGCAAAGTAGTCATTGAGGCAAAGTAGTCCTTGGGGGTTCAAAGATGTAACAGGCAAAAATTTACTTACAGTATCTTGACGAAAGCTTTTATTTTATGTAGGCATCATACAAGTGAATGAGGAAAATGCCTGTCAGCTTGAAATAATAACAAGGAATCCTTTGTCCCCTGCATGCCGAAAATATCATCTTAGGTGTTTCCTGTAAACATTTTTATAATTTACCTTCCTCAAGCCTGGGATAAAGAGCACACTCAGCAGTTCTATAATGAATTTGTGAGTAAAGACATAAACAATTCCTTTTGTAATCGTCCTTTTTTTGCTTATTTCTTAAACATAAAAAGGTCCTTACAAAGTGCAATGCTGTGGCACAATTATTACGGTTATTTTGTAGCATACTGCAAAGTTTCCAAATTACGGCGCATTAGGATGATATTTCTTGGGAGGGACTCTGTAATGTAATGGTAGACTAAGACCGCTTAAGGAACAGCTTGTATTGAGAGCTGTTGTCAGTCGCCCCCAGTGGGGTCATGTTCTGAACACACTGCCTCGCTGAACAGAGTATCAATTTATTGGCACAAGTCTTTATCCACCTTTATTTGGCTCTGGTGGAGTCACTTTGAAGTCTAACTTATATTCACCTGCTGACATTTCAAAAGCCCATTCGTCCAGAAACAGATAATGCCACTGATATGAAGTGGCGGGAGAAGGTGTTTATCATTGATAATACAGAGTAAGGTGCCATTAATACTGAGTCTGCTGATAGGACTGCTGTTTTCCTTGAACTTCTTACTTGTGAAAGCAGCAGCGGCTTAGACTGATTGTAGGAACTATAATTTCCTTTATGTTTTCACAGTACAATGGTAGCTGCAATTTCCAATGGGTCAAATGGACATCCTTTAAAAAAAGCAAACAAACAATATACATACAGTATATATATCACATATATACTGTATATATATATATATATATATATATATATATATATATATATATATATATATATATATATATATATACAGTACTGTGCAAAAGTTTTAGGCAGGTGTGAAAAATGCTGTAAAGTAAGAATGCTTTCAAAAATAGACATGTTAATAGATTATATTTATCAATTAACTAAATGCAAAGTGAGTGAACAGAAGAAAAATCTAAATCAAATCCATATTTGGTGTGACCACCCTTTGCCTTCAAAACAGCATCAATTCTTCTAGGTACACTTGCACAAAGTCAGGGATTTTGTAGGCATATAGTCAGGTGTATGATTAAACAATTATGCCAAACAGGTGCTAATGATCATCAATTCAATATGTAGGTTGAAAGTCAATGATTAACTGAAACAGAAACAGCTGTGTAGGAGGAATAAAACTGGGTGAGGAACAGCCAAACTCAGCTAACAAGGTGAGGTTGCTGAAGACAGTTTACTGTCAAAAGTCATACACCATGGCAAGACTGAGCACAGCAACAAGACACAAGGTAGTTATACTGCATCAGCAAGGTCTCTCCCAGGCAGAAATTTCAAGGCAGACAGGGGTTTCCAGATGTGCTGTCCAAGCTCTTTTGAAGAAGCTCAAAGAAACGGGCAACGTTGTGGACCGTAGACGCAGTGGTCGGCCAAGGAAACTTACTGCAGCAGATGAAAGACACACCATGCTTACTTCCCTTCGCAATCGGAAGATGTCCAGCAGTGCCATCAGCTCAGAACTGGCAGAAAACAGTGGGACCCTGGTACACCCATCTACTGTCCGGAGAAGTCTGGTCAGAAGTGGCCTTCATGGAAGACTTGCGGCCAAAAGCCATACCTCCGGCGTGGAAACAAGGCCAAGCGACTCAACTATGCACGAAAACACAGGAACTGGGGTGCAGAAAAATGGCAGCAGGTGCTCTGTACTGATGAGTCAAAATTTGAAATATTTGGCTGTAGCAGAAGGCAGTTTGTTCGCCGAAGGGCTGGAGAGCGCATACGAATGAGTGTCTGCAGGCAACAGTGAAGCATGGTGGAGGTTCCTTGCAAGTCTGGGGCTGCATTTCTGCAAATGGAGTTGGGGATTTGGTCAGAATTAATGGTCTCCTCAATGCTGAGAAGTACAGGCAGATACTTATCCATCATGCAATACCGATCAGGGAGGCATCTGATTGGCCCCAAATTTATTCTGCAGCATGACAACGACCCCAAACATACAGCGAAAGTCATTAAGAACTATCTTCAGCGTAAAGAAGAACAAGGAGTCCTGGAAGTGATGGTATGGCCCCACAGAGCCCTGATCTCAACATCATCGAGTCTGTCTGGGATTACATGAAGAGAGAGAAGCAGCTGAGGCTGCCTAAATCCACAGAAGAACTGTGGTTAGTTCTCCAAGATGTTTGGGCCAACCTACCTGCCGAGTTCCTTCAAAAACTGTGTGCAAGTGTACCTAGAAGAATTGATGCTTGATGCTGTTTTGAAGGCAAAGGGTGGTCACACCAAATATGGATTTGATTTAGATTTTCTTCTGTTCACTCACTTTGCATTTAGTTAATTGATAAATATAATCTATTAACATGTCTATTTTTGAAAGCATTCTTACTTTACAGCATTTTTCACACCTGCCTAAAACTTTTGCACAGTACTGTATATATATATATATATATATATATATATATATATATATATATATATATATATATATATATATATATATATATATATATATATATATATATATATATATATATATATATTAGTGACAGGGCAGGGGCCCTGCACACAGGGTAAATGTCTGTTTTACGGCAGGTAGGGAGTTAATATCCTCCCTGCCAAGAATACACGTGCAACTGTGTGTTATTGTTAATTGTATTGCTTAATTGTTAATTGTTTTTCGCAGTTGGTGATTATTGTAAATCAGCGCCAGCTGCCTATACCTGTTTTTGTGGGGAATATAAACCCCACAGAGAATTCATTTAGGGCTGCTGAGTTGAAGGAAGCAGGAAGCTGTGTGCCCTGCTGCTGAGCGGTCAAAAGCGAGTACTGGGTGTACCGATTTGTGTTTGTAGTCAGGGCTGTTCCTGCGTATGTGTCGTTAGCGCAGACTGTCCCAAAACAACTCCAGTGTTTATTGGATAGCATATTGAGACAGGCTGTTTGAAGAAGGGATGCAAGAGGAAGCATTTCTGATAGAGCAGCTGCAACGACAGAGAGAAAAGAGGGCACAGTGCCAAGAAGAGTTCAACCAGACAGCCATCATGTCTGAATATCACCTTTAGGAAATGTTCAGACTTTCTCAATTTATTTTAATAAGCACTTTTATGTTTTTTTTTTTACTACCTGCTTACTCACATGTTAATGATAAATAGTAACCATTAAAAAAATGATATGCCAAACTTAACATAATTTTTAACCCTTTTTTTTTCAATGATCAACTTGGATTTGATAATCCCTAATAGGAATCTGATGTTGGCTGTAAAGGTTATTGTATATTAACTATCATTTGCTAATATGTATGCTAACTGGGTACAGTTTATGTGGTGTTTTGGTTTATGAAATGTTTTGTGTTAATGATCCAATTTAAAATATGTACAAACTTTGTTAAACTGATAAGTGTATAACATTAACAAAGGATTCAATAAATACCAAAGTATATTTAATTCATAAAAGGTTAACCAGGATGTATTGGATTTTAATCAACATTCATCAATCATTCATGGTAGACTGCATGTTTTTTAAAGGCTGACCCCCTGAAGAAGGCTGAAGAGTTTTTTCTAGACTGCAACAAATGCAGTTAGACTTTCTTAAACCGTAGTCAGTGTGTTATTTTTTCTACAGCTATTTCCAGTTTATTTGTTGGTAGGTTTTCCTGATGCAGCACGGGAATGCTCTGCTTCTTAAATGCTGATGAGTTTATCTTTTACAGAGCTACATTCTCTTTGCAGGAGGGATTTGCTGTGGCATCCAGCTTTTCCTTTTTAGCAACCTTCTCATGCTCACCTCAAGATGACATGTTTTTCCAGGATCCCTGACGCTTCCTAACAGCCACTGCTGAACAATAGCAGGAATAAGTGGGCTTTTCCAAACACTTTCACTGCAGCCAGGAATAGTGCTGTGAGGATCAGCTAAAGAAATATTATCCTTAATAACATGTACCGGTTTTTGAGTTTATTCTAGAGAGCCCAATATTCACACGCACTCTGTAAACCAGTATGCTTTTAGTATGGGGTTATGGGGTCAAAGTAAGATTTTGTATATCCGCTGTGCGGCGCCACCATTATCCACCCAGCTCATGTAATTGTAGAACAGGCTTGGATTTGGTCCTCAAATGGGATCTGAACGATGTTGGCTGTAAAGGTGATCACATATTAACTATCCAATAACAAAAATCCTAACATATTAGAAAGCTAAGGAGCCAATGGGGACAAGCTCCTGATAATATCACTTTTGTTATCTTTGGGACATAAAAATCTGTAAGTTGCTGTACAGTATTGAAATGTTCCTGCATATGAAATACAGTAGCACAGCAGCATACAGAACACTGCATTGTGTATATTTACAGCTCTCTTGTGTTTATTATACAGTATTGTACTGTACAGTATAGTATATTTTATGAATAAACTATATTGCAATCAATATAATATTTGTTATACCAAGAGTATTTTAGTCCTTTTTTCCCCAGGTTGTTGGTGAACTCTGCTTTTTGTCACCAGACCTTCTTTGGAACCAGTCTATTGTCAATGTATGGCAAAAATGGTTGTAGGCTATATAGTTACAAGAGTTGCCAAGATATATTTCTGAGTTCAGTCCACATCTTAGGCAGACAGGACAGGATATGTGACTGATGCAGAGAATATTCTGAAAGCCTCACTCTACACACCATTATCTTTGCATGTAGGCTTCCATTATTGCCTCAAGTCCAGATAGGGATCCTGCCTCCTCCTTCCTCCCTCTTATCAGACTGAATCTCCTCAGCTTCTCTGTCCCTCAGCGCTACCAGCCCAGGACTGCTCTGGATCTACTGCAGAAACAGAGCTAGCTTGTTTTTGTAGCCATTGGCACTTTAATCTACCAGAGAGATCTGTATCCCTGTATCCATGAAATAAAGAAATACAAAAAACAAACTTCTGTTTTTTCTTTTTTTTCTCACCTGTGGGGGTAGGAGGAGTATTTATAAAGTAATATAGAAGGAGCCTTCTGGGGAAATATAAAGATAATAATCAGCATTTTATTAGTTTCCAAACAGGTTCTGTAATCTGTAGCTATTGAAAAGACACGAGTCAGTCAAGGAAGATGGAAGTGGTGTGTGTATGTCACAGAGGACAGGTACTCTCACTGAAACCATCAAAATTGTTAAATATCAATGTAAACTAAAAGAACACCAGCTTTAGCCCCTGTCAGGAGGACTGAAGATACATGGGCAATCTCTGTTCCTGTTGTCCAGCCAATTGTTTTTTTTTTCATCAGCTGAACTAAGCTACTGAACCCAGGATACAAGAACCCAGCCTGGGGAGTCTCCTGCTGGACTCGATGGGCGCCTCACTAGCAGTGGGAGTGAAAGCCGATGAGGTGAACCAGGCCCAGACCACTGTCCACCAGGAACGCAGAGGTCAGTGCAGATCAGCAAGGTGACGGGAGTGGGATTCAAAACACACTTGCATACCTTTAATCTGATTAGTATTTTGTCCCAGTGAAAAATATACAACTGTTGCCAAACTAGAAATACACCGCACACAGATTTGCTATGGCGTAAGGAGGGGTATGTGGACCCATCCAAGAGTATTGTATGAATCCATCCCCAGGGCAAAAAGCTTTTATATCAGGAGCAAGAAGTTGCTTTGCCTTTAGGACATTCTCAAATACTTTCCGTGACTGTAACCCTTTTAGTAGAATCCGAACAAACTGTAGGACTAATTAGTATGTGATATAATTTCCCTACGATACCTGGGAACTCCACCAGAAGCAGTTCAAACCCTTGAATAACAAATGAACAAAGTGGATAATCACAAACTAAATACCGTCATCAAACAGATCCCTTTGGGTGGTTCAAAGTCTCTGATCTATGAAGTACATGATGATATCCCTCCCCCTGCCACACCACCCATCAGTGCATCAAAGGAGAGCTAACCAAGATTTTAAAATGGGTTCTTACTATCACTTCCTCACTTTTTTCTTATGTAGGAAAACTTTTTTGCTTATTTTTGATACTTTCATTTGAGCTATGCATCTCGTGCTGCTATTTCCTGGTAGTTTATCACAAACTCATGTCAATGATCTAGCTACAGTCAGACTACGTACCTTACAGCACAGGTACCAGATAAAATGGTAGAAGTTGCATCTCTTTGTTAGTTTCAGTCATGATAGGCAGTATAGCAGGTCTGACAGACTTTGACAGAAAATTAAAATTAAAATTGCCATTCGGTTAACAATGCAAAAAGTTATAGAGAACAGTGGTTCTAGGTTTTACAACAACAACCATTCCAAAAAGCATGCCTTAGTTTTAAACATCTGTGGCACCAGGAAAATCTACAGACAAGTCGAACATGTTAGTTTCTAAAGTACCTGCTCTAGGACTATATGCACCTCCAGAAGCATCCGCACTTATACCTGTAAACTCAATAACATCATCAACTCTTTGCTCTGGATGGCCAGTAATATATTACAATTTCAATTGATCCAGACTTGATGTTTATTAGTGAAACCCTAGCCAAAAATAGCAATATTTCAAACCATGAACCCTGTTATGCACAGTTTAAACACAGGACATTACCCTCTGCACCACTCAAACGTTTACAGTAACAATGAAACATCCACCTAAAGCTTAAAGGTGTCAATGCGCTCCTTTGGTGATGAAAACTTCATGTGCACTAAAGGCTCCAGCAGATATTCCCAGGGCATATTTCAGAGGATGAACCGACAACCTGCGTGACACACATGACACGGTGCTATTGAATAAAGGTGTTAGCATGTTTCTGTGACCTAGATTCCTGGGTTTCTAATAACATATCAAGAATTATCTACAGAATGGGCAGGCCTGTTTGCTAACCCATCATATCTCCTATAGAATCTCAGCAGTGGTGCTCTAAGAGAAGCGGGTGTGAAGAAGGGTTGTTTATTTTGGCCGTAACAACTGCTAACTTTGATGTTAAACACAAACCCATGCGAGAGAAAAGGAAGTGCTTTCATATTGATGTCCAAGCCTTACATTTGAGTGCGCAATCTTGACAGGAAGTGACAGGCCTCTTTGTCACGGCAATCATGTTGTTCAGATTAAATCAGGGGTTCTGTTTGAAAGGTCAGTGCAGGTGTCAGAACACAATAGAACAGCGCTGAAGGTTAATGGAGGTGCTTCACAGCATACCTGGGGTCAGGTTACAGCAAGGGTCGGGGGGCAAGCCAGACCTAAAATGTTGGTGAATGACACCAGACCAAAGCACTGTACGAGGGGCGAGGGGAGTTTCTCTGGAGTACTGGTTGACACATCACAGGTGTGGATTCGATTTAAATTATAAACTACAAACAAAAAATGGTCATGAAGATAATTGATGTTTTTTATTTTACAGCTTTAGCATAACTTAATTGCAATGATTTTTATCATATGAGAGAGCAGACTTGAGGGTTAATGTCTCCAATAAAAGTCATATGACCCAAACCCCACAAATTTCTTTAGAAATACTAGTTATACTGCATCCATTTTTAAATTGTTTCAGTACATTTCAACACATTCATTTTAAAGATTATTTTTCTGGAGGTCTCCCAAAAGCGCCTCTCCATAATCTCTACTTCTAAAGAACTCCTGCAGCCGTGTTATGAAAACAGCTATTAGCTCAGTAAAAATAACTATTGTCTCCAAGATTATATGAAACAATGAAACCCAATTATCTAGCTGCCAGCTAGCAAAACAACTACTGTTCTATCTGATAGTTAAGAACAGATCAGAAACAACGCTGAATCTTGTAAACAGAACAGAAGCACAACATGGCATTAAAATCAAAGTTTTGTATTCTAATAGCTTTTCTTTTTTTAAATCGAAATGTGCATCCAGGTTTTCCAAGGGTTTTCAGAGAAGACGATTGGCAGTTTACAGAACGTTGGTCATTTAACACGGTTGATACAGTTACAGACTGAAAACGTGGTCTAGAATCCGATGTGACAGCAAAAAGGTGTGAAGTGGGTTTTTTACTGAGGTGGCCTTAAAGCAATGTGTCTTTTAACCTGTGCCTTTTATTTCTTCAGTAGAACAGCAGAATATTTCTATTGAAGTGCCTTTCATGTTGAAGGTCATATCTATATATTAAAACTAGTAGCAAAGGCATTTTTAAAAAGGCAGATAAAGCAGAGATAAGGTTCAATTCAGGGTCATGAAAACACATCTTGTGCTCAATAAACATGTGTCGTGTTTCAACACAACATCAGTATTGCTGCATTATGACTGCACTTGCTTCTACCAAAGATAACTGATTGTGCTTGTAGCCTTGAATGGGATTCTCCCATTCTAACTTAGAAGAGCTGTACTGGGGATCTCAATGAGTTATCCTTTGAGCATTTTAATCACTACTTACAAGACAACATGAGATACACATTTTTATTTGGAGCTGTGCAATGCTTTGTACTATTTATTATTAGATACAGTGATTTTACGAGTTCCTCACTGCATACATAGGTTTAATAAATCATTTTTTTATGAGTTTATTACTGTAAGGAAGTAACCCAGGGTCAGACGGTCACACCTTAATTAGTGAGGAAGTATTCCCAATGGGGGAGACACAGCGACCTTGTGGTTGCTAAGAAACTGCATTTCTACATGGGCCTTTAAAATAGGTTTCAATGAGTAACAAGTGACAATGACCACATGCTACCTGTTTGGATGGGGGTTGTAATGAGGGACAATACTAGGCCATTGCTTTGTTATCTCCCTTCTTTAATGGTTTGTTTGTATTTGGTAAATATAACAACACACACATTTATAAGCTGATTAAAATATAAGCTTCAATCAACTTCAAAGGGGCTTCCTCCAAACTAAGCTGAGCAGGAAGTTTATCGTGTTGTCACTTTGTTAAACAGTATGCTGATTTTATGTGACATTTACTGTGTCCTATATCTGCTATACATGACCTACTCTGTGAAATATCTTCCTTCCGCATGCTACAGCTGTCCTTTGCTTCATCTGCTACACCTGGCCTATGCCATATCTTCCCTGTGCCCTGTGCTGTATCCACCTTGTGCGATATCTTCCCTTGTGCTAGATCTGTTTTGTGCAGCATCTGCCCTAAGATATATTTGTCATGTGCTATATCTTGACTGGTTAAAACCTTCCCTGTTGTATATGTTCCATGTGCTATACCTGACCTGTGCTCTGCCTTCCCCATCTTTATGCAATACCAGTCTTGTGTAACATTTGCTACTATATCTGCCACAGGTTGTGTCACACCATGTAAACTAATTTAAGACACCTCCCTTTGATATCAACACTATACAGTTTTGATTTCTGAACAATAGACAGCTAAAACAATACTCTGGCTAAAAGCTTGAAACTAGCAGAACGACAGCCAATGCAAGAATGCATTGTATTTCAGTTCTGACACCTTCCAACTCTTACACAGAACTTAAAACAAACTTATTAGTGGATTACAATCTCTATATTTTTCACACTATAAAGTATCAAATAAATACTTGTGGCAAAGAAAAAAAAACAGTGTTGTAGATTGGCATAGAGGGCTTCCAGGAATTCTCTGGGTTTTTTTGGAACTTTTCCACTGTTTCTCTGGCGCTTCCCTTCAGGAACTTTGGACCGGAGCCTCTGCCTTTTCCCAAGGATAACACAGCCTCGTGACAAACAGCCAGGGAGGTGAGAGGTGCCCATACACCCCACTATCAGCACCCAGTGAATTCAGCATTAATATAAAAAAATGATCTGACCATTGTTTAGCCCTCTCCTTGCTAATAAATCACCCAACATACAGTCGGGAGCCTTGGCATTACAGACCTGGCTGGTGTCCCTTTGTTTGCCTGGTGTCTCTCGTAAAAAATGTTTTCGTATTTACAAAAGGAGTTTTAGTGTATACACTGCAGCTGAACAAAAATACTGTCGAATCGTAGCACAAATGAGGACTATCCCTCACATTCCTAATTCATTTATTATGTAAACGGAATCCCTGATAAGTATTGTGTAATATATAAAAGCATCATCTCAAATTGAGCCTACATGACCACAGTACTGTGCTCGCAATGCAAGCTGACATAATGTGTAATAATGCAAACTGAGGGAGCATCAGAAGAATTATTATTCGAGTTCTATCTGATGCTCTGTGCTCTAAACCAGTACATTTGTGCCATTTAATACATCTGAATTTCAATGTCATTTTATTTTACATGACAAATTCACATATGTGAGAACCACTGCCATAGAGTAATGGTCCATTTCTCCTTCCAGAAAAATGTAACCTCTTTTGTCGAATCATTGCTGCCATGGTTACCTGCATTTAAGTACTAATTCCAGTGGTTGTATTTACATTGATAGTACTAATCCCAGTTAAGGAAATTGATTTAAAAACAACAACTGCTTTAAATACAGCTATGTAATGCAATGCTGTATTAAATGTAATTTTCAGTGCTCTGTATGATAAGACTGGTTCCAGTAGTTGGAAGGATTGTTTCTGTTTGATGCTTTGGGCCTTATTCCCCAGTTGTGGTTGTTCATAATGCTGCTATTAAGCTATTTACTGGTATGATCATATTAGCTTTATTAGCAGATAAACAACACATTCCTTCAATCAACCCAACAGGTGTCATAAACTGAAGAATTTAGCGTACTGAACTAAATTTACTTTTACTTTTGCTCCAAGTATCACTACCTTTATTTCTAAAAGGAATATAACACATAAAAACTGTAAATAAACAACAGTATCATATTTTAAAGCTCAAGTCTCCCACAGTCACATTCTTTACACTAAAATATAATTCATTGATGTGTGTTTTAAAAAATGCAGCCTTTTGTGTTCTTCACTTTGTTAAACAGTACAGTGCAGTTGTTCCATTTTTTCAGTAAAGGTCATTTTGCGCTTCCTATCCCTATTGGTCCTAATGCATTAATTGTGAGTTTTATTGCAGCCAATCACACATCTCACATTAACTAGAATGAAGTGTTTTGTTATAGGTAATATTCATACGCACATAAGTGAAATCGTAGCCAAGTAAATGCAAGAATCCATTGTATTTCAATTGGCTTTCATAACCTTGAAGCTGAAAGGGCGTATTTTCCACTCCATCTCAGCTTTATGTGTGTACAAGTTAACAGCACTTCTATTTAGTTTCATGAATTGTTAACATAAATATCAGTTTCCCTTTCTCTAAACTTCAGTCCAGTAAAATATAGGTATTATGTTGGTAATGTAACCCTAGCCAAACTGGGACTCTACCCCTTGGGCCATATGGATGGTTACAGAAATAATGAAACAGCGTCCTCGAGTTTACAGGTATGACCAGGTTTTCAATCTGACCACTGAGAAAGCTTTTGCGTCATCTACGACTCTAGTATCTAGAGACAAATCAAACGCATCTACAGCACGTCTTTGTATAAACGGATACTCCAGGATGCTCCAAATGGGAATGAATGGAATAACTTCCATTTAAATATTTCCTTAAACCTGTGTCATGAGTTGTTAATGTAACTACCCCTTTCCTTAATCTTAACTGTCACTCTCAGCCAATTAATTTGTCTACAAGACTTGAAAGCTGGTTACCAAGTAAATATGTAGGAAGAAAATGCTTTTGCTTTACAGTATGAGTTGCAGTAAATGGGTCTTTCGAAGGCAATGCTGTAATGTGCACTACAATGACAAAAGTGAAGTATTTAGGGAAGCATGATGACAGCTACATCAGTAACAATAATGGGTATAATAGAACCACAGTGTACCTTTATCCTATTTTGATTATGTCAGTATACCATTAGCCATTTCAGGACCAGTCTGTTGGGTGGTGTATTTGGAGCAGATTTAGACCACAAGGTATGTGTAGAGATGACAAGAAGTTAGTGTTGTTTCTAAATGATCCACAATTCCTGGGGTGATGCCAGGCTGCAGTGAAAGGGGAGTTCTGACTGAGTAGTTCCTTTAAGGAGACACAGTCTCTCTCTACTACCCCCTTTATGAAAGCTCAGGAGTGCATAGAGTATACAAAGAAACAATTAGAGGAGCTTATGTAAGGTCTTAATCTGCACACGTCCGTGTGTGTCCCTGAGGTATAACTTTCATGTACAAGCAGTACAGGTCCGGGATTACTGAACTAATAGGCTTGCTTTTAATTTGTTATTATGTGTCTGGGGTCTTATTGAGTGACTTGACATCTCTGTATAGTTGGAACAGGCCCTTTCCTAATGTAAATATGAAATTAAGCGTGTCACGTGTACAATGTCTGCCTTCATTTGGATGCAGATGGAGGTCACTTTTTCTAACCAGGGTGCAATTCGGGCAACGATGAACTGTTCCATATCTGAAAAGTCATTATGACAGTTAAAAATATTGTATGTTGTTTTGAAAACTGTTTCAATCACTTTTGAAAACAGACTTTTTTCCATGTCCAGCAGGGTCAGGAAACCAGTTGGTGATTGATTTATCACTCAGTGTTTGTTATTAATGAAACCTCTCTGTTTCACCAACTTCCTGGTGAGTGAAGGGCTTGTCACTTCAATGGCATTGGGGAGAGATGGACTCAGAGCACTTACCTTTCTGCTTGCCATAGCCATATTGTTATGTCAAGATCACAAGATACAATATCTCACAATCTCGACATAATGGTTTGAAATGTCAAAATTCTGAGATAAATTATACCCACTCAGGACCATACAATTCAGCAAGGGTGCGTCTGCAAATTTTACCCAGAGTATGGGATTATCTTCAAATTACCAATTTAGGAAATTAACAAAGAGGATTTACTAAAATCTGATGAAAAAAATGTGGACAAATCAGTCAGTTAAAATCACCTAGAACCAAATGCACCCTAACTGAAACAGTTAGTTCGACTGCTTGTTTTTCACAGACTGGAGTGAAAGGATAATCTGTCCCATTGTATGGACCTCATCAATATTTAAACTAGGGTTACACCCTCGTTCCTTAAACGATTTGCAGGTATTGTTTGTAGATGAAGCGACAATTGTTTACACTTTTCTATCTCTGTTAAAAGCCTGTTTTGGCCAATGTAAAACTTAACATTAACCCTAGATTTCCAATTGTTATATTCTGTTTTCAGACACCAATATGGATATGCACATACAGGTCAAACCTAAAACTGTTAGTAGCAGGAAGACAACTGTTCAATTTATAAGGTCTTCAGAAAGGACATTTTAACCAAACTGCAGACAAATTATAGAAGAACAAATGTTCTTTAAAACTGGACATGATTGTGGGGCTGCAGCTATCAAGCATGTCAATCAAACACCACAAGTCCTTTTCCAAGCTGTTTTGCCTGTTTAAACCACGGTGCTTGTCGCATGTTTTTCTCCAGGGCCCGTGGAAAGTTGTGTTTCCAATAGGAAATGTTATTTGGCCTTTGCTGAGGGAACTCCCATGGAAGGCTGTGCTTGCTGTGGGCACTGTTTGTTTTTATTCTGCAGATAAATAAAACTGTTTGTAGGGAGGAGATGCAGGATCCTGTTGCTGTAAAAATCTGCAAGATTTATCTTGTAGGAAGTGTTGGGCTCTTAACTCAGCCGGCACAAAATAGGCTGCTGTAAAGTTTCTTATTATTTTTGACACTTCCATGAACAGAGCTGCCCATATGTCAGACATAACAGGAGCCTTGTTCTGTATAGTAGTAACACGTGTATATAGTGAAAAAGACAAATCGCTATTTTGTTGAGCTCAGAAAAACAAAAGTATGTACTCAAGAGTGAAGCTGTTCCTCTTTAGAAAAATGTTTCTTATGGCACATTTCCAGACGTGACAATAAATCTTTGTGGGAATCCTGGGCTTTTGGGTTGTAAAGGCTAACACCAGGCAATGTTTTATGTTAACCTTTCAAAAAACTAGTTGTGGATGACGTTTTCACCCGTGTTACTCCAGGCACAGAGCTCATGCAACAAAATCACGTTGATTCAAATCTGTAACAGGGCGAGCAGCCCTGTACATTGTTTTGTTTATTTTATTTTAGAGCGGGGTCCCCCTCCGCCCCTGTGTTTATTTTGTATTGTTTATTTATTTTTATTGTATTGTATTTATGACGGCGAAGCGCCGGTTGTTTTGTTTATATGACGGCGAGCGCCGTACGTTTTGTTATTGTTTGGTAACGTGGATGGGCAGCCCCGTCCACGTAGTAATTAATAAACTCGTGCAGACTGTGGCCGAGGGGTAATAGAATAATTAATTGCAAGCTAGTTAAACCCCTCGGCCACGATATAAAAAGGCTGCAGCTCTCTAGCTCACGGGGTGGTTGGGTGTTCGAGAGTGGAGAACGGGAGAGAGAGAAGGAGAGAGAAATATTGACAAACAATTGCTATCGCGTGCTGGTAGGACCAGCACGATACTTGTTTGTTTGTTTACTCACCGTGTTTGTGTGTCTGTCCGTCCACCGTTTGTTTAGTGTTAGTTCGTTTTGTTTATGTCTGTTTATTTTGGCGAAAGTGCCGTGTCCTGTGTTTTTGTTACAACCGTTTATTTTTCTGTTCTGTTTATTCATTAAACGCTGAGCGCGATCACGCTCAGCTTCACCAAAACCCCAAGTCTCTGTCTGTACTGTGTTTCCTGGCTCGGCCGTGACGTCACCG
This sequence comes from Acipenser oxyrinchus oxyrinchus, assembly GCA_030684275.1. Taxonomy (NCBI): domain Eukaryota; kingdom Metazoa; phylum Chordata; class Actinopteri; order Acipenseriformes; family Acipenseridae; genus Acipenser; species Acipenser oxyrinchus. The sequence continues at coordinate 7,290,999 of CM060261.1, read as the reverse complement.
CTCAGTCGTCTTTGTCACACGTGGTGTCAGAAGTGGGATAACAGCGCCTCCAGGACTCAGGCCAGAGCGGGAACCGCAGGTTTTGTTTTTTTTTTTAAAAGGAAAAGAAATGGGGAGAAGAGGCTGGAGAGGAGCACAGGAGGGCAAAGGGAGAAAGGCGGAAGCAGGGCTGTGGTGTTTTGACTGTGGTCAACCTAGCCACACCACCATACCCTGCTCCGTCCACAGGACCCTTCAGGAAATGGCCCAAAGACTGGGATGGGGGAGTGGTGCCCTGGCTGTGGGGCATATGGGCACACGTTGGCCCTATGCCCCATGCAGGATGAAGAGGAGGAGCCCTTGCTGCCATGTCCCACGCCTGAGTGGGAGGAGCCCGAACGTCCCTACGCCTGAGTGGGAGGAGCCCGAACGTCCCTACGCCTGAGTGGGAGGAGCCCGAACGTCCCACAGCCCAATGAGTGGGAGGGAGTCGGTGACGGTCCCACAGCCCAAGAGGGAGGAGTCGGTGCGTCCACAGCCCAAGAGGGAGGAGTCGGTGCGTCCACAGCCCAAGAGGGAGGAGTCGGTGCGTCCACGGCCCAAAAAGGGGAAGGTAGAGCGTCCACAGCCCCAGTCTCCACCAGCAGAGGGTGAATTCCTGCTGGTTCCACCTCCATTGCCATGGGAGGACTGCTTGCAGCTCCCACCTCCACCAGCAGAGGGTGAATTCCTGCTGGTCCCGCCTCTGCCACTTTCACCGCCAGGAGCAGAGCAGCAGGAGCTGCCTCTGCCTCCTCCACCAGCAGAGGGTGAATGCCTGCTGGGTCCCTGTCCACCAGCAGAGGGTGAATGCCTGCTGGGTCCCTGTCCACCAGCAGAGGGTGAATGCCTGCTGGGTCCCTGTCCACCAGCAGAGGGTGAATGCCTGCTGGGTTCCTGTCCACCAGCAGAGGGTGAATGCCTGCTGGGTCCCTGTCCACCAGCAGAGGGTGAATGCCTGCTGGGTCCCTGTCCACCAGCAGAGGGTGAATGCCTGCTGGGTCCCTGTCCACCAGCAGAGGGTGAATGCCTGCTGGGTCCCTGTCCACCAGCAGAGGGAAAATGCCTGCTGGTCTCCCCTTCCGAGGCAGAGCCGCACCAGTCCCCTACAAGAGAGGGAGGGCCGCACCAGTCCCCTGAAACAAGGGTAGACTACACGCCGCTCCCACCTCCGCCGCCAGGAGACTACACGCCGCTCCCACCTCCACTGGCAGGAGCAGAGCAGCAGGAGCTGCCTCTGCCTCCGCCACCTCCATCGGCAGGAGCAGGGCAGCAGGAGCTGCCTCTGCCTCCGCCACCTTCACTGGCAGGAGCAGAGCAGCAGGAGCTGCCTCTGCCTCCGCCACCTCCATCGGCAGGAGCAGAGCAGCAGGAGCTGCCTCTGCCTCCGCCAACCCCACCAGCAGAGGAGGAATGTCTGCTGGTATCACTTCCCCCACCAGCAGAGGATGAATGCCTGCTGGTATCACTTCCCCACCAGCAGAGGATGAATGCCTGCTGGTATCACTTCCCCACCGTCACGAGGAGAGGAGCAGGAGCTGCCTCTCCCGTCACCAGAAGGACCAGGACTAGATGCTGGCGGTCCTCATCAGCCCTTGCATAGGCTGCTGAGGGAAGCACGGGAAGAACCGCCCGGCCGCAGAGGCCGAGAAGAGGGCCAACACCCGCACTCCCAGCTTGTCCTGACTCCCTGCCTCGCCGCCCAAGGATGCCTGCCTCGCCGCCAAGGATGCCTGCCTCGCCGCCCAAGGATGCCAGCCTCGCCGCCCAAGGATGCCAGCCTCGCTTCGCCCAAGGATGCCAGCCTCGCCGCCCAAGGATGCCTGCCTTGCATCGCCTGGGGTTGCCAGCCGCGCCGCATCGCCTGGGGTTGCCAGCCGCGCCGCATCGCCAGGGGTTGCCAGCCGCGCCGCATCGCCAGGGGTTGCCAGCCGCTCCGCATCGCCTGGGGTTGCCAGCCGCCCGCATCGCCTGGGGCTGCCTGTCGCCCGCATCGCCTGGGGCTGCCTTTTGCTCCACACAGGGTACAGGGTACGAGGGAGAAGTGGAGCTCCCGCTGCCGCTTCTATGGCCAGGGGCTCCCCTCCCGAGTTCGCCTCCCGAGGGTCCGCTGCTGCTGCCGTCGCCTCCCGAGGGTCCGCTGCTGCTGCCATCGCCTCCCGAGGGTCCGCTGCTGCTGCCGCCGCCTCGAGGGTCCGCTGCTGCTGCCGTCGCCTCCCGAGGGTCCGCTGCTGCTGCCGTCGCCTCCCGAGGGTCCGCTGCTGCTGCCGTCGCCTCCCGAGGGTCCGCTGCTGCTGCCGTCGCCTGGGGTCGTCGAGGGTCCTGCTTCGCCTGGGGTCGCTACACTGTGGCCAGAACCCCATGAAGGGGAGCTGCCGGCCATGAAGAAAGGGGGAGAGGTCAGGAGACCAGCTCCCCCAGCCGCATTTCCGTGGCAGGAAACGCTGTGGCCAGAGCCCCACGGAGAGGAGCTGCCGGCCACAAAGGAAGGGGAGGTCAGGAGACCAGCTCCCTTCGCAGCAGTTTCGCTGCCGGAGGTGGGTGGCCGGAGTCCCACGGAGGAACTGCCGGCCATGAAGAAGGGGGAGGTCAGGAGACCAGCTCCCCAGCTGCACTTTCGCGGCAGGATAGTGTGTGGCTGAAGCCGCGGAAGAGGGAGCTGCCAGCCACGAAGAATTGGGGGTGCCAGACATTGCACCATGGCCACCCCCAGGAAAAAACTTGCTTCCCCCTCTTCCGGGACTTTGGGACTGAGGGGGGAGGTGGCCGTTGGGGCCATGTGTGCGTTGCACAAGGGGGGGTATATGTAACAGGGCGAGCAGCCCTGTACATTGTTTTGTTTATTTTATTTTAGAGCGGGGTCCCCCTCCGCCCCTGTGTTTATTTTGTATTGTTTATTTATTTTTATTGTATTGTATTTATGACGGCGAAGCGCCGGTTGTTTTGTTTATATGACGGCGGCGCCGTACGTTTTGTTATTGTTTGGTAACGTGGATGGGCAGCCCCGTCCACGTAGTAATTAATAAACTCGTGCAGATTGTGGCCGAGGGGTAATAGAATAATTACTTGCAAGCTAGTTAAACCCCTCGGCCACGATATAAAAAGGCTGCAGCTCTCTAGCTCACGGGGTGGTTGGGTGTTCGTGAGTGGAGAACGGAGTGTGGAGAGAGAGGTATTGACAAATAATTACAATCGCATACTAGTAAGACCAGCACGATACTAGTTGTTTGTTCACTCACCGTGTTTTGTTTGTCTGTCCGTCCACCGTTTGTTTTGTGTTAGTTCGTTTTGTTTATGTCTGTTTATTTTGGCGAAAGTGCCGTGTCCTGTGTTTTTGTTACAACCGTTTATTTTTCTGTTCTGTTTATTCATTAAATGCTGAGCGCAAAGCATTCGCTCAGCTCCACCAAAACTCCACGTCTCTGTCGTTTACTGTGTTTCCTGGCTTCTGACGTGACGTCACCGCTCAGTCGTCTTGTCACAAAATCACTTGAGTTGCATCAACTCTATTGCTAGAAGGAAGTTGCCGTCAAGTGTTTCTTAGGCTTTACAGTTTTACTCTGATCAATGAACGGATTCAAAATTGCAGTACGTTGATAAAGATTTCAAGTTGAAACATTTGCCTTTAAAGTCAAAGAAAACCCAAAATGCAAGTGAAAGGAAGAATAAGGATGAACTGTAAATACATTTGTATACTTTAAAATATCATTAGCATTTATTTTGATATAAGCATGCTGTAAGGCTTTTAAAACCCTTGTCTATATATTGCCCTGGCCTTGTAAGGAGTGACTAGCTTTTCATAACTCAGAGTGCAGCTGTGATGCTTAATAAGCTGTTTTGTACAAACCATAATTAACCCAATTAAAACTGGTTCTAAAACCACTTACTTTTGTTAAAAGTGACATGCTATAACTTTAGGTAAAGTGTCACGGAACGCCTAATAACACATTATACAAATGAAACACTAGATTTTTCCAATTAAATTGCACAAGTTCTTATTGTTTCATCAGCCGTTTGTTTCTTTCCATTAGCAGCCCGTTGCTTCTGTTGCCCATTTAAATAGTAAAGAAATCATTGAAACTGTCTGTAAACATTGTGTGATTTTCCTGTGCTTAATGTAAGCTCTGAATCAACGCAGGGTTAATGAACTGTTAAATTAAGCTATACATAGCTGGTGTACATCAGTAGTTCGCAATCACCAGCCTTGTCGTTCGACCTTGTGATGGGTGGGTATAGCACTTTGCTGCCTGTGAGAATTTAGCAAAACTTTTAAATGTAAGTTCTTGTTTTTAAACGTGGAGCACAGTGCTCAACAAGAATGCATCTCAGCATGCACCTGAGTTCTAACCCTGTCTCACCCCTAGCTAATATCTCCTCCTTAGCCCTGTCTCAATATGGTGATCATTCGCACATGCTGAGAACTGTCTCATTCATTTCACATTGGTTCCAAGGTGCCCTTTCAATCCCAAAACTCTCCAACAGCTGTTATATCATCACACGGTTATGTATTCTGGAAACTGGTACCTCTTCTTAAGCCATTCCTTTTACATAAAAACCCTCTATTAGTAAAAAAAAAAAGTCTGCTTTTTCATTTTCTGCAGATAGAAGCCATACAAAAGACCCCAGATCCCAAGAGATTATCTGTGTCTGTGTTCACTGAGGTGGATCCAATCCTCTGTCCTGTTAGGGCTCCTTAGGAGACCAGGAGGAGAAGCCTTGTCATTGTTTATCAGATCTTTTAGATCTTTTTACGAGACCTGCAGGAAATGAAGAGGCTCTGTGTTGTGCATGTTTTGAGTGAATAAAACACATGGATAATGTCAAGCAGGAACTGTTTATTTGAGTATGTGTGAGGGTGAATGAAAGTGTGTGAATAAGTGTCTGTGTGTGCAGGATTATGTGTGTTGGAGTGTGAAAGTGTGTGTGTGAGAACATATAAATGTGTTTGTACTGCTGTGGTGTGATGGGGACACTTGCCTCAGAAATCAATTCAAAGCAGGGTTGAAGTTTACTGCATTTATCAAACACTGTATAACAGCACTAGTGTCAACCAGTTATAAATATTGTGTAGATCTGCACGCGAGAATATGTGTAAGGATGTGTGAATGAGTGGTGTGAGGGATGTTTGTATGTTTTGGTTTGAGTAAGACAGTATTTTCAGGTCTGAACTGTTTGTGCAGTTTCATGCACACCAGTAGAACTAATTGACCTGAGGGAGAAAGACTTTTAAAATGGCAATCTGGGATTAGTTTTGGTTGAGCAGTGCATGGGGGATTGTCTCAGAACATAAATATCTTAAATACCCCAGTGCAAGTTGCTTTTATTGTCCATAGTTAAGTGGCAAACAAGGAGCACTGAAGTGGTCCAGTGTGTAATTATGCAGCATAAAACTGCAGTTTAAGATCAGTAACATTAACATTCTACCTGAATTTTTCATACAGTACTTTTTGGTAAAAACCTTTTGTTTGACACGCCTCACTCCTGACCTGAACACCCCCTGACATTCAGCCCTGGGCCTCTCTCAAACTGAGATTGACAATTGTATTGTCCACTTGGGGCTTAGTGGCGACCTCATGTTTCCAGATGAAAAAGGTATTATGCTTAGTGAATTAATATACCACCCCACCATGCCACTGAGTGACTTTGTCTTTTTATACGCACTAACTGTCAAGTTTTATAAACAGACAGCCACATGCAACTTCAGTGCCAACCTTGCAGTTCCAGCTGTCACCCTGGACTTTCTAAAGCTAATCCCTTAAGCAAGAGAACTGAAATAAGACAGGAAAAGGATAACCAAACTGTATAGAATCCTGAACCCATCGGGTTTTTACTACAACATTCAATGCTCTGTCCGGCTGGGACTCCAGCCAAAATTCCACTTGTTACTCCCCAATGACATCAGCGCTTGGCACACCAGCCTTTGGGTTCTCTGGTTGGTGTTTGCAGAAATTAGGTCATCTCAGGCCTGAATCAGATGGGATCTATGTGGGCTGTGTGGTGTGTTTTGCTTCATTTTTTTCTTTTTTTTTAATACAGAACTGTCCCAGTTCAAGAGAATGTAAACAGCCCCCTTGCTTCCCTGCGACGTGTGTATAAAAACTCTCTTTCTCTGGGGCTTGAGTCTGCGCCAGCCCGGTGACAGTGGCTCTCTCTCATCTGCTGAGTTATTACCCGGGCAGACAATGAGCCTCATTATCCAAGAGCAGCACACACAGAGGAGAACACTCACAGACACCAGCAAACAGGACACACAACTCGTTTTCTTTCGCCCAATGTTTACTAATACACTGCCTACACTTCATCCAGTGCTTTCAAAACCCCAAACAATTTCATTCACACTGCTGGGAGAAGGAGGGGAGAGGGGGATATATTACATACATCACTACTCTTCTAAAGGGTGCTCTTTTTCCCAAATGGACACTCTTGAAAACGATTAACAAAACAAATTTACTGATTTACAATTATGTACTGTCTTATAATTCAAGTGAGTTTCTTTGACATATAACAGAGAAGTTCAACACTGGGATGCCATTATAATCATAGTGTGTTAACTCACAGAAAGCAGAACCACAGACAGACCACAGCTTTACCAGCTAACAGCAGCACACCGATGATATGATGGTTCTGCAATATAATTACCAGTGTATATTGGTTAATACCATTCTAATACCACAGATATGCCATCCTACCACTGTGAAATATCATACCATTGTAGCTGTCCTTCTGTTGCCATTGGGTCATTCCATACCAACTCAACCAGAGCCGCTTCCCAACCGTCTCAGATTTTGCTAGAAAAATTCACCTGGGGGTTTTCGGGCCAGCTGACTTCAGAAATGTTAATCCATTTTTTTAAAATTTCCCCTTCAAACTGTGATCTAGCAAAAGTCAATCTAAAGTGAAAAAGTGACCCTGACCAGAAAAATGATCCTGGGCTCAACTTTGACGCCACCTTCATGTGCAGCACCTTGTTCAACTCGTAGAGAAACAAAATACCAGGAGCACCTAACTCACTTTCGGCAAGTTGCTAGACGAAGGGTAAGTTACGAGTGTTATTCGAACTTCAGCTCAACCCTTTACCCTGTAGGGGATGCAGGTCCTAAAATGTTAGAATTTCTGTAAGAATCTTAGGGACCACTCTTCCAAATTTTGTCCCCCCACTGGTCAAACCCCCTATGAAATTTGCATTTTTAGTATTTCTACCAAGTTTAGGCCAAAATAACTCATGTGGGAGGGCTCCAAAAATCACCCAAAGATATTTTTGGATAGATGATAATAAAGCAAAACATTTTGGTATCCGCGGATTTTAGATTTTTGGCAGATTTTTGGCAGGTTTTTGAAGTTGCATTTGTCATGCATTCCAGCATTGCTTATGGCCACTTTGGTGAGGCTAAAGCACCACATAGTCCTAACTGAACTGGCGTTATTCTTCAATTTTGCATTGTCTGGTCTTAGATCTAGAGTAAAAAGTGACAGGGTGTGCTTCTAGTGGCACCAGCTTGGAGTTGAAGGTTAATGAACTTGCATATGGAACTTAGATTTCTTTGTTACAGTGACACATTTCAAAATATCAAAACCTCAATTAGGTGTGTTTTAAAAACTACAAACTGATAGAAAACACAAAGAAATAGATTACCATGGTAAACTTAAGGAACTTGAGAGGTTAACAACTTCCGGAGTCACTAGAATTTCATGTCTACTCCTACTGGAATCAAACTAAAAATCTCAGGTCTTAAGACAAGTATATAACTACGCAAAAAAGTTAGGATCTTAACCATTTTAAAAGTTGCATGCAGAATGTGGTTGTTTAAAACTGCTATAGAAACCACACATCATAAAGTTCAGTACTCATGAAAATTTAAAATGATTGTGGGCATGAACTGGAACGAGGAGCCAGATTTTCTTCACAATGTTCTTCTCTTTCCTTGTGATTTCTCTCCAACAAAAGAAAACTCTTTTTATAGGGTGTGGTGCCTACCTAGGGGGATTCTTGAGAAAGCCATTTGCTGCATTTTCATGCTGGCAATTGAATCAATTAACCCTCCTGGGCAGGCACACCTGAAAGTCTGGAGTTTAAGTCTTCAGTGACAGGGAAGCTCTACCTTGCCACAACAGGCCAAGTCCTATTTCTTCAGCATGTGTCAGTTGCCAGTATGCATAGCGCCAGGACACTGGAGCGCCGCATGGAGCATGTTCAAAACCACATGGCAACCACACTGCATTGCCAAGATGGCGGAAGCCATGCGTATGCAAACGGTGGGGTAAACTGGGAAGATTTCTTTTTGAATTTCCACCAGACCTCACAGCCAAAGGACATTTTGAGATTGGAAACCGCATACGGTATGTTAAGCATGTCATTAAAATCATGAAATGGTTAACCCCTTAAGCATCTAAAGTTTGCCAAGAAGATCTATTTCTTTTGTGTTTTCTATCAGCTTGTAGTTTGAAATGTGTCACTGTAACAAAGAAATCTAAGTTCCATATGCAAGTTCATTAACCTTCATCTCCAAGCTAGTGCCACTAGAAGCACACCCTGTCACTTTTTACTCTAGATCTAACACCAGACAAAGCAAAATTGAAGAATAATGCCAGTTCAGTTGGACTATGTGGTACTTTAGCCTCACCAAAGTGTCCATAAGCAATGCTGGAATACATGACAAATACAACTTCAAAAATCCAAAATCCACGGATACCAAAATCTTTTGCTTGATTCTTGTAGATCTCATCAACATCTACCCAAAAATATCTTTGGGTGATTTTTTGGAGCAAAATCTGAGACGGATTTGTCATTGAAGATCATTAGTTTTCTGAAGACATTTGAAGACATTTTCCTCAAAGCTGTGTATTTACCCAGCCAAATGACACAGTATAAATATTCCTGCAATCATGTGTATCCACTTAACACAAACCAAACCTCTCGGTAATCCTTCAGCACATTTGCTTAGTGAAACAGGATATACAGTATATATATATATATATATATATATATATATATATATATATATATATATATATATATATATATATATATATATATATATATATATATATATATATATATATATATATATATATATATATATATATATATATATATATATATATATTAATCTGGTGACAATAAATGTCTATTTATGGCTTTATAATGACTGTCATCAAGTTTAAGCAACAACATTCCCTATTGCTTTATTTTCTTGAGGTGAAAGGCATCCCTAAATATTGTTTGTCATGTTTATTAGTTTTGATGGATGTTTGTTAGATTGTGTTATAATTGGTTAATAAATGAATGTTCCTTTTAGGATTCCTGTAACTTCTGGGGTGCAGGTGACCAGCAGGAGCTGGGAACACGATAGTACATTTTGGTTTATTTTACTGGCTATTGAGCTGGACTATAAAACTCAGCACAAGCTTAAATAAATTAGATACATTTAAGATACTAGTGAAACATACATTGACTTCAAATGTAGTTTTTCTTAAACCAGCATAAACCAATATTCTGATTTATTGCATAACTGCATGAACCTAAATTCTTAACTAAATGCTTCCAATAGTTTATCTCCGAATGTATTATTAATGTTGTGATGTTTTGAAAGAACATTGCATGAGAGAAATTCCTTTGCCCTGAATAACTGAAAGCATTTCCCTAGTATAAGGACAGAGTTACATGTAATGGGTTTCCATATAGATTTAAACAGCCTCCGAAACTAAAGATGTTTTTTCCAGGGACGCCCAAATTAGTAAGATATACATATACAGTGTGTTCGTTTTGTCACTTACATGCACGATTGATTCTGTGCTTGTATTACAGTGGTGTAGTTCACATAGATGAATGTGTGTTTCACTTGTGGGTGATGTAGGAGGTGTATTTGACTGAAGGGATGTTGATTCAGAGGAAACAACTGTTTGGGAGGGGAGACTTGTATTTGTGCTTTCGAGATCTTTCACCCTGGAACTAATATGATTTTTATCACATAAAATGTAATGTAGAAAATCAAGCATTTATTTTTCTTACTGGCCTTGTAAAATCCTTGAAAAACAAACGTGAAAGAGAAACTTCCCCTCCATGTACTCAGATTTAAGTGGACACATACTTGCTATAACCCCCAATATCCTCCTGGCCTCTTGGCAGTATGATGTGGGCTGGTTGAATTCGGCCTTAAAAGGTTGCCATGGACACTAAGACAGGAAGAGGGACCTGGCACAGAGAGGCAGCCTTGGAGCTAAAAGCTGGGAAAAGTGTTTGTTAATGGAGATAATCCCTTTTATTTCTTCACAGGAAATCCTAATTGCAGTCAGAAACCCAAATTAATGTCTGACAAGATTTGCTCTTACTGGCAATTTACCCCCATTGACTAACCCTCACCTCTCCTACTGAATTACCTTCAACCCTATTAAATGAATAGTATCAGTGAATGTGTACAAATGATCCTGCCTCTTACAGTTTAAGGCCTCTATGTTTTTACTGAGCAGCACTTTGGATAGGAAAGATGTTCTGTCAAGTGAGAGTGGTCTTATTCCTTCCAGAGAGTGGTAATATAAGTATGTTTTTGTTAAAGGAAAAGCGAGACATGCATATTTGTGTTGTTCATTTTACTTCCTTTGTAAAAATGATATGCGCCAGTCATAGACAAAAAAACAAACCAAAAAAAAAAAAAACACTCAGAAACTATGAAGAGATATCAGAACGCAATTTGCAGTCTTGTCATCTGAAAACTACAGCATTCTCAGAAGTGGGAACACAATGCATTTGGGGCACGAGGGAGGCATTAGTACTGCAATTAATAATATATTGCTTCATACCATCGGAATACCTCAACATACAGGAGGAGATTTGGTGATCACCTGTGCAAGCAAGGTTCGAGCTTGTTCGGCCCAGCTGGCGGGGGAAGATTGACTGCTCTGCTGTCACAATGGGTCCTGGTGGTCAGCTTCCAGTTTCTTGGCTGCGACACTCGCTGAAGAGGTTGCAGCGTTCCATTTTGTTTGCGCTAATCGTCTCTTTATTAAAGTGTCACGCAATCTTCCTGTCTGCTTGTGCCGCGTTACAGAATTAAACTAGTTCCTATTCATCCTCTGCCTGGCTCTGGGGGTTCCTGTAATCTTGTTAACTGTTTGTTTAGCAGTGGCAATGGCTCTCAGGTGGGAGATTGGGTTACTCTCTCACAGAGATCAAGTCATGCTCCCCCCCAGCACTGTGCTTTCAAAGAACAAGAGACACCTGATCCCAGTAAAAGAAGCAAGGGGAAGAAAAGTAACTGTAACCCATTCCAGGACACCATTGCATGGTCAGTGTTTGTTTATGTGGAGAACGGCTTAAAGAAAAAGGCTTCAGTTAATGAAAATCGCAGGAATTAATCAGGAGCTGTGAAAGGGGCTGGGGATGGTCAAGACCCTTCAGAAATAGGTCCATTTGAAAGAGTGTGGTCAGACAGAGTAAGTGCAGATAGGTTACTAATTTAGAGGTGCAACACTGAAATAGACTAGAGCAGCTGTTAATACAAGTCAATATGTGGGATAGGGCAGGTGTTAATAGGGATAGTGTGAAAGAGCTGGGTTTAAGGATGTTGTCAATTAGTACTGGGAATGGTGTTAAAATAGTGTGTATTGCCTGGTGTTAAATTTGTGATTATAGAACTGGTGTTAAAGATAGTGTTTTGTGCTGGAGTAGAGCTAGTGTCACCACGGGTACTGTGAAATGGCTGGTGTTAATTGAAATATTGTTATATGTAATGCAACATTAGTTGTGTTGGTTGCGTTGCACTTACCACATGTGATGCTGTCCTCAGCTGTGTGATTTAGAACACAGATTTAGTTCCATTTGGCCACATGGTTAGGGTGAATACTCAGTTGTAGTGTGTTTCACACATTGTACGGTTGATTGAGATATAGCATCCATGACTATGAAGACATTGAAAGAGACTTCTAGTCTAAACGTGTGTCATTCATTATCCTTTTAGTATTTCTAAATTTAGATATACAGCACACAAAATATATATAAAAAATGTAATAACACAGAAATAGCAGGAATTCTTTTTTTCACGTATCGTTTAAAACTTGAATTTGACATGATTTTTTTTAGGCTTTATTTACGCACATACACACAAAGACTGCATATCAAATCTTCATAAACATTACACTTACATTTAACAGTGTACAGCTCTGTCTTTGAATCACAAGTGCACATGGAGAGTAGCATGGACTTTGTGTGCATCACAACATTTTTTCTGAATTTCCACAACCATTAATATGGGGCTGGAACAGAGCATGCTATTAAATAAATGTGGACTAGACTATCCTGAGTGACAGTATTGCATAACATACAGTTCAAAGGCATTAGACTCCCTAGGGGTTATATTTAATTACCTGCGTGTTAAACCTAATTACAGAATGCATGATCACATCTATCACAAGCTTTTGTCGCGGTTATGCTCGTATATTAAAAACAAAACAAAACAAAACAAAAAACAATTTGGCACAGAGAGAACTAACACACTCACAACCACTGTCTCTCGCACAGACACTTACAAACGCATGCACACACATTCAATCAAGACCCCAGGAGGTGAGATGCTTCCTATTGTCTCGAAACAATCATTAGTGATGCTTAGTTTTGAAGTCACTCAGATTGCCTTGATGAAGGTGGTTAATACAGGTAAGCGTATATGTTAATTGCATCATGTTTGTGCCTTCACTGCTGTCTGTTTGACCCTACACCAGCAACAGCAGTACATGCTTTTACTGCCAATTAGGGTTACAGTACTTGATCCAATTAGGGTGACTAGGGTCACTTACATAACTGGATTAGGGAATCCAAGCAGAAAAAGGGCTTTATTATTTTTGGGAAGGATCATGCTTGTTGAAAATGATCAGAGAAAATCATTTGAAGACCTTTTTACGTAAGTTTTAAATTTTCATCTTTTTTTTTTTTTTGCAGACTTTTGTAAGCCTTAAAGAGGAAAGAAAGATCTGTAGAAACATTCTAAAAATGATTGTAATCAAAATGTTTGTAATTCCATTTTCTTTGTCATTAGGGTTCATAAGGTATTTTGAAATACAAATACAAATACCTTTTCCTTTTTAAAAAAAAATTATAATTTCTTTATTTGGTTATCTCTGTCTCTAAGTAAAGAGTCTAGGAGAATCACAGTTGCCTTCAACACATTGAAAAAGATGGCTAGTCAACACATTTGTCAAAGAATTGCAGTGTTCCTACATAGTCTACCGTTGAGAGTTTTTAAAGTTATGCAATACTTTTCTCTCCAGAAGAGTAGGTAAAGCCGCTGGGCAATGAGGAGAAGAAGGGGGGCTTGAAGCCTGCTTGGGAATGCTGCTCCACCAAAGCTTTGATGTCAGGATTTATCATCAATGTACAGAGCTAATCCTGTAGAAATAGAGAGATCTGACACTTTTTATTCTCCAAATCTCAGCAAACATGAACCACCCCCAACAAGAAGAAAAGCAACAGCCCCAGCTGCTGATTAACTTCTAAATCTCTTCGTTTAGGACAGATTAGCAGCTCTAACGCGTGGGAAAATGGGACAGGAAGGCACGGGGACCCGGAATTGAAGTGCACAGTGCAGACAGTGTCCCAGACGTCATCTTTTCCAGAACTGGTCTCTGCTGACATTCAATAATACATTCAATATAGTCTACTCTGAAATAAGCCATTCCATCCTTACCCTCGCCTAATTGGATATGCACTGCATAACACATTACAGGCATCAGTGTCCTTCATAAAGTTACCCTTTTAACCCATTATATAGAGTAGGGTATCATAATAAATATCCCTTCAAAGTGGACAAGCGGTTCTTTCCCTCTTCAAAATAGGGACAACAATCCTCCATACCTTTCTAAAGCTCAGCCAATCAAGTCACTATGGTCCACTATGTTGACTGATGGTGGACTATAGATCAGTATAAAAAAGTTATTTTACTGCAAAATATATTCAATATATAAATAAATTGACATTTATAAAATGTAACTCAAAGGCATTCACTTTTGTATTTGTTCTAAAAGGTGTCAACAGCTTCCAATCGAGACTGAAATCAATGCTTTGGGTGTTGTCATATAGTTCAGCCCTGTTTCCATGACGGCCATTGATATCAGCTGCACTTTGATAGGTTGTGTGTCTGCCAGGGTTTCTTCATTTCCAGCTCTTGTGCTTGGTGAATGATAGCTCTTTGTTCCCAAGCCTGTCAAATAAGTAAAATGAAAAATCTGCTGCAGTACTTCCTCACATTATGAAAGGCTTTGCTTTCATTTTTGTTCTTTAGTAAAAAAAAAATGTACTGCTGAATTTCCTGTGCGGGTTTATACTGGCAGAGAAATTTCAAAACATTTTGACCGGCTTTTGCAAAGTAGATGTTTGGCCCGATAGAAATAATTAAAACATTTTTCAATTCAACATACCACAGGGGTGGAGAGGAAAGCAGTACTAACAGCCACGGATATACTTTTCTCCTGGAATTGCTGCACTAGAGACTGCTTGGCTGGTTCTCAATCAAGGACAGACACGAGTAATGAAACTGGAAGGATTGCTTCAGTGATGCCTTTCTGTGCACGAGCGAACCTTCACAATAGATTGCTGCTTGTACATTAGCCCTCCGAAGATAGGAATACCCAGCAAAAACAGCATAGCAGACATATTGTGGTGGGTCTCCACATGGCTCACCAGGTAAAGGAACAACTGCCATGCAGTCCTATGGTTAAAGGAGCAAGATCTGCTCTGGGTATTCCACTGGGAGTATCACACTGGCTCAGGGTTAGAGAAGCAAAAGACAGTATTGACTGTGTTACAGCCGACCTTACTGGCCAGTCATCCTCTGTATAGAGTCAATTGGCCCACTGCCCTTCACTTCTCAGCTCTTTTAGGGATTGCTGCGGTGAGCACAATAATTGGATAGCATAAGTTGGGGAGAAAAATGGGGGTAAAATAATTGGGCACACTAAATTTGTAACAGCATTCCTGTGGAGAGACCCTAACCACCTGGTCTTCAAGTACAATGTAGTAGCACTACAATGACAAACCAATGGTTCAGTTCTATGGTAACAAAAGGGCAGCTACAATGGCATGAGTCATTGATGGAATGGTGCCACATTGGTAGCATTTTCATATTTTGACATGCCAGTTGCATGGCAATGGTGCTATTGTATCAGGACCACAATATTTGTTTCAAATCATTTGTGTGGTTTTCCCAATAGTATTTGTCAAGCTTTCCTGTAAAGAGATATTGTCTGTGCTTCGCTGCCTTTCTTCTGTATTCATCTCCACAAGACATGGTGCCCGTTGCAGTTCACTAATCCAGGGGATGGTTTTGGCAGACAGCACCAAAGAAAACCTTGTGGGCAGGGCAGGCTGAAGGCTTTTCTTGTAATACTGCTTGACACAGCCATGTTTTCTTTAGTACAAACTAAAGAGACTTTATTTTAGTTGATCTTGCTTTGAATGAATCTTTCAATTCTGTTGCTAATTCATCCATAACTTAATAGAAAGTCAGAAACAACCTTTGAGCGTGCTAACTCAACACTATTGAATAATAACTTGAGCTCCATCACTCAATCTGGGCGTTAGTCTAGCTGACTAATTTCAGTGTCACGAGCAGCCCAAAATCGTTTAGTTATTAGATGAGAAACTCAATTGTTTCATACATCCTTTCATCTACTATTCTGTCCTTCTCTCTCTTGCTTGTTGACATTTCGCCTGGAGCTAACTGCCCCAGGAACATCCATGAATATAGAATTCAAAGTTCTATTAGTACAGCTATGAATGAAAGACGTCCCAAAGATCTGCTATTCTGTGCTTCTGAATCCACAGAACATCAGAGGGCTTTGTCCTTCCAGTACCAGTAACATGATGTGTTACTGAGCAAGTGACAAGGACTTGCCAGAACGCACTATAACATAGGAGAAGTCTGTTAAAATACACTCACACATCACTGTACTAAAACCAGCCTCCTTCCTGCTTCCATCCTTCTATCACTCTCAGTATCTCTCTCTCTCTCTCTCTCTCTCTGCATTGATCAAACACATCCCCACCTACTTGTGGTTCCAAACAGCTTTATTCTGCAGTCTGCTTCACTCTAAAGAAATCCCATTGACATGACATCATCACTTCATCGACGAGATTGTCCAATCTGTAGTCTTTGAACTTTGATACACTTTCACTGGATTAATCCGATACTATTTGGCACTGGGATCTCAACTTCCTTGATTATACTGTATCTTTTGAACATGACTATATGACTATTTGCAGATCGGAACAAGTGGCAAGCATGTTTGAACTAGTTGTGTTGAGTGTTCTAGTTAAAAGCACGCAACAGTCTTGTTAATATTTCAAAAAGAGTAATAGTGTTTTATTTGTATTTATTTATTGTGTTTATTTATCAGGAACACATTATTTGTTTTTATTTAGCAGATGCCTTTATCCAAGGCGACTTACAGAGACTATACTGCAGGGGTGTTAATTCCGTCCTGAGGGGTGTCCCTCCTGGCTTTTGTACCAACTTTGACCTAAATTACTTAATTGGATCAATTATTACCAATTATTGGTCTAATTAAGCAATTTAGAGCACAGTTGGAACAAAAGCCAGGAGGGACACCGGCCCTCCAGGACCGGAATTGAACACCCCTGCTAGTGAATCAAGTGACTTGCTCAGGGTCACACAATGAGTCAGTGGCTGATGTGGGATTTGAACCAGGGACCTCCTGGATACAAGCTCTTGTCTTTAACCACTGGACCACACAGCCTCCACACATACAATTATAACATTGCATATATCACTTGCATGACCCAAGATGCATTTCCAGCCAGAACTGCTGCTGAAAAGAGTTCTCAAGGCTGATTTACTGAAGTGAAATGGGGAAGCGTATTAATGTGGCACAGGTTTTAATGCATAGTGCTTCAGAGCTTCCCAACCACACTTCAGATAACCAGCCTTGGTGAGTCTTTTCAGAAGCAATCCTGCTGGAATAGCTGGTAAGTATGGTAAGCAGTGCACACATATTGGGATATTAAAAAGGTAAGAAATCAAATATTAGGAAAAGGTAGATGAAAGTATCCCTTTAAGGGATGAGGGATGAGTTCTTCTTTGTATGAAATCCTTGGCTTCTCTTCAGTCTGCCTATAATGGTGCCCACTGACAAATCTATTTGTGGTTTTGTCACTACTGCTATCTGAAAGCCATGTCTAGACCACCAAGCCAATTTCTTAGCCATATTCAGCCTACTGTATGTGAAAAGCCAGTACTAATAGTTTTATATGTGGACTGACAGAGGTTTGCAGAGAAGGCATGACCCAGCTTCCTGCTGCTTGAGAAGAGCATAACAATACCAGGGTTCCTACATAGCAAAACATTCAGGCAGAATTAGTAAAGAAAACAGCAGGAGTACAGAGGGTTACAGTAAGCCCCAATGGTCACATGTTCCTGGGTTTAGGTTACCATGTGTGTCCAGGTTACCTGACTGCAGCAGACAGCAGGGATTCTGTATTTAAACCAAGTGTGACACCAAATAAATATAATATTGCAGTTATAAAAATGCAAACATAATCCACTTTTAATGCAATTACAAATAATTAACACAGAGAAACAAGGAAAAACAAAACTGGACCCATATTTTGTACAGGATACTATAAATATACTAGGAGGAGATTACAAACACCACAACTGTAGTCGGCTACTCTCTTTGTACACTTTATACATTGGAGCAGTTCAGCAATGCAAGCGTATCACAATATTACGCTAGGCAAATATATACTTGTTATAAAAATATATTGTAAAATGTCATTTGATTCAGAGATGCTAAATTAAAATAGCACCAAAAAACAACCATTAAAATACATGTGATTGAAGAAACACTGAAACAGCAGATTCACAAACTAAATAAAATCTTTTTAAAAAAGTCCTTTAAGAGCAATTGTTTTTTGTTGCAACAAAATACCATTGAGTACCGATCTGGGTATCACACATGAGAGTACTGTATTTCAAATGAGGGGTCGGGTGACATCATACATAGTGACCCTAAAGGTCAGTTAGTGTGGGCACTTCATTTTAACCCTGAGATTGAATTACTGCTGACTTCCATTTTCTTTGCCACCTGCTTTGGTTTATATTGAGCCAAATCTTCAGTTCCTAGATTGACCCAATTTTCTTAAATAAGAAAAAAAAAGTCAATTAAAACTAACAACACATCTCTCAGTTGCAGATAGAGCTAGGTGAATGTTTTTTTTTTTAATTGCTAGTGTTATAACAATTAATTTTCACTTCAGAAAACATTGGACTGGTGGTAACTGCTATGAGCATATTAATTACTTCCAATATAATATGTTGGTGAAATTTCACCTTGCAATAGTTAATTAAACAAAGTGGCTTAAGAATGAGGGGTATGGACCTAAAAGTAGCAAACTTCATAATTAAAAAAATAAAATAAAATAGAACTTACCAAGTACTTGCAGTAATCAATCAGTTCTAGATTTGTGACATTTTAAAAGCTTAGCATATAGCAGATAAGCATAGCGAATTAGACAATTGGTTGATATTCCCTGCAATTTAACTATAATATAATATAGGAAGCATGAATTATGGGTTCTGGGGGTTTTGGCTTTTCACTGTTAGCTAAGAAATCTTGAACTAAATGTCATCTTAAAGACCATAAACACAGATTCTAATATAAATAAACAAAACATAGTTACCATGCCATCTAACCAAAAGCTTCCAGAAAGGTATGTGAATCATAAAGGTATTCCTGGTTAGGTTGTGTGTGTGTGTGTGTGTGTGTGTGTGTGTGTGTGTGTGTGTGTGTATTTTCTTTTTAAGGTGCTGTGTATACAAACAAGCATATAACGACGGCCCCTTGGCCTTATAAAAAAAAAAAAAACACACATTATGTAAACGACTGCAAAGTTACGCTCACAATTGTCTTTTGTTAAAATCAATGCGGTATGGCAGCAAATCTTTTGTTTATTTTTTTGTAATTTAATCCAATCACCACAACACTTTCCCAGCAAGTTGAGTCACAAAGCAATTGAAGCGCCTGTCCCTTTAAATCATACGTGCCCGCGCATGCGCGGCCCAGAAGCCGCTGGAAAGTTGGTGAAGAAGTTTGAAAAGTTTATGCGGGGCTCAGTCTGAAAGAGACGACCGACAATGTTAGCAGCCTAGTAAAGGACCTGGGGGGATTTCATATTATTATTGGGAATAAACTGGGATGCAACTGCAAAAAACAACAAAAAAAAGCAAATAAACAAAGAATGTAAGTATTTACTCTTGTATTTGACTAGAAAAGTGTTTATTATTTGTTTTAAGTTTTTTAGTGGCAATGCATTCAGTGTATATATGAAGACTTAGCTGCAACATGAATTTTGAACAAATGAAAACAAACAAACAAAGTAAACGCACTGAGTATATCAATAGAATGCTGTTGTTTTGAATGTTTTTTTTACATATATACATGTTATTTGTATATATTTTAAACAAGAACATTTTGTAAACTAAAAGTGATTTTTGTTGTGTATGTCGATGGCAGGTTCCGACTTCTGGGAATGAAGTACAATCACGAAATCACAGTCTTTTCTATCTTTAACATTTAGTTTCTAAATAGTTATGTCATATATGTTTATCATAGATTTGGTATGTTGTACCGTATGCAACTGTATACATTTGCAGAGGTTACCTGTACTGTGTATTTTTTTCTGTTAGGTACGATCGATGTTGAGAAGAGGTACACAATATTAACGCAGTGTGTTAACTCGCAGTGGGACGGTGGTGCATTTAGCGGGGTAGGTAGCTGGCGCTCTATCGACAGCTATACAGTTGAACGTTTCATGGTCGATCCAGAGGAATTTAAAAGTCTGAGTGAGGTACTTTAGTACTAGTAGAAGTTTTGTGAATATGTATATGCAAACAGGATAATGCCTAAACCCATTCACCTTGACAGACCCAGGTCATTTTATACAACATCCATACAACCGAGTTTTGAATAATGCTAAAAATACTAAGTAACCACAACCGAAACCTCAGTATTCGAGCCCATATTAAATAGACGTTTGATTGATCGGATTTAAAAAAAAAAAACAAAAAAAAAAACTTAGGTTTAATTGTTTTGTGTATTGCTCCGCTTCGTCATGAAATAGCGCCCTCTGTTGTTGAAGAAGGCAACCGGAGCCTTCAGTTAAGAGCCTGTCCAAATGGGAAAATTAAATAATGGTGTTTGCAAAGGTTTAGCCACCTGGTGAACGTGTTGTATACGCGATGCGCTGCAAAGGTAACCGGTGTTGCTATTTCCATGATAGGTTCAATAAAGGAAGGAAATAAAGCGAACCGATTGATATTGCTTTGTTAAAGATGGTTTACGTCTCATATGTCTATCAGTTTAAGCACTAGATTTTCGGTTGTTTGTCAAATTTGCTTTTGTCCCAGTAACTTGTGTTCATCAATTATGTGTTGAATATCCAATGAAGTGGCTTTTTGTTTGTGTGTGTGTGTGTGTGTGTGTGTGTGTGTGTCTACTAGTCAAACGTATGTACAGTATGAGCAAGTTTGAGTGCGTATTAAATTGTGTGCTGGCCCACAGTTTGTGTGTGTGTAATTCATACGCTTTGCATTGGCAGTTGTACACTCTACTGAGACCTGAAAAGCTGTTTATTGCATAATGAGAAATTAGTAAGCCAAGTTGTGGAGTTCGTGCGTTAAAAATGTATTATTCTGAAACCTGATCCGTACAAGTTTGTTTCGTTTTGAGTATTTCTTTTCGTTTGACCTGACAGGGAAGTACCAGACATTACCCTGTGAGGGTGCTTTCCTCATGTATTAGGTTGACTGTAAACTGGCAGGCTTTTAACATTGAACAATTCTGCAATAGCTTTCAGTTTTAGACTAAAATTGAATTCTTGACTTAAGTATAGATTCCAAAGTTACGTGCACTATAAATGATTAGAAACCAGGCTTGGTTGACAGTCCTGTTGTACGGTTCCAGTGGTTCATTTTAGATTGTAGTAGAAGCCTCCATCCCTTTCCTAGAACTTTTGACTATTCTGCTCACAAGTGAAAGCAGAGAGACACGTGCCTTCTGTACTGCAGCTGCAAGTAGGAGGTTATAAAATGACTTCATCAAAGAAAAAGCATAATGAATATGAACCTTTTTAAATAGTGGTGGCTGGTGTTCAGATAGCATTTGTACATACTTTTAATTGAATGTTCATCTTGTATGGAAAATGGTATCATGAAAGTCCACCAGCAAAGCAGAGATCTAGGTGTGCGCATGGCAGCAAGGTTACGATTGTTTTTTTCACAGGTACAAAAAAACCCCAAAAAAACGATTAGCAATTGACACTCTGAGTCACTAAGTGCCTCGTTTTTGTTTCAGCTTGGACCTGGAAGAAAGCGTAAGCTTGGTTAACTAACTGACACCTTTCTGTGATGCAATAAAACACAACTATGGCTTCAAACCAGAGCAGGCAGTTAAGATCAGTCCCAGATCTCTGAGCACTGAGCTCCAGTTTGTCTGCTCTGTCTGTCTGGACTGTGTTCTCCTTGTCATTTATAGAGTTTTTTGTATTAGTGCTGTCTTGTTCAAAGAGGCACTTGGAATGTCTTTTTTTTTTTCTTTTACTTTGAAAAGTTGTGATTAAGGCTAAGAGATTAAGTTTAATTAGGTTTGTGTGGGTTTTGCCTGAGCAGAGCGTGAAATACTAAAGCTGTAATTAGAGGCTGCGAAGCTGAAACAGGCAGGCCAAAACCACAAGCTACAACAGAACATTTAAGATTATTTGTAATGTTGAATGGTGTTATTCCCACCACCAAATATTATGTCATTTCCCAATATGGTATTTGCAAATATCTCCTATTATAATTAGTATAATTATTATAATTATTATAATATTTATATGCAAAATTAAATTGGTCTAGTGTACAAGAAAAATCGTTGTGAAATGCCACAGGGTACAAGGATTGAAGTATAAAATTGTTTTCTTTTTCCACAGAGAGGGATGCAGAATTATTGGTGAACAGACAGAGAAAGAGACTAAGCCACTACAATGAGACCATGAGAGGTCTTCCTTCGCCACAATGCTGATTAACTTGAACGTTGGAGCCAAGGAAAACCGCTTGCATGGAGTCTCTGCTACGATGCACGAGAAGAGCCCGGCTCTGACGGATATTACGGTCAAACCAATGGAAACGCAGCCCGTTCCTGCAACGCTGTTGGAATGCCCCACTCCGCCCCTCTCCCTCCCCTCCTCCTCCACCTCCACCCCTCTCGCCCCCCGCCCCTCCGCCTCCCGCTTTCGGCGCCCCGTTCTCCCGCCAGGATGTGACCCGGAGGTCCAAGCTGAGGAATTTTAACTGGGACGCTATCCCCAAGGATCGGATTTTGGGGAAGAACAGCGTGTGGAGCGATGTGCAGAGCGATGACTTTCAGATCGACACCACCAGCATGGAGGAGCTGTTTGGGAGGAAGGAGAGTGCGTCTCCGACTGGGACGAACCTCAGTCGCCGGAGCCTGCGCTGCAGCTCGCCCATGGATACCAACAGTGAGAAGGTGAGCTACTTGGCTACAGCTACTGTGGTAAACTAAAACCTGTTGCTTTTTACCCAGTGTCCTCTGAATCAAGGTGTGCAAAGTTTACCATTTCATTTCAGACCCAACCTTGTTTTAATTAACTGAACCAATTAAATTGAAGCTCCATCTAGGTCCCAAACGACAGTGTTCACTCGTATATCCCACTCAATCGTCCGTCACACCAATTGTTTTTGCAAGGCACTGTATGTATTCAAATACTATCACACATTTAACCACGACTAAAACTCAACGACTGTAGTTCATTATTACAGCCAGAGTGAAATGACCCTCCAGGAACAGACTTGCCAACATGTACTCACTCGAGGGAATGGTTCCCATACATGCACATAGTATAGTTTCACTGGTTGTATCTCATTGGCATCATGGCAGCTGTGGGGATATAAATCAAAATATGAAATGGTGTGGGGTGAAGCGGGCATTTAACCACAGGAGGGGGAGATTTCAGAATTGGTTTGGTTTCTATCGCAATATACTACTTGAAACCTGCCTTCAGTATTTTCAGGAAGAGTTTTGTTTTAACCCCACCTTCCAGTGAAAAAGGGTTATTAGTTAGTCTGTTGAGGTAGTAATTGGCTCTTTCAAATCCCGGTATTAAAATCAACATTTCATTTAGTTTCAGTTTTCTGGGAGACGGAATTGGCTCAAAGATTTGTTGTCAAGCGAGCTGAGACTAGACTGTCCCCTTCCCTTCAGTTGCCTGACATATCCAATTAATCTGACTTTGAGTCCACTTTGTTCAATGGATTTAAACAAACAAATATGTTAGGGTTTCAGTAAACGCTTATCTTGTATTGACAAGAACATGTTCTAATGAAAGAGCAGAAGTCAAATCACAAGGAAGTTTTTTTTTTTATTAAACTACCTGCCTCTTTTGTTTCTTCTCAGAAAAATAAACTTTACCTGAATTGTCTTTTTTTTCTGTGCCAGGCTTGTCAGTGCTTGAAAGATGTGGTAGACAATGCCTGCTCATTTATGCTCTGTGTGTGTTTCACTACATTGCATGTTCTTTGTAATGAATTGCAGGTGTCTCTGTTGGATGCAAAGAGGAGCATGAATGTGGGGATATTTCTAAGGCAGTTTAAAAGGTAAGGGCTGCTAACTCCATGGCAATCTCAGTAGTTTGAGTCGTACACGTAGTAATAGTATTATTGCATGCCTTGTGTGTCCTTGGTACTTCTGAACCATTCTAACTTCTGCCTACATTGTATGAAAGGTTAATGCTCATTGTGGAAAAAGAGGAAGGTTACAGGTGACCTTTAAAGGGATTGTGTAATTACGCAGGAGTTATCAAGTACTTGCACTGGTGTCTTTAATTTAAACGCTACAGTTAAGTTTAATGCATCCATCACAGATGAATAGGCCACCTGGCAGGCAGGCAGACACTCCCCAAGGCTTTTATACAGTGGCAGATTGTGCTTGTTATAGAAATTGGGGGGGGGACTTGGATTAGCCGGCTCAGTTGTGTTTGAAAACAGACTGTCTTGGCATTTATGGAGTAAATAAGTTTGAAGCTTCTGTACACAAGCCTTCTTATTTTTACACATTGTGGTTGGAGTCGTTCCGGGTCCACTTGAATGTTGCTCCCTGTACACTTTGCATTGTTTTCTTTTTAGATTTGTATCCAGCTTTGCCCTGCCCTACGGTTACAGTATATGCTCTTTTTGAAGGATGTGGTAAACGCCACACATCCTCGCCACCATTTTGTCTTTTGAATGTCCTATTGCTGTGGGATTGTGGGATTGTAATGTGTTCAACAATAGCTGTGACTTCAGTGAGACAGAAGTGAGCTACAGTCAATGACAAAAAAGGCGAACCAGATTTTTTTTTTAAAATTCTTTTAAAGTGGGTTGTGAAATGAAAGACATGCATATAAAAACAAACAAAGCATACAGAATTGTGTTTTAATGCAGAAGGCAATAGAAAGTAATAGTGAGAATGTAGTCAAGGGCTGAGACTCTTTTAAATGACATTTACTTTGTCTCTCTTGCTTTACTTCTTTTATTCTGAAGGTCAAGCTGCTATACGTATGTAATCTCTGGGTTCCCCTGACTCACTACATGGCTCTATTTATCAAAATCAAAGTGTACCACCCTGAGGCATGACTGTTCAGGGTCTTTGATGTTAGCACTCAGAAGGCCCTCTAAACCAAATGAACTGTAATACTATAAAAGCACACAATAACATTGATTAGTCACCCTCCCTCCCACACACACACACACACACACACACACTCTCCAGGCAGCTCCAGGACATTAATATCACAGACTTCGATGTGTGACCCCCCTCACACTCAGTCAGTTTGCTGAGTAATTTCTACATCACCACCCATTCACTTGTTCACTGTTTGTTCTCTCTGACACATGGGTGTTGCATGCAGTAACCTGGCTGCAGCCAGGCTCATGCAAACTAGAAAGCACGCAATACTGAAACCTGGAGCAAGAGCTTGGATTTCCTTTATAAAAAAAACATAATAAATAAATTAAAATACTACAGCGATAACCAAAGAAGTGCCGCGGTTCAATAAGGGGGCCGTGATTTTCTGTTGCTAGAACTAACAAGTACGCTGGTAAAATACAATCCCTGATGCGGCTCTAAGTTCAGTATTAGAGCGGGAGATTACAGGTGGGGTATTGTGCTTTTGAATTCGAGGAAAGCGTTTGTTGCTCAATAATTAAAGTTATGTCTTGTGCCTCATTGAAAAGGGCTCTAATCTTTCTCCCTTTGTTCTGCTACCCAGCTGCTGATTAGTGTGACCTGCGACTTTCTCAATGTTTAACGTGTTTATTCTTTCAGGGCGGTGACCGATATTATCGAGGACATCAGACAAGGAGTCAGCCAGTCTTATGGCTCAGAGAAAATGACTGAACTCTGCAAACTGCTGCCAGAGAGTGAAGAGGTACGGTTTCCATTCCTTTTTTTTTTTTAATGGAATGAGTCCAATTGTGGCAATTTAGGCAATGTTCCCAGTGCAGTTTAGGTATCACAAATGTGGACGACTTTTATTATACATGGTGCAAATGACCTCCTTCGGACCAGACGACTGCAGCATTTAATTCTGGACTACCCAGTACTACCTCTGTAAGGTAGTCCAAGACTAGTGGTAATCCGGGTCTGTGAAACCTTACTTGGCTTGCAATCCCTGACTTGTGCATGTCTTTGTTGGAAGTCTGCTTCAGTCATATATGGCAGGAGTTGTTAGATGGCTGGTGATGGGTGCTCTGTTGATGGATGATTCCGTATTCAAGACTCTTACAAAGAGCAGTCTCAAAAGTAATGTCCATTTAGAAGTACAGACTCTTCATATTTACATTCCTAACTGCTTTTTGGAGGCATTGATCAATACTGGTGACATATCCCTCCAGAAGAGAATCCTAAAATAAATGTTCAAATTGGTGACCCTGTGTTCCAACACAAGAACATTGACTGGAGTATTTGCCTGCGTCATGTGCCTTGATTTACACCATACCCACACAGTCTCGAACAAAGGAACTTCTCTCAAACAAACACATTGTGTTTGAGGGATAAGATTCAGCAGTGTGGAGAACAGTATCCCTCCCAAACACACACTATCTTACCCTGGTCCTTGCATGCACCACATAAACTCTGATTTGCTCAGTCAAGATACAAAAGACCATTCTATGGTAGCACAGATTGCTGCTTTGTTTGTGTGTGTGTGTGTGTTCCATTGCGAGATGTTGACCGCGGGTCCCTTTCTGTCCCCATGCAGGTGAAACGTTTGAAGTCTTTCCAAGGAGATCGCAGCAAGCTGGGGGAGGCTGACCTTTTCATGGTGTTGATTGTGGAAGTGCCCAGGTGAGCCGTTGTAATGATTCATACTCTAGGGCAGTGGTACTCAACTCTGGCCCTCAAGATCCAATCCAGTCCGGTTTTTAACTCCAAGCAGGTTCTAATGTAGTTAATTGAAGCTGCTAAGAGGCAATTAACTAATTTGGAATAAAGACCCAGACTGGAATGGATCTTGAGGGCCAGAGTTGAGTACCACTGCTCTAGGGTACAGCTGTACATTTTAAATGGGAAGCAGAAATCCAAATCCTGAATATTAAGTTCCTTAAAGGTATGTTCTTCAACACATTATATTCTGACTAGGTTCTATTGAAAGTACAGTTTTAGTGCATTAATAACCAACAGTTAATAAGTGGCATTGAACTGCATTTGAAGAGTGATGTTTACACCATGAAGAGTACATCCTGCTTCCTCCAAACCTGCTTGTCCCATTGCAGGGGCAGGGCTGATGAAAGCCATCCAGGGTGACCCCTGGCCTGTGTGCGCTGTGTGACCCCTAGCCTGTGAAAAACCAATTAAATTAACATAAAAAGTGACATGCTGGCTGATTCAGCAGCATTGCTTGACTGCACTCCTCCAGTCTAATAAAGCTGATGCTGCTTTTGGCAAACCACCCTCCTCCCACACAGTGTGTACGCTCATCAGGATGTTGTCTGATGCATACTTGACACATGGCGCTGCAGAATTACAGAATTTTTAATTCTATTTTCACTTTCAATGCTGAAGCTCTGTATGTACAGTACTGTGCAAAAGTTTTAGGCATGTGTGAAAAAATGCTGTAAAGTAAGAATGCTTTCAAAAATAGACATGTTAATAGATTATATTTATCAATTAACTAAATGCAAAGTGAGTGAACAGAAGAAAAATCTAAATCAAAACCATATTTGGTGTGACAACCCTTTGCCTTCAAAACAGCATCAATTCTTCTAGGTACACTTGCACAAAGTCAGAGATTTTGTAGGCATATAGTCAGGTGTATGATTAAACAATTATACCAAACAGGTGCTAATGATCATCAATTCAATATGTAGGTTGAAACACAATCATTAACTGAAACAGAAACAGCTGTGTAGGAGGAATAAAACTGGGTGAGGAACAGCCAAACTCAGCTAACAAGGTGAGGTTGCTGAAGACAGTTTACTGTCAAAAGTCATATACCATGACAAGACTGAGCACAGCAACAAGACACAAGGTAGTTATACTGCATCAGCAAGGTCTCTCCCAGGCAGAAATTTCAAGGCAGACAGGGGTTTCCAGATGTGCTATCCAAGCTCTTTTGAAGAAGCACAAAGAAACGGGCAACGTTGAGGACCGTAGACGCAGTGGTCGGCCAAGGAAACTTACTGCAGCAGATGAAAGACACATCATGCTTACTTCCTTCGCAATCGGAAGATGTCCAGCAGTGCCATCAGCTCAGAACTGGCAGAAAACAGTGGGACCCTGGTACACCCATCTACTGTCCGAGAAGTCTGGTCAGAAGTGGCCTTCATGGAAGACTTAGGCCAAAAGCCATACCTCCGACGTGGAAACAAGGCCAAGCGACTCAACTATGCACGAAAACACAGGAACTGGGGTGCAGAAAAATGGCAGCAGGTGCTCTGGACTGATGAGTCAAAATTTGAAATATTTGGCTGTAGCAGAAGGCAGTTTGTTCACCGAAGGGCTGGAGAGCGCATACGAATGAGTGTCTGCAGGCAACAGTGAAGCATGGTGGAGGTTCCTTGCAAGTTTGGGGCTGCATTTCTGCAAATGGAGTTGGGGATTTGGTCAGAATTAATGGTCTCCTCAATGCTGAGATGTACAGGCAGATACTTATCCATCATGCAATACCATCAGGGAGGCATCTGATTGGCCCCAAATTTATTCTGCAGCATGACAATGACCCCAAACATACAGCGAAAGTCACTAAGAACTATCTTCAGCGTAAAGAAGAACAAGGAGTCCTGGAAGTGATGGTATGGCCCCCACAGAGCCCTGATCTCAACATCATCGAGTCTGTCTGGGATTACATGAAGAGAGAGAAGCAACTGAGGCTGCCTAAATCCACAGAAGAACTATGGTTAGTTCTCCAAGATGTTTGGGCCAACCTACCTTGCCGAGTTCTTTCAAAAACTGTGTGCAAGTGTACCTAAAAGAATTGATGCTTGATGCTGTTTTGAAGGCAAAGGGTGGTCACACCAAATATGGATTTGATTTAGATTTTTCTTCTGTTCACTCACTTTGCATTTAGTTAATTGATAAATATAATCTATTAACATGTCTATTTTTGAAAGCATTCTTACTTTACAGCATTTTTTCACACCTGCCTAAAACTTTTGCACAGTACTGTAGTTCTGGAGAAGATAACCGCACTGAAAACTCAAAGCAGTGGGCCAGTAAACTAATATAATATACTAATACATACTGTATCTCTTGGCCCATTTCTGTTAATTTTCAGCTTAAGACACTGCAGCTATTTAGTTATCCTAAGTTAGTCTTAAAGTTACTTGGTGCTGATTGAGGGATTCAAGCCAAAACTCTTATGTAGGGGTAGAAAATGAAAGGAATATAACTATTCAGACCTTTTAACCTGGAGTCCCAGTGGTTATGGGTTAAACATCCCAGATACATTATGTTTGCAAATCTACTTTAATAAATGATGCAACTACTGAGTGGGAATACAAAAACACTTGTTAAGAACTACGAAAATCCTGTTTGCTATCAACAAATTTGACACCCACTATTCTTGGGTGTTTCTTTGGGGCAAAACATGTTGCTAATATAAGGTTTTATTATCATAGTTTTCACCTGCGTCTGGAAGCCATGATCTTAAAGGAGGAGTTTGAGCCTCATGTGACCTCGCTGTGTTCTGCGGCCCGCACGCTTAAGCAAGCAGCTCAGGGTAAGGCAGGGAGTCTGGGGATGGGATACTCTGGACTAAAGGGTGAATAATTACATAATCGTGCTGTGTGGTCCAGTGGTTAAAGAAAAGGGCTTGTAACCAGGAGGTCCCCGGTTCAAATCCCAACTCAGCCACTGACTCACTTTGACCCTGAGCAAGTCACTTAACCTCCTTGTGCTCCGTCTTTCGGGTGAGACGTAGTTGTAAGTGACTCTGCAGCTGATGCATAGTTCACACACCCTAGTCTCTGTAAGTCGCCTTGGATAAAGGCGTCTGCTAAATAAACTAATAATAATAATACTTAAACTTGTTTGTCAGGAGCGTAGCACAGCATACACATGATCATTTAAGCTTGTAAATCTGCCCCTAAATGTAAAATTTGGAGGTAATGGTCCCACTGTAATAATTGTATAGTGCAGTTGAATTCTTCTTTGTCTATTGTGCCAGTTTCTGTAACCGAGCTGGCCTTAAACTTTTTAATGCTGTCTTTGTGCCTTTTTATTGAACAGCCATTATGTGGCTGGAGTTAATAGTTTTTTCTGACCTTGGAATTGAGCTAGCCCTGAAATGCGAGTGACTGGACGGGACTCTGCACTAAAAATGCTGTAAAGGTTTAATGGTAGTTCAACCTTTTTTTCACTTTTGTTACAGAGCTCTTGAACTGTCTGGAGCTTCACACAATTCTACGACTTGTGCTGAAGGCAGGAAACTACATGAATGCTGTAAGTATCTCAGAGAATGCTGTGTTTGTGTGTGTGAAACTAGGTTGGGTGACGCGTTAGTCTGTAGCCTTAACTAATCTATAAGATTATCAGGTTTGTTTTTGTTTAGCTATAACTAGCAGGTCTTATAATAAATCAATACAAGTAACCAAATCAAGCAGACAAAAGTTTCTTATGCCCTTGTCAGTGTAATATTACACAGATTACGTTGTTGGCCTCAGTTACACAGTTTAACCTATTATAAGTCTACCTGTTACACCCAAATCATTGTACCTTTTGAAACGGAGTGCTTATGAATGAAGTGTCTTTCTAATTATCCAGGGAGGATACGCTGGCAACGCTGCTGGATTTCGAATCGCATCTCTGCTGAAACTTGCTGACACAAAAGCCAACAAACCGCGGATGAATCTCCTGCACTTTGTAGCCATGGTAAGCAAAGAATGTGCTCTGTGCTGGCTGTTCCCAATAGCAAGCCCATTATGATTGCCCAGTCTTCATCAGACGCTCCCTACAAACCCCAGCTCAGCTCTGTAAAGAGGACACTTTGGGCTCCCTGGTATAGTTCATGCATTGTGGTGCAGTTAAAGTGTACTCCTAAAGCAGTTCTGATTCTTTGAATCTAAACCGCTGTCTTTACTGTTTGTGTTAATTACTACCACAAACTGTATAGAACCAAAAGATGGCTTGTCAGGACAGGTTCCTCCATCACTCGTCCTCCTCTGTTTCTATTTCTCCATTTCTTCTTTTGAATCTTTTTTCTAATTGAATTTGAACTCGAAATAAACTTCCATGCATTAAAATGTTCTTGCCTTTTCTTGCTGGTTTAAGGTTGATACCAAATAATTATCGTTCAGAAATTAGCCTTGTTTGGGCATTGCTAAAAATACAATGGGCCCTCTCTTGAAGCAAGTGGACATGAATATTTTCTTTTTAGGATTGAAGTAATTGGAACTAGCAAATAAGTTAGAGCAGCTGACTGTTTTTAGTTTCTCTGCAAATCTGCCTTTACACTTGCTTCTCAATGCGTTTTGATTTTATAAAACGCAGCAATACAGCAAAAGACCCCCTTTTCATCCTTTATTTATTTATTTGGACAATGACTGATAACATTTAACATTCCTCTTCGTGACACAGAGGAATGCAAGTATTCCTTTCTTTGCCAAAAGAGAGGAATATGCAGCTTCAAAGTCGAATTTGAGTTGCGAAAACGTCTTCCTTGTGTGACTTGTACAGTATAAAGTTACATACCAGATGTGATGCACTTTTGTTTTCCTTTTACACCCTAAAATGTAATAAATAATAACTTTTGATTTAATGCTTTTTGACTCGTGACAATGTTTAATTTTAGCCTTCAAATCCTTTAATTTCCCTATATTTTAAAGGCTTTAATATACACCAACCTAAAAAAAAACACACACTTTATTTATAATCTTTTCCAGGAAGCTCAGAAGAAAGACAAACTGCTTCTTTCCTTCCCTGACAAGTTGAGGCACGTGGGCCCTGCCAATAGGTTAGTTATGATGTTTTACATTACAATACTGGTCTTTTTTTCCCTTGTTTGTTTTTGGACTGGTTACCAAGTGGATTCTCTTTGTTTCGTTGTGCCTCAGGTTATCGGAAGACTCGGTCATGGAGGAGCTGTGCCGGTTACAGCGCAGAGTGGATGGGTTGCGGAACAATCTGCAGAGTGAGGCTGAGCTGGGGGCTCAGACACAGCCCTTTTTGCAGGTAAATATGGAGACTCTATGTTATCCCAGAAGTACTCAAGATAGATGATTTATTTTACCAGCAGGAATTTCTCAAAATACAGTCGTCGCACCACAAAATGGTTAGCTGAATCTAGATGTTGAACTCTAATAATTCTCAAACTGAAATGCTAGAGGCGGAGGGCATGCCTAGCCTTATAAATCTGTATTATTATAGAATGGTCAATTCCAAAGTACAGACAAGTTCCAGAGTAGGCCAGTTGCAATTTAGACACCCTGATGTCTTTAACAGTTCATTCTGAAGCTTAATCAGTTAACATAGATAAAGAAGCAAAGGTGCAGTTTTAACTGGAGTGTCATTTTGTTTCCAATGTGAACGAACCAAAAATCAGTAAAATATATATTAAAGGTTTCATAATTTTTTTTGTGGATTAATTTTTGTGCCAGTTTGAGAAACCATGGTTGCCAATGGGTTATGTGACGTGTAAGAGTGTGGATTAATTTATTGAAGTGCCATTCTCTCTCTCTCTCTCTCTCTCTCTCTCTCTCTCTCTCTCTCTCTCTCAGGCTGCAGAGTCGAGGCTCTTGCAGGCTCAGGGGGAAGTAGAGGACATGAAGCTGGCCAGTCAGTGTCTGGTCGAGTTCTTCTGTGAGGATGGTGACACGTTCAAGCTTGAGGAAGCCTGCAAGGTCTTCCAGAGCTTCTGTGAAAAATTCATCAAAGCTATTCAGGTGGGTATCAGACACAGATTTGCATAAATGAAATACCTGCTTTCTTGGCGGCCTTCTTATATTGCTGTTGATACATCCTATACTTGGAATACAGTTATTATCTAATTAAGTCAATGTTATGTGTTTTCAAATTGCATTTTTATATAGGTACATATGTTGACTGAAAGCCAACAAGGGCAAAAAATTGTAAATACTATTTTGCTGGGACATGTGCAATTACTTTGCTTACTAGAGACAACAATGTCTAGGCATGTTAGTTAATGGAGTGTTTTCACAGGCTTGGAGGGATTTTTGACTGGTCTCTTTCATTGTTCAGGAGAACTGGGAGCGGGAGCTGCAGGAGTTGAGACGGGTGCAGCGACAGGAAAGGGAGGAGGAGGGTTTAGAGAAGCGGCGCTCAATCGCCACCTGCTCAGCGCTGGAGGTGGGGTTGGGGCGGACCGCCTCGGATGACGACCTAGAGCTAACACTGGAGAGGAACCTGCGCAACTCATGGAACAGGCGAAGCTTCCGCCCCAGAGAGCCCCGCCCCCAGCTGAGCATCCTGGCCAATGAAGACTCAAGTAAGAGGCTATATTCCTCAGAGGTGCTGCCCTCTGTACTGCCGGAGAAGACAACAGTGGAGACCAAGGAGTTTGTTCAGGAAGACTGCCCTGCTCAGAGCGCCCAATTCATGCGGCAGGTAACAGAAAGAGTCCTGAGCCAACAGATGAGCCTCAGCGCCTCTGGACAGGGCAAAGCAGCAGCCGCTGCAGCAATGCCTGTCCCAAAACCAGTGGAGGAAGGACTGCAGGAGTGTGTGCACCCACTACCCGAGTACCCCAAAGTGGGAGAGTCACTGGAGTGCCACACGCTGGTGAGAGGGCTGAAGTCGTATGATAACATGACCTCGGCGGTACAGAAGCCCAGCCATTGCTCTAAATGGCGTCGGGAATCAACAGCGATGGAAAGAGAGGCGATGGAGAGTGAGAGGAAGGGAAATATGAGGACAATGAGGGAAAGTAAGAGTTTGAAGGTTTGCGGAAGTGAAACTAGGGAGCGAGGAGGAGCAACTGCAGTGTTTCAGCAGAAGGAATTGGAAGTAAGTAAACACAAAGACTCTGTAAAAGACGGGACAAAAATGAATGAGGCCGGCACTGTGCCGAAGAGACATCACTCTTTGAAAGAGCGGAGCACAGCCCTCATGAGCTCTCTGAGGCAGAAGGGAATTAAGCTGGAGGAGCCGATGCCTGGCACGCCACGAGACTCAAAGCTGCCATTATTTCCCCGTGGTGGATTGCGCAGTACTATGCCGCACAGACCAGCTGTGTCGGCGACTCAGGACATCAAACGTCCCGGCAGCTTCAGGGAAAAACAGAATGTTCCCAATATCACCCCCGAACCCAAAACCAAATCCCTGAGGCGCCCAGCTGAAAAAACTAAACTGGAGAAGGAGAAGTCGATTGTGTCTCCAACAAGCATTTCCCGTGCTTCCTCACTGAGAGTTCCCAAAAGAGTCTCCAATGGGCCCGACTCGACTCCTGCAGGTACAGGGAGTGGGCAGCAGGGGCGGTCACCTCAGTCGAATTCTGCCGGCATGAGAACAAGAACTGGACCATCTGCTGTGCCAGCCGCCACTAAGATAGTGAAGCACTGTGAGCCCAGCTCGCCCAGTCCGAGGACTGCTGTAGGTCGCCCGGGTAAGAGTCCTAAAGGAACAGGCCTGCCCACTTGGAAATGAGAGCGGGATACATTCCAGGGGCAACCACCTTACTTCACACTCACTTGGGTCATCACAGGAGACAAGGCAGGAGTAGTTTATCAGGAAGAAGTAATTGATTGATGGAGTGAGTAATCCATGACCCTAGGGCCGTACACAGTCAAGAGGTGGAGGTTAATACATTTAAATCCGTCATCTGCAGAAATCAAGCTTACCTCAGTAAGAACCTGGAGATCCAGATTCCTCCTTAGCTCAGGAGTTGGCAGTGACCAGCAAGTTCATGGTGTTGATTGGTTCATCTGTTTTCCATTTTGCAAAATCCTTGGAACAATATCCTTGCGTTGCACATGTGCACTTCTTGTGCTGGTGGCACGAGAGAA
The DNA here is from genome assembly GCA_030684275.1 of Acipenser oxyrinchus oxyrinchus. NCBI lineage: Eukaryota > Metazoa > Chordata > Actinopteri > Acipenseriformes > Acipenseridae > Acipenser > Acipenser oxyrinchus. The sequence continues at coordinate 7,256,485 of CM060261.1, read as the reverse complement.
ACTGATTGACAAAAGCTTTAAAACAGCCAACAGTTCCTACCTCGAATGTCCAGGACTCCCAGTGCTGGACACAGGGCAGCTCTGGACAATCATGCTGTAGTCCCCATACGATCACACCACATATCCACTGGGTTGCTGTGTCTAGACCAGAGGTGGGCAACAAGGGCCCTTCTAGTCCAGATCTTTGTTGCATCCAAGTCTTCCAAGTTCCACCCAAGTCCTAATACAAATGGTTCCTATAAAACCTGGAGTGGAATGACAAAAACGAGAGTTGTCCACACCTGTGCTAGAGTATGCCAGTACATACTGAGCAAGTTCTGGTTTTCCATACTGAACTGTTCTGTATAGTCAATCATCCGCTTGTAATAGTACACAGGGTTAGAAGGTCTGCAACAGTAAATGCATGATCATTTATATAGAATATCACTCTGTTGTCCTGAATATAGTTGTCATTTTAATTAAAATGTACAGTTCTCTGATGTGCCTCAGCCCAATGAGGTACTGTAGGAATTAAATGTAGTTCTCTTTTGTTTTTGTTTTTGTTCTGACACCAGCATGCAAAGGAATTATTATTTTTTTAAATGGCGGCAATTTATACTGTATCCTCCCCACACACCACTTTTAGTACCACATAAAACAAAGGGATGTAACACAGCCAGCCATTTGAGTATGCGTGATATATAAAAAAAAAAAAAAAAACCATTCAGAACAGTTCATCACCAGTCACGCCCAGTGGAAATGTGGAATTCTCTCTAGGGTATCGGTGTATGCATGAGGTGTGTTTCTCCAAAGGTGCTCAATAACACTGAGGGAGGGCTGGATAACTAAACTGACAACTATCTCTGCCCTGTCCGTAGGACTGAGGTCTAGATAAGCAGAGTTTTCAAATGTTACAAAAAAAAAAAAAAATTATAATAAAAAAAAAAGTGTTGGACTTTTGACCTGTTGGACTGCTAAACAAATGTTATTTGGAGGCATGTTTATCCTGCAGTAATTATCCAACTGTGGCTGTTTGGCGTGAATGGAAGTTACCAAGTATTATTTATTATGATAATGAAATCTACCTTTTCATCAGAAGGGCCATGGACTAATGGAGGATCTGTTTCACTGAATGAATCTAGATGGAACTTTAACCACCCTCTCTGACAGTACTAGCAGTTTTGGAGGGAATGTCTGCCACTTCGTGTTCTCAAACCCAACTACCGTTATGCTGCTACTACTGGACGACTTGTGTGCTTTCCAAGGTTCCATCCAGTTGAACCGGGTTCTGAAATGCACTGAGAGTGAAAGACTCTTTAAAACTAGATGTTTCTGTCGTATCTCGTTCTGAGAAAAAAAAAAATCGAAATAATAACATGAAAATATAGTAGCGGTTGGTAAGGTTTCGTTGTAAACAAACAACTTTGGACAATGGTTACAGAAAGAACTGTGGTATGTAATACTGTGGACTGGAAAAGAGAGAAATAATGTTTTCTATTTGTGAAAAATAAATAAATTTATATATAATGTTCTAGATTGTGATGTTTGTATATGATGTAACACTTTTCTGTTGAGGTGTGATGGTCCTCGGCTTGAGGACTAGGTTCATGGGACACAGACCAGCTCCTTGGGGGGAGTAGCTTGGACCATAATGTCTGTCTTTGGCTGTTATTGAAAGCTGGGGATTGGGCACAAACAGGTTGGTTTCCCAGTGTTGCCTTTCAGAGTAAACCAGTACTGGCTTCTCGGTTAAATGTGTCAACTATTTTTTTTTTCATTCATGCAGTGATGTATCCAGTTGTAGTAAAGATGCAGACCTTTTAAACCCACCATGCTTCAGCTCTGTACTCTTCATCTTTACCGTATCTGGATAAACTGCCACACATGTGCAAAGCAGTCGGGTTATTCCAGGAAATGAATTTCAGGGCTTTGTTCCAAACATGGCTTTCTTTTGTAAATAATTTCATTGAACCAATACATGTCAATCCAGGTCAAGTAGTTCCACTAATTATTTCCGTGGTAAACCAGTGGAGTGGCCTATTCCTGGTGTAGAGACTGCCGGTGTATTTCAGATTCTTTTGTGGTTTAGATCTGGATGTAGATTGGCGTCTGGAAAGTCTGTTCAGTGTTTGTATTATGTTTTACGGCATTGTGCTTTGATCTTCCAGATTTAATTCTAAGATTCAACTTAAAGAAACTGCTGCAGTAAACAAACCCACAGGTTTTATAGAAGTGCTAAAAAGACATATTGCAAACTTTTGTTAGAGAAGCGTTTTGATGCATTCTCATTGTCTTCATGCGTTCTTTTTAGTAGGTATTTCAATTTATGGATGAAATCCACAAATTTAACTGAAAAGTCGGTCAAGTAAACAGGTGTTTTATGTTGAAGGATTGGCGTCTCTTATTTTAAAACAAGTGTATAGCCAGTTTTATACCAGTGGTCTTTCACAGGTTTCTTGCCAGAAGGCACTTGAAATGGTGGACTGTTTACAGATTCCTCCAATGGTTTTTGTTAGCCCGTACTGAGTCTTCAGCCAGAGTAGCTGCTTTACTGTCAATGAAAGTACCGGGGGAAAAAAATAACGTAACTACAACCTCCCCCTCCCCTGCTACATTGTCTGTGTCTTGTGGCTGCTTTTTTGATGTAAAGGTACTTGGAACGAGTATTTCCCTCTCTTTCCTGCTGTAGACCGCAGATATCTTCTGCCTCATCTATTTGTATATCTGTCTGTCTCAGTAAAGATGCTGTGTGAATTTCATCAGTCTGCTGCACTTTATACAAACGTATACCTTAAAAACTTCAGTTTTGTATTATTTGGTATATTGTAACATAACTATCTAATTTTTGCAAAAAAAAAAAGAAAAAAAAAAAGAATAAAGGTGATTTAGTATGAACAGTATCAGTTTGTGTTCTGTTTGCCATGAAATGGAGTATGGAGGGATTTGTTCGATTGGCTGAGGTTCTTGTGTGTTTTTTTTATTTTTTTTATTTTTTTTAAATATAATCTTTAACAGACTAAAATAAAAATATTAACTCAGTCTTACTTTTTAATGTAGAGCCCTTTGCTTGGGTTATCCAACATTCTAAATCGTCAGACAACCACTTCCTAAATGTGGTAATTTATAGTAACCGGTATTAAATCAACTGATCTGGGGAACTGTCTTGTGTTTTCATGCTGTGATTCTCGTACAGCCTTTTAATATGAGACCAACCTAACAAATAACACTGCGTTCAGCAATGAACAGTCACGCAAGCACCTCCTACAAAGATTGTCCTGTGAATAGTGAGCAACGAGCCAGAATGTGTTAAGGGGAGCAAGGGGAATTCAATCCCAGGCCTTCATCAATAACTGTCCCCTTGATCAAGCGCAGCTGCATAATCGTTTAATTTTGTGTGGTGGAGGAGGTAATGATTTTGTACACAGCTGAACCTTTCAATGGTATTTTTTTTTATTTTATTTTTCTGTAAACTTTACAGGAAGTGTCAAAGCTCTACAACCTTAGACAAATAGCAACACGTTTTTATTTTATTTTATTTTTTACATTCAATATTTGACTAGTACTCTTGTGTCTATAATGACCTAATAATGTCCACTGTATTGTTCATCCAGTTTCTAAATATGTTCTTTTTATGCACCAGAATTGTTCAGATTACCCAGTAATCCTAAATGTTTACTATATATTATAGTATGGTTCGGTTGTGTGTTATTTAGGTCTCTTTTTACAGGGATTTAAAAAACTTATTTTTTTTACACAATTAAAACTATTAATAAGTATCTAAACAGTGTTTGCCACTGTAGATACTAAATATATGTGACTCACAACTAATTGAAGATTTTAGTGCTTGTGAAAGGTGAAGTATAATGCACTGACAACAGTCAGACAGTGCAGATAGACTCCATCAATTATGCCTCCCTTTTCATAGTCTGATAAGGTTAAGAATCCAAAAGCCCCTCTCCTCTCCCCTGTTGGGTAGCAGGGTCTCCCTCCCTCCCTGCCTGTCTAGACAAGGTGCTTGGTGCAGTACCTGGAATGCATAATGAGGGCCTGCAGTCTTGCTAATCACCAGGTTGGCTTACTCGGTTTCTGAACATTCAGATTTTAGTTTGCTGTAATTTGTTTCATTTCTCCTCTGGTTTTTACACCTGAAGATGGTAATTACAGGAGCACTACATATCCAACCAGGTTTTCACATGCGAATCGTAACTTATCCCCTCTGCTTAAATCTCCTAGGAATGGAGTTTATAGCCTGTAATAGAGCCAGGCAGTGATTTTCTGTTTGCTTCCATTGAACTGCTGCACCTTAGCTCGGTAGTGATGGGATTTACTGTGCGATGGCCACCTACTTTCTCTGTTTGTCTTTCTTCTTCCTTTCACCCTTGTTTCTTTCCCTCTCCTTTCTCCGCTTCTGTGGTGGCACCCAGGACCTTGGAGTATCACTATAGAAACACAAGAAGTGTCCCAGGAAATTCCTTTGTCTTCCACAATGTGGGAGGGCAAAGGGAGTCTGTTGTTTCTGTGGAAAACTGTGCTTTATGGTGAAGTATGACGCCAGTCCTGCCCTGGAAATGCTGTAAAGTGGTTCCTCTTTGTGTGGATGTAAGTCTGTTTTACAACTGATTGTGGTTAAACATCTCTCCCCTCCTCCCTCAAACCCCTTTTTTTTTAGGACTGCAAATTGAGTGAAAATTATCCATCAAACATTCAAGCTACTGCCACCCTGGTTTTAGTCTCTACTTTTGTATGTATTACGGAATATTTGATTTAAACACATTTTTCATTGTGTCACAAGCTCCTATTATGAATTAGATACAGACCGTTCCCACCTGCAAAACTAAACAAACCCCCAGATACACTGAACATGTGAAAGGGTCAGCTGTTTTGTATTGAGAGCCCAGCACTGAGGGAATGTAACTTCTCAATGACCTTTTCTTACTCTTTATTCAAAGCTGTGGGGATTCAAAAAGAACAATTATCTTTTCACCGTCAAAAAGAAACAAAATCCAACCAGGCAGGGCCTGGTAACCTTTCCCCCAGATTTAGAGAGCTAAGAAGATAGTGAGGGATGTTTGTGCTTGCAGTCCATTGAGTTAATACTGGAACAGATAAGAAGTTGCATTAAAGTGGAAAATTAATGAACTAATAATGTCCTCCCATGTATTTTTCACGCTAATAACACAACAAGCTTAAAAAACAGCCTAATTCTTTTGGTGTATCTATGAGTGGTCTTCAATACTGTATGTGTTTTATTTTTTATCTTCCCTTTTGAACTTCCTCAGCTATTTATTATACAAGGAAAGGAGATTGCACTTTTTTTTTTTTAATAACACCTCTCCCAAAGGAGAAGTGTTTATGTGCTGTTGACGTTTTGCCTTTTATCCCAGCAGGAAGTGGGGTTTGTGTGCACACATTAAAACTGTGTAGTTATGTGTTGAGCTGGCCAGCGGTGATCACTAATAAACCTTCAGGTTCGGTTTCACAGGCCGTAAACTCTGTAAGAGGCCCTTCCCTCCACAAGCCAAGTAGAAAAGAAGTATCTTGCCAGCTATAGAACATTGTGAATAATTTCTAACTGGGTATTCATCTATGGAAATTGGAGAAGCACTTTTGAAAAGTCTATAGTATAAAAAAATAACAGAACAAGCTATGTTTCTCCTGACAACATCCAAGTTGCTATTTTTCTGGCAGCTTCCAATAATGTGAAATACTAGTCAGGGGCAATTTATGACATGGGTTTTAGATGTTTGCTAACATTTTTTTCTGAAACAAAAATCTAAAAAATGTTTTGGGTCAATCAGAGCGTTGCACTTCATTCAGAAATGTCCTCAGGATACGAACTGATAATACTGGTGCAAGTGGAATTCGTGAAGACTACTTGAATATTATTTGCACTGCACACCTTCCTCTTTGATGAGAGTAGTCCCCATTGTGATGTTAGCTGATGCCCCCAAGGTCCCAGGAAATGCAAATGTGATTGCAAGGGGAGCTGAAGGTAGATCACAATACAATACAGCTAATCCCTATTCTTATGCACCAGGTTTCTCTCCACGCATACAGAGCTATAGTCATTGGCATACGGAAAGAGCATAAGAATATGACAAAAGCTATGACCAAAAGGAGGCCAATCGACCCATCATGGCTCGTCTGGTTCCTAGTGGCAAGATCATCTCAAAACTTTGTTAAATCAGGTCTTAAAGGATCTGGGTGATTCACCATTAACTATATTCTTACCATTTTCTATAAGCTTTAATTGTTGAATTCTAATTTAATAAAAGTATATGTCAATTCTGTATCTGAGGCCAACTGATAAGTAGGATGGCCTGTCACCACAATGAATCCCCATTCTGTATAGTTTCAATATAAAATCACCTGTCTATATAGACCATCTGTAAATGTAATTATAAAATCAACATAACTGAAGTTCATTGTTGGAGTGCTCAGTGCTTGTGATGATATACAGTATTACCATCAACCAGACCAAACTATACAACCAGTATAGTTTGGTCTGGTTGAACCTGTTCCTAGAGGGTTCTACTGTGCCTTTTTTGCTATGATTTAAAGATGGCTTTAAAAAAAAAAATACATATATATATATATATATATATAAAACAGACCTTGATTATGTCATGTATAACCTCATACTGCTGCAAGTAGTTCCATTATAGCTCACACGTTTCAAGGGAGAAGAATGCTTGTGTCCCTAAAACTACCTGTGTAGACAAAATTCAAATATCACAAAACTACAGAAGTATGAAGAAGACACCAAAAGACTGTATATTTGAAACTCATATCTGAGAAAAGGGTCCCTTATTTATTTATCTGGCCATTTGTGTCTCTCAGGAGTGCCTCCCTTCTGAAGTGCCCTGCCTTGTCTCAGGGTCGTCTGAGAAGAGGTTTTAAAACATCCACAGTCAGAGCCCATTAATCCGGTCCCCTGTGTTCCTCAGACAGGTTAATGCGTGTCAACAGCCTCGGCGATTTCTTTAGATCCTCTCCCTGCCCCCAGCTGTCACATCCCTGGCCTTCCCCAGGCTCCACTTTGCCACCCAGAAGGGGAGGTCATTCACCAGGGCTCTTTATAACAGTGAACTGGCTCATTGTCAGCCTCCCTGCTCTCCTGACAAAACACTGCTGGGATTCTACAGGTGTCTTTCCAAAGCTGGAATATGCTGGCCTTGACGGCTCCTCCCTTTCTGTAGTGAGCAATGTAGCGCTCTTCTTGTTTTTTAATCCTGTAAAGCACCCTGGGGTGCACAGGGACATTATACACGTGAAAACTGGTATGGTGTGGCTTTGTAATTTATTTCACATAGGTCAATAGTTAACAAAGAGAAATTACTTCCTACTGCTACTGAAATGGAATTGGTTTGAAACGGCTTGAACAGGTTGAAATTCATAAACTACGGTGGACTGTTGTAGGCATCCTAAACAAAAAGTTAGGTAAATATCAAACAGTCATTTCTTCATTCTTTAGATGACTCATGTGTTAAAGCTTTGTGAATAGGGCCCTCTGAAATAAAGCTATTCAATATTGTTTGTCCACAAAAAAATAATTTCAGACGTATCTGCCATTTTGCAGGGACCCATAAATATATACCTGAAGTATGATGTTTTTGATTATTCCCAAAAACTTAACTCATGCGTGATACATTTATCTCTTCTATGGGAAAATGAAACCAGTTTTGATATTACACACTCAGTGACTCTAAGAGTGTGTGTATGTGGTGTGTGGGCTTACTAATCTCAGGGATAAATCACTTCAAGCAAATAACAACCTGGTGAATACATCCATTAAAGGAATAATAACATTCATTTCAACTCTGCAAATAACTTCAGCCTCCACCACTTGAAGGTTAATGGGTGCCTGACTTGACTTGCATGTTCCACTTCCAAAAATCTCAGGGTCTTATATATATATATATATATATATATATATATATATATATATATATATATATATATATATATAATTGTTTATCAGTTTGTACCACCTGTTTTCTTTTCACCCGCCAAACCTAAGCATTGGGTGTTACCAAGCTACTGAGCCCTGGAGGCAGGGGAATTCTCTGGCTGTGATTGTGGGACACCTGACCAGGAGGAGCCTGGGGCCAATGCAGCACTCTCCATGTTTTTATTGCATGACCCACTGCTGCTGTTGAGCTGGTTGCCATCCAGCTGCTATATACAATCCCAGACTTTGTTTACAGCAAACAGGTTCATTTAGGAGTGTTGACTTTACAATAAAGGGATTTTTAATGGGCGTGCTTTTACTTGGACCAGCTTAACCAGCACAGCTCCTGCACCAGCTCTGACCAGCACACATCAGTGCTGTTGATTAGTTCTGGAATTTCCCCCTAGGGTGGGGACTCCTGCTATGAAGATTTTTTAACAGCCTATTGCAGTCTTACTCATGAGCAGAAAAGATGACCTGCAGCACAGGAAGTAGTTAGATGCCTGAAAGCAGACATTTTAAATTTAAAGTGTTTTAATTAAAGTAAAAAGCAAACACATATTGCAGAAGGGCACCAGTGATAATGTTACTAACAATACACTTTTAAAGCCTTGATTATCATACCTTTAATATCATTATTGTATTACATGTTTGTATATACGTATCATTTGCTATTCCTTTTTTTTTTTTTTTGCACTGACATTTCCACTTTGTATGCTCGAGATCACACAATCATTTTATTTTTTTGGGTAACAATTGTTTTTTTTTTCCCCCAATGCTGACTCATCATTGCATACTCTCTCATATGCTGTGATTGTATGCCAAATATTCACCACAGCAGCAATGTGATATTCAGAGCTGTATCTGTATGTACAGTATGCCTGCAGTAATGCAGCCTTACAAGTCTTAAAGGCCACCAGACAGTACAGTGAAGTCATGGAAGTATAAAATACACCTACATGAAGATCAGCAATTCACTAAAACCCATGTGATTGAAGGACCCTGGTGGAGGTTGGCCAGAACGGTGCCGCAACGTCTCTGCCAGCACTGAACTAGTTAATTGTTTACCTCTAAACCTGGTCATTTGTGTATTCCTTTCAATAAAAACGGGCTATTACCCACCCTTTCATATCCTTGCTGGTTAATCTTGAACCAGAATCAAATAATTACAGAGGCTTAGTTAACTATCCACTATTAAGAACATAAGAAAGTTTACAAACGAGAGGAGGCCATTCGGCCCATCTTGCTCGTTTGGTCGTTAGTAGCTTATTAGAATCTCACTAAGCAGCTTCTTGAAGGATCCCAGGGTGTCAGCTGAGAATATATTATAAATGTCCAACAGTGGCATTCAATTGTACAAGGGCTTTAAACACTGAAGTTTATACAACAATTAGGCCCCCAAAATTACTGGATTTGTTTTTTAATCAAGGACCCTTTTTGAAGTTTTAAAAGAATGGCCATGCTGTATAATATAGAGCGATATAATGAATAAGCAGTTGGGAATTAGAACACACATTCACAGTCTGTTTCTTTATTCCTTTGTTCTTTCATTGAGGCTCCGATCACATTGTCAATGGTGTCCCAGTTTCATAGGTACAACCAGAAGAAAAATAATCAAGTTAAGAACCATTTGGGTTAGTGCCTTCTTCAGATACTCTACCCTGACTGTACACTGAAGAAGGCACCACTTGAAATGTCTGTCTACTTATAGTTTTACTTTAGGTTTCTGATGAGCGTTTTGAAGTGACGGTTGTCCCAGTTTTATACGGGTTACTAAATTCACGTGGGGTTCAAGTTAAGAAGCAATTTGCGTCATTTACACCAACCTGTGTTCACTTAAGTCCATGTATTGCCAGGCTTGGACCGCCACCTGCTGGAGAAATAGAATATGACTATATTAAAAAAAATGTTTCTCTTGTGATACTTGGGAAAACAAAATACTGTATGTATTTTTCCCTATAAAGTGATTTTAGTGTTATATTAATTTGCAAGGCACCATTATTTACTGTTCATCAGTTAACGTGGACATACTATTTATAGTCAATATTTTAAAATGTCTACAGGTTGTTTAATAATTGTATATTGTCTTCATTGAAATGTTACCGACGGTAAAAGTTATTAGTGCTATTTGCTACATTGGCACAAAACATATTCTCACAGTTACTGAAAATATCGATATATACTTGTATCTATTACAGAACAGTTTCTTGTGTAAAAAGAAAAGAAAAAAATGGTATGCGTGGCTTTTCTTTATGCAGGTTATCCATGAGTTTAAAATGTTCAATTCGAATTCTAAGGCAAAGATTAAATAAACTAAGTCGATTACTCAAATATTTCGACTAGTGCTTTTATCAGTTTACTGTACTTTAAAGTGATTACGAAAGCAGTTTCATAAATCTTACCTGTCATGCACTTCCATTGACTACATAGGTTTTAAATCTTACAGCAAACATGTATCTGGTACTATGCTTGGTTAAAGAAAGTTATGTTTCCATGCCTTTCAATGGACATCTGTCACTTGCACTACCTGGGTCATTTCATATCACCAGTGACTTCATAAGAAAGAAGGCTCTGAAGGGGTGGAATCGTTTCCAGGTGAAATGAAAGTGCAAGGCTATCTGAAACAATGCCTGTAACCAGCTGTTCTTTAACCAAGTGAATTTCCTGAAATCGTGTTTTAAAATGTTTATCAATTTAGCCTGCTAAAACATACCTATATTTTATTTACCCCCATTATCCTGCAACAAAGCAATGGTAGTATGTTACCGACTATACTACCGTTATCTGGTCATCAGTGTAAACTCAAATAAACGAAATGCAGTTGTAGATTTTAGTATTCGAGGTGAATAAAGTATGTATTTTACAGGACTTGGCTCCCAGGATCAAATGCCTTATTTCCAAAACCATGCTTGTGTGAAAGACTTCAAGTCCCATGTCATGTTCTTCAAATGACTCAATTTCCCACAGTGCCGCTATTGTCTATGCGCAGTAGGTATTTGGGGCAGCTCCCCGGATGTGACTCGAGTCTGACTGCGGAGAGAAGGAAAGCGCGAGCTGGGAGCGAGGTGGTGAGAAGGTTAATATTTGTTTATTATTGAATTTACTAAAGTAACTTTTTTCAAGTAGTAATATCGGAAGCTGTAAATTAAGTTTCGACTGTTGTAGACGGAGTGGAGTGTAAAGGTCTGATTCTAATTAAGAGACTGAAAAAAGCAGAAGGATTAAGTGATACTTACTGTCTGGCAGTAGGTGTTAACACCAGTTCCATATAGTAGACCTGAAGAATATTAACAATGGATTATTATTTTTTTGTAATCCCGAAAAGTCTGTGGAAATTGCGAAGTAGGGAATGAGTGTAACACTGTGTCGTAGAGATGACACGGTCTCTGCTGTGAGAGTCGCTAAGTGATCAAAAGGATTCAATCCTCCGTTCATTATATAAATTCAGTATATGTTGTATAACTGCCAGTATTGGGTTAGATTAAAAACAATAAAGAAACAAATGATATTTAATTGTGACAATCAACTGTCACGGTAGCAAAGCTGACGGAGGCCGACCGCAGACGAGAGAAACAAAACAAGTTCAGAAAGAAGTATGTTGGTGACTAATAGAAGCTGGCTAATAATATATCTTGCACATAGTGTACAACGAGAAATGAATATGACTTAATAATAATAATCAATAGTAACGATGGGTTACATGCATAGCCGCAAGCTGTTTCTATGCAAATACACCCGCAGTAAAATTATACTATGCTGGAGACTGAAACTGCGATCGTATATTACTGGCAAATTCGAAAAAAACGTCTGCTGTCTGTCTGAGCGAGAGTAGACACGTTAAGCAGTTTTCAAGGTCTAAGGAGGTAAAAAAGTGGAAGAATTTTGTTTTTGTTCTGCACATTGCCAGTCTGGCCTGTTCTCTCTGACTTGTGAAGTGTCTGAGGTGGGATGTCCTGCCAAAGCGCTCGGCGGCTCCTGTTTAAAGAAACGAGGGGAAAGGAATTGTAAACAGTATTGTATCGGTCTATTAATTCTGCCGTGCAGTGATTCCTAACTTCATAATGTAAGCTGTGCTGTAGATATTGTCTTATTGGAAATGGTCGCATGTGATATGTGTTCTGTTTTTCTTTTATTTTTTTTTAGCATGAGCAAGATTTAATATTTGTAGATGTATACAAATAACAGCTATGTGGTTGTTGGGAGGCACAGAGCTTGTTTGTTGAAATTCCCCAGTTCAGTAGTTTTTAATTTTCATGGAACACAGGCTGGGAAATGGAAACCTCTGATATAGTCAGTATGGAACTCAGTTAGTTGCTGCTTTGGTAAATTTGAGAAGCAGAAAACTGTAAACCAGGCCAAGTGTTAATGCACAAGGATGTAAATGACAGGTGTAGGTATTAGCACTGAATAAGAAACAGACAAGACAAAATACAATTCTGTAGGTATTTTAACCCAGTAGTAAATACATAATTGTGCGTTTGTGTAGGACTTCTGGTATTTTAGGTTTCTGATGAACTGCTGGACATCTTCAACTTGCAAAGCCTAGATTAACAGTACGAATTGCAAACATTTGTTCAGTGTATTTGTTTATGCTACAGTGCATAAATGCCCTGTATGTTTTATTTATGAAGAATGAATAATACACAAAATGAGGAAATGGCCCAGCAGCAATCATAAACTTTGGTGGATTTAAACTGAAGAGACTAACTGTTTGAAAGAATGTCACTGTTGGATGTTTGATCATCATAACATTAGGCCTGAATAAATAGTATTTAGATCTGCCGTCATTTAGATGAATAGATACCACTTTAATTATATGACCATTACTGCAAACAGATGTTTATTTGCCTCTTTTCAGGACAGGCAGTCTGCTACATACCAGCTTACTGGTTTTGGATTTGAGCCTAAATACTTAAAGTACATGGCTAAAATGGCATGCACACAAGGAGGAAATGAAAAGGAGGTGTTTTTCTCATGTACAGTTTTTGTTAGGTAGGAAAGTGTTAAAGCTTGGACTCCGCCCCAGACTCTAAACATATCCCTAGCCTCGCCTGACTGTGAACTGTCCTGGTTGTTTGTGGTAACATTGTTTTCAAACCTCAAAGAGCTTGGGGGATTGCATACATGTGTCCAGTACAAATAATTGATGCACTTGGATTATCATTGAATATTGATAATTAACTGCAAATGAAAAATATAGCACAGAAATACCTTAGGGGTACAGTTAAACCTGGTTTCCATACCACATGACGCAAAGATGTGTGTGCGTGTGTTTTTCCTTTTCTTTCTTTCTTTTCACGTAATGTTAGTTGCAAATTCAAAATTTCTACCATTATGTGTTGCTCCCAGGCAGAACTACTGTAAAGCATTGCAGTGACTCTTGCCTGGCTTGAAGTTGAACTTGATGCTGGAAGCAAAAGTTAAGTGCTGTTTTTAAAAGGTAAAACAACTGTAATATTACCTCATTAGGGCTGCATGAATTCATAAGCTAGACAAATATAGAGCTTAAAACATGCTTTGCACAATTCAATGTTGACTTTTTCATAAGAGGTACACACAATGCACAATAACGTATTTTGTATTACAGGTGAGCTCTCAAATGCAAGAAAAAGTAAACAAGTCAATAGATGAAAAGCATCTGAATACTGTAAGTTTACAATGCAGGATAAATAATTGTGTGAGATTTAAGTGGTGCACTAGACTTAAACTAGAATTATAACATTTCACAGACAAAATCAGCATACCACTTGCAAACAAACAATTTGCTTTAAGGCATATGTGAAAATAAATCAAATTAGAAAAGTTTTATTTGCAAATGTTGGATACTGTTGGATACTAAAACTGTGCCCTTTGTGTACCAAGATTACAATTAAACTCATTATCTCTGGCATGTTAGTCTCTTTAATGTATCCAAAAAATAAACATAATCTGTGTTAATTAGTCTGTGGTAAAACCAGAAACGAATCATCCCTAATGCCTTTGTCATTGTTATTAGATTATAACCAAAGTACTTGTCTTGTGATTGAGTGTTAATGTAATTAGCTGAAAAGTGTGTCTAATTGATTATTTTACTATAAAAAAAAGTGAAGCAGACAAACAAGTCTGTGCTGTTTCCACCAACACTGGCTGTGTCTCTCGGCAGGCGGCTGTGCCAGTGTGGATGAAGGATGCAGACGATCAAGTGTGTGGTGGTGGGGGATGGCGCTGTTGGGAAGACCTGCCTGCTGATCTCCTACACGACCAATGCCTTCCCAGAGGAATACATCCCCACGGTCTTTGATAACTACAGTGCGCAAAATGCAGTGGATGGGCGCACAGTCAGCCTAAACCTGTGGGACACAGCAGGCCAGGAGGAATACGACCGCTTGCGTACGCTCTCATACCCGCAGACCAACGTCTTCATTATCTGCTTCTCCATCGGGAGTCCCTCCTCACACGCGAATGTGCGACACAAGTGGCACCCTGAAGTCTCACACCACTGCCCCAATGTGCCCATCCTGCTAGTAGGGACCAAGAAGGATCTGAGGAACGATGGTGAGACCATCAAGAAGCTGAAGGAACAGGGCCTGGGGCCGACGACACCACAGCAGGGGAACTCGCTTGCCAAGCAGATCGGGGCAGTGAAGTACATGGAGTGCTCAGCTCTGCTGCAGGAAGGGGTGCGTGACGTGTTTGCGGAAGCTGTGCGTGCAGTGCTGTATCCCGTTACTAAGAAGAACACCAAGAAGTGTGTGTTGTTATAGTGCGCAGGGCTGAAAGAGCCGTGGGACTGCATTGCGAACTATGTCCCAGCGGGTGCCCGCAACCCAGTTTTTGTAGTTCCAGGTTCAGTAGCTGTTTCCCATCTCCTGTTTGCCTCTCTCTCTCTCTCTCTCTCTCTCTCTCTCTCTCTCTCTCTCTCTCTCAAAAGGACCTAGCTGCACTGAACCTGCTACCTAGCTGGGGAATGCTTCCAATTATATTTTTTTTTAAACATTTATTTTTCTTTTATAAATTGTCAGTCCAAGGAGTGTCCACCTTGTTGAAATGGATTAGTTCTGCCAAAAACTTGCACCATCCCCTGCGAGGCTTCCAGCTTTGCAACGTTCTTTCATTATGTTGCTGCCTACCAGGCAGTTGGCTTATCGGAGAGTTAAAAGGATGGGGTGATTGGGTTCATGTGGAACTGACCAGGAAAGGTGATGGTTGGGTGGGTGGTAAGGATTGTATTTGTGGGTTCTAACTGAAAACAGCAGTAAAATGTGTACAATGTGATCAGTGCCTTAAGTTGGGATTTTAAAGCCCAATTACAACCATGTAACTGACCCTTTTTTGTCACAGTAAAGTAGCATGGCTAGTTTAAATAGAGCCTGTTTGGAAAAATTAAGATGCAAGTGTCCTCCCCACAACCCAGTCCAACACGGCCCTTCCCCTCCCTCTTCACAGCAACAATGTTCCTGCTTCCAGCGTTACTGCACCAACACACCCTTTCTTGATTTAAAGCCCTGTGGTCCACAGGGAAAATATCCTAATACATGTCTTGCATATCTCTTGTTATTGTATCTTATTGTTTAAGCCAGAATGCTTTTGGGCAGATGCACTGTTTTGGTCTGGGTTATACACAACAAAATAACATTTAAAAAAAAAAAAAAAAATCATCTGGATTCATTTCATCTTAAGTGAAACAAAAATATTTTTACCTTTGCTAAATTCTAATGATGTTTTATAATGAAGAATTTAAATGTTTCTCGATCCTCAGGGTGAGACTGATTAGGTGTAACATTCATTATTATGGTGACTGACGGCATTGCTGACAAGAGGGCTGACAGCTGCCCAGTGCTGTTGAGACTAACAGTGTTTCACAGCAGGCTTCCCTTCATTGAATGAACAAGTGTGTGCGTGTAATTAAAATTAAGGTAGCCATCTCTTTCATGGTATTATCAAAAAAATATTCTGATCCAATTAGAATCTACAAAGGTCACAACTCCAGGTACAATGGATCAATTTCCTAAACAAACTTGACAACCACTGCTGCACGCTTTCCTGTTTACCTAACAGTCTTTATCTTATTTGTCACTGTGGCACAGACTCTAGGTCCCCATGCTAGCAGTTTGTTCTTGCACCATAAAAACAGCTTTACATATCGTACAGTGTATGGTGCTGTAAAGGGAAAACAAATGTCAGTGCCTTGTTATAGCGTTGCCTTATTTACAGTAGAGAATGATGGAGTGTTTGGTGTGTGTGTGTGTGTGCAAGGTAGTTTCTCTGAAGCAAGTCGGACGAGAACTCTGCTTTAAATAATTGCCACAGTGTAATTGTGGCAGGCAAGGGCTTGATGTATGTTGCAGTGGTTTCCATCTGTTTAAAGCAGCAATGCAGTCCAGCTGTCCCAGTTGTGGCTTTGTCAAACATTTAAAGGTGTAACAACAAAGACTTAAAAACAAACATCTGCCGTACTTCTGTACGGACTCGCTTGAAAGGCGATATGTTTATTGGAAACGCATCTTTTGCAGGAGGTATAAGGGCCCTACCTGTACCTCACATTTTATGCAGGACATGGGACTAGTCAATAGGGGACCTTTGTATCTACTGGAAAGTGTGTGTGTGTGCTTTTCTTTTATTAACCTTATGTTTTATCAGAATAATCTGCTGCCGCCAATGTACAAGGCATGGAATAAAAGGCAGTTCAAAAATGTAATCCAAAATACAGGTGGGGCAAAGTTTCCCTAATTTTTGTTATGTTTAAAACTCTGCAAAAAAAAAATCTTTTGAGGTACCCTAGACATTTGACCAGTGTTCAGTAACAAAATGCTATGTGTAGAGAATGTTGTGCTCTTGCTCTCCACCCCAACTGATACTTCAATACATTCTATAGGGGTGAGTGATGGGTCTGACTGCTTACCCAGGTGCTTGATGAGTCATGATGCCCTGTAGGGAAAACCATTTCAGGTATCGTGTCACAAACGTCTGTTATTTCCCATAATGGCTAAGTAGTAATCACTTAAGGGTGCTGAGCTATTCAACTCTGTAAGACAATACACAGAAAACGTTAGTGTATTGTTTTAAAATCCTTTTATAGGGTTCTCCAACTGACATCACATGGTACAACACTACATTTACTGTTGCTGTCAGGGATTCTGTTTACTATATTGTCATAACAAACACATTTAAAATCCGTACAGTATTTGCTCTTCTACCAGGGCTAGTTAAAACCTGATTGCATTGATTCGAGTCCAAATAATGTGCCATAGGTGTTCTTGTTACTCTGTTGCTTTCTGTGTGTATCCCTTTCAATTTCAGTGTGTTGGTAGTGATAGTTACACTGTGCTGCCCATGCTAAGCTGGTGGTTAACTGACGGGATCAAAGGTGTTGATGAGATGTTAAAGCGGATCAGCAGCTAATCATCACTGTAGAATGTTAATAGTGATGTACAGGTACATACATTCTAGGCTTTAGCAAAAGGAATGTATACTTTTCAAAACAATTTTCCCAATTCTGTAACTGTACTTTATGTCTGTTCCTGTTAATTAGAAAGTGCCTACAGTGCAGAATCACCTTGGTATGTCTGTGCTAGCTGCAGCTGGTGTTTTCTGCAAGAATGTAATACCCCATTTTATATATATATATATATATATATATATATATATATATATATATATATATATATATATATATATATATATATATATATATTATTCAGGTACAACGAAGTTACAGTAGAAATACCCAAAGATTTTTTTTTCTTAAAATTGATTCTCTAAATGACTGTTTTTGAAGCAATTCTAAAGCCTATCAATAAATACAAATATGTTTATTATCAGGTATTTAATTATTTTCTAGATATTTTAAATCATGTTAAAAGTTCAGGATTTTTTAAAGACTCTTATTTTTAATCTCTAGCCTTCCAGTTTATAAGACATATCCATTCCTTTCTGTAGTTTGTTCCAGCAGTATACTACTGTAATGTTCAGGCTAAAACAGAAGAGCTTCCAATACCACATAATCTGACCAGCATAGAATTCAGTGCTGTTTACACACTGACTGGGACCAAAGAGCACTGGTGGTTACCGGACAGTTGCTGGATGCATACTGTAATGTGATTCATATTTCAAAAAGATCCTGTTTCCAACAGAACAATGAGTTACAGTGAATGTCCTGGGTTGTAATGGGGCCCTCCTGTAGCAACAGGCACAAGAGGGATTTTTGCTAATAAATGGAATGGGAGCGGTGAGGTGGTGAGAACACTCCCTACCCTGCCCTTTGGAGAGGATTAATCACAAGAGAACTACTGTATGTGTGTGTGTGGGGAGGTGCGAAGTTATTCCCCACAGCAAGGCTGGCAGACAACTTTTTGTTCCTTCTGTACTGCTGTTCTTTCTACAGTGTTTTGAACAATTGTGTCCCATAACTTCTCTAAACTTATTTACCCTATCTGAAGCACAGGATCTTGATTTCAGAGGACACCCAGGTCTGTAGATTTGGGTTTTGAGATACAGTAGTATAAAACCATAAAGGTAAGAAAAGAGTTGATTTATTGTGGTCTGTCCACCGGGCCCACTAGTTTCTGCTTGTCGCTGCTTGCTATTGGTGTTTTGTTATAACCTTCAGGTTTGGCACAGATGTCAATAAATGAATGACATTTACAGCAAAGAGGCTGTATATTAGAATTCCAAAAGCTGAAATAAAGGTAGAGGTACAATTAGAATACTGTGTTACTTGGAAAGTTAGATCTTGTTCTGGGATTGATACTTCAATTAATGTCCTGATGTACTTCAGAGAGTAGCACAGATTCAGTTCCTATAGAGAATGAATGTGGGAGAGTGTAAATGTATGAGAGAGAGTTGGTTTGCTACTTTACTGACATTTACTGTAGAATGCTGTCAAAATTAAACAGATGGGGCACCCCACAGCAAGTGCCTCGAACCGATCTGGTATGGTGTGGTACTAAATCTATACACTGGGAACTTGATTTGTAGAATTTAACAAAATGTGTTTGTATAAAAGGACTAACCGTTAAATGATTTTTAAGTTATGCAAAATAAAATTGTAAAGCTGTAATAAGTCTTTTCGTCTAATTGTAATTTATTAAGGAGTACCTGTGGACCCTTGTTCACAGGTTAGTGCCCCCCCCCCAAGACATTTGGCCTCCTGAGTGAGGACCCCCATCCAATGAATCGATAGAAATGTAACATTTTGTTTGCATGATAGAGATGCAATAGTGTAAAATAACCCCAAGAAACACACTAACAGCAGCTTAACTGATCCCCAGCCTGGGGAGCATTTGGTTGTCAGATGTCATTTGGGAATATATCTGCAGCCCCCTGAAACCATCTTGCGGTCCCTAGTTTGGGACCCATTTGATGTATAGCATGTCTCCAAGACATAAGATATACATATATAATAATATCCCTGGCATTTTACATATTTTTTACAAACAGTATTACGCTAAAGAAGCTTGCACACAGTGTAAGAAGCAAGGTTTTTTATTAAGAATAATTTAAACACTGAGGGTATATTAATCTGCCTCTTATCTTAAACCTGCACGGAACAAGCAAACAAGCACATGCAACAGCCTTAACTTAACCTATATCAGTAACGTGCTATTTATCTTAATAATCATCATTTTCACTGGACTTGTGTAATACATATTTATTGAATAGCAGGTAGTTTACTGGAAGCAGTGCATGGTGTAAACAGCTCTTAATACTTTCACTTTGAGAGGTTGCTGGCCTTTCTCTGGGACTTCCTATCCAGTGTTCCTGTTACTGGTTGTGAACCTGACCTCACTCAAACATTTCCTGTATTACCTATACTGCACAACCCACAACAAAGTGCAGCCTACAGCTGCTGCCAAACTCATGAAATGTTGCTTTTGCACACAGTGTCTATAACTAGTTTAAAATAAAAACAACATATTGTTTTCTTCACACACAAATTTGGCATATTATAATTAAAAATACATCTAATTATTATTTTTTAAACCATGAGATGTCCCACAATTGTGTTCAATTTTTAGTTAGTCTAGTTGTCATATTAGCTACACTACCAAGGGATGTAAATAAGACACCCGTTGTATACCCTTCCTGGTTTTAATGAGTTTAATCAGACACACACCTCAGCTAGTTATGTATACATTGGGGCTGATAAAGCTCATCAAAATCTGGAATGGGTGAAACTGCTAAAGGAGTCTTATTTTCATCCCTGCTACATCCAAGTAAGCAAACACTTAACACACATTTGGAATATTGTAAAGCATGTTTATTAATGGGGCAGAACATTTCATGAAACCCCTGTGCAATAAAGTTATTATTAAAAAAGCGCACTAATAGCATTTGATTTCATGGTCCGGGGCTACAATATTTAATTTATTATCCTGAGGGTATGGAGAGGTTTAAAAAAATAAAAACATAGACAAGAAATTGTATGTAAAACACCAGTTCAAGTCTTTAAACCATTTGAACCAATTAAACCTATGATCAAGTCCATCAATACTTAATCATTATTTTTACATTTCACTATGAGTACAATTGCCCAACCCTGACTTATGTCCATGTACTGCTTAAAATATGCATGATTTAGCTAAAACAGAAAATCTGGAACTAGCTCCCTATCAATTACTGATGTAACTCTACCGCAAAACATTATACTTGAGCATGGGTGCATTAGAAATTTCTGTGCTAAAATTGAAAAAAGGGGGTTATTTTAAAATAAAATAAAAATACAATTACTGCTTCTTTAGAGATGTGTAATCAGTAAAAAAAAACAACATACTGGATTCTGATACTGATTAATAAAGAATATCATGTTCAAGTTTCATTGTAATTGCATACATATTTTTCATATCTAAACATTGTAATGTGACGTAAAGCTGGGCAGTCACCCAGAATACCCCAATCAATAAATTGAGCTTTGCAAGAGATTGTGCCGATATTTGCATAAAAAAGTAAAATTAACAACTATAAATATTCCACTTCGTTATTTTATCTATTTTTTAATTTTTTCCAAGATGGCTGTCACGTCGTGTTGTTTATTGCCGCCTGTCTTTCTTCCGATTTTTTATGGCAATACGCAGTAGGCCGGAGAGGGGCGCTGCAAATATTACGTTGCTGTGGACTTTTTTGTGCTGAAGGAAAGCGCTAGTTAGGCCGAAGTCCCTAGGAAGATTGTGAGCTTATTTCTATCTACATACAATTTGCTTTCTGCAGTAGTCAGAAAGGTAAACAAACCGCGAAGCACCGAGTTGTATTCAATATCTGAGTCCATACCCAGACTGCGTCACCGAACGACTCCGTTTACCCGTGCAGACAAAGACACAACTACTGGAATTGGAGCATCATTAGGCTCCCGGGAAGCGGTCTTGTCAACCGGTGGAGACGCAATCCAGTCCGCGGATCCATGGCCTTCAGCGGTGGAGCTTTCAGGTAAATATATTTGTAGCTCAGATTAATCACCACTGTGTTTATTTTACAGTTTCTGATTTTACGAGTAAAGACGGAGCCATATGGTATTTTAAGCAGGAAGGAAAGGAAATACAGGAAATGTATGCTTTAGCTAATCAATGCTTAAGTATCAACATAGATACAGTACCGGGGCGGTAGGTTGGTGCAGTAACGTGTATTTTCAAGTTATGTAATCTGTTCTCATTTCCTGTATTCTGAACTGTGACATTAACCTATTTATTATATTCGCAAACAAAGAATAACAGCTTACTTGAAAACGTCTGATTACTGACATTTGACAGTAGCACTTTAACTGTTGTGTAATATTTGATTTGCGTTCTAGTATAATTCTGTATTTCTACTAGTCTGATTTGAACATGTTTGCATGCAGTCGTTTTAAGCTTTTTCATATTTGTGTTCATGTAGGTGATATGTTCTGCAGTTTATTGCTTATCCCTGTGTAGTTATATAAGGGATGCAACAGCTGAAACATTTTGCTAGGTTTAGCCCTCAGTGCAGTATCAATTAACTAATGTAGCCATACAACGCCCCTTAAAAAGGAAGATTTCTTTTATTTTTTAGTTGGCTTTTGAGATGTTCTAAATGTGGATATCTGGAGAATTTAATTGCCAATTTTAGGAACGTTTATACTTAGACCCACAGAACAAATTATATATTGAGGTATACACTATTATTATAATTGTATTGCGCTTATTGGGCAGTGTTTAGGTGGTGAAACATGTCAGTATTTAGTTACAAAGCAAATAGGCCAAGAATATTAAAATGCTATATTATGAGCCAAGTGCTCAAGCACAGTCTCTGGGCTCTGTTTATCTAAACAGCTGTCAATCCTAAAGATACAGTCCATCATAAATGACATATCTTTATATTCCTGTTAAAATCTCAGTAAACACTGTCAGGATACATGCTGTGTGAGAGTGTCAGTGTTAGAACTCTTCTCATCTCCTCAGCAGTGTGATGTGAGAGCCCTTTCCCAGGAGAGGTTCTGCGAAGCTGCTGGAGGATGTCAGACTCAGACAGTGATGAAGATCAGGACCGCCCCTTCTCCCTGACTGGGTTTCTCTTTGGGAACATCAATGAAGATGGGCAGCTGGAGGGTGACAGCGTTCTCGACACAGTGAGTCAATCAATTTATTGGAAACCACTGTATTTAACATTTTATTGAAAACGTTTGCTCTGCAGGATAACCCTTGAGATGCACGATCTCGTTTCCATGGGTGCCCTGGGGGGGCTGGCGTGGCCAGCAGCCGCCAGTGTTCCTGAAGCCTACTATAGTATATGCCATACTTTTTCATTCAATCCTGTTATGTATTCCATACTAAACATTTCAGATACTTTTAAAATCACAATTTAAATCAAACACGAACACTTACACTTAAATGTTACAAACACGGTCCATTTGTAATATATTCAAGTGCTTCTGAATTTTTGTTTGCTGTTTTGTTATTTTATATACTTTCTGGTAGACCATTCGAATCAATGTGTGCTCTTTATACAAATACATGTCAATATTCTGTGTTAACAAGTCTAAAGTGTTCCAACTTATCTTCTCTTTTCTATCAGGAGTCGAAGAAACACCTGGCTGGCCTGGGGTCACTGGGTTTGGGGAACCTCATTACTGAAATCACTGCAAATGAGGAGCAGCAGGAGGATTTTGAGAAAGATTCCGCCAGCACTGACGCTGAAGGTAAGGCACTGCTCAAATCAAATGAAAGGAGAGTGAACATCTTCTCTTGACTCTAACCTTTTTTGGAGCTTTGCATTGCATGTTCTTTTTAAATGGTGGTATGCTGCTGCTATTGGTGGTGGGCTTGTCTCTTCATGATCTTCTGAATAATGTTACCTCCTTCACATACCTCTCAAGCAAGATGTGGATGGCCTATGTTCTCTTCTGACGTGCAGGTCCCCTTATCAGCATAGAACCCATGTTGTAGACATCCTTGCAGAGTCTGAATGCAAGTCACTGTGGCGCTCAGAGGCTGGTTGCTAACTGATCATCTCTGTGCAGGCTGGGTAAAGAGTACTGATGATGCTGTGGATTACTCTGATATCAGCGAGGTGGCAGAGGATGAAACCCGGAAATACAGGCAGGCGATGAGCACCCTGCAGCCCTTCAGAAAATCAGGTACAGACATAGTCAACATATGTGTTTTATTTATTCTGTTCTTTCTTTTGCATTTGTTGTTGCTGCTGAATTTGTTGGGCTAAATTGAGACTTCCAGATTAATTTCCATTGTGACGAGTTTGATTTGAAACGTGGACCCCAGAGGGGAAATGCTAAAGTTAGTCCACTGTGCCACGTTGTTCCCTTCGGGCACTGATGTTTGCTTTGAGAATGCCAAATGATAGTCTCAGAATCTTATATCACAGGTAAATACTTATATAAAGTTACAGCCCAGTAAATAAGGACAAGTTAACGGTATGTGGATTTATGTGTCTGTGATTGGTAGTTAAACTGTTTGTTATTTCCATTCAGATGATGAAGATGACTATGATGCTGACTGTGAGGATATTGATTCAAAGCTCATGCCCCCACCCCCTCCTCCCTCGCATTCCCTCCCAGCTAAGAAAGAGGAGTCCACAGCTCCGACCTCCAGTGGTAAGTGGTTGATGCACTCTTTTCCCAATTTGTGCTATATGTATAGTTTTTTGTAAGCTTATATATAACATTTTTGTATTTATATTTGTCTAATGAAGTTAAACACAGAATCACAGATTGCTAACGCTTCTGTTGCCTCTACAGTTCCAGATGAAGGTGACGGAATTATCCTCCCCTCCATTATCGCCCCCTCCTCACTGACGGAGAAGGTGGAGTTCAGCAGCTCCTCGGATTCCGAGTCAGAGACCGAGCGCACTCCTCGGGGATCAGGAGGGCCGGGCCAGGAGAGTAGTCTAACACTGCCGCTGGCTGGGATCATGCAGCGGGATACCACCAAGACACTGCCCAATGTCACCGAGCTCTTCCCAGAGTTCCGTCCTGGCAGAGTAAGACTCTGTGGTTTTTGTTTCTTGGTGAAAGTGCACTGCTGCACCATTTTAAATGAAAAGGCTGCCAAAAGCACAGGAGTCTTGTACGATTTGGTCAAGCATTTGGTGTACTTTTCATGGGCGCATATTCACATGAATTCCAATAAACTGTTACTGCTATGGTGTTATAAATTCATTATGAATCTGAGGCCATCTGTATAACTGTATTTGAAAAAAAAGCTCTCATTTGTGGGATTAATTGGTGGTCTCCTTTTTATTTTTAAATAGTGAAGTAATGCATTTTTCAGTAATAATACTAAAAAAAAAATGATCCAACAGGTGCTGCGTTTCTTGCGTCTCTTCGGCCCTGGGAAGAACATGCCCTCAGTGTGGCGCAGTGCCCGCCGTAAGCGCAAGAAGAAACACAGAGAGCCACAGGCTGACATGCCACCAAGTGAGGGCGAAGCTGGGGAGGCGGGGACAGACAAGAAGTCTGGGTGGGGCTATGAGTATGCCCCGCCCCCTCCTCCTGAGCAGTGTCTCTCCGATGACGAGGTCAGTAATATGTTGTAGGAGAGGTTTCTGACAAGGTCAGTTTCAGCTTTCTAATACTCCATTTCCACTGTCTCAATTGCCTTTAATCTTTAGTGAACAACGAAGCAGATATTACAAATGTTATGTTTTAGTTTAAAAGCTTAATCAATTGATAACCATGTGCTCTATTTAAAAAAGTTTTCAAATGATAATATGATACAAAGCAATACAGTACCTGTACTCAGACTGTCTGGTCCCTGTCCTGTCGTCCCAGATCACGATGATGGCTCCTGTGGAGTCCAAGTTCTCGCAGGCCTCGGGCGATGCTGACAAGGTGGCAGAGACCAGACCCAAAGTGGCGGAGTGGCGGTACGGACCTGCTCAGCTGTGGTATGACATGCTGGGGGTCCCTGAGGATGGGACCGGTTCACTCACGGCTTCAGATTGAAGGAGAGCAGTGCGGAGGGGCAGCAGGCTTTAGGAACACAGGTAATCCAGAAATACAGAAACTGTAGACCTCAATAATTAGTTAGGACCCAGCTGTGCTGTGTGAGAGGGTGGTTAGCACCAGTAATGTGATTAAGAGGTGCGCAGCAATTATGAAGTTGCAAGTTATGGGAGAAGAGAGTTTGCCCAGACTGGTTTAATATGGGTAGTTTTGTATGTGGGCATATTCTCATTATAGATGCAATAAAGGACTTGGTGTAATAATTTCAAGCTGTTTCAATTTGCCAGCTGGCAGTGTAGACAAGCTCTGTGCACAAAATATTATTATAGCCCCCTGTTGGTAACAATAGTCTAACTCAGGTCAACATTTTTCCACTATAACCCTCCTCTCCAGTCCATATTTACTATATATATATATATATATATATATATATATATATATATATATATATATATATATATATATATATATATATATATATATATATATATATATATGATATAGATATATACAGTACTGTGCAAAAGTTTTAGGCAGGTGTGAAAAAATGCTGTAAAGTAAGAATGCTTTCAAAATAGACATGTTAATAGTTTATATTTATCAATTAACAAAAAGCAAAGTGAGTGAACAGAAGAAAAATCTACATCAAATCAATATTTGGTGTGACCACCCTTTGCCTTCAAAACAGCATCAATTCTTCTAGGTACACTTGCACACAGTTTTTGAAGGAACTCGGCAGGTAGGTTGGCCCAAACATCTTGGAGAAGTAACCACAGTTCTTCTGAGGCTGCCTAAATCCACAGTTGCTTCTCTCTCTTCATGTAATCCCAGACAGACTCGATGATGTTGAGATCAGGGCTCTGTGGGGGCCATACCATCACTTCCAGGACTCCTTGTTCTTCTTTACGCTGAAGATAGTTCTTAATGACTTTAGCTGTATGTTTGGGGTCGTTGTCATGCTGCAGAATAAATTTGGGGCCAATCAGATGCCTCCCTG
This sequence comes from Acipenser oxyrinchus oxyrinchus, assembly GCA_030684275.1. Lineage (NCBI taxonomy): Eukaryota > Metazoa > Chordata > Actinopteri > Acipenseriformes > Acipenseridae > Acipenser > Acipenser oxyrinchus. The sequence continues at coordinate 7,230,169 of CM060261.1, read as the reverse complement.
ATGGTATTGCATGATGGATAAGTATCTGCCTGTACTTCTCAGCATTGAGGAGACCATTAATTCTGACCAAATCCCCAACTCCATTTGCAGAAATGCAGCCCCAAACTTGCAAGGAACCTCCACCATGCTTCACTGTTGCCTGCAGACACTCATTCGTGTACCGCTCTCCAGCCCTTCGGCGAACAAACTGCCTTCTGCTACAGCCAAATATTTCAATTTTTGACTCATCAGTCCAGAGCACCTGCTGCCATTTTTCTGCACCCCAGTTCCTGTGTTTTCGTGCATAGTTGAGTCGCTTGGCCTTGTTTCCACGTCGGAGGTATGGCTTTTTGGCCGCAAGTCTTCCACGAAGGCCACTTCTGACCAGACTTCTCCGGACAGTAGATGGGTGTACCAGGGTCCCACTGTTTTCTGCCAATTCTGAGCTGATGGCACTGCTGGACATCTTCCGATTGAGAAGGGAAGTAAGCATGATGTGTCTTTCATCTGCTGCAGTAAGTTTCCTTGGCCGACCACTGCGTCTACGGTCCTCAACGTTGCCCGTTTCTTTGTGCTTCTTCAAAAGAGCTTGGACAGCACATCTGGAAACCCCTGTCTGCCTTGAAATTTCTGCCTGGAGGAGACCTTGCTGATGCAGTATAACTACCTTGTGTCTTGCTGCTGTGCTCAGTCTTGCCATGGTGTTTGACTTTTGACAGTAAACTGTCTTCAGCAACCTCACCTTGTTAGCTGAGTTTGGCTGTTCCTCACCCAGTTTTATTCCTCCAACACAGCTGTTTCTGTTTCAGTTAATGATTGTGTTTCAACCTACATATTGAATTGATGATCATTAGCACCTGTTTGGTATAATTGTTTAATCATACACCTGACTATATGCCTACAAAATCCCTGAAGGCAAAGGGTGGTCACACCAAATATGGATTTGATTTAGATTTTTCTTCTGTTCATTCACTTTGCATTTAGTGAATTGATAAATATAATCTATTAACATGTCTATTTTTGAAAGCATTCTTACTTTACAGCATTTTTTCACACCTGCCTAAAACTTTTGCACAGTACTGTGTATGTATATATATATATAAATTAGGTACAACGTATGTCAAACTTGCATATACAAAAGGTGGATGTAGATTATTTACTTTTGCTTGGTTGTGATGGCTCTGATTGTGTTTTTACAGTCTTGATGGGCTGTACGTAACTCATATACTTGTTCTTATATAGCAGTTCAGTTGTTTCAGCATGAAGTGTTTTGATAAAGTAAAATTTGTCTAATTACATGTAAGATGCCTTTCTCTCCTTTGTACAGGACATTGAAGTTAAAGTGACGCAGGAAGCAGAGGAACTAAAAGGAGAGGTCGGAAATAATTGTTTGGGTGCTTATTTTTAATGCAGTGTTATGTTGGCATTATGTATTGTTTGTGTGTGTTAAGTGGTGGTGGACCTCAACGAGAATGTAGGGATGGCATGGAAACACTAGGCGCTTATAGGCTATTTATTTAACTTTTTTGCCACAGTTGACGTAAAGGGCCATGCCAAGAGAACCCCAAACTGCTCGCTAGGAAAGGCCAAATCAAATAAATATGCTTTGAGCTTAGATTTAAAATACTGACAGACTCGGCATTCTGGATAAAATTTGCACCATAGGTTTTAATCAAGTTCTTGGAATTGCCAAGAGACCATTTGTTGATCTCAAAGTAGAAGCGGTTTATAGGGAATAAGTAACTCATGCAAATAGGCAGGGCCAGAACCATGCATAGCCTTGATGGGAACCCAATGTAGAAACCTTGAAACTGGGAAAATCTGGTGAATAGAATGTGTTGCATCATTGCATCAGCAATGTAAATAATCTAAACTTTTAATATAAAAATGAATGGAAATAAGGTGGATCTAATGGGAATAGTGTTCTGTTGATGTGGGGCCTTTGTTGGTAAAAGTGTTCTATTGGCATTGATTTCAGTGGGGGGACACAGTGTTTTAAGACGTTTTGGCTTCAGTGGGAACATTGTGATCTATTGACAGACTCTTGTAGCTGTAGTGTTTTCTGTTGGTGCAAGTTTTCATGGGAGAGGAAAGGAATGTTCTGTTAGCCTAGATTGGAATATAGAGAGTCTGAATCGCTTGTGGCCTAAGTATTGTAGGTTGTTAGAATCTTAATGCAGCTCTGCCTGTTGATGAAAGTCTCCTCCTATTTGCAGGATGATTGTAAAGGCAAGGAGGGTGAGGGGGAGCAGGAGGAGAGTCCACAGCTTCTGGAGAACGAGCACTTCCTGATGGTGACGCAGCTGCAGTGGGAGGAAGACATCATCTGGAATGGAGAAGATGTGAAGCACAAAGGGACCAAAACCCAGCGGGCCAGTCTCGCGGGTTGGCTTCCTTCCAGCATGACCAGGAACGCCACAGCGTACAACGCCCAGCAGGGTAAACGCAGCAACTTCTCCGTGTTTAAGGCAGTAGCAAAACAAAAACCACCGTCAACTTCCAGAAAAGGGAACGATTAAAGAGTAAAGAAGGATAATCGGCTTCCTAAGTTTTCTGCCCTGTGCTAATGCAGGTAGTGCTTTTTGGATTATTAGATTATAGATCCTCTTTAAAAAAAATTAAATTCATAAATAACTAGTGACAGGTATGTATAACACAGTCCTCGAGTTACCAAGGTACAGATGAGGAGTCCCAAGGCAGGTTTCTGAGAGGTTTCTTTAATTCCCAAGTTTAACAGGCTTGCTTGTTCCTCTGTGCAGGTCTGAATCGGAGTAACTCCTTACTGGTGCCTCCCACTCCTCCTCCAATCATCCAGAAATCAGTGACCCCTGGGACCCAGGGCTCCAGTAAAAGCAGAGATAAGCATGCTCAAGAACAGCAAGGTAAGTGAAAAAAACATAACTGGAGTTGAGGAGGGGGGGTGAAAGCATGTGCACGAATAGCAGAGGGAATCTGAAATGTAGCCATTGACGTGCCCTGGACTGAGTTCAGGAGCAGGGCATGATAACAGTGTTTGTCAGTCAAGAAGTGTTTTAAATTGTTGTAATCAATCTTGTATTTCATTTTATAACTGATGTGACTGCACATTTTACCTCAGAACAATGGTACCAAATCAGAAAAATAACTTGGCCAAAAACAGACCCAGCATCAGAATTGAATTAAAAACCTATTTAACACAGTAAGATATCTTAATATGTTGAGTTAAAAGTGCACAAAAGCTTAATACATTAATAAGAACCCTGTGCTTACAAGGGGTAAGTTGCGTGACATGCGATGGGCAGGATGTACAAAACACTGTTAATGAAGAGGTGCAGAGGGGATTAATGTACTTAAATCCAGAGCCTGGACTGGGGTGTGGGATTGGGGTTAGACTTGTACTGGGGACTGGATGACCTTCATTTACTTTCTGCTGTCCCACTGTCTTCCAGCTTTCCATGAGGATGACCGCACCTGGTTTTCTATCTTCCCCATCGATAGCGAGGAGCTTGTGTACGGCCGTTGGGAGGATAACATCATCTGGGACGACCAGGCCATGAGTCGCAAACTTTATCCACCTGTCCTGACCCTCGACCCCAATGATGAGAACATCATCCTTGGTACTTTGAGCTGCATCTTCACCCACAGACACAGACACTACATTCTGCCAGTGTTTTACTGTCTTTCTGGGGTCATTACTTTGAATCACATTATATTGTAGTTTGTTAAATCTTAAGCCAGGGTTGTAAAACTCAGGTCCTTGAGAGCTATCCACTCCAGCTTCGATGGGCTATCAGTAAACAATTGACTGTTTAAAGTAGGTTCAATTGGGTTTTGTATGGAACACAAACCTGAGGGAACGATTCTCGTTGGGTACCCCTACTTAAGGCCAGAGAAACACAAGCAATTTTCTCAACTGGAGCTGTCAACATATTTTCGATTAGCAGTCGAGTTACTAGAATAGTTCACTGCTCTATTTTAAGCAATTCAGTTGACAATTTTATCTATGTGTCTGTGTGTGTTCAGCCAATTATATTGCCTTTTCTAATCGCCTGAATTCCCTCTAAATTTTACTAAGTAGGAAGTATGGCAAATATTTTCGGGAAATCGCCAGTGGAGGTAAAAGACAAACTAAACTGTATTTTGCCTGTTTCTTCGGCACATCCACTCTGTGGTCCAAACTTTTTCGATGTTGACGTCTTCTTAAAAATTATTCCAGTTACTGTAGTCGCTGCTAAAACAGTTTACTGCAAATAATTGTCAATTTTCCAGTGTGCATGTGGCACATTTAGCAACAGCAATTCAGTTTCAATTTTTTGTTATCTAGAATTGACAATAAAAATTGCTTGTGTATCACCGGCCTAAAAGTGAAAGTTGCAGGAAACAACTTTTCCAAGCTAATGTAGGTTTATCAGCAATACCTGAAGTTTTCAGATTGGTCCCCAAAAAGACAAATCAAGTATACACATGTTTGTGTACCTATCGGAGGGAAGGCCTAGTCATATTGTATGAAGGTATATTCATATTTCTATAAACAAGCACTGAATAACATCTATTTGCATAATTTATGCATCACTTTCAGTTTTTCATGAACAATTCAGTGTAAATAATTCAAACCTGTATATACAATAGATTTGTTTATACGTTTCCTATTGCCTTTGCTCACTCAATCTCATTTTGCTATTCTAGAGATACCTGACGAGAAGGAGGAGATGACTTCCAACTCCCCTTCCAAGGAGAACAAGAAGGAGTCGTCCCTGAAGAAGAGCCGCATCCTGCTGGGCAAGACCGGGGTCATCAAGGATGAGCCGCAGCAGGTCAGTGTCTGGGAAGCAGGACAACACCAAGCATCTCATCTTTAACTTCCTTTACAAACTGTTTTCTTTACAAGTTAATTTCTTTTTATTTACTGTTGTGATCATGATTTTGATTATTGTAAATGTATATTTTGGTAATTAAAGATCTGAGGTTCATAATGGTCATGACAATAAAACTAACTATTCACACATCCAGAAATATAAATAAGTGGATGCAGTGAAAGATTTTTTGTTTGGTTTGCCTGTATTTTTGTAACCCAGTCTTGTTGCTGCCTTACAGTAGACGCTTCTATCACCTTATTGAATGACCAAGGCAACTTGCACCCCTTTTTCTCTCTCCCTCTCTTCCCAGAACATGTCTCAGCCAGAGGTGAAGGACCCCTGGAACCTCTCCAATGATGAGTTCTATTACCCCAAACAGCAGGGCCTGCGGGGCACTTTCGGAGGCAACATCATCCAGGTACAGTTTACAGAGCTTGTGTCTTGAAATCAGAATGCATTAACTTACATCAATTTGCAATGAGGTCCCGGATTTAATTGAAATAAGGTTCTAAACTAGTTTTCGGGTAAGTTAAACTCCCTACAAATGACTTTTTGCTTCATTTTCATCTCCAGCACTCTATCCCTGCAGTGGAGCTCCGACAGCCCTTCTTCCCTACCCACATGGGACCCATGAAGCTGCGTCTGTTTCACCGGTCATCCCTGAAGAAATACTCGTTTGGAGTGCTATCCCAGCCTGGGCCACATTCTGTCCAGTCCCTCCTCAAACACATCAAGAAGAAAGCCAAGGTACTGTATGGGTGGAGGGCACGGCTACTCCATACATATGCAATGTGCTTTATACAGTTGCACCACATCGGGCAGTTGCAAAATCAGTAGATGTATATATTAGGCCCAGCATTGACAAGGAAGCATGTTGAAAAGTTAAAGAAAATATTGCATTAACTGGTTCCACTGTTAAAATTCTACAACCATGATTTGTTGGCATAAATATCAAGAACATTTACAGTTTAAGCAAGTGTCAGTTCCAGTAGGGAGTTGGTAACTTGCATAGTCACATGATCCTTGTCAAGGAAATGCTTCTGGAAAGCATTTCCCAAAGTAGAAGATGAGATCCACGCTGCTTTTTCATAGGAGGCATTGCATCTTGAAACATGTTGTCCTATGTAAAGTTTTGCTTTATAAAACATGCATGAGAGTTCAAACAATCACTGCTAAGGATGCATCCAAATTCCAGTACATCATATCTATTATAGATTTTACCCCATGTATAACATATGATAGGGTTGAATTTATAGTTACCAAAAACACCATGGCTGCATTCTTGCTAGATTGTCTGTTTCATTATTCCCATTCCCATTGTTGTGTCTCTCGTGGAGTACAGGTGCGGGAGCAGGAGAGGCAGGCCTCGGGTGGAGGGGACATGTTCTTCATGCGCACGGCTCAGGACCTGACTGGTAAAGACGGGGACCTGATCCTGGCTGAGTACAGTGAAGAGTACCCACCTCTCATGATGCAGGTCGGCATGGCATCCAAGATCAAAAACTACTACAAACGGGTACGTTCTGCAACATGACTTAGTTCAAAGTGATTTGAGTTCAGTATATTTGAGACAGCCGCTGACATAGGACTTGTTGACATTTGCAACACTTGACATTTGGACTTTGAGTAAATGTCCTTTAAAAAGAACATATCCGGTCTGTTTTTGTATGTCAACTTAGATTGAATGTTCAGTTTAGCTCAGAGAATTTTCAGTAAGTCCACTTGGCTATTATTAAGAACCAAGCTTTGAAAATCAGGCCCAAATAGTGCCAACACATGCTGCTTGTTCTGTAAATTATTGATTTGCAATCTTATTAACCAGTTTTGAGAACATCACTCGGGAACCAAAATGCAGAAAAAAAGATACTGTTTTTCTCAGTGCAGGTTGCATGTTTGTACAGTATTGCAGGTGAATTATAACTAGAATAGGTGTGTTTTGCAATACAATACATGGTTTAGACAGTGTTTTTTGCTGTTTTGAAATAGTGATCTTAATTTTCTTTTCAACAGAAACCTGGGAAGGACCCAGGAGCACCAGACTGTAAATATGGAGAGACCGTCTACTGCCACACTTCTCCCTTTCTGGGATCACTTCATCCAGGACAGTTGCTGCAGGTAGGTAGGAATGAAAATGGGTGGGACGGGACGGGGTGGAACTGTGAAGAACATTTCAGAAAATCCAGCTTCCGCTTGCCTGTGACCAGTAGTAATGAAAATCCAGGTGACAGGTGAGGCAGGCTGGGTGTAAATCTTTAAGTGCAGCATACTTAACATGGTTAAAAGATCATTTGAATTATGCTGAGCTGCAACATTCTGATTTTAAGAATTCCCCTCTTTGTTGGTTTTATGTGTTTCACAAAGAGTAAAGCATACCATGATAAATTCTGTCCCTAATTAAATTTCTATTATTTTCCTTGCAGGCCTTTGAGAATAACCTTTTCCGTGTCCCCATATACCTACACAAGATGCCAGAGACTGACTTTCTGGTGATCCGGACGCGACAGGGCTACTACATCCGGGAGCTGGTGGACATTTTTGTGGTGGGGCAGCAGTGCCCACTGTATGAGGTGCCCGGGCCCAACTCCAAACGGGCCAACACACACATCCGAGACTTCCTGCAGGTGACCTCTTTGTAGATTTCAGTCAGCTCTTGAAGTGGGGTTGTAAATTCTTAGCCCAAAAAATAACTCAACTGCTCCTCCTGCTGGCACAGTTAATGATATAGCACCTCTTAAATATCATATGACCCATAGGATTCTCACACCCACTTCTTCTTTGCAGGTCTTTATTTATCGTCTCTTCTGGAAGAGTAAAGACCGGCCACGTCGAATCCGAATGGAGGACATAAAGAAGGCGTTTCCATCACATTCTGAAAGCAGCATAAGGAAAAGGCTAAAACTGTGTGCAGATTTTAAACGGACAGGTACTGTCTTTTTCCCTGACCATTCACTAATTCATTAATTTGTTCAAAGATATCTCATGTCCATTGGACAAATGTTTCACCTCATGTCTTCATCAGTGTTATAGTTATTAAGGTGTAACTTAAAAGAAACAAACTAGACTGGTGTGAAATGTCTTGATTACTCTAACCAGTAATTGGGTAACCTCTTTGTTTTGCACTCCGCAGGTATGGATTCTAACTGGTGGGTCCTGAAGCCGGATTTCCGCTTGCCCACAGAGGAGGAGATCCGAGCCATGGTCTCCCCAGAACAGTGCTGCGCCTACTACAGCATGCTGGTGGCAGAGCAGAGACTCAAGGTAAAGCTTGCTTTGGGTCTGTTTGGGTTAGGTTCTGTGAAATTGGTTAAAATATCACAGTTTATTTGGATGGTTACATTTTATGGTGGCAGTGTAGCTCGTTTTGATTGATTGAATCATGTAATATTCTCTTCTCACACAGGACGCTGGATATGGAGAGAAATCTTTTTTCGCTCCTGAGGAGGAAAATGAGGAAGACTTCCAGATGAAGATCGATGATGAGGTATATAAATGATTGTTAAATAGGAATACCCAGGCTTGCAATAGAACTTAGAAATACATTTTGTGGAAAACAAGTAAATCAAGAAATAATGAAATAAAAAAAAATGGGTTGTCTAAATGTAAATGTGAAAATGGATTTCTGCTGTCTCTTGCAGGTGCGGACAGCTCCCTGGAACACCACGCGTGCCTTCATAGCAGCGATGAAGGGGAAATGCCTGCTGGAGGTGACGGGGGTGGCTGACCCCACTGGCTGCGGGGAAGGGTTCTCCTATGTTAAAGTTCCAAACAAACCCACACAGCAGAAGGTGGGTTAACTGGGATTTTAAAAAAAATTCCAGGGAATTGCATCAGGGGAAAAGGGTAATGGGGTCTTGACATATCCCAGGAACTGAGGATCGTTTTCGTTTTTTCAGGATGACAGGGAGCCACAGCCAGCGAAGAAGACTGTGACTGGAACAGATGCTGATCTGAGACGCCTGTCCCTTAAAAATGCCAAACAGCTGCTGCGCAAATTCGGGGTTCCAGAAGAAGAGGTAACCTGCTCAAGAATGCAGTGTTTGTTTGTTTTTTTTGTTTTGTTTTTTTTTTAAATTAAAAACAAAACCTTTTTTTTTTTTTAAGAAATTGCCATATTGAATTGTGAACTATCAATAGATTGTGACAAACTTGACAATTGTTTAATCTACCACTAGTTTGTGGAGTTCTTGCAGAGATTTCTGTATTGGAGGAGGAGGCTAATTAGGGGTTATATATGTACTGTGGAAAGGGCTTTATTGCTGGAATAACAGGTTTGTGGGATGGGGACTGGTTAGTGAGGGGTATAGAACTGTTTAAGGAGCCCTGTTGCAAGGGTTATAGGGCTGTTTTGGTTGATTTCTGAGGCTAACAGTCGCTCTATCCCCCAGATTAAGAAGCTGTCCCGTTGGGAGGTGATAGACGTTGTTAGGACAATGTCAACAGAGCAGGCTCGCTCGGGGGAGGGCCCCATGAGTAAATTTGCAAGAGGGTCACGCTTTTCTGTTGCTGAACACCAGGAGAGATATAAAGAGGAGTGCCAGAGGATCTTTGACCTGCAGAACAAGTAGGTGGTGTGTGAGGGTTGGAGGGGAGGGAGGAGACTACAATATTAAAAAAAAAAGAGATAGTTTCTTGGAAACATTAATTTTCTTAAGAATCAAGGTGCTAAATGGAGTTTATTTGGATCAGTTAGGACAATGTGACGTAATTAGAAATATAGCAAGACAAATGTATGTTTGGTAGAGACATTGGGAGTTATTTTGTTTTAATCGGAATCTTATCCATTTACTTTTTGCAGTGAACTTCAGCAGTGTCTTATGCTTTGTGGTCTGCAGTGGCTATCCCCACTAAATGTTTGTGTCCCCTTACCTCAGGGTATTGGAATCCGCAGAGATTCTGTCGACAGACACAGACAGTAGCTCCGCGGAGGACAGTGATTTCGAGGAGATGGGGAAGAACATTGAGAACATGCTGCAAAACAAGAAGACAAGCTCCCAGCTGTCTCGGGAGAGAGAGGAGCAGGAGAGAAAGGAGCTGCACAGGATGCTGATGGGGGAGGACAGCGGCCCAGAGAGGGACAAGGGCAGGAAGGGCAGGAGAGACCACAAGGGCTTCTGTGAGTGTCTCTTACTTTCCTAACAACTAAACCAAGATGCTCTACTCTGTTACATTAGAAGATTCAAAGACTTCAAAGAACAGCAGGAGTTTTAAGCCTGGTGTTCTGCTTTATTAACAATATACAGGACAAAATCCCAGAGATCGACATGTCATAGCTCTATGGATCTGTGTTGCCAAAATATCTAAATTATAATAGTTTTATATGTTTGTAAAAATAGAAGTTAGGACAATTTGGTAAGTGTGACATACAGGGCAGTCAGACAGATATTATCAGTAACCTGTGCTAAAGAATGTACTTGGCTTAACATAAACTGAAACAGTATGTGACAAATTTTCAATGTGTGAAAGACAGAGATGATACACACTATATCTAATTCCCTTGGTGATAAGTCAGTTTAGATTTCTTAAAAAGTCACTCTGTTAAAAATTAACTTCCTATTTGCCCCTTCAGCCAGTGCACTCTCAACTGGCTCCCACAAGGATGATGATGCTTCCTCTGTTACCAGCCTCAACTCCTCAGCTACAGGCCGGCGCCTGAAAATCTACCGCACGTTCCGCGATGAGGACGGGAAGGAGTATGTGCGCTGCGAGACTGTCCGGAAACCTTCCGTCATCGATGCCTACACCCGGATACGAACCACCAAAGACGAGGATTTCATGTGAGTGTCGCTGGCAGTGGATGAGCCAGACACATGCCATCATGTCTCTGATAATATAACGTCTCCCCCCTTTCCGTGTCGCAGTCGGAAGTTCGCCCTGTTTGACGAGCAGCACCGGGAGGAGATGAGGAAGGAGCGTCGGCGCATTCAAGAGCAGCTGCGTCGACTGAAACGGAACCAGGAGAAGGACAAGATGAAGGGACCACCCGAGAAAAAAGCCAAGAAGATGAAGGAACGGCCAGACCTTAAGGTAAAATATTAGAGAAAATGAAAGTTGCTTCTTCTGCTGTAGCCAAACCATATTCAGAGGTTTCAACAGCGTCACTGGTATTTTTCTTTTACAATTGCACAGTCTATTTTCACACCATTGTGCCTTCAGGTCTTTGTGCATTGAAATAATACTCTTTTTTTCTGAGCCCCTCCCAAACTTGTTACTGTGCTTTATAACAGTTGCAAATGCTGTTTATTTGATTTTAAGTGCTTTGCGTCTTTGTTAACCCTTCTTCCCATCCCCACAGCTGAAGTGTGGCGCCTGTGGTGCCATTGGTCACATGAGAACTAATAAGTTCTGCCCGCTGTATTACCAAACCAACGCTCCGCCCTCTAACCCGGTTGCCATGACTGAGGAGCAGGAGGAGGAGCTGGAGAAGACAGTGATCCATAACGATAACGAGGAGCTAATCAAAGTGGAGGGGACCAAGATTGTGCTGGGCAAGCAGCTCATCGAGAGGTAGGGGGCCTTGCTATTCCATTAGCAAGGCAAGGTAGAGATTAATGTGCATCCATTCTCAAGGGCTCTCAATTCCTGGGGTGGGCAGTTCTGTTATTCTTACCCTTGTATTTCCTGTATCTGTTGAACAGTATTTTCAGGAATTAAGGTTTGGGCTAATTATGCCAGAAGTGCATGCTGCAGTGAGAAATACTCGGCAATTTATGTAGAGAATTATGTGGAAGGGGGTAATTTGAATTAAGAGGTAGGATAGGGAATGATAAGTGGACAAATATATATGGTTGGGAAAGTCATCACAATATTACATGTTAAGAATTCATTTAAATAAGTGGGTACTTGAATAGGTAAAGAAATAGGCAGGGTCAGAACAGTAGCTTATTCACCAACTCCTCTACTCCACAGTGCGGATGAGGTGCGAAGGAAGTCCCTGGTCCTGAAGTTCCCTAAACAGCAGCTCCCCCCAAAGAAGAAGCGTCGTGTGGGAACAACCGTGCACTGCGACTACCTGAACGTGAGAGCAGAGTGTACCCCAGAATATCAGGGATAGTGTATCCCGTAATATTAATTATCATGTGGCTTTTACAGGCATTCCATGAAAATGGAACAATTGTTACACTGATCAGTATTATCAGACTAGCCTAAGATTATTGTGGGGATAGGTCTATCCTAATACACAGAAGTTTGATCATCAAAATCTTGGGCTTGCCAGTTGATTGATAAGGGTGACTTACCCAATGTAACATGCACAAAATGCCCTTCATACCCTGATAACTGTAACAGAACAGTCAAAGATATCGGAGTGCTCTAAGATAATACTGTGTAACACAATACTAAAGTTGTACTTGGAAACCTTTTTTTTTAACCTGATATTTAGTCTCTAACATGGCTCTTTATTGTAAGATTATGCACTGACCCACTGTGTTTGTACCCCACAGCGGCCACACAAATCAATCCACCGGCGCAGGACTGACCCCATGGTGACCCTCTCCTCCATCCTCGAAGGGATCATTAACGACATGCGGGACCACCCAAACGTAAGACTTCCAGCCAGTTTAAACAAAAATAGATTTTAGATTATAATGCGTTCAAAATTGCTCAGTCTTGGGAACAGTTCTCATTATCTTTTCACAGAGTGGGGTGATTTAAGTAAAATTAAATCCATTCTACAGCGTTGGTTATAATAATGGTTATGAAATGCAGGGGTGGGCAATGTAAAAATCATGTGGGCAGTTCAACTGCACTAATAGTAATTTATAAACCAACAAAAAAACTTTTCTAGTTTAAATAGGAATTAGAAACTGCAGGATCAAAAAAGAAAACATGACATTTATTTACTGGTAACATAAATGTGCAGGCAGGTGTTTTTGTTTGTTTGGTGAATAAGCTTAAAGTAATAATTGTTACCAAGTACTGTTTTAAATCGGATCAGTTCAATATTTTAATTGTTTTAGTTGAAAACAGTGTATTATGTCTGTCAGTGTGGCTCTTCATGTCCTACATCTGACCCTCCCAGTCTTCCATATTCCCTGTGTGTTCTCTCCCGGATTCCCATTCTCCATGTATATTCCCTCCCCAGTCCCGGCTCTCTGACGTCCCCTCTGCTTGCCGTTCCCAGACCTATCCCTTTCACACCCCGGTCAATGCCAAGGTGGTGAAGGATTATTACAAAATCATCACGCGGCCCATGGACCTGCAGACTTTGCGGGAGAATGTCCGCAAGCGCATGTACCCGTCACGGGAAGAATTCCGTGAGAACGTGGAGCTCATTGTGAAAAACAGTGCCACCTACAACGGTAAGCTGGGGAATATGGGGCGCTGCTGCGTGATGGCACAGCAACATGGAAACACAGCAAACAATGCAATGGAGGGCCAAGTTTGCATAATCCAGTCTACAAACAAGTTTGGTCTAAACATTATCAAACATACCACAAATATGTTGAAGTTTGCTTATGTTTTATTGTATTTCTTTAGAGCAGCCTTCTCTCTAGACCATATGTATTGGACAGTCTTTTCCAATTAGAACAATACTTAATACATGATGTACCAACCTGCTTTAGTGTATGTCTGGAGTGGGTGAATGACAAGAGAGTTAAATATTTGATCTGAAAGGGACACACAAGTCTACTCTCGTGTTATAGATATTTCAAGACAACTTTTTATATGCGTGAAAATCTGAACTAAGCAAAGTGAGGCACCTAACTAAGGGTAGGAGATCCATAGAGCAATTCTTGATGAGGAATGTGACAGTACTGTATGTGACTCTTATCTTTCTAATAGTTGTTAGTTGCTAGTCCTTATAGTTTTTATATAGCTGTTTGTGTGTGTTTGTGGAATGCATGGAGCTATTCCCTGAACAGTATGTCCTTTCTGTTGCAGGTGCGAAGCATCCTCTGACCCAGATTGCACAGTGCATGCTCGATCTCTGTGACGAGAAGCTGAAGGAGGTCAGTCTGCAGGGATCTTGTGAATCATCCCAACACTGGAGATTTTCAAGACACTTACTACATATTTTAATGAGCACACACCTCTATATTGGAAACCTTGATTCCACTTTTTAAAAAGGGTTAGGTAGTTGAAGTCATTCTTCAATGGTGTTTCCGTGCACTGTTTAATAAACTCTGCAGAGTCCATGCAACTAAAGCTACAAAATCCCAATGTTGTGGATGACATTTTCATTAACACTAGAATCCGTGACAGGTACTAATAATCTTTTCTCTCCACCCCAATAGAAAGAGGATAGGCTAGTGCGGCTCGAGAAGGCTATTAATCCTTTGCTGGATGATGACGACCAAGTTGCCTTCTCCTTCATCCTTGACAACATTGTCACTCAGAAAATGATGGCGGTGCCTGATGTGAGTCCTTGATTTATTAGATGTGACAGAAATGTATCTGATTGCAGTTGGTAGAACACCGCTCTCTGTGGTTCTGGTAATCTCATCCAGTACCAATGTTGCACATTTCTGTACAGAACAATGATCTTTTAATGATACATTGGTACAGTGATCTGAAAGCATTGGTGTTGACTTCAGGCATTACTACACAATTTAGTTTACTTTTGTATTCTGATTGTTTACCACAGCATCTTACTTACCTGCTCTGTGGTACAATTATGGATAACATGTCTTTTTAATATTTATCTGCTCTAGTCATGGCCATTCCACCATCCAGTGAATAAGAAGTTTGTTCCAGATTATTACAAAGTGATTGTAAGCCCCATGGACCTGGAGAACATCCGAAAGGTAACAGCTAGTGGAGTTCATTGTATCCCCGTGAATCGTTCCACCAGAAGTACAAGAACCTGTTGAAATTAGGCAACTGATGTATTCTGTGTTTTTTTTTTTCTTTTTTCTTGTAGAATATTTCTAAACACAAATACCAGCACCGAGAAGCTTTTCTGTACGATGTGAGCTTGATTCATACAAATAGTGTGAAGTATAATGGTGAGTTTAAAAAATGTGTGGGTTGGGGTGAGGGGGATTTATGGATGTTCTCAACGAGCAACGTGCACACAGAGACACACACTTAAAGCATACTTTCCAATTCCATTTATTACAGATAAGAGACCGTGTAAGTTATGTTAAGACTACAAGTGCTAGTGTAGTGGCATTATGGGGCAATTGGGAGCCATGCTTACACTACCATTCTGCAGTATAAAATATTGCCTTTTAACAAGGGAGCACTGTATCTTGTCTCTGTGATTAAAATGCCTTTTTTGCCTCGGTGTGGAGTCCAGTTAAATAGAATAAATACAAACCCTTTCCTGTCTCTGCCAGGCCCTGACAGTCTCTACACCAAAACAGCTGAGGACATTGTCACTGTCTGCAAACAGACCCTGGCAGAGGTAAGGAACGTATCCATGCACAATAATGTTCAGCCCCCCCAGGTGTTTCCCTCACACTAACAGTGCATTCTGTCTTCCTCTTCAGTATGATGAGCACCTCACTCAGCTGGAGAAGGACATTTCCACAGCCAAGGAGGCAGCTCTGGATGCTGCAGACTTAGAAAGCCTTGACCCCATGACACCCGGGCCCTACACGCCACAGGTAACCTCTACACCCCAATACTGTACCACACATTGAATCAAAAAAGGATCGATCATTTAAACATGTTAACCCTCTAGTGTGCAATGTTTTACAGCGCTAATAAGAGTAATTATTAAAATCCTATGTTTTGAAAATGTGATGGAAGTAAACGTTTTCTGATCAATTGATCTTTAAAAATAAAACAATATTAGACTAATGTGAGCATGAATAGAGATTTTTCTCAATATCTTCACTAAAATACTTGTTTGGAAGATTTTCATATGAACCTAGAAATAAACAGTAGATATCGCTTCATAAAAAGCAAGTCATGGCTCAACAAATTTAGAGGAATCCTTGTTATATACAAGGTTACAGGTATAGCATTCTATATAAAAGTCATTGAGTATTTTATTCAGAGATGTTTCCTCCCGAAGTTTTATCTTTAATCTGAAATGATCACTTTCGTAACTTTTATTTGAAATGTTTCTGTTCTTAAACTTTCCTATTATAAAGGACTGTGTGGTTCTTCCTCTCTGTTCCTGAGTGTATTGGTTATGACAGGAACGCCCCCTTTGTTAGGCTACTTGAAAAGCTGCACTTCAGTGACAAAGTCTGTCCCATTTCTCCATACAGCCCCTTGACCTGTATGACACCACCTCCCTCAGCATGACCAGAGATAGCAGCCTATATCTGGATGACAGCAACCTGTCTGCAATGGACACACCGACAACCACACCTGAGAAGAGAGGACTGCAGGTGAGATGCCTTCCCAAAGCCTGGAGCAGTTGGCAGTCGCTACATGCGGAGACATAATGCTGCCCAGGTTAGAGTAGGGCAGGGATCAAATCCAGGTACAGGCTCAGGTCTATAAAACCCAAAGGGCCTTGACCAGGTCTCAGAGTGAGAAAAGTAACTTTACAGCCACACTGGGGGTGGAAGTTAGGGTTATGTTTTTTCTCTGTATTTGCTGAGTTGCTTCCTACCCCTCCCCCTTTTTTTTCCTCTCCTTCACTCTTGCTAACTCTCTACGGCTTGCAATCCTTCTGTGTGTCTCACACTCCTTCGCTCTCACAGATGCGTCACGGACGTGGCCGGCATGGCGGGGAGGAGTCCGACGTGGATATCGAAGGATATGAAGAGGAAGACGATGGCAAACCAAAGACTCCTGCACCTGTAAGAGAGGACCTCTATTGGGCAGGGGGTGTCATGTTTTCATTTCTCTCTTTAGACTTTCACTCCCAGTTTGTATTTTGAGGCCTGGTACCCTAGATTTCTATATTGTAAGAATAGTCGAGGAGTAATTAAGATAAGAATTCCATTTGGAATCCGTCCCCAAAGGGAATGTGGTGGGATGGTCCTGTGCTGATGGCTCTTCTTTGCTCTGTCCCTCAGGAGGTGGATGATGGTGAGGGGGATCTGGGCGATGACGATGAAGAGGAAGGGTCTTTGCGGCCGCCCCAAGCCAGTGTGCTTTACCAGGATCTGCTCATGTCTGAAGGAGAGGACGATGATGATGCCAGCGATGAAGAAGGAGACAACCCCTTCTCCTGTAAGTATCCAGTCTGCTTCTCGCTGTCTGCGCAGAATATATAATTTGTTTATTAATTTTATTGTATTTAAACCTTTTGTTTGATATTTTTTCAACTCAAAGCTTCATCACAGTGTGTTCTCAAAGTAATACAGCAATGGTGGTGCCAGTATTAATTGAGTAATTTTTAGCTATATCGTAAGACACAGTTTGGATGAAAGCAGTCTCTTCTTTATCGCAAGCTCTTAGTACCTTGCATGAATTGTAACCTCTGATTTAGATGGCTTGATGGTTATATCTTCAGAATTGCCTGCCCAAATTTGATTTAATCTTTGCATGGACATTTATGCAAGAGGTTATTCCACATACTTCATTGGCTGAGATACTAGTCTGTCTTGGGGAAAAATATTTGAAATAATGCATGAGCTTGTGGGTCATGGTGATTGTACAGCAACAGTGGAGTGAAAGTTGATGCAGTAGTGTGGTGGTGGTAATGCAATTGTGTCCTCAGCAATCCACCTGAGTGAGAGTGGCAGTGACTCTGACCTGGAGTCAAGCAGCATCAGGCCAAAGCAGCTGCATGTCCACCAAGAGAACACCATGCTGGGGCTGGATAATGATGAGAGCATGATGTCCTACTGAGGGGATGGAGCAGAGCCATCACAGCTGGAGGACAGCAACGTCAGGTAAGGAAAGGGGCAACATGGGACCCAGGTTAATAACAGGTAGTAGAGGTCGCGGTAGCTAAAATTTTGCCTCAGTAGGCACAAAATAAGCCATTGGATGGAAAAATATTTTGTCTTGCATTCACAGGATGCACAGAATGGGACATGGATGTCAACATGCATATTTGTGGTAATCTATTACACTGCAGCAAAATAGATGTAAAATACCTGTTTAAAAAAAAAACTGTTCTGGAATGTAACTGCCATGATAAATGTACACTCCAGTCCTGTAGGTGGCAGTAATAAGCCTCGTATTTGGCTTATGCAGCAATATTAAGAAGGATATTTACTTTTAGACGTTTCTGGCGCCAGATCAGTGTCTGTGACTATATAGTTATTTTGCTATGCAGTCAGCTTACAGGTACAATTAATGAATTGGGCCAATTAAGCTTCTAATAAGCACTTAATTGGTCCAATTAAGTAATTTAGGGTACAGTTGGAACAGAAACCAGGAGGGACACCAGCCCTCCAGGACCAGGATTGGACACCCCTGGTGTAGAGGGTGCCGCTGATGTATCACAAACCCGTGACAGGCTTAAAGATGCTATCAAGTAGAAAGAAAGACTCATCGGTGGTAATGCAATGCAATCCCACCTGTGGGGAAATCCTGATACTGACATGAATTCCAATATTCTGGTGCTACAAACCAAATATAGCTCTACCCTGATGAATGGTACTTTAGTTGTCAAAATGAAAGATGTTTCTTATAATGAGTATGGGGTGAGAAAGAGTTAATGCATGCCGAATAAACTAATAATAATAACTTTTACAACTTATCACTGCTTACAAATGACTTTTCAAACACAATTGTTTTAACTTGTAAGATCTTCTAGTTTCCCATCAGCATGTCAGACCCTCTCAACCGCCACTATTGAGCTTTTATTTTGAATATGCGATGAGCAGGTTAAGAGGTGATGCGCCAGTCTAAGGAATCTTTTGAATGTTCCTAGTGTTTTAAATGCTTGATGAACCTCTTCCCCTCTTTCCCTCTCAGCTACGGGAGTTACGAGGATGTGGATTTGCGGTCTCATAACCGAGCCCAGAGTTTCAGCAGTGCAGGTGGGTATGGTCTCAGTGAGGAAGAGGAGGACGAGGAAGAAGCCGAGGAAGAGGCGGCGAGGCAGCACCGTGGACCCAGTGTCCTCACTCGAGTGCAGCTGAGCGAGGATGAGGAGGACAGTGAGGACTTCCGCTCCATTGGGGTGGACAGCGACGTGGACTCTGACCCCTAGGGAGTGTCCACAGAACACACACAACCACAGCTAAACAACACAACAAAACTTCTTCACAAGACAACTGTTTTTGGTACACCATATACACTGTTGAAGTTGCATGTTTTCATACTCAAGAAAGGTGTATTTTCTTCATTATACCAAATGTTAGCTTGTGTCTTGAATTCAGTATCACCTGCTGATTTGATCTCAAACTTAGTGAAATAAACCAGACGGCATGGTCTTGCAGTTGTGGCTGAAGACTGTGAAGCAGGACAAAAGATCCAGGTTTGGTTTCCCAGTCTTAAGTGACCCTGAGAGGAAGTGATGGTTAAGTTACTTGATCTCTCTGTGTACCTTTTTTTTCACAAACAAGGCTTAAAACTGGACTGAAACTGACACATTAATTATACTCCTGTTGAAAGTCTGGAATTTCAGAATTCGGCGGTGTAAAGTCCACTTGCAAAATGATCAGGTGCTAGTAATTTGGCCAAATGCTAAATGGTTAACGAAGTCTAATTGATTAACTGCTGGAAGAGGTTCACCGGGATCATGTGAGACTATTTACTGGCTGGAAACTCTGGTAATAAATGTTTTGTGTTTGGAGCACAGTTTAGAGGGGACTAATTGCCACTTTGAAGCATGGTGATCATCATTAAAGTGGGTTGCCCTTCATACATCGCAAAGTGTCGTTGACCAAAAGTGACTTCAGCATCACCTTGTACATTGAAAATGTAATGGCAACAAGGCTGTGGCATGGGCAGTAGAACAATTATGGTGTGATAAGTAAACAAGAGTTAATCTTGTACCTATAGGTTTAGAAGTCGGCACTGGACAGGAGCATTTGCAAATGGCTGAACCAGGGGCTTTGGGGCTCCTGTACAGCCATCACACCACACTGCCACAAAAAGCTAGCTGGGCTAAACCAGAGCTATTAAAGCCACAAAGTATAGCATTATACTTTTTTTTTTTTTAAGATGATGTCCTTTGCATAACTGTCTCATAGACAGTAGTAACATTTTTGTATTGAAACCTAAAATTATAAAAGCTGTCACAATTGTATAATGTAGATTATCTTTGTCCCACGACAGTCCAACTTCTGTTCTGTACATTTATGTATGTCTATTTAACTTTTCTATTGCAGTTCGATCAGTGTTTTAAGAAGGGTTATAAAGGTGAATAATCATTTGTATGTAAATAGTATGCAGTTGTGTTCAGGTTTGAATATAAATGCATTTAATAAAACAATAAGACCAAGCTCTTCGTCATAGCCATAATTAATCATAAATTTAAAACAAAATAATTATTCAGCTTAGTTATCTGTTAGCTAATTTATTTATATATATATATACATATACATACACACACACACATACACAGTGTTCAATATTACATTTTTAAAGGTACAGCATCTAAAACATTTACATTTTTCATAACTTTGAATGGAAACTACATCCAGTTGTCTTCCAGAATTACCATTAAAATGTGCATTAACTACCCAAGACACCATATTACTTACCAAATAATGTCTTACTTGGCCCTAATTAATGTAAGGATAATCCAAGGATCTGAACAGAAATCTTAAACCTTACAATTAAGACAATATAGTATACCTTTCCTGACATGCGTCATGGAAAGTTTTTTTTTTTTCTACCAGTAGATGGCGGTAAAGGATAAATATATATTCAGTTTTAAAGAGCTTCTAATGTAATTTTATTTTTTGATGTTTTCCTTGGATTTTATAATGTTTTCAATCATTGAGTGCTTCTGGGTTCTTCTGTTTCAATATTAAGTCATATTGTTTCTCAATTTGTCTTTTTTTTCTTATGAATTATTTTAATGTGTCTACTGCCACAGTGCCCAGACTGCCTTAAAAAGACTCTATATATAAGAGGATTATTTTCTTAATAAATAAATAAATACAGTATTGTGCTGACAGGATCTAGTGTTGCTGATACTGAAGGGGAGGAATTTAGTGACCATCAGACCATTTGATGTTACTACCCAGTAACCTTGGTTATCAGTGCTGAACATGATTGTTTCATTATCACTTACAGTATGACAGTTCTGAAAATGTACTAAATACTGGACCTAATAGAACAAGTGTTGAGAGATTTTTCATAATCCTGCTGCGTGGGGATGGATATATTGTTTTTGAATCTAGTATTCTTTCAAATCCAACAACAGATTGCTGCTTAATCAAATGAAATTCAGCTTGAATTTTGCTTGTAAATACAGGTTTAAATATACTTTCTTTTAGTATGTATATTATTCTAGCTATATAAAGAGAGTACTCCATGAGAGTTTCATAGTGTGCTGTGGTTATTTCACTCGTGAGTCATGAGGTTAGCTATAAACAATCCACTGGACCCCAGTGGAGACTCTAGGGTTATTTGGCTAGTCTCATTCGTGGAATAACTACAGTAGTAAATGTACTGTATATCCCCCTCAGGCTCTGGATCCAAAAATGTGGTCATCAAATTGTTAACTGTATATACAATGATTTGTATATAATGTTGAAATGTAGTTAATTTATTTAGCCTATATTTTATTTACATGTTTTTATTGTATTTGATAATACTAGGATCGTAGGGAATATTCAACTGTGCTTGTAACCATGGAGAAGACATTGGTTACTATCAGGAGCAGGCTGTGCTATTAGTATCCCTCTGTTGCCAGTGGCATATTACTCTGTACTGTATACAACATCATTGTGGCTCCCTCAGGTGTGTGAGGGAGCCTGAAAACACTAAATCAATAGACAGATTCCAGGTTTATAGGAACTGGGAATTAGCAAAAAAGCAGCAAATACCTGCAGTAAGGCCTTGCTGTTTCTCAAGGCACTTCACAGAATGAACTGCATAGGGTCTGCAGTTTTGGAATCCGTGGACTGCAGTCAATGAATTGTGCGTGTTGCTACATTTATCTTTCTTAGTGTAGATAGAAACAGATAGATAAATGAAGATGCACTTGCTGAGTTTTCAGTTCCTGGGCAAACTGTTTAGTGCAAAGAGAAATCAAAACAGGCTCATCTTTCCAAATTCAAATTTAGAAATGTTATCATCATTATTGTTCCTGGCGGCTATTCTATCTCCCTGTGTTTTCACCATACTTTTTCTAACCTGTCTCCCTTAGCTTTCTCTGGTATCTAGGGTTTTACTCAATCAAATGAAATACTGCAACTCAGCACACTTTCCTCTGGCTCAGATCTCTACAACTTGTTCAGAACTTGACTCCCAAGGTTTTGACTTAAACGAAAAGATTTTATGCGTTCATAAAAGCTGACGGACTATAGTGCTGTCCTGACCGCTCCCACGATAACTCCCCCCTCAAGCCGGATCGATTTGAACCAAGGATTTCTTGGTTGGAAGGAATGCCATAACGTCTTCCAGTGCTTTAAGCTGCTTAAATTAACTATATTCACAAAGCATTGATCCGGTATCTCTGCATGTGTTGTTTTGAAGGTGAGAGCACTAATAGGATTGGCTTAGGTGGGTGCATGTGACTGGTGCTGCCTAACACTGTTGTCAAGTGTACACCTCTGGCTACTGTGGTTTATGACTTGTTAGCAACCCTGTAACGGACTTTTCCAATGCCTGTACTTTGAATTAACTGCACGTTAACCATGGTTTTACAATGCTATACCATACTAATCTGCAAATTACCATGCTTGACTGTGCTTTACCAAGCTTTCAGTATGCATTACTACATTGTTGGTTTATCCAGCTATACCGCAGTCATTTTATTTATAGGGAGGGCTTGTGCTGCATTAAACTGCAGCAGTAGGGTAATTGGAAGAGAAGTGATATAAGCAAGTGGAAAGAATTTATTTGGCCATACATTCAAACGGATCGCTACAAACAAACAGCAGCAGCTCATTTGTGTAGCTTAGATTTTTTTTGTCAATATGAGAAAGTCTACAACAGCAATTCGGGAGTTGGACAAGGGAAAGGTGTAGCACATGTTTCTCTTCACGCGCAGCTTCCATCTACAGTAATCGCTTCATAGGCATCCCTTTAATCGATTTATTTTCAACATCAATTGAACTCTTAATTTTTTTAATAATAATAAAAACACTTCAAGCTGTTCTTTTGGTAAAGAATGGTTGTGCAGAGTGGCTCTTTCTCTAAGCAAGATTAAAGATGTTTTCCATCACTAATGCATGCTGCTGTAAAAAAAAAAAATCCTATCCGATTTGAAGCATGCAATCTGTCATGTTGTGTGTCTTTGTGAAAGTGCTACTGCCATAGTGGTGCTTATACAAGCTAAAATATGAAACCATTAACAACATTCTCACAGAAAGCATAGTATACCCAGGTATAACACCATGCACATAGTCGCAAGGTTATAAGTTTAGTAGATTAATATTTTAACCCAATATGTGAGGCGAAAGCATGATCAAGCACTAGAATATTTACTGAAGGCAGTGATCGATTGGCCCAGTACCTCGCCCTTCGGCCTGAAAGGAAACGCACTCTTATGAGAAAAGACTGTCTACAGTTTAATTACCTGCTCCTTGAACTTATTTTCTTGTGCTTCAGCCTCTGTTTTAAAGATCACGTGTGTCAGCCCCACGACAGAGATGAAGGGTTTTGTTAAATAGACTGAAATAAAATAAAACCTTTCTGCTTTGTTACACTCAAATTTATCATTCAAACTTTCATAGAATCCACTATTACTGCATATATTGGTGTGTGACAATAGCTGAGATATCACACCCAAAAAGTGCCTGACAGCAAACCTCACTTAGAGACCGCCTTACAATTGAGGCTTCTTTTTATACAGCCCTGATTTGCTCCTATTTAGTATTAAGGCTGCCATCTCCGGTTCTAAATGTTTCAAATCACTGTTCAATTACCTCTCTAGTAACCTGGGATGCAACATTTATGAAACTGCAGCATCCAAATACCTAATAACTTCTTGACAAACCCTTGTGTCTGTCTCAACTGAAACTATATTTAATTACAGTGGGAACACATTGATATTCTGTAAAGAGAGCTATTAATCTTCCTGCCTGTCCTTCACAATCCTTTAGGTTTTGAAATATGCTTAAACAGTTTCTTTGTTCCCTGGTTTCTAATTATGCGAGCCTGAGTTTCTTAAGGGTGCAGCAATTACAGTTTTATTTCAATTGACAGCAAAGAAATTCCATTATGAAATCTCAGGTGGCTTTTGTAATCCAGGAATTGGGTGTTCTGTTAGGAAAGGAATATCCTTACATGTTCAGAAAACTAAATGACTGCCTGAAGTTCAAAAGAACCATAAGAAATGTATTAGAAATTTTAAAATTGGTACGCTCTAAATTTAGAAAACTGCTGCTTTCTGGTATCTTACCATTTCGGAGTCTCTTCCAACATCTTTAAGAGGGGTAAACAGTTGGCGTTCTACAAATTGCTTTGCCATTCCTCAGAGCAGCTTCTTCCTGGAAACCCATGCTTCTTTCTCACTGACACACAACTTGCTTGAGTCTCCGATGAGGAGCACCAGGTGCTCTCTGCACCTGTCAAGTACGTTAGTGAATTTGTAGGACGAGGGTGGACCAAATTTTGACTGCACCACACCCTAATCACAGCAGGTCGAATGAACCCTAGTTCAGTTTACAAGCACTCGTATCCCAACACCATACATGGACACTCCAATTGCTAGTACATTACTTTCATTAAGTCCCAGTATCAACCCTGATAAGAATGTTACTTTACACCTCTTCAATCCCCACACACTGGTTAAGGTTTAAATGTGATGGACCTTACCATTACAAGCAATGGAAACAGAACTGGAACTAACATTGCACAGTGCCTTGATATCACAGCACACTGGTAGTTCCAATGGATTACCTGTGTATCATGGTTCTTACCATTACAATACCATTGGTATACAAATATATGAAGATGGGACCACGCTGGTACCATTATAACAATGACTCATACCATTGTAGAGGTCTTTGTGCTACCACTGCTTCTTAGCACATAACTGCCTTGTCACTGAAGACTGTGTGGCCGGTATAAGCATGGTTTTACTTTACCATTCATGTGCTTTACCACACTTTACTACACTTTGTTTACCTTTTACCCTGGTTTACTGCAGTACATTTTTATAAAGTTTACATTAACAAAGTAAGAGATAAACCTAGGAATTATGACCAAAAACCACGGCAACAGAAAATAAATATAATATCCATTAATCTTTTCTTGTCTTCTATTATGGGATGTATAGTAGACCATGCATTTTTTGGCTTATAACAAATTTTAGAACATTACTTGTGCCTTAAATAGAGTTAACGGTTTGAAATCCTGTTTCCTGTCAATTTTCACCTTGTTAAAACATAGTGTGACCGCCTTCTCACATCCTCCGTATAGGAGGAAAATCTGGGACGTGCTAAAATAACAAATACATTTTCATGAAAGAACACCCGCCACAACTAAATAGTACCAGTTACATGTTAAAGAAGGATTATGGATTACGTAATATAATTGTGTTAATTCTGTATAATGCTCATCTTTCAAGCTTCTTATGTTACCAGTACGGAAAAAGAAACAAACAACACATACAGTTCCCGAGAACCAATCCTGTTTCTTTCATAACTTGTCATGCATGTTTGTTTCAGAATTGTTTTAAGTTTCTTACAGCTGCTTAATACGAGTCAGAGAAAATACATGAAGTCTCACGTATTTATACACAGTGCCTAAGTGCAACATTGCAGTCCCCAAGAAAGCATCTTAAACACTGTCTTATAGTTTTCCCTCAGAATGACTACCATATATCTATCAATAAGTAAAATACTAACCAATTATTCTTGCAGTTGTCAGGAATAACTAAAACCAAATAATTGATTCTGGGATTGTCTGCCACTGATAATACATTATATATAAGGCCAGAGGAGTGTGTTTTACATGTCATACAAGGGGTGAGCATAATACAAGGGATGTTAAAAAACAAAAGAAACAGTTTAGACAATGCACGTGATGTGAGCAATGCACAGGATGCGTTATCTTGTGAGAATTATTATAAATACCAGCCCTTTGACCTTTTTTTCAAGCTGACTCAAATAAGCTTTAACAAGCATGCATTGTGTGAGTGCAGGGTGTTTGTTGGAACATATAAAAACAGGGGCTCTAAATAACAGACAGGACAAAGACCATTCCAGCCTTACAGCCATCAGAAATATTGGTTCTATATATCTCATAGTTGTGGGGTTTAATAGACTAGATGAAGGCCAGCTTTCTCATTAACGGTGTTATTATCTACTTTTCCAGTCTCTTTAACTTTTGGCCTTTGCCTTATTTAGCAATAAGACAATAAAAGTAGAAGACAGCATTTGTAATTGCTGGTCCTTCAGACTGGGATGAACTGACCATTGAATGGTGGATTGGCAATCTCACTCAATCACTTTGAGGATTACGGTTTTCCTCCTTGAATGACTCTGGTGTTTGCTCTTAATGGCTTATTAATATATGTTCAGCAACAGTATACTTCTTGTTACAGTAAGGTTGCTGCCTCATTCTCCCCTGGAACACTTTGATAAACAAGCTATTTCCAGCTCATATTGATTTTCCTATGACATTTTTTTTCCCCCATAACATTTTAAAATACCTCTCAATTTACAGGTAGCTCGCTTTAACAGGAGTCATTCTGAATGGTGTTGTTTGCTGTTGTTTTTGTTTAGTTCTATAAAGGCCTTATCTACTGGACTGAACGTTTAAACAAACAGATCTTGCTCAAATATTAAAATGATGTTTTAACATGCTTATCCAGTGGAAGAGGCTTTACTTCTTCATTTCAGTAAGTGATACAGATACTCTTTCCATGGTTACCAGTCTCTTTAGTTTTACTCCTCGGTGCTATGGCTTTGTTTGTTGAAACTATTCAGTTCTTGTTGTACTTATAAAAATGAACGAACAAAATCAGATTGTTTTAGAGCAAACTAGACATGCTATTGATTGCCATGGATGAGGAACTCCAAGAGAAACTAGAAGTTCCAGCAACCAGTGAGGAGCTGGGCTTTTCAAAACAGCTCCAAGCACTCAGGCCATACAGAAAACAAACCAACTTTAATATGGGAGCATCAGCACTCAGAACTACTCAGAATTGCAAATACCAGTACAAGGTTCGGGGAAAAGCTGTAAAAATGTCATTTGAAATTAATTAATCTTTATCATTTTTACACCTTTGATGCCTGTATCCCAGTTACTCTGACCAGCGACACCATTATCATTTTGCCAGGCTTGCAGTCAATATCTTTGCAGTATCCTGAGGAGCATCTGTGAACTACCATGCATCTATTTCATTATGCAAATCCTCATGCGTACTGGTTCCACTTTCTAACACAATGCAATCTTGAAAACCTGCCACAGTAAAGACAGATTCAGCTGGTACTCAGAATATCTTTTAGAACAATGAGCAGATGTAACGTACCCTCTCGGTGTTATCAGCAGTTGCTTATGCCAGCTAGTGACAGTTGTTGTTTCAGCTCAATTGGTTTTTATTTGAGTGTGTGTAAGGAACTGTTGGGAAGGTACAACAGGTTCCTATTACAATGTATGAGGCAGCAACTGAGGATCAGACAGTTTTGCAGATTGAGCGAACACCACGCTGTCTAACTGTGCCAAAAACAGAGGTCTAGCAGTGGAGCAGACAGATGCGTCGTTATATTACTCAACTCATTCAACTACCAGAGAGCGCTCATTGCAAGTAAAACAATCAGCAGTCTCTCAAGAACAGAGATGCAACAAAATAAAGATCTTTAAAGCAAGCAGTGCTTCATTATAAGCATGTTTCAAGTGATTGGCTCTTAACTGCAGTTCAATGGATGCAAGAGGATTCACTGAATTGAAGAAGTAGAAGACTATTTGACACTCTGTAGAGCTCTTCAGTTCTAGTTTATTGCAATAAATAAATGGTACACAGGCTAGCTCTGTAAAGTGTATTCATATTAGTAAGGGCTAGCGCCATCTTGAGCACATCAGTGTATTGCCAACAAAACAAAATGATCCAAAATGGCAGATCACTAGATGGCGCTGACTCGTGCTTGTATGCAGACACTGGCTGATCTAGCCTATGTTTTGTATGTCTATGACAAGCAACCAGAACTGATGAGCAGCTCCTCATCTCAGGCCAGTGCAGTTTGGCACAGACTTATCATAAATCTTTTTCAAAATGCAATAAAAACCATTAATAATGATTGCAGACATCATAAAAGGCAGTAGAAAATATAAGAACATGTACTTTGAAGCTTCTTACTCTTAAAGCTATCCATTAAAACAGATGATGTACTACCTCAGTACACCTACGTTATTTAAATCATTTAAAATAAGGGTCATAAAAATGTAGGCTCTGTTTGGGAACTGTTGAGTTTTGCATGCACAAAAGACGCAAATGTTACCGTATCACTGAATAAATAATCCAATCTTCAAATACATGCAAAAGATTTTAATGAGCAATCCATCTCTAGGAGACAAATGAGCAACAAATTCAGCTCCTCTAACACACTATTCCTTCATCCTATCCAGCACTTGGAGGAGTTGCATGCTTACCTGACAGTAATAAGAAACAGCAACAAAATCAAAAAGGTCAGAAACTTCTTTTTTTCTCTTAAAAAACAAGCCTGAGAATTTCAATAAAAACCTTGGATGGTTAGAGCATGCCTGCAATAATTAAAGTGATCTGTTTAATAGAAATTCAGTAGCAAATTGCTAAGATGAAATGAAAAATGTAAAAGCCCCATTAACTGCACCAGCTGCATATAGAGAGCCCATTATGTCAGCCCAAGGGTGAAGTAAAAGAGCACACATCTCATTAGATTTCCATAATAAAAAAATATGTGGAAAAAAAACTAGTGGGAGCATAATGAAGAACATTGGGAATAGATACACTGTGTTAACATCTGATAGAGTCATAAAGAGAGGCCTCTGATCTGTGATGTGTATTGAGCAATATCAAATAATCCTATAAATAGCACATGTTGTGCACTGCCGTTGGTTAAACAGGGCTCAATCTGCAGAACACACGTTGCAGCAAACCTCCTCTCTATTAGGGTTAACACGTTATTGAACAGTTGAACTCTTTTTCTTGCAGTCATCTTTTATGCAAACTGCTCTTATTCACAGAACATACAATCATATGTTGATAATGACAAGCAAGACGTCTTGTGGCTGATAACTATGCAAATGCGGAGAATTCTTTTTTTATTTAGAGTGACCAATTATTATTTTTATTTATTTTCCTCCAATTTGGAATGTCCAATTATGTTTTTTTCTCCTCACCGCAGCGAGTCCCCACACAGCACAGACATTCAGAGGGCATGTGAGCGTCCTCCGATCTCACAAGCCTAAAGCCAGACTCGCTTTTACGCTGAGCAATCCAGAGCAGAGGTGAGCAGACTACCAATCCCGGAGAACAGAGATCAGCCCTTTATCCACTCTGAATGTGCTGGGTGTCTGACCAGTAGGGTTCACTGTTGCATAATGATGAGAAGCAATCCCTGCCAGTTTCCCATCCCCCACCCCAGGAGCGTCAGAGGCTCTGACGTCACCTTCAGAGTCCCCAGCAAAGTTCGGCCTCTTTGCACAGCCTGGACGCGAACTGGCACCACTGTGTATGTTCTGGAGGGAACATTGGTATTAAGAGGTACTATAGCTTTTAAAATGATTTGCCTTATCGGGAGGCACCCTTAAGAAAACAACATGGGTGTAATGTACGTGTTTTAATTTGATGTGAGAAAAGCTCCAGGCTTGGTGTTTGTTGTCCTGCGTATTGACTGTATGTTGACACATTTCAGTGTTGGTAATTAGGGAGCGTGCGTTCAAGACTGTCAGATGTCTTTAGTCTCCTCATTGAATACCACAGAACACCACCGAACAGTAATAAGTCTAATGAATTTGCTGGGCATCATGAAACCCCCAGGCAACTGACAGTTCGGGAGGAGTTTCTCTAAAGAGATGCCCGACAGACAGCTGCTTCGCGGTACCATCTCAGAATTCAGCAAGTACGCAGGACATGGCAATTCAATGTTTAATAACAGTTTGAGAAGCTGTTCACCAGATATATACAAAAATGTCAGGCATACAGATGGACAGACAGTACGGACAGACAGACACACCCCTATATGACCAGATTCTGATATTTTCAATAACTTATGCTAAAAAATGTTAATAGTAATAGTTTTCCAGGTATGCAGAAAAATGTGAAGCGTGACATACATACATACGGCTCTATTTCATTCCCAGCGGGGGATAGTAACTCACACATATTGTAATATTAAGACAAAATGCTATAATTCTTGTGGAAAAATGTAATACCCAAGCCAATATGTAAGCCACTGTGAAAGGACACTGTTAAATAAGTTAAAGAGTTTCAGGGACATGAAGTGCAATGTCTGCCAATGCACGAGAATAATGTGAATAGGAAATGGGTAAAGTGTTGAGTGTTTGTATATGAACGGGGGGGGTGTCTCTATATGGGGGAGAAGAGGGCACAGGTAGGAAGTACTTACCATGTAACGGAATGCTTAGGAGACCCATAATATTAGGTGGACAGCACTCTGGCCTTGCATGACACATTTTAATTGATCGTTTTTTGAAACTGTCTGAAAATACATCCTTAAATAATTTAAAAAATATTTGAGGTTAAGTGGTTAACAAGTATGACATTTAAAAAAGTCAAAATGACAGCACTGTGCATTCTATTAAATTTGTACGTGGTTATTAATTTGACCTTCAAGCAGGGTCTGTAGTTTTTCTTTGTGTCTCAATGCTACAGTATCTATCATAATCTTACATTTTGAAACAGCTGGCTCTTACTCTCCATCTCATCCAGTATTGGATCAAGATTCAAAATCTCCCAGAAGGATGAATTAAGCTTAACTTGACAATCAGACCTGCAATGTTCATTTGCTGTTAAAGTTATCAAGGAGAAACAGCTGCTAACAGAACAAAAACTGAAAAAAGAGGAAATAAGCAGCTTTATATTTACAAAACCCTGAGGAGCTTCACATAATTAATAAATACTGTAGCAACATTTACAAAACCAATCTACTAATTCACGGTTATTTTATATTTCAATTGTTAATGTCTGCTGGAAAAAATGATAATGGGAGATTCATTTTCAGTAGTGTATCAGGGGACAAGGATCTCACAACCGCACAATCCAATCCATTAAACAAACACAGTAGAATTAGGATATGATTGTAATATATTAAATTACGATTTGGATCGCTATACACATGCTTTCACATGTCAGTCACATGCTATAATTTATAGTCTTTTTCCACAATGAACTATGCCTGTGATTTACAATTCTTTTATTCCTCTCTGATTAAGCGTTACACAACAATGCTTAATACATACAATGTGTACATTAAGGCCATCTTGTTTTATAAATCATTTTATCACCAATACAATATGTGATAACATGTAACACTGGTTTTCATTGTGCACAATCAATATCTCGGCTGAAAATGCAGATCCATTATATTTCCAGTGTATCTTTTATGGGTGCACATTTCATGCATGTACATCAAAACAGAAGAGTCAGTTTCCCCATATATTCTAGATACAGAAGACATTGGGTGAACACTACAGCGAACAACCCTAATTGTGAGCTTGACATGAAATACATGTGGTGATGAAGGCTCAAAGCAATTCACAGCCCAGAAAGGAGAGGTTTATGATTTCACACAAGTACCTTGTGGAAATGTAGCATTCATCTCCATGGCCCTAGATATAAGGGTGCTAAATAAAGGTGCATAAGGGTGATCAATCAAATGTAAGGATTGGATAGCTGTTCAAGGTGCAGAATGTTGTTGGGTAGTGGCTGCAGTCCAGGGTGCTGTTGTGTGGTGGTGTGGATCAATGGCTGCTCTCTGGAGTGCTGAATGTATGACAAGGGTTACACTGCTGAGGGTCACTCCCAGTGATTCAGCATGTCACCGGGAACTGCATTTATATTTTAAAGAAGAATCATGACTGCAAATCAGATCCAATAGACATGGTTGCAATCTATGTTTAAGGCAGCTGTAATTGTAGAAACTGTGCCACACTGTTGCCTGGAGGCATGGGTGAAGCAGCTTTTCTTTTCCCAACACTGTGTTCACATACTTAAACCCCTAATCTTTTGTTATGTTCTAACATTAGGCTTCTGCAAACCTGCAAATCTACCAAGATTCAGAGCTAAAAGAAGAAATGTAAACTTATAAGGAAAGCTTCTGCAGTCCATTTACTAAGATCCTCTCTTAATTTAATCATGCCCAGGACATCGTAAACCTGCTGCTGAAGAGATTAGGATGTTGGACCTAAATAGTATGATTCATTATAATTGCTATTTATATCAAGTAGAAACTATCTGTATATCTAATATATAACTGCAGATTTGAGAGATGTGTGTACCAATAAAGCTTTAGATCCTCTTGTTCATTTGATTGTTTTAGTTTTTTGGGGGGCCTGAGTTAAAGCAGAGCTTTGCGATGACTTTCACATTTCACCTCCTACAGCTGCAGTCAGTCACAGGGATATGTCTGGGTAGTTCTGTAGTAAGAACGCTGAAGGAGGAGGAAGCTTGTGTTATATTTTATATATTTTTTAAAAATCAATTTCTATCATCCACGCTTTCAAAACACTGCATTCTAAGCTAAAAATAAAAGAAACAAAGTCAAAGGTCAGCTCGTGTCTGCATACTGACAAAGGCACTAGCTGTGTTTTACAATTCTAATTTAGAGCTTTATTTGCCAGTTCAATGCTTTGCTTTCCTTCTTTTTTTTTTTTTTAAAGCTAGACGCTCAATCTGAATGTTCCGCAGCCTACAGTGTTGTGGCTCTCTGCAATGGAGCTACCTGATTGGTGGATTACCATTTTATAACTAAACTGAACTTGATTGTGCAGCACTGCAGCTCTAAATAATTCATGGCGCTTTTTTTTTTTTACAGGTAATGGAAACGGGTTCAGATTTCAAATTGCTGCAGGGATTGTTAAGGGTCAGGCATACTGTATGTTCTGTGCCGAAAAAGTCTCTACAAACGTTGTTTCATAAAAGCCATACATCCCATATAAGGTACCACCAGATATTTTGCAGTGATTTTCCTTTCTAACTACAAATGTTTCTAGCAGAGTTAAAAGCATGAAAAGCAATTATTCCTAGCACAAATGTATATATCGGTATATATATTTTTTTTGTTCTGCAGTGTTGATCAAAAAATGTTTCATTCGATTAGCTCAGTGGTTTACAGACTGAAAAATATGATGGTGAAAATAAAGCCTTTTATCTATTCATTTGTGTTTGCTTTCCCTGGCGCAAATTATTTTAATTCATTTGTTGTTGCTGATGCAAACGTAACACTGAGTTTTCATCTCTGGGGAGTCTCTTTACAGGGCAACTGGAAAAAACAAAAACAACCTACAAACAAATTAGTCTGCTGTTGAACCGCAATCATTAGCCTAGTTACATAAATTAAAATCTAACAAAAACAACAACCCTGTCCTTCAAAAACTATTCATCAGATACCCCACTTCATTTTTAAGAGCATCACAAACTGACACCCATCACAGTCGTAAACATTAGTCCACTCTGCTTGACAGGGTGAAACGGCAGACTCATGCACAGAAGCTCTAATCAATCCTGAATGTAGTTGATGTAGTTTCACTTTCCCTCGCCTGCAATGCTTATCATAAAAATTAAAATTAAAAAACTGAAGGGGAAATATTGGTGATATCCTTACCTAGGGGTGTAAGAGGTCAGAGGTGAACAAAGAACTTTCAATGTTAATAGGAAAACTCCCTAATATGTACATTTTTCAAAATAAAAATACACAGCTTTGTATTTCTGTTGACATTTCTTTTAAAATTAGACAAATACAAGTATTGTGATATATCCCTAGGTATGTTTACCTTTACACAAACCTTTTGTAATTACTATACTGGTAATATAGATACTTCTAATGTTTCATACAGCCAGACATCACTTTAAATGCATCCCGGTTTCCATGGAAACCTGTTCAGGCCCTACAGGTGATGTCAGCAGGAGGGATGTCCAGTAGTCAATGATAAATACATCTTTCCAGGGCATGTTGTTTTTGATTAGTGTATCATCCAGTGATTATCAACACCTGCTATATTGCCCAAAGATTCAAGTTCTTATAACGTGAAGACATTGATAAAAAAGACACTAATTATATCTATATATTATTAGAGTTATGGCAGTTCAGTTTCCCGAAACTCAAACTCATACAAACTCGCTGAATGTCAGTTTTTTGGAACAGCAAACTAATTCCTGAATGATGCAAAAAGAAAGACCAATAAAAGCATCTTATTATCTCTTCCGTTTACTTTAAAGTGCTTCTTTTCTTTTGTATACTGCAATTACCAGTGAAAAATAACCCTGGCACTATTGATGTTTTTGCAAATTCAAAAACATCAAAGGAGTGCAGAGTGAGGTTTTGAATCAGAAATTGGAAAGAGCATTATATTAGAAAATAATGGCTTTGAGTTGCACTCACTCATTAAAAGCACACACTGGGTAGAACAGTAATCAAAGACCCAGAGAAGTAACAACATGCAAGTGGAGCACTTATATGATAAAAGGTCTCAGACACCACATTCAACACTAAATTGCCTGCTAAAGTTTGCAAGCTCTTCAAAATGGGAAGTAAAAACTTAAGTAAGGTAAATCAAGTGCTGAGATAAAGTGCTGTACTTGGAGAAATAGTCGTCTGCCTACAGATACCTTTCAACTGTACAGATCTGCACCATTTTCAATGCATATGTAGCATTGTAACAGGGCGAGGTGCCCTGTACATTGTTTTGTTTATTTATTTTTAGAAAGGGGTTTTCCCCCTCCGCCCCCGTGTTATTTTGTATATTATTATTATTATTATTATTATTATTATTATTATTATTATTATTATTATTATCGTGTTTTATTGTATTTATTATTTATGACGGCGAAGCGCCGCGTATTATAAATATGACGGCGTAGACGTGTGTTTTTAGTTTGTTTAGTCGTCCATCCACAGCAACCCACACAAACAACAAAACACACACAACACAACAACAAACACACAACAAACAACAACAACAAAAACACAACACAACACACACGAGTTAAAAGAGTTAGTTAAAAGATACAGGATCAGTGAAGGCAATCTGCCCAGCCTGACCTGTGAGCGTATATTTTGTGTTCGAGATTTGTTTTTGTTTGAATATTTATTTTCGCTCTGTGATCAAGTTTCTTTTTGTTTAAAACTTTATTTTTTTTTTTTGTTATTTGAAAATAAAAAGACGCACCGCGTCATTTACTTTAACTGCAGTACTTGCCTGGTGTGTGTTTCCCTTCCTGCTTCTGCCTGACGTCAGACGACTCAGCCACCCTGTCACAAGCATAAATTTAAAAAAAAACATATTTTAGTGTATTTCCACCACAATCCAGGAGTTTTATGTTGCTAGCGAACTTTTAGAATATCCCTTATCTTGTAAGTCATGATGATTTAACTGAAGTTCACATAATTCAACTCTCATATTACATACCAGCACACACACTGATCAGACTGTGTATCCGAGCTCAGCTGACAACAGCAAATTACATTTCAGGCTAACATCCTGATTATTCAATCTGTATCAATTCCTGAAACAAGGTGACATAAACCTTCAGCTTAGCAAGATAACCAGTGAAGAGTTATAGGTGAGACAAGACCAGTCCTAAAAACAGCTTGAATAACCAAGGCACTATTTTTTGGTTTTTGTTTCGCTGTTTATCTTTTAGTTTTCTTGACTTGAGTTTCCCTTTGACTTGGATGAAATCAATTTCGCCTGACACAGTGTTTGATGGAAGTACTTGATCCCCTTTCCAGTGTTACAGGTATTGGATCCCCGCTGACCCTACATGGATATGGATATGGAAATCTAGCTAACTGGATCAGCTCCATAACTAACAAGACAGCACTGTCAGAGTTAGCTATTAGAGGGTTATATGCCAGCAATGACTGAATGAGTTAGATTAATATCATCTCTAACAGCCTGCCATCAGCGATCCTGTTTATACCACAGATATTTCATGTAAATTCATTTAATTTGGTTTATTTTTCCGTTATGATTAAGTGTGAGCTAGCAACATTCTAGGGTTCTCGTACATGGGCAGTAGTTGGAGGACATAGTTTCATGTCTAAAAAGTCTAAAAAGAAGGGACAAGTGCTAAGACACCCCAGTCTTACAAATCAAAGTTTACATCCACTGGTCTTGTTCTCTTTAGTGGAAACATAAAATAAATTATGAGCTAGTCAGTATTATATGGCATGGTTTTCATTCTATATTATTAGACAATTTATTTTGAGCTAATAAGTTATAAAGCAACACGAGTTCTATAAATAAGTGCTATGGCAACGGTGTCATGCATACTTACAGTACAGGAACGATATGTCAGGTTACAAAGGGATTCATTCACATTACATTTTTAGGAGATCTGTTCATCCATAACTCTAAATGATTACTTATAGTATAAAGGGGCACTTGTGTTATATAATAGATCTATAATAGATATGATCATATTACGGACATGAGCGATATTAGATACAGTACAGTATCCTGTCTGCATAAAGCAACAGCCTATAGTTGGTAGGTCATAATTACAGGTTTGCTGCTGTTTACAGGTGCTGTAGGTTGTCCAAAATCATCTGATTAGGTGTCATTGGGAGAAGGTGGGTGCCTAATGCTGCTAGTTCAGTGAAGAGATAATAGCAGCATTGGCATGTAAGCTATGTAGGCAATGCTGCTATTACTGGAAGTGGGTGCTGTTTTTAGGCTCCTAGAATGTGTGGGTGTCAGTATTTTAATAATGGGTAGGAATTGCTCACATACACTCACAGTATGTCAGCTTGCTCATGCTGCTAATAGATGGATAGTAATTTAAATGAAACTTGTTGGCAGTATTTAAACATTGCCAGCTTTTTCCTCAGTTTCGAATCCCAGAGCTGTAATGTCTAAACAGCAATTTGTGTGAGACTCCTTATCCAAGACTACTGTGTAAAAGCACTCGTAAGCATTAACCATAGTAAAACACAGTAAATTAGGAATATAATTGGACATTCTATTAATAGAACAAGCAAAGGAACAACATTTATCATGCTAATCCTTTATTAGAGAAAGGACCAGGGGTCCCCAAGTGGCTCACCTGGTAAAGGCACCTCCACGTGGTGTGAGAGTGCACCATACACTCAGGGAGGTGCAAGTTTGCAGCCTGCCCTTGCAAAGCTGCCATTTTTACTGGGGATTCCACACATTGGTGTGGTGCTTCTGCAGAATCCATCGGGACTTTCTCCTCGCCATGCTACATCAAACTACTGACCAGCCGCCTCCACCTTTAGACATTCTAAATAGGGGAAAGAGAGAGAAAGAGAAAAAGGACTACTTACTGTAATTGGGCCTTCTTGTTTTGAACAATATATAACGCACCATGTAGGACCAAGCTACCTTGAGTTCCTGGATACTGTGCACCCTGTATATAACATGCAAAAAAAAATCGGTCTAAAATTTGTAAAAGGGTGTCGATTATGTATAAACTGAAAATGAAAGTATATCTGTATTTAATGGATTAAATCAAGCTTGGCATTCTTACTGTTTAAGAGAGTTGTAGTCTATTAATAATCCATCAAAAACAGAATCCTTTACAAATGATTTGTGAACAGGGACTGGTTTAATGGTCACGTTTTAATTACAATCATGAATAAAATGAATGTGTTGTAGAGATCCAAGTTATTCATTCAATATATACAATTCACTATATTGCTGTATGTTTTTGTGTGTCTATCACTGAAACCAGGATAGCGGTTCCTCATGCTAGATCAAAGGGAAAAGGAGGATAAAAGGAATGCTGACCAAATACATTTTTAAACAGAATCTGACATGCATCTATTCCCTTTGATATCATTTCTCTTAGGTACATAGGATTATATTTCCTAGAGGTGCTGAAACAGAAAACATACAGATTTGTATTGACCAGCCCACCTGGCGTTTATAGCGATCATTGGGTTTTTGCCGGTTACAGACTCATTTGTATGGAATGTTGTTAACACATATTTTTTATCTAAGGACTTGTTTACACAGGGACAAAACTGGTCACTAACTACACATCTGATTTGGTTTTATGATGACTGAAATGTATTAACCAAGGAAAAAGTGTGATTTGATAGTGCTCAGTGGATTTCGCGCACAGTATGGACACAGTTTGCATTTAAAACGTGGTTAACTGTTAGATGCTGCTTATGTCACTGCAACAAGACAGACTTGGTGTGAATGGGATCCAAATTTCCTTTTCAGTGCTTGAAAGCAGATTATATTTCAAAGTCAGACATTCATGCAGCTACTTTAGCAGACAGCATGTTTGCAGTGTGTGCGTGAGAGAGTGAGACTAGCACTTGAAAAAGAAAGGCAATGACTTATGAGAATGACATTAACTATGGACAGTGTTATGGATACTCAGATGTATCCTGCCCTGTTGAACAAAACAGACAAATGACTGACTAATCCAGCTTGAAAGTCCAAGTGGAATCTAAGGAGGGAGTTAACTGAATTAGGAAAACAAATTGAGAAGATAGAACAAAATGAGAAGATAGAAGTGTCTGCTCCCTCTAGGATAGGCAGCTCAGAAACAGATTGTTTGAATCTCTCTGGGCAATAGAGAACAGACTTTGACACAACAGTGAAGCATCATTAGAACATGTAGAGAAAAAAAAGAAAATAATGTACACATTAAACTGTTGTCAAGAGTGTTAGAAACCTAGGCAACCAGTTGTGTGAAAAATACCAAAGTTTGTCAGAAGTGATTGTGTCTTGTTCCGAAGCTGCTTGCATTGCTTTTGACAGATATACCAGCAGCCTTAAACCCATGAAGTGGCTTCCATTCCAAGCAGCAGCCGTTTGGGCACAGATTTAGCAATCTTATTCCAGATAATGAAAGAACTCCTGAAGGCTTTCACCTCTAACTCCAAAACTGACTGCTGAGAGAAGATAAACGTAAATAATTTCACAGTTTAATTTTCATATTCCGATAAATAAAATCTCTATGCGTTCCTGGGTGCCTCCTCGAATCAGATATTGGTATTTTGCTATAGAAAAACCGATAAACTAAGATTGTGAAGCTAAAAGGCTTATTAAAGCTTATCATCATGCTCCAAATAAAATGGCCAGGTGTTATTTGTTTTATCAGAACTCAGCCGCCAGAAATAGCTAGCAATGGAGAACGATATTATGGAATTGCATGCAAATCACAGAGAGACAAATTCAAGTTTAAAGAGGTGATATTCTTACATATTTAATATCTTCTAGTTCTCAACATCGACTGGATAACTCAGAGGGTTTTTATCTTGATTGACTTGAGTGTTTTACGGCTTATTTTCGATGCTAGAGAAGGAATCTAGTGTTTTACAGCTTAGAAAAATGTAGCCTGACAGGCCTTTCAATTTAAAATAATCCCCATTGGAGCCCCGGCCTGCTTTAAGAAACTGTCACGTCTGAAAATGTAAACAGCATGAGCACTCGGGGCATTCTTTGAATCTCTGCACATAAGTCTGTCTCTGAACTTGCTGCAGCAGCCAAATACAGTTTTTCTTCCAAACTACGGACAAAAGACACACAAGAAACCACTATTTCAGCAAAAAGAATGCATCTACGCAAATGGAATATAACCTGTGTCTCTCTGACCCGTAACGGATGTCTGCTGAGATTAATTGTTGGCAGCAGCTCAGCAGCAAGCCTTCCTTGCAGTCAGCCCCAGCCCCTGACCTCTAATTTATTCTTCTCCTCTGTAATTTGTACTCACTACTGCCTCTTCTATCAGTATGCCAGAAACAGCAGGAATTTCGTTCATGCTCAGGACACCTGCCTGTTTTAAGACGGAAAGTGTTTTGTTTTGATTCAGCAGGACTCCCAACCAGGCCACAAAAGCAGTGAACGTCACTACTTCCTGACTGATTAAGGGTAATTGATGCTAGTCATGCACACTGAAATACATGTCATTGAATGGAAAAATATATCTCATATTTTGAAACTGGTTTGCTTTATAGTGAAGGAAATCTTATTTTGTTTCAACGGATACCCGTGAAACACTTTGATGTATTTTGTAGTGTATAAGAGATGCATCACTTTGATGCAATAACAGTCACGGTTGGCCTGACAGCAGATCTAACAGACTTTGATAAGGACTTGTTTGACTGGCCGTTAACAAAATACTGATGTTTCATGAGAACAGTGTCATAAATGTCGCAATTCTGGAGAACAGACTGCTGCTAATCATTGAGGAATGGTCATGGTGTCCTCCTTAAAAATGTCAACGCCTTGCATGCTCTTCATCAGAGCACTGCTGTCTTGGCTGCCCATGATGGCCCTACACTCCATTGATAGAGTTGAGTTGAATATTATTGTCTCCAATAGTGGCCTTTTCTTTTTTGTATTCTGGCTGGCTGTAAAATAGAATAATGCTTGTTGTGTTCAATCGATACAATTCAATCAGGCCATTTTACATAAATATAAATGCAAGACAGCTGGAGGGTAAGCAATGTTGTTTTTGGAAGTTCTGTCAAAAGTCATATTCAGTTACAGTTACGGTACATTTAATAGGAAGCATCGGTACGCCCACCTCCAGCCAATAAAACAAGCAGACATGATGCAAGGATGGTGACTGAGGAGCAAGATCTTAAGGCATTGTTGCCAACAGTCTGTAGGTTTTTTTTTTTTCATTTGATTTACAGCGGTTCCCTTAGGGATTATCCCCTGTACTGCGTCAAATCATGTGATAAATCGAGGAAAGTCAAACTACCTATTTCTAGCACTGTGCCAGAAAGCTTATAGGGATTTGCTTCTGGACTATAGTGATAATACCAGCAGGACCACATGCATGTACTGCACATGGTGAGACAGCATTCAATGTCATCACCCAAGACTTTGCCCCAGCTGGAATCGATAAGCTATCTTTACTTTTTTGTCACAGTGACAGACAGTGATAGTCCCCTTACTCAAGCCTTCTGTTGTAATGACAGAAATGAAAACCAAAGAGTTAACTCCACAACTGTTTGCTATTTCAGAAGAGCTAGTTTCCTTTTCAAATAAAAAGCCAAAGATACTGTCTAGGCATCTTCCGATTTAATAGATACAGCCATGGCACAATCTTGTGTGTATCTGAGACTGTAATCTTCCCTCAGGATTTCTGCATTATCTATCTTATCAGTTGTTGTTTTTTTGTATTCCAGTATGTATAATATTACCTTCTGGAGGCCAAGATGACTCAGTAATGTAAATGGATTTAAGGATTGGTAATAGAAAGGAGAGATTGGAAGTATTACAATAGATGTGAACCTAAAGGCACTCTGGACATTCAATAAGCACCCTTATGAAAAGCAAATGGAGTTTAGTTGCAGTAAAATTGATTAAATCCAGATAAATAAATGTGAGGAGTAGTTTATTTCTAGAGGTATATATGCATCACAATACTGATATGCCAACCCTAAAAACAATGGTTTGATGTAATAAGAAAGCAGACCTCGTAAGCTGCCATGTTAACAAAGTTATTTTATACACAGTCTAGTACATCTTGGTTGGCAGTAGGTATATTTTGCAATTCCAGACAAACAGAGCTATCCCAATCAAGCACACTAAGCGTATTCAAATCGAGACTATGCATTGTACACCCACTTCAGAATGCTCCTCACTACACTAACAAACCTCAGACTGTCTGGTATGTGTGTGTTTTTAAACGCATATTAAACATATCTTCATGAGCTGCGTTGTCCTCCGACGCTGTAGCTCTTGGGTGGCTGCATGGTGAGTCCGCAGTGTGAAAAAAAGCGGTCAGAGGACAGCGTGTGTTCGTCTTCGTCCTCCTGAGTCAGCGCTGGGGTGGTAGCGGTGAGCTGAGCTTAAAAAATAATTGGCCATTCTAAATTGGGAAAAAATAATAAAAATAATTGGCAAAATTGACTAAATTTATAAAACAAACAAACAAACAAAAAAAAAC
This sequence comes from Acipenser oxyrinchus oxyrinchus, assembly GCA_030684275.1. Lineage (NCBI taxonomy): Eukaryota > Metazoa > Chordata > Actinopteri > Acipenseriformes > Acipenseridae > Acipenser > Acipenser oxyrinchus. Next base: position 7,188,382 of record CM060261.1, on the reverse strand, counting down.
ATATCTTCAGTTCTTTCCTGCCCACTGCCAAAATCAAATTCACTTCATACAGTACCCTGAACACTATTTGAAAGTATCACATGATGGATTATTAGGCTGCTTAATGATTCACTGGATATCAAACTCTCTTTCATCCAGTTCAACAGATGGACAAAAAACGTCCCTTACTAGATGGTGTCCTTTCGCCAAATCTCTTCCTGGAGTCAAATTGCTAAGTACAGCTGGTTTTGCAACTGAGAACAGCAATATTCAGTTGAATCCCTCAATTACGACTGAGAGAACACAATGTTCATAAATAAAAATGGTCCTAAATGTATGCATTACAGTTTACAATATATATATATATATATATATATATATACACAGTAGATATATATATATATATATATATATACACAGTGTGTATATATATATATATATATATATATATATATATATATATATATATATATATATATATATATATATATATATATATATATATATATATGTGTACACACTAGGGCTTTTTAATCAATTCATTATTAATTTACTAGTCACACCTGTGGGCTTTGATTGACTACAAAATGATTGATTAATTAATCTTGTCTACTTCACTGAGGTATCAATTTGGTGTGAACAATATACATCTTGAAAAATGGCGGAGGGTACTTCTAAAGACCTTGGAAAAAGGACAACTAGGAGATACTGTATACCCAATATTTCACAATATCTCCGAATGAAGAAAAAAACGACTGCAACTTTGCAATGTTCCTTTCACTGCATTACTACAAGCTTCTCATATCATCTTAATCGCAAGTAAGTTGATGTTTCTTTATATTCAACGTATTTCCAGTTACTGTACATGTAAGCAAATATTTTAAAACTGTCAAATTACATGGAAGTTAATATGTGTATATTAAACATTAGCCGGCATTATGAAACAGTACATTTGCAGTAAATAGCATCATGTTAATACTTGTATTGTCTTTCAATACAATTTCATATCACTAGCAAACATGTGTGGTTAAACGATCATAGATCGGATGATTCATTGATCAACAGAAAATGTCAAGATTAAAACCCCTAATCTATACACAGTGCTGGCAATTTTTCAGTGGGCGGATTCTTCCATATCACAGTATTAGTGAAGCAAGTTTACACAGATGGAATTACTGCTGTGCCTCTTCGGTGGTGCTGGGCGGTTTATTTTATGAATAAATAACACATTGACAAGGCTTCATCAAATGCATTTTTATTTTCCAGGCACATTTTGCTGCTCTTCTCAGCTCTTAACAATATTTCAATACTGTTTTGTTTAGTATATAGCTACTGATAATAAAATCAGCGTCTCCAGTACAATCTAATCCAGTGTTCACTTAGAAGCAGATGCAGTCTCATTCCTGTCACCTTGAGCTGAATAGATATGAATTTGTTTACTATCATGAAAGTTAATCAAGTGTTTTTTTTTTGCAAGCTTATTCATATTTGCTGAGAACAAAAACACCCCATTCCAACACCACCTGCAGCTGACAGAATGAATTACTCAAATGAATCATTTATTTACTGTGTTGTTTCTTCACAGTGTTTGGTGTGGGACTCAGCAGCAGTGCAGAACACAGTGATCCGAATGCTGAAGCTGCTGAAGGACTAAGGGCAAACTAGGAACATGTACAAGTATGCATATACTTCATAAACCTTTCAGCCATTCGTTAGTGGGTGTTTGTACTGCACTTTATGTGAACAAGGATTTAATAATACACATTACCATATAATAGATATATTATTTTAATGAGTTATCATATAGTACAGTACAGTACAGTGGACTCTAAAATTATATTTTGGATACCACTGCTTTGTGCTCATTCTTAGGGCAACATGAATTTGAACAAAACATTCTAGGGGGCTTCACACTAGAAATCAGCGTTATTTAACATGTTGAAGATATTCAATACTTGTATATGTCATCTTTAAATGACTATCAGTTGTTGTAATTGCATATCAATTTATCACACCTATTGAATAATTGAACACTGGTATTAACATGTAAGTGAGCTTCAATTAAATGGTTAGTTGTCAATTAAATAACATACAAAATTAAGAGTAAGATAAAAAACTATTACATGTCTGATACCTGGTAACTAATCATTTCCTGTGCTGTAGGTCACAACATGTGATTGTGCAGGAAGTAGTTATGTACTAGAGAGCAGCAACACAATTTAATCTGTTTATATTTGAAATATCTGCTAAGAGGTATTAAAATAGACTTTGGTTAGCACATTATTAGCACTCCATTAAACAAAGTTTGAACTGTTGATATACCAAGGCAGCGAAAAGGTCAAGGAAGCTCTAGAGTGAGGAAGTTAATAAATAAACTATTTAATCGTGGGAGGTGCCAGCCCCCTGTGTGACAGCTAAGGGTAATGCATGCAGCATTGAAGGGAGGCTTAATGGGCTGTAGGCGAAGGGCCCTTCTGTTCAAAGGAAACCGTGCCGGCAGCCCCTCTGCTACCCTGGGGAGGACTGAATTATTGAAGCCTCCATCCAGCTGTCACCTCCAGTCAGGGAAAAAGGGGCAACTCTTGGGGGTGTGAATAAGGGAGCTGGCTGAGGCTTTTAAATCTGTGGAGGAAGATTGAATTGTCTGTACAACACAGAGATGCTATGGTACATCTGATAGTACAATTATCATCAGGCTTGTCACAATGATGCTTTCTGTTTTTCAGAGTTTATTTCTTCTCATTATCACTTTATATTTCTGTGTTTATCTAGACTTTTTATTTACTATACCTTCAGAAAAGCAATTTGAGTGGCACTGTACTGTACAAAAGTACTCTCTAGAGTTTTAATGTGCTGAGGCACCACTCAGATTAAATAACAGCATTGATGGGAATCACAGTGTTTATCGTGAGCCTCAGAGGGGAGTGAATGCGAATCAGCAATAGCCTCTGGTGTTCTTTCAGTGTTTAGGAGAAATGTTTCTTCATCAATTGTAGGCAGAATAATTTCAAATCAAATTCCTCACTGGTCCACAAGGGGGACCTAGAGAAACTTTATATTGTTTTTATATCAGCCTAGTTATTTAGAGGTTTGGGGGAAATCACAAGCAACATGTTTTATAACATTGTGTTGCTATAGCCTGTTATAATTAAAAACAAAACAAAAACAAAACAAAAAACATAAAGCATTGTTTATGCATGTTTATGAATTCCTTTATAAGTTATTAACTTAAATGTATTAGGTTCTTTAAAAGGAAGACATTAAAAAGGTCATGGAAATGGCCTTGTGAAGATCACGTTACCTGATTTAACTATTTCTGTGTAATTACACACTTATTCAACTAGAGTTTCCCATGTAAGACCATTGATAGTAATACAGTGATTATAATGTAATAGCATAGTTACATACACTCAATGTTAATCAAGTGCCACTGAAAACCCTTACCCCCTTTTTTTTGCTAGGTGTGTATCATTAACAATTCGTTTTTTCTTTTACAAATATTGACAAGAATTGACAGTGCAGGTGGATTTATGGATTCGGATATCTTACCTTATCTTACCTTAGTGAAATACTGTAGCAAGCTGCTCAACCAAGCTCTATTTCACATCTTCCGTTTGCAGTGCCTGCTGTTTATATATAAGACTATAAAATCACATTGAACTACAACAACCTGAAACAATACAGTCCTACATTAGTACGAGAGCCCTAAATTCCCCAGCAAACTTCATTATTTGGGCCTCGCAAACAGCAGAATCAACTTTAATTGCAAACACAGGACATTATTATTATTTATTTCTTAGCAGATGCCCTTATCCAGGGCGACTTACAATTGTAAGCAAATACAATTCAAGTATCACAGTACAAGTAATAATACAATTAAGAGCAAGATAAATACAATGACTTTGGTTCAAGCAAGTACAAGTGTCACAAAATACGATTCAATAATACAGCAGATAACAGTGTCAGTGATAGTTACATCAGGATATGATTAAATACAAAATACTACAGATTAAACACTTGGCAGATTACAGTACTCTGAAGTACAGGATTCAATGCAGTAAAATAGGGGGCAGATAAGAGCAAGTAAAGCGCATTTAAGGAAGGGTGATAAGTGTCCCAGGGGAAGAACCGAGGAGTTCCACAGGTGCTTTCTGAAGAGGTGAGTCTTGAGGAGGCGGGCGTGGTCAGGGACTGGGCAGTCCTGACATCTGTAGGAAGGTCATTCCACCACTGCGGGGCGAGGGTAGAGAAGGAGCCTAGATTATACCAAGAGCCTTTGTGCTCGAGTGTATTCATTAGCATTGGATTCTGCCTGGTGTTATTGTGAACTTAACCTAAACACCAGCATCTGTGCATAGTGGAATAATAATTAAGGATTATTTACAGTATGGTGCTATAATTAATGGCACAGACTTCAAAATCTCTTAGCACCTCCATAGAGCTAAGAGAGTCTGTAGAGATTTGTATGTATGAATATAGGATCTCTTGTATCATTAAGTATACTTCTTTTAAGTGTAAATTGGAGATCAAAGTGAAATGTAAGGATCTTTTTTAGGTTATCTGGTATGTTTTTCTTTTTTTTTTTTTTTTTTGGGGGTGCTCTGTCAGTCTGTATATTATCCGTTCTAATCTAAGTTTGAAACACTCTAGGGGTGGAAAACCCAGATCCTTTAAATAACCAGAAGATTATGATTAGCTTCAGGAAGATTTAAAAATGTCATGCTCTGAATCTGGATCCCGGTATATGTGTCATCCATTGCACTGATTTGGAATACAGGTGCTGACAATTCTAGTGTGTCTAAACTGAATATTCTAAAGCGCACAGCTTTGAACTTGTAGGTCGGTTGGTTTTAGCTATTGTAAGGCTGCAATCTCTAGCACAAGTTCCAAAAGGAAGCGGTACCCCCTAAAAAACGAGAGGACATCTGCCAACAAAGTCATTGAGCTAATCCCTCCAATTACTTAGCTACAAAATCCACACACTTGTGTGGATATAACTGATGCTTTTAAAAGCAACCATTTCTGTTCTTGAAAATTATTATGCATTAAATGAGCAGCCCCAAATGGTCACATCCCTCCTGGATTGTTTTTTTTAAAATCCATAACACTCCATTCCCTGCAAATAAGAAAAAAAAAATCCAATTACTGAGAATTGTACTCTTAAGAAGCAATTAGAACAGGCCAGGTGCATTCAATGAATTGGGTTTGAGTTCCAATTATAGTCTAAATAACCTTCTACTCCCCATAGTCTTAACACTTTAACAACTGTTGCAGTTGCATGGTTAATTCTGCTGCCAGAAGGGTAAATGGGATGACCCATACTTGATTGATTAATCTGTTATGTAAATATGTATTCTGTAATACATAACACCTGCATCTCCCTGTCAGTTTCAGTTACAATACGCAAGACAGCAGATTTGACAGAAGGATGATAGGCGCTTAGTTGCCTGGTACTTTTCATACCAAACTGCACACATTACTTCACTTTTAACTGTATATCTATGAATAAACTGTGTCTATTGGATTTTCTGCCCAGTTATACAGACAGAGAGACAAGGTGAGCTACTGTATGTGCTTGTCTCCAAGCACGTACATGTAATTTGTGTTCCAACTTTCTCATGCAAGAAGTTATGAATTAAAGACAGGCTCCATACATGCATGCTGCAGCACAGCGCAGCACTGTGCACTCAATTGCACTAGTGATCAGTCACTAATATGACAATGGTAGCTCTCTGACATCCGTTTCTCAGCATTAGGCTTGGTTGTGGAATTGCTGCAGTGAGGGATCGAAATTGGGGAGAAAATCAGGGGTAAAATAATTGGGCACAATAAAAATACCTCATGAAATAAACATGAATCCATTGGACTTGCTGGACAGATTATAAGATGTTAACTTCCTATTTACAGTGAATACAGGCAACTAATTATTGTATGATTCTGTCAGCGATTCATTTCCTTGTATCGGTATCTCTCAGTCTTAATTTCCTCTTTGAAGTTAATCTCATTATGTTGCTGCTCTCTGATCTGTCACTCCTTACCTGTCACTATGCCCTTTCCCACATAAATTGCCGCTGCTTTTCTAGTCTCTCAAGGTGCGTTAATGACTTTCTCAATCCTCTTCTACCACTATTGTCTAGCTACACATTTCCAGTTGATAATTTCACATCACTTTTTATTTCCAATTTGCATTTTTAATCTCTGTCTAATCATGCTGATGCAGATCCTCATTACTTCTTTTCTGCAGTCAGTCAATTCCAATAAGAAGTTGTATTGATGCCGTTCATGTAATATGCACTGAAGCCCACAGCAGTGCCTGCCTCTGTCAGACTGGTAATGTGTCTTGTTAAAACAGCAATGTAGCAACAAAGCCACGTCAGTAAGGGGAATGGAAGGGGTGCAACAACAGTCACAATTTATTAGTTATTCCTAATAAGAACGGTTGATGTTTCCATAGAAAAAAACATTCCTTTCTGGAAATACTTTGGCAGTCCTAATGGAAAGAAATTAATTACTTTATTAAATTAACCAGTCATAGCCAGTTCAGCAGCAGTCGTTAGTAACACAACCATCCTGTAGCTGAAGAGCCTTTCAATGAGTGCTATCCAAGTCTTTTTCTTACCTCTAATCAGAACTCACAACATTTTCTCAGGCCCCTCTTTTCTTGTGCTTTTGGTTCTTATTTTGTTTTAGATATGTAATTTCTTTCTAATAGATGAAAGGTTTGCTGCTTCCTTGTAATGTAATTGTACAGACATCATTACGTAAGTACAGGTGCCTACAAGTATATATAATGCTATACTTGCGTCGCAGAGGAATGCACTATTTCCTGCAAGTAATGGGAGCAGTATAATTGAGACACATATTTTACAAAACTCACTGATGTTATTCACGCCTGTTTTTTTTTTAATGCATTCATTTTTCAAAATGATAAACTAACAAACCTTGAATTCAATTGTGCTGTTTGGTTCTATAGCTCTGGCCAATGGTTTTGCATCATCCTATAGAATTAACTAATTTTGCTTCACAAAGTTGAATCAAACCTGCTTAATAATGTTACGTTAACATCTTCAATTACATACCACTTACCACATATAATTAATGAAAAACTGACCAATTAAAAAATGTAATGTGAAATACTGTACTACTATTAAGGCTTCCGGTAGAGTTTTGCAGTATCATTTTGTAGTTTCTTTGATTACATTCAATAAAATGACGTCTCAATCCTGACATTCTAGGTGAGGCAAAATATTTGGCCATAGCTGTAGGTATGAATAAATTACAGACCCTGCCACATATGACAGTAATTTCCAATTCTAGTCGCATACTTCTCTGTGTGGCATAGTAAAGACTTCAGTGACAGCTTCCTCGACTGCCACATCAGTATCAGCTATGACATAATCACTCTGCGTCTTGTATGGACCTAACACTGTTATCAATGAATCAATAGGGATCTCTGAGGGACAGGTAACATGCTAAATAGATTCAGTGAAAAAGCTTTTTTTTGCAGTTGATAATAGATATTTAATTTAAGTGGAAATATCTCATTTAGTATGCGTGACTTGTTTTCTGCCCGACAGCTACAAACTTGTGTTCTTGTTAGTCGGCTAATTAGTTAGATCAATGCTTCCCGGTTCTGTCCGACCCCTTTCTGTCTGGCACAGCTTTGGAATCTGGACCCCTGTTATCCAAACAGCCCCTCTGCTTTCCTGTCACATTGTGTGCAATGTTCTCTTGCTTTGCTGTCACACCATGGTATGTATATAACAGTACTGGACATTACACATTTCAGGGAATGCTAACCAAGATCTTCCTCTGTTGGATATCTTTTGGTTCTTTGCAGCCTTAAAAATGTGTCTGTCCCAAATGAAAGTACATGCTATGCTAGGTAAGAAAAATAGTTTAACACCTTGGTTAGTGCTCCTTTCAAGATACAGTGGTGATTAATTCTGGAGCTTTCTTGATTGGGGACGTCATATCAACAATTTCACAGTAATAATGTTTTTTTTTTGCTTTTTTTAACACAAACAAATCAATTTTACGAACATGCTGAGTGAAAGGGTATTAGCGTACAGCTGGGCTCACAATGGCATGATTAGTAATAGGTTGTTAGCTGGGAAGAAAAAAAACTGCTGTGTGCTACAATTATTTGTGTTTATAGCTTAAATCCCCAAACAGAGATTGAACTTGGCTGCAGCAAGTCATTTAACAAGACTTATTTTCTGCTAATTTCTGAAATCTCGAATAGCCGTAACCCTTGCAAGGACACATACCAGTATTCTGTTGTAGATGACCTTGTGTGCCTATTGATTTTGAATTGATTAGCTGCAGGAGCCTTATTGTGGAAATGCTGCTTCTTTAGTGTATTGACAGCGTTGATTTGTGTTTTTACTGGACTGTCACCTATTGTATGGATGATTTTGACACTTCCCTACAAGGCTGGACACTGTTGATCTTCCAGCCACTCACCCAATAGCATTCAAATATATGTATTGGGTCTACTCAAAGAGTGGATGTAAATATTGATATCATCTTTGGTAATCGCTATGTGAAAAGGTATTTGTTTGATATTTATGGTATCAAAGTTTTCCATATTATTTAATCTACACTGCGCCTTCAGTTTTACAGACTTGAATGCAAACGTATTGGAAGAAAATAAAACATCCTACATTGTCCTGTACCAGAGTGAGCCTGGAATAAGCAGTGAACCGGGCGAAGCTGCATTAAAAAAAACTGTGCCCAAGTGAAAGGGATACAACAGACATGGGCAGCCTGAAACGAAAACAACTTGATTGTAATTTGAGGAAGACTGTGCTTACCGCCTCATTCTGCAAAGCACATGAATGCCAATGGAGATTTCACTGCTTGCAGGCTTAGTGCTAATATGTGGAAGCTGCTTTAATGGAGAGGCTTCTACGGCAGGTCAGTTTGTTTTTACTGAGCAAGGTAGTTTCAATGGTGGGGCTACTTTGCTGTTGCTTTCTATCAAGTACAGTTATTGAATGCAAGTGTAAGGAATTATTCATGGAGTCATAGTAAAATGTATAGAGTCATGGTAACAGGCTACTTATAATAATGTAGGGCTGGCGGCGGACATGCACCATCAATTGTGTGTGTCAAGACAAATGCAGAGACACATTAGAACATGACAAAGTCATGAACTATTGAAAAGATGTTTGTTTTTTTAACAAGCATTTACAACATCTGTCCACTGGATAGCATGTGTTCTATGAAGCAATCCCATTCAAGGAAACCACATTTATACCAGTTAACCACCTGGTGGTGCTTTAGAGTAAAACAGGTGAACACAAACGTTTTAAAGGGGAGGAGATTGAAAGCTGCAGTGTTCCACAGTCACGTTCTGTTTTATACAACACCAACAAAAAGTTAAATCAGCAAACGCACAAGACTTGAAGCCTTAAAGTAACACAGTTGCTTTCTCCTGCTAGTTCTTGGTTCTCAATATACGCTACATCAGAGAAGCAAAACAAAGATGTGTTAAATAAAGGTGTAATCCAAAAGGTGTTATACAGATACCATTCTATAGGAAACACCTATAAAGATGATATTGTCAACATTTAACATAGTGTTAACCAAGGGTTAGTCTAAGCAACCCTATATGTTATTGCAACATTTAAAAAAAAAACTGTAATTGTTTTGAACTTTGTTCTGCTCACTGTGTGGGATTTTAGCATATGTTTACTGTAGGAAGGAATGTGAAGTGTCAGCTGCCTGCAGTTCTCTGGGGCACCATTAAAATGAGATGTTCCATCTCAAGGATCTATCCTGGACTGATAAAAATCATATAAAATCACTGGTTTCCTTTTCATTGCAAGAAGGAATCTGTTGGTTGTTTCTTTTTTTCTTAGTATTTTTTTATTAGTTTTATTTAGGATCTACAGATTTTTTTTAAATGAAATATGTGTTGAGTCTATATGCAGGTGAAATCAACAGGTGAAAGTTCCTTTTTTTAACTCCCCTTCTCATCCTATTCTCTCTCAAGATAGCCCTGGAGGAAGCTCTCATGGTGTCACCTGGGAGTTAAGCAGCATGGATTTCTTCATTTTAAATGTAAAGATTCAATAGTTAAAGTGAAAGTTGATATTTGTTGGGTGTATCGGTAAGTGTGATCTAATGCTAATCCCAGGGGACTTCCAGTGTATGTATCAATGAACCGTGAACACTGAATATGCGATTGGGACAGCTTGCTATGCTTGGTTGTTTATTAACAGGACTCTTCAAAGGATTGTAAGGCATCCACACAGAGATGCACAGTCATGCACAATATGCTCCAAACTGCTTGTGAGAAAGTGAATTATGTGGAAATGGATACTCACACATGCGTGTCTAGGAATGTAAGTGTGTGAGTGTGTGTGTGTGGGTGGGTGGGTATGTGCTTGTGTTAAATTCCACACGCAGGTATTGGATTTATAATATAACTATTATTAAACATGGAGCTTCATATTTTAAACCCCCCACACAATTCAACACAGTCTGCTTGAGAGAACAAAAACGGTTTGAGGTGCTCTCATAAAGCTATGTTTACTACAGTGTGTGCCATTGGCCCTTAGTAAATTCACAAGCACATAACACTTGTACATGCGGTAGAAGCAGCCCTTAAATAGTCATAAACAGAGTTGAGGGAATATAGCAAGCAGAGGGCTCCATTTTGTTTCCTGACAAGCTGGCTTGATATTAAGAAGATTCTGCATGAAGAGCTGTCAACTTTCATCGTTACAGAGAAATCTTCAGTCAAAGCTGCCTGCTGACTGCTGCTTCATCCCCGTCAGGCAGCGTAGAAATCTACTCCAACAACTGACTGCCATCTCGGGAGTGCAAGATAATTTAAGTTATCTTAATACATGTGTCTGGAAATGATTTTAATAGACTTTTTAAAACGTTCCTATAGTTTCACAACCGAGGTAGGGTCTGTCAAGACTCAAACGTCTTCCAGAGGTGAAATGCGTAACAGCAAAATTATCTGTGAGCCACCTTGACCAACACAATTGCTATTTTTAATAGGCTAGTTCCACATCTCTAAACTTTACATTATTGAAAACCAATGCAGTGTTGCTTCAGAAGGTCATGTCATTGTTCATGCCAACCTTCATTAAATTTGAAGTTTCATGTAAATTTCCACCACAGCTGATCTATATCAAACCAGCAGCATTTTCAGCAGTTTTCATAATCTGTGTATACATCTGACGTAGCGGTTCACTTATCCTGAACAGGAACAGAAACAGGAATTGGAAATGTCAACTCAGTAGCCTGCTAGAGATAATGTGATTGCAGATACAAACTCCACAAGCTTTCTATTTCAATGAAAAAAGAAGCAGAAATAAAAGATGAGGAGAGTTCTTGTAAAATAAATGAATTTTATCAGATTTCATTAAAATGGTTTTGCAGGATTACTTCTCAAGAGGCTTGCTTTCCATTTTGTTCTTACATCCTTTGCTTGAGTGCTTTCTTTTTTCTTTTTCTTGTTTTAGCAATGCTTGATGTTTTATTGCAATATGCAAAAACACTTTGGTGCAATGTTTAAGTGCTAAAGGGAAACAGAAGCTGAGAATGAGCTTCAAGACCTAAAGCAGTAACTTCATATTTTCCTCTCCAGTTCTCTCCAGTATCACCCTGAAGCATCACTGTATTGTGTTCCACCGAACCTAAACATAAACCACTGAACCTTGCAATGATGGGCAGGCTGGGTTGAGGTTCCTCCAGGCCAGAAGCAGAATAGTCCAGGTATGGATATACCCAGGTCTACACAGCTCTGAGATATTCAACAGAGTACAACACAGTAGATGGCACTAAATATCTATCTACATTATGTGAAGGCTCAGTAATCAAGTAGTAGGACCATGATCCAACACTTTGCAGAATTAGTGTATTGCCCAGCCCACCCAAAACCCCACAATTATCCAGTTAGAGTGTAGCTGACATCTAACTTTATCACTGCCGAAAACTCCTGTAATAACGCCTGCAAAACAACAGGGATAAAAAAAAAAAATAACCACTAGAAAAGCCGTTCTGATGCTGGTAATCAGTGCTAAAACATGTTTGGCTGGTGTAGTACAAATGGTCATGTTATTTATAGTGAGGATCATTTACTTGTCTTTAACCTCTACCAGGTGCCTATGCTGCACATTATTTATTTATTTATTTATTTATTTATTTATTTCCAAACCCTGCCACTTCAGTTCCCCAAACATATTCTAACCAAAGGTCTGTAGGGAGGCAGTCCCTGGGAGCAGATGGTAAAGAGTGCTTGTTACTTTACCAGAATCATTGATGCCTCACAAAGGGAATCTCAAGGATATGGTCCTTATACAGACCATTAATTAGTGATGGGGATAGTGAGGTGGAATTGTACAGACAAAAAAGACTGTTCCACATTATTGAAAAATCTAAATAATTCTACATCCTATATTAACTTATACATAAAAGTTAGTGGAGCTTCATAATTGAGTAGTTTTTCATGTATTCTTGAATCACTGAGGTACATTGTATGTGTCTCAGTATGGGCATGTGTTTTAAAAAAAACAGCAATGTAGGGATGTTACCACTTGGAAAAATAGTTTACTATAAAATGTGAAATATTAAAACTAAAAGGGAAAAAAGTGTAGTTTCTTTGGATTTGTATTGGGAATTATAAAATAGATATCAGGCATTAGTTGAGGATGTACCTGCAACTTCCAAACCCAAATCCTTAACCAAGGACCACTGCTCATCTGTGCTCCTACTCGCTTGACACAATACAATATATTGAGGATATATGATGGTTCTAAGTGGGTAACACAAACATAATCAATGAGTGAGGGAAGCAAGAATAACAGGAAAAGTCCCAAGATAGTTATGTTTTTCCTCTACAAATGTATTATCTGTATATTAACCACACAGAAATGACACATTTTCTGTTAATCTTACTCAAAACATTATTATTTAAAAACAAAAATTAAAAACTGAGTTTTTTTATACTTTAATTTCAGCGGCTACACCAAAGATACAAGCCAGTGCTTTTTTTAAAAATTTAAATAATCCATGAAAGCAGGGAAAACTATTCAGCCTGGGAGTGTTTGTGATGTTAGGAGCTGGCTATTGAAATATGGAAAATAAAAACTATTTGGTGCACCAACATGTTTACAATAAAATGAGTTCATGTACTGTCCCCATCCTAAAGATTCTGTGTGTGGTGGGGGGTTAGACAGAGATACAGTATATAACTCCACCCAGGCAAGCAGAGTTTTTTTTTTTTGTCTAGGAATGAGCATCTGAAACTGGACTCTTTCCAAACAGCAGTATTTTCAAGGGTAGACATATCCTTGTCAGATTTATATAACCACAGAGCGCAAACAGACACAGGCGCAGGGCAGCATGCCCAGCCAACAAGAGAAATCCTTCAGTATCACAACCTGGGCATACAGTGAGGGAGGCTGCTGATTGATATTTGAATCTTGTAGTAGGCCTACAGCACACAGAAATATACTCAGAAGTATCACTTAAACAATAACTAATGAGTGTGCACCTGAACCTTGCAACAGTTTTAATCAGCTCTGTTTCACAATCAACAATTAGATATTCCAAATGGTTAAACAGAGACCAAACCATTTAGCATTTTAGCATTTTATAAAACACAGTAATTGAAAGATATTTGGGTAACACTTTATATTAAGGTGCTGCTTATTAATGTTTTATAAATGTTTTATAAATATAATATATATATATATATATATATATATATATATATATATATATATATATATATATATATATATATATATATATATATATATATATAACAATGTTATAGTGTGTTAATAAAGCATTATAGATGATTTATAACCATACAAGGCTATTGCATGGTTCTAAACCATCTACAATGCTTTATTAATACTCTATAACATAGTTATTATATATATATATATATATATATATATATATATATATATATATATATATATATATATTTATATTTATAATACACTAATAAGCAGCACCGTAATATAAAGTGTTACTGATATTTGAAACATCCACTGAATTACTACAGAATCCAAAGGATTATACTATAAGAAAGTCTGTCTGCAAAATCCAAAAACATTGCAGATCCAGGTACAATATATTTCTTTACTTTTCTTTTTAAAATGTACCATTCCTTGTTGCACTGTATAATATATACATTTAAGTATGCTGCAGATGCATGCACGCGTCAGAAAATCAATAACGAGTTAATTATGTATGAATACTTACAATAGAAACTGCTGATCATCACTTATCTATGGGTGCAGAAAGGTATTCAGTGGATAGTGATAGTTTACTGCATTTATACTGATAGCTCTGTTGCACTTCTGAAATGCAGACGCTATACGCAAATGACATTGTCAAGAAAAGTATGCATGTCCTGTACAAAGATCTAGGCAAAAACAGGAGTTTACTGCACACATATAGGAACATTGTTATACTTGGTATTGATTTATTTATTTATTTTAAATTTAGTAGTCGCCAATTGATTTTACCCCGTTTTTCTCCCAATTTGATATATCCAATTGTATTTTAAGCTCAGCTCACTACTACCACCCCTGCGCTGACTCGGGAGTGGCGAAGACGAACACACGCTGTCCCCCGAAGCATGTGCCATCAGCCGATCATGCTCATTAATTCAGATTGTAAAACTCTTACACAAATGTTAGCTAAAATACTGAAAGTCATTTAGAAACACATTTGTAATATCATCTCTTAAAACATTTATTTATTTTCTGTTTTCTCAGGTAACTGCTTTTTCAAACAGTTCAGCAAATTACCCCTGCAGGGAAATAAGCCCCCCACCCCTCTGTGCAGACAGCATGCTGAGAGGGCAGCAAGCTGTCAAGTAACCTCTTGCCTGTCTGCCCAAGAGTAAATCCCCTCAGCACAGAAGCAGGGCAGAGATGATTCATTATCTTTATCTGCGCAAACTTCCACAGCTGAGTAAGTAAATCTATATATGCTTTATATAATCTATATATGCTTTATATACTGTATATGCTATATAATCATAATCTGGAACTGTTCAACTACCCGAATACAACAGATAAGGAAATCTATGTTGAAATACAGGTGAATAGAGTGGAATGCTATTGATTCTTATTGAAACTGCACAGAAACATTTGAATCTTTAGAAAAAAGTGAGCCACAAATACACAAGCGACAGTATGTATTGATCTCACACATGTTTGAATAAGTACACTTGGGCAATTATCCCAGCCTGCACATTATCTCATTCAGCCCAGGGGGAAGAGTGTGTCTGTTGTGACTTATCTGGGATTCAGGCCCAGGACTGTGTTAATAACTGAGGGGTACGCCTGCTGCGTCCTGTTTGAGAGTCTGTCCTTGAATTCCTATTACTAACTGCAAGGAGTGCTGTGCCCTGGCTCCAGCCTCAAACCAGAGTTGTATTAGAGATGGGTCAATCTAATCTAAAACAAATCCTCACAGGCAGGCTTGTAACAATGTACTGTCATCTAAATCTAGTTCTGGAATTAAAGATGCAATTTCTCAAAGCAATTTGTCTGTCTAACTAAATTAGTAAAACATTTGATACATAGCACACTTTTATTATTATAATTTTTTTTTTAATCAATTTTACCCCTGTTTTTCTACCCAATTTAAAATGCTCAATTCAAATGTCACCTCATCGCTGCAACCCACTTAGGGAGGTGACTGGAGATTAATGGACAGACCTTTTCTCTCGCTGTCAAGTCAACTGCCTCTTTTCACCCATCACACCTAAGCAATGGAAGTTACCGAGTGACTGAACCCTAGAGGTGAGGGCCCAACCTGGGAAGTCTCTGTCTGGACTTGTGGGTCTTTGAATGTTTAGGAGTCTACGAATCTCAAACACATGAACTACCCCAGACTGTTTTCCTCCCCATCCCTGCAGGAGTGTGAAGGCCACTATAGCCTCTGTGGGTCCCAAGCCACGATCGTCAACTTGTCTCAAACAGGATTTGAACCACACTCAATTACCCTGCACTCCAGCTGTATTGTTTTGTTTTATAACATAAGTGTTTTTCTCCTTACAAAAAAACAGCAGTTAATTAAAGACTGCAGCTGCAGTCATTTTTACTTGCCTGCCAGGATAGTCTTATACAATAAACTGTGGGTAATTCATATTGACTGAATTTTGCTTGTTAATTGAGTGAAAGTCACATTTATAGAACTGTGATCTCAAAGCCCAGTTAGATACCGGATCTACCTGTAGCAACACAGAACACACGCAGTTGTTTCATTTAGCCTTTCCGCTCTCACCTTGTCTTAATGAGTGACATTTCTCAAAGGACAAGTCTCCAGGACCCATGGTGTTCTGCTCCCAGTGTCTTTATTGTCTTAGCGATATAATCAAGCATCATCCTGCCTTGACTGAAGTGAAGTCAACTTGATAGACTTAACAAACATTGAACTATTCCAATCCAATGGAACTGCCTCACCTAATTCCCAGCAGGAGTCTTTCACAGTCTTTCTGTTTCTCTGAGTTTTACCAAAACAGCTATAGTTAAGCAATACAGTAGCAAAACTGCAGTTAGTCTAGTCCACTAAAACTTAAACTATAGTTTATCTGATGTTTTGGGTCAAAACTACAGTTTTAAGCTGAAGACGTATTTCTACTAAACTTACTATGGTAAAGGTTTCTCCATTAGTTAAAAAGTTAATTGTTTAAAATGCAATTAGTGTTCAAATCTCAGTTTGTTTTGGTTTAATTCAAGCAGCTTATTTCATGACGAGGGTGTGTGTTTATGTGTATGTGTCTGGTAGAATGTTTCACTGTGAAGAACTGTTGGCTGCAGATGCTGTAGGATCATAGAATTAGTAATGAAAAGAACCTTCCACACCGACAGATGGAATTGACAGCAACACAAAGAGCCCCTTGCCAATGTGTTTCCATGGCGCAAGTGCCCCAGTGGGCAGAACATTAATACTCACACCAGGGAGGTGGGCATCCTTTAAACCAAAACACTCAGGCACTCTAGAGAAACGCCTAAACACCCTCTCTGCTACTTCCTGCTGCTGCTGCTTTAAACACATCCAGGTGTCAATAACCTCTGAAAGACACAGCTTGAGTGGGCAGTCCTGGAGAGTTATGGGTAGTAGTATTACACCCACAATATTTTAAAAAAAAACAGGGGCAGTGTATTTAGAAATTCTGAAAGAAACTTCTTTGACAAACTCTTTGACTAGAAGTCTTTCTGAGTGTCTTCAAACTATTTAAAATACCCACAGGAAAAGGGCTGTCCAAATCTGTTTTTTGATTCCAGGTTTATCCCAACAGCAATGGTCTCGGTTTTTAATATTTTCTGGGGGAAGTAACAGACAATCATATAATTACAACAAAGACAACACAAGCAATGAAAATCATAAAGTTGGACTCTCCCCCCAAGGGAGGCACATCCCACCACTTGAGAGACACTGCTACAGATAATGGACTAATTAGACAAGCCATCTAAACAGAATACTTTTTAGTTCAATTATATTTTAGGTTTATCAAGCCATGTTAAATGCATTTCATTATTTATTCTACTTATCATCTTCAATTTTGGCCAAATATTTTTTAGGAAATAAGTTTAGATTAGCACAAATCTTGGACTTCCTTACATAAGAATCATTCTAATTGGGGTGTTATTTAGCCTCTTAATTGTGAAACAGACAAGGTATAAAACATATATAAACAGTAATTCTGCACATTAGTATCTTCAAGAAACCTTTTAAGGCCAGTTTTAACAATGATTCATAATTAGACAGAGAGGTGAAGTGACATGTAGAGTTCAAATGTATTACCATTCCTAACCCATAGCACTGGTTCTGAAGCATGCATGAGGATAATCAACCCCTCATTGTTCTTCATGGCAGTGACTCTTAGAGGGATGCCATAAGCTGTGAACCTTTTCCTACATCCCCACCTGTTAACAACACTGTAATTTCTCCACCAGGTGATGGCTGTAGACTTGTTAAATCAGATTTGATTGCTATATAAGTTAAAGGAATGTAGGAGTACGAGAAGAAAATAAACTACTGTCCAAGTACATTTTTACACATATTTTGTAGCACTTTAGATTACAGTGCACAAATAACCATGTAATTACATTGTAATGACTGGGTAATTAGCAAAGGAAAGTAAGTAATTAGAAAGTAAGTTTACCACATTAATGACATGGTGTATTGACATGGTAAATTACTTTCTAATCACCCTGTAGAAGTGTAGCGCAGGTGTATTGGGGAACTGTTAAAAGTAAAACAGATAGGAAGATTAGCTGAAGCTTACCATGAGCATATACAGTAATAGACTTGTGTCAAATTACAGTATCATACCTAATCTGTGAGTAATTATATATAAGTACAGTGATTGTTTGTAAACTCTGTTATCCACTACGGATCTGAATTCAAGGTCAAGGAGTGAAAGTGCATTTAATGTTGCGTCAATGAAACATTTGCACTCAGGTTCAGTTTAATACTCAAATATAACTCCCAAGTGACCGTCATTCATATCTTTTATCCTCTTTACTTTGTAAGGAAGAAGGTCATCTTGTCTCCCCAGTTTCCCATTCCCCGAAAGCACACCTTGAATCTCTCCCGGCTCCAAGAATGGGAAACACTGACAAAACCTGCAGCTGACAGTTCCAAAACAGGCATCCTAGGGGCGGTGGATGAACGGTATAGGGAGGGATAATCTACCACCACAGCACACATTTGCAGGGAGTTTGTGATGGATTTGTGGATTTGTGGATTTGTGTAAGGGGAGCACCACAACACAGGACTTCCAATCAGCATCAGCAGTGCTTGCATATTAACAACACTCATGGTACGTGTAGCTAATGGGAATACAATTTATGGGAATGAGACTGTTTCTCCGCATTGCTGCTGCAGTGCTTGTTTGCTAGTGGTGCCTTGTCCTTTTGGAGGACAAGTACCCAGAGGAGAGTACAGGGAACTCCCTCAGCAGATCTGCTACAGTCACATGTCTGAGGGGTAGCCCAGTGGACCCTGCAAGCACATCCAAACTCAACATGTTTCATTTTGCCTTCATCTGTCTTTGTCGGTGTAGGAGGCTCAACGCAGGAAGATTTTCAGATCAATTATTTCCAATGACTGAATGATGAACTGCTGCTCTATAAAGAAATGTGTTTGTTGGACCCAGAGGTATAACTAGGAAGCTGCAGATAAAAATAATTTGTCCATTACATTTGTTATTTTACACACACACATAGCCAAAAGCATTTCTTACACACAGACTTACAGTAACACACTTCATAAAACTCCTACTTCATAAACCAACTGCTAAACATGAACCATGAACAAATAGATAATTATTATTTAGAATTATTAGAATAGATTTTTTTTTTTTGAGAAACAGAGTTTTTTTTTACTTGTGCTGTAACATCTTGCAAAATAATATGCAGTCTACTTAAAATACAGACTCTTAGAAGGAATTTTCCTCCACTTGATTATATTGATTAAAGGAAACTTGACATTTGGCTTCTCATTTTGAAATAAGAAGCCAATGAGTTCTCAGCTTGGCTCTACTCAAGTAGAATTCACTGTCTGACCTGACATCCCGACCTTGAGGCACTGTGGTCTGAGCAAGCACTCGCTAGCTTCACGTGTCATTTGAATTGCTTTTTTACATTCCCCTGGCTAGTTTATGGTGCAATAATTCTGCGTGATTCAGAGCTCTGTTGCTCCAATATTGAGTTCTTATCATTATCATCTCTACCTGGTTGTAAGCTTGCCTGGAGAAACATAAGTGCTAGGACTGAACAGCTTTCCTAATTCCATTGAAATGATGTAAATTAAATTTGACATACCTATTCTTTAATGATGCGAAAGGCTGTCCAGATACATTATTTGGAAAGAGATAACACTGTCAACTGCGTAGCAACCTTGGGCTCCATTTTAAAGCAAGTACAAAAGCAGAGAGGAAGAAACTATTGTGAGTGCTGAATTGAAATGTAAGGGTATGATATAGTGTTGCTGGGATTTCTCTTGCACTTGCTTTTTCTGGTATTGCTATCTTATGGATACCAGAGGAGCCCCTTTAGTTTCACCCTTCACTTTTTCTAGTTTTACTGCAGGTTTATTCAGGTCATATTTAGACAAGTCAATTTAGTTCATAACACTTTGTTTATAGAGTCTAATTTACTGTCCAGTCCGTGTCAGATTCTTAGAGCGACGGCACTGGGGGGATCAAGTAACTCTAGTAATGGTAACTGGGATGTTCTAAACACTGTAGATCAAAAAACATTCCCAGGTAAAGACACAAATATAAGATGTATCCTATCCAGTCATTGTGCTTAATACAATCTTCTGCTTTTTTGTGAAGACAGGACTGTTTTCTATTCAGGCATACTGAGATATTTATAAGAATCAGGTTTCATTGTAGTGAAGTCTGAGTGTGTTAAATCAAATAATTGTAATTAAAAATATGTCGCAAATGTTGCCTAGAGGTTAAGCCTATTCCATTACAATGTTTGAAATGTTTATGTATAAATTCAGGTTTATAGTAATGACAATAGATTTTGAAACAAAGGTGGAATCAGTGTTGCTGCAGTATTTAATACTTTAGGCTCAATATGAAATGTACTAGCCTCCTCCATCATACAAAGTGATTTGCTCAAACTACAGTACTTTTGCTCAAACTACCTGCGTTAGGAAACGCTGTGAATTCTGAACACATACACAGTGCTCATGATATGTGTATTATTGTATGGACCACTTTGTTTTGGTTTTTATCATGTTGCCAGAACCCCTTTATGGAATTGCAGCTTTATTATTTGGATGTACGTTATTTCTTGATATGTGCCTGACATGATATTAGAGCTCTGCACACAAAAATGTTACCCACAACAGAAAAAAAAAACATTTTAACTTGCAGTTCAATTCTTTATACACACAGCTATAAACAGCTTGACTTTATTTGTGTCAATGACGGACAGTATGAAGAAAGAAGTCCTGTAATGGAGTACAATATGTATGGATTGCAGGAAGCAATAACCTATGCTAATAAGAAATGGCTTTTATGACTGTTTAAAGTAGATTCAACACTCTCCAGATCCTACTGGGATTGATCCTAGCTCTCTTGGTACCATACCATTACATTTACACAGCGCCCTTCATGTGCAAGCAGCCCAAAGAGCTTTAAACTGCTTGCTAGTAAACAGCCAAATCAAAAATCTACATTTTAAGCTTAGATTTTAAAGTGCAGAGTGACTTTTGTCACAATATACTGTAGTAAATGCAAACAAGCTAAATTGCAAAAAGTATTGCCATGTTAAAAAAGGGGCTTTATTATGGTAGATATAATATTAACAAGGCACTTTATTTTCAGTTTATTTTCATTTTTATGGAAAAAATCCATGCTATGTATTATTATTATTATTATTATTATTATTATTATTATTATTATTATTATTATTATTATTATTATTATTATCTGTAGTGCTGACTATGCCCCTGCACTGTGACTATACACTTTGCAAATACAGTTGGTGTGGTAATGTGATTTACATTATAAATTGCCACAGTTAAATTAGATGGCACTGTTAAATTACATTACATGCCAACTAGGGTGTAAGAAACCGAATGAAATACAAAACACAATATTTTTGTTTGTTGCGGAGCTTCCATTAAAGTAAAACAACATGTTCCTGCCTCTTTGATGCAACAGTGGGCTGAATGGCTTCGATACAGAGATTTAGAGCAAATGTACTGACTAGTCTGTGCTGAGTCTAAGAAGATACAGTATATTATCTTCAGTCGTACTGAAAGAAATCAAGTTTAGGTTCAGGTGGTAAGAATTTAAACAATTGATTATCACTTTGTGGAGTTTAAGGGTTGAATAACTCTGTGTTATTAGCTAATGGATCAAATAGCTGTGCAAAGAATTTCTGTGGCTTATCTCATGTTCACTGTTGTGTGCTGCATGGTAGGTAGAAATGTATCACTTTGGTTTCAATAATATTTGGAATGTGGCTGTCAGAGAGAGCAGACTATCCTTGGCAAAGGGGTTGTAAATGTCCAGAAAGCAATTACAGTGCTAGAGAAAATAGTGCAGTCAGCAATCAAGACAAACTTGATTGATTTATCAAGCAACTTCCCACTACCATGTCTATAACCTCCTTACAACAGGGATCCCGACAGCAGATGTCAGCGAGCCATAAGCCCCTGGAGGCAGTAGTGGAGGAAGAGAAAGATGGGCCCCGGTGCGGGACCTTATTGTGGGCTCCGACCTTTATGTAATCCTTTTACAAACATAACTCATGCCAAGTCAAGTGTTCAGTATTTAACAGTATTTTATTCTCAGAATGTTAGCATGTATGAAACAGTAAACTACATGTAGACTACATGTTATAAGAAGCTTTTCTACTCACTACTTGAATTACATTTTACTTCCAATACTACACTCCTCCAAGATTCCGCAGAAATTCAAAGAAATTTTCTCCCACAGAAAATCTTTTTTTTTTCAATCAGAAATACAGGCACGTTAATTTGCTTTTGTTTTTTTTTGTTACCCACCAGCAGCACCCGTTAACAGCTTCTGCCTAAACTACAGGATGAATCATGCACACAGACCGCTGAACAGTACCCCAAAGCCTTCCACGAAGACAGTAGGAAACTGTTTTGCAATTTTTAGAGACCAGTGCAAGTGGTCGCGGAGTCTGAAAAAGAGACGCCGACTAAACATAAAACAGTGCCTCATACCAGCCTCCATGCAAAAACAGTTACGAGGGAAGAAAAATAATAGTTAGGAAGCTCAAGTGACTTGCATCTCATTCTACTGCCAGAAACCTATTGAGAATTACAGTGTGTAAAAAACTGCCAACAGGAATATCTGTCCTTCCCCATGCCTTTATTTCTAAATGCCCTAGAGCAAATCTGAAATAGGCAATAGTAGACAATTATAGTAAGTAGTTCTGGCTTCTGTTATGATCTTTTTTGTTTAAATCTGTCTTTTCCTGGCTTTGAACTTGCTTTGAGCTTTACAACTTCCTAGAACTGGACATCTCTCCTCATTCCATTCAAATAATGTTACAAAATGACCTTTCAACTTGGCTGTTCCAAACGACTTGACATTTCTTTATAGAGTAGGATGGACCAGCAGTTGAAAGGTCATATTTTTCACATGGTTTGAACAGAATGAGGAAGTCTGTACAAGCTTGTGTAAAATTGAACGAGTCTACAAACAAAATCATGTGTGCCAGGTGTGGCCAAAGTTTTCCAGTCCTGGTCTTTGTTCCAACCCTGTTCTAAATTGTTTGATTGAACCAATTCAATCTCCATCCAGACCCTAAAGTAGTTAATTATCTAATGTCACCTGTTAAACCAGGAGTGGAATGATTGGACACCACTGATGTACACTGATCAGGTTCACCTACAGCTGCTATTTATAGCGTATCTCGTTCCACAGCAAGCTACAGTGCCCTGTTAATCATTTTTCCAATGCCTTTGCCAAATGTCAAATGTGGTGGTGACCTTAATTATGCTGTCTGTTGGTGTAATAAAAAAAAAAGTGAGAGGTGTTTGTTTTTCAGCAAAGGAACAGACACCTCTCCGGACTGGGAATGTTAATAATGCACATATCTGGTTACTGATGTGCTGAGCTGACCACACAGAACTGAAGATACTGCTGGCTGGGCTTTTGAAGAATAAAGTAAAGTGCAGTATACTTGTCTTTGAGCCAGAGTAGGTGTAAGAATTTGCTGTAATACAAATAACTAGGATATTTCAATCTCAATAATTATAGTTCTTATTACTCACATACTAAACTGCCAAATAACTATGGCCAAAATAACAAGTATGTCAGTAGCATACATCCCCTGCCATGCTGTCAGTTCAAAATCAGTATGATGCAGTTGTTGGTGACCATGACATATATCAACAGTGTTGCAGGATAGTATTGAATAATAATTAGCAATACAATTTTTAATAGCATTTCCTGGGGGAGATTTAGAAAGAATTGAATTGATCTGTATTATAATGTATCCATGAAACAGGGGTTAACATCTGTTCTCTTCTTGGGGTCATGCCAATGGAATGATTATGTAACTTCAGATTACATTTAAGCAGTTGTTATGTGTTCCCTAACAGTTTATTTAAATGGTATTTGCATTTATCATTCCAGGTAGTTCTGAGTGCCTTTGCTCAAATATTTTGTTTTTTTAATTCTTTTAGGATGTCTGTTTTTTTTTTTTTTTTTTTTTAATTTAGTGGTCGCCAATTATTTTTTTATTGTTTTCTCCCCAATTTAGTAATATCCAGTTTTTTTTTTTTTTTAGGCTTAGCCCACTGCTACCACCCCTGCGCTAACTCGGGAGGCGTGAAGACAAACACACGCTGTCCTCTGAAGTGTATGCCGTCAGCCGCCCGCTTTTTTACACACTGCAGACTCACCATGCAGCCACCCAGAGCTACAGCGTCGGAGGACAACGCAGCCCTTGGCAACTTACAGGCAAACCCGCAGGCGCCCGGCCAGACCACAGGGGTTGCTGGTGCGCGGTGAGCCGAGGACATCCTGGCCAACCTAGCCTTCCTCCCCCCGGGTTCAGTGAGGGGCAAACTAAAGGGACACTGCTGGTAGACACAACCTGAGTGGGGAAGTGCAAGGGAAAATAGAAGCTGCTGTCTGTGAATCTCAAGTTTGTGTACCCTCTGAGGAGACAGGGAGCTGTGAGGAATTACGTCAAATGCCTCTGCTGACGGAGCTCAACATTCTTCTGTTCATCTGTTTAAAATCTGCTTCCCAGTCCTGACACTCAGCCAGCTGGCCCTCTCTTGCTCTGTCAATGATCCCTGCTCTTGCACAATTCACAAGGAGGAGAACTGGAAATTATAAGAAGGAATGCATTCCCAGATTAAATTTGTATACCTGCTCAATGCATTAATTCATTCTATATTCCTTAGCATTCGTGTATTCAATTGGAATCCAGAATGAAAACCAAAATTTGTATTGAAATTCAAAGATGCACACCAGGGAAAGATGATATGCATTCACAATGCACAAGGATTCATCTGTTTCAGCACTGCTGAATATATGCATTCACAATGCACAAGGGGAATATTTTAAGAGCAGCCAGAATTAATTACTCTTTAAGAAGCTAGTTACCATTAGCTATTGTAGTTTGAAAAAAAAAAATATTGAGCCCTGCAGTAAGTATAGTATACAGACGAGATCCAGGTCCAAACTTTCTTATTTCCTGTTTTATGCTTTATTAAAGGCAGCTCTCAATAGGAAATGCACGTGATGTGCGAAGGCATTCTCTCATGCCAAAAGACCTGCAGAGTGCTGCTGGTGACAAACTTGACAAACACCCACCACACGGTGTTAGCACATTTTGTTGTGCTGTAGACCTCCCTGGATGCAGTGACTCATGGAGGAAAGCAGACAGATTCACTGGTAATGCTGTAGTTTTGCTTCTCGTAATCCCAGGCCTGCTCCGGGACAAACTTTCTAATCATTCTATACTACCTTAATCATTACATATATCAAGCTGCAACACATTCAATTAAGAGAGAAAAGCACTGGGTACGATTAAACAGCTCTTATAATATAGCAGCACACATGGGATTCCAGCTTCTCTCTCTTACAGTCGGTGGTATCTCTTACTATACTGTCACTACCCTGTAGTAACACAGTAATTACACTAACAATTGTGTAGTTACAATGCAACAACATGCTTAATTACAAAATGAAACATGTGGTAAGTTGCTTGCGCCTTTTGCAATAGCATTATATTTACACAAATGGTATAGTCATAATGTAAGTATGATGTAACCATCTGTGCTATTACAGTGTAATTACAGTGTACTCGATGTACAGTGCTGTAACTTATTAAATGCATTCATCAAAAAATGCATATTGTTACTACTTTGCTTAAATATTCTTTATTGCATCATGGGTTATCTAATCAGACTGCAAAACCTGTGCTCAACTTGCTGGCATTGTGATTGTGTACTGTAGTTGCTGTCGTTATCTTTATGTATGTGGATACAGCTGCTGATCTATGTGGCCATGTTGCAATAGATTGAGGTGTGTGGTGACTGAGTGCCCTGGAGGAAAATGTGTTTTAAGAGAGAATTTTAACACCATAATAGTCTCTAGTATTTAGTTTACTTCCAATATTGAGTATTTAGGAGGTAAAGGTAAATTTACACTTATTTCAAGTCAATGACTGTGCTTACAAGGACAGGGTGTCACATGGGTCTTTTGTGTGTGAGAGATAACTGTATGTACATGACCGTGCATGTGTGACAGCTTAAAGTAAACTACAGTGATAGTGACATTTAGAAATACTAAAATAAATTAAATAAATGAAATAGTTTTGACTAGAAGTATTTTGTGGTGTGTACAATCACAATTCCAGCAACTGTTTGGTGACCAAAAAAAATGGCGAATACACTTTTTTTCTTCGACGTCACAGTGAAAATCAGATTTGAATGATTTTGCATTCTTATTTTTTTTTACCAGCATAAATAGCTCTAAACCAACTAAACCTTCACATCCAGTTTAAAACCAGGGTTGTAATGTGCAGTACAATAAGGCTATGCATTTTTGATTTAGACAGAAAAACTGTGCTAGAATAATTTTTTTTAACTGACTGATAGATAAAAAGGTCAGGATTTACCAGGCTTTAAAGACTGCGAAGAATTGTGTTTTCAGCAACTGACAATTAAAGGGTTAGAAAAGAAGAGCCGCACTTCATTCTTCAGTCACCCAAGAAACACATCCTTGGATATTCACAGTTATTCAGCTCCCTTGCTAGCAGGATAATGGCAGGCCTGTTCTGACATGCGTTTGTTATCCTGTCAGTGAAAACAATTGGCTAAATGAGGAAGGATAATTGCATGGACTCCTCAAGAAACCAGATGCTTACACATTGCATACTTTTTCCTCCCTCCCTACACAGGAGATTATTTCAGAAACTCTTTCTTTCAAAATACATTTACTTTAGTCTTCTGTCACAGATTTAGCTTTGCAGTTACTCATATTAGAACAACTCAAGGTATTTAAATGAGTAATACCAGAGATTTAAAATTACATTTCTTAACCTCACTTGGAGTATGATCCCTGGTCCCCTTAATGATGTGCTGATACTAATTGTATTGCATTTGTAAATGACTACTATCATTTTCTAATAGATTTTATGCAACCTATTAAAATGATAATTTATACCAACTGCATTTGCCTAATTTCTTACCCGTTTAATATCCAAATATCATAGATCATATTTTATACACGTACTAATTATTCCAGTAACAAAATACTCAGAAAAGACTGTGGTTTACTGTGAGGAACTTAGGTGGGGAAGCATATTAGTGTTGCACTGTGTTCTGAAGCCTGTGTTGTGGAGTTGTGAGGCTTGTGATGCCACAGTATGACAACCCTAGCAACTGTAGTTACATGAAATATCCTGGATGCATTTTTTTCCATATGAAAAAGGCTTGTATACTCTATGCTGGTTCATGAATAAAATAATTAAAGTCCCTTCAGTCAGAGGGGGCCATTTAATAAAAAACAATTGCAGCCTGGAAAAAAATAATCATTTTCATCTTAATTATAAAAGGAAGCTAAGCCGGGCTGTTGGATTAGCCCCTAATGCAAGAGACAGGATTACTGTGTTCTGTCAGTGGCACAGATGTCTCTTGGTGTTTGATCCTTGCAGATTAGGCACCGTGAAGAAACAGAGTCATCTCTCTTCTCCGCTGCATTCATTTCAAATGATTTTCAAGATCGAAAAACAGGCCACCAAGCACCAAAAAACCCTATGCTTTCTCAGAGAGCAATTTTCAATTTGTTGAGTGATTTCATTCAAATGCTCAGTGATCTCAATTTGGAAAACAAGTTTACTGTCATCTTCTTCTCCTTAGAGATAAAGTCAATGTTGTGTAATGAAGGACTAGGGATACACCTAGGAGGAGATTGATTGAACCAATTAACCTGACCGGGGAACAGTTTGGAAAATGCCATTGACATCACAGCATGAACAGTACTGGTAAGACCGTGGATTTGGAACAATATTAGTCCTGCTATAATAGGACACTGGTACTGATATTGAACGATAATGTGTATTAGTTCAATACCATTGTGATGGTATAAGTATACCAAAAAATGAATATTTGCAATGCTTGTTTGTATTTTAGTTTAACTGTATAACCGTTACAGTTAAATCGTCCAGTGCAATTGATCCATGTTATCAATTGGAAAAGGTTATTAGTTGATCAAAAAGGTGCAATAATGGGGTCCCTGAGCAGCTCACCTGATAAAGGCATTGCCTGTCTGGGGAGTGCAGGTTATGCCTCTGTAAAGTCTCCAATCTTCCCAGGGGATTCCAGAGGGAGTATTGCATTGCCTCTGGTGCTCCTGAGGGTAAGGAAGGCAAAACCGGCAGGGGCTGTTTCTCCTTATCACACTACAGTGAACCCTACTGCTGCTGTAATAGGTTGCTAAATCTTTTATGGATCTAGTGAAAAACTAAAAGAGCATTAGAACTGCTAAGTACAAGAAGAGGCTGATTGTCCCTTGTTAGCTTGAAAGCAATTTAATTAAATAGGGCACTATCTTATCTTATCTTTTTATTTTGCATTTATTGCACTGGCCATAAAAAAGTATATTTGTTCTGTAGCTTCAATCTGTGCCCTCTCATCCTACCCTTTTTGTTTGTATTTTCAAAAACTTAAATGTTGTCTTGGATTTAGTCAGCTATAATATGGTTATTCAATCTAACAGTATTAGTACATATACCCTAAAGTTTATTTTGTAGAGAGGCAGTTTTATTGAGATGCTGAATTGCTCATATGCAAAGTTATAATCTGTGAACATTGATCTAATTTTATAACATAAACCAATAACAAGCTAGCAGCTCATAATAATTTAATAAGAATTACACTTTAATTAGCCTGCCTCCTCACTCTCCACTAAAAAAAAAAAACTATTGGATTTATAATTACAAAGCAGCATAATGTAGCCTTTTATAAATCTAGCTACAGTTGCTACATCTCTAAAACAGCACCAGCCATTAAATGATTTTTCAATTAGTGAAGTGACCTCTCCAGCTCCTTCATGCCATGGGATAAATTACATTTCATTAATAAACTGTGTAGCTTCTCATCACCCTTCCAGAAATAATAGCATTCTGTGGACAGCTAGTGCAACAGTATTCATCTAGCAGAGTGATTGATTGGCTTGATCGACACTGTACACCCTATCCAAGCTGGATATTTTTTGAGAATACAGCATCAAGGAGCTACCCTGAATGGCATCAACCACCTGACAATGTTTATCATGGGAATAACCCTGAAATAGCTAGTATGATTGGTAAGGTTGATCAAATCAACAACACACACACTTTTGCCGTCTGGAAAAACGCTCCTGTACTGCCTTATGACATATTTTCACAATAATTAATTCAGAAAAGTCCATAAATTGCCATCTGATCAGATGGATTTCCCTATGACATGCCAACATATCAATGTTGATAGCAAAGACAACAGGCACACTGAAATCAAGAAACTAAAGCTAGATCTGAATAATGTCAAAATGCAACTGCAGCCTACTCTCTTCCATTCTTTTTTAGTTTTCTAAGTACAATGCAAGCCTTTGCTTTTCTTAATCCCCAGACTGCTGTTCTCTAACCCAATCACAAGATTAGTGTGAATATATTCCCTTTGGTGATCTGACTGGCTGGATACCTCTTTTAGTTTGTTTGCATTGTGTCCATCTGTTCCTGATTTCGTAAACCTTTCCCTAACTTAGAAAATGTTTTTGAAAGCCGAGACAGTGTGGAAACTGAGATCAAGGAATGGAACTCTAGTTCTTGCAAACCAAGGGGCTAACCAAGACAACTTGATATGGGAATGAGCGAATAGAGTGATCTTTACAAGTATTCATTTGTGTTGTTTATATTCCCTTTGTAACCATTTACCTTTCCCCTGCTATATTCTGCCTCTAGTAGATATTAGAAATACTATATTTGTAAGGACTGACTGGGGCCAAATGTTGATTAGTGGTTTAATATGCAGCATTACTTATTTAATAAGGTCAAAAAAGAACACTGTGATTAGACTTTCTGTAATTACAACTGCTCCATTTTTTTCATTTTTCTTGTAAAAAAAGCAACTTATATTTTCATACAGCAACATAAACTGAGCTATTTAACTTAAAAAAGGGAGTCTGAATCACATATAATATTATTACAATCTTAGCAGAACCCTAAGAGACCACAACTCTGCTCAGGTGGCCATGGGTACTTAACAGTGAAAAGCATAATATAATTAAATAATAACTGAACAAAAATAATTATTGGTTGGCTCTCTATCATTAAATTTTGTTTGTATTAGACTGCTGGAAAAAAAAACAACAAAAAAAACAACTAAATAAAACATTATTTGAAAGTTGATCTATATTAGTCCCCATCCACTGCATGCAGTAGTTTCTATAGCAACCCCATAACAGCCTAGAGATTCCAACACACCAAGAAGAGTTTGAGCTCTGAATTATTAAAAAAAGCAAAAACACTGCAGCTGTAATAGATCTGCATCTGAGAAGTGTTAACCCATTCACCTCAATCTTTCTTACCTACTGATCTTCACTGCTAATGCAGTGGTTCTTTAGGGACAATGGTATTACAAGAGCATGCAATGAGCCATTGGTAGTACCACAGTGGTCATGTTTTTCTGTGTTGACATCACAATGGTATCACACTTTCCCCAAAAACTGTGCTGTGAAGTTTCTAGGTGTTTTCATAGAGTTAAAATTATTTAATTTTGTTGGACTCGAGCCATGGTGTTTGCAAAAATAGCAGTTTGCCACATGATTAAAAAAACACCACAGGGGAACATTAAAAAAACATTAAAAGGCATTTGAAGCTATTTCTTCTTTAAAACTTTATTTAGATCATTGATTTTTTTAATGGATCAATACAATGCATTTAGTGACTAAAATGTCAACTGCCTGGTGTGTGCTTGTGAGTTTGTGCTGCAGATTTGCCCTCCTACTTCCTACAGACTGCCTCCCAGTGACTGCTCTGTCCTGCTGGGACACTGCCCTGCCAAAGCCTCCTGTGCACTGTGCTTTGGCTCCCAGGGGATAATTAGTGTGGCAGGAGGTGGAGAGTCATGGAGAGCCACAAATGAATCCAGTTAAACATGTCTGGAAAGCAGCAGTCAGTCTGGAGCTGTGAAGGTCAACACTCCAGGTGGAGAAAAGAAAGGAGAATGTGTTGGGCTGCGTTGGGCTAACTTGCCTTGTTTTGACATAGTGTTATAATACCAGTGTATTACACTAAATAAACCCAAGCAGAACCGTTAGAAGGCTGCAGCTATGGACTGGAATTGTCTTCCTAAGAACTCAATGTGACAGAACTTTTTTTTTTTTTAAACTTTTTTTTTTTTAGAATTCGTGATTAGGTCATAATATAGGGTAAAGATCACTCTACAAAGTCCAAGATTTGGCACTCTTGTTTTTGAACAGATATGTAAGTGGGAAGCCCTTGAAGCCCATTTGGTAAAGGTATAATAACCGTGTTCCTCAGCCAGTACTGTAAATACTGTCCTGTACTCACCTGTACTTGTCTTTTGGTTTCATGCAGCCTCCACCTCCACACTATCTCCACCACCATGCAGCTAATTCCAGGGGGAGGCTGGCACTTATCCACCATCCTGTCGTTAGTCAAGCTGTACCTCAGTCTACATCTTAGCAATACATTTCAGTATACATTAAAAATCCACTGTGTTTAAATTAGATTTATCAAAATAATAAAAATAAAGAGAAAGTGGTAGGATCGGTGTTGCAGCACCAATGCAACAGAGCGGAGGCTGGAAGTGAACCGACAACCTTGCACATGCAACCGAGCATCTTAACCACTATGCAATGGAGGGAGGGTTGTTTGCATTCATGGTTTTGGGGCTTTTAACCTCATCTAATCTCACGAACGGGACAGACTAAGTTGTGCGTCACACTACCTTGCTCGTTACACCCTTCCCCCCTTTAAGCTCAGATAATGGCTGTAGCCAATCTATAACATCCAAGTCACTGCACCAATATAGCAGGGCGGAGGCTGGGCAAGAATCGACGACCCTGCACACATAAAGCTAGCGCCTAAACACTATGAGATAAGATTAAAAAAAAACTTTTTATTTTGAAGTTACATTCAAGACATGATTACTTTGTCTATGAGTTGTAGAACACAGTGGGGAGGCACTTTAGAAAATGAGAGTACATTACAAATCTAGGTTCCATTGTATAATCACAGAGCAGCGCTCCCATCTCCTTCTCCATTACTCGCTGATGTCAGATTCAGAATGCAGAGCAAGATAAAATGGCATTGTGGGCTCCTTGCCACAATGCTAATGAGAAAAACAGAGCTGTGTTAGACAGCTTATTGTTTCCCGCAGTGCATATTTGAATATGATTTACAGGGTTTAATATCCCTGGAAATATACATAGGAGCTGGTGTTATTTTGTGTTTGTTTACAACTGTGTTTGGATGCAGTGTGGTATCTGTATACAATTGCATACAACAGCTGGGTCATTAAAATGCTAACACTACCATCATTTACACCCAGGTTATGGGAGTCAAGTGCATACCCCTTATGAAAGTCTACTGTGGTAGACCATGGTAAAAGTGCAGTATAGTGAAATCAGACGGAAAGCATATGAAAGCACTGGCAATCACAGCGAATGACACAGCTGACAACACATTTGCAAAGACATTGTAGTGTATAGTAGAAGTTCAAAATGACTGTGCACATGTACTGTACGTGCAGTTATGATTCTTTCTATAGATCATTTGGCACTGGTTATTCACCCTGAAAAAATAATCCAGTTACTCTTATGAGCAAGTCCAGTGTTAAAATAAATAAAACGTACGCATGCCATTCCCTTTGTGGTCAGTGTTTCTGCTTTCAAGGTCTCTTTTCACCAATGTGCTGCACATATCTTTATGACCAAAAGACGACAATAATGGCACAATTGTCAAAAAATAATAACTGTGCAGGAAAAAAAAAGAGATCCGGCATTGATACTTTTAAAACTTTCTTTTTTATTCCTGTTGGTATTTATATATATATATATATATATATATATATATATTAGCTCAAAGAGCCAACTGCCCAACGTTTCGATATGTTGTGCATATCTTTCTCAAGGGAGCATGTGTTTGAATCAAAACATTGGAGTAAATATATAAACACTGTTTAACTTGTGACTGTGGGATTTCTATACTGTGAAGAAAAGTTTATTTTTTAAAAACAAATTCACTTTTCAACTCAAGCAGCGTTACAACAGAACGCTCAATGTGGAAAGTTTAACTGCCCAAAGATAAGGCCAGTAAATCAAAGTTATGAAATATATTTCAAAACCTCTGGGACTGCACCTTTCAAAGGAGCGTTGGACTATTGATGCATTCTGTATGAGTAGAGACAGATGCAGATCTCTTTCTGAATATGTTTCTTTGTGTATCATATCATATTTATTTATTATTTATTTGGGACTGTGACAGAGGTCGAATGATTCTTGGTGTTAGATCTTCCTTCCCAACCTGCGAGATTGCTGTGTAAAGGGAAAAGAGTGCCCTGGACTGGATGGCCCGACAGTTCATTCCCAGGGTTAGGTGGAAGTCGGCCATCTAGAAAGGGGACGGAGCTACAGTACACTAAAACATTGACCCAGACGGGAAGCAATGTGGCCTCCGCAGATTGGAGGAGCGAGTGCACTCGTTAACCAAGGGGTCATGGTATTTAAGGGGATGTAGTGATGTGATCTGTTCCTTTGTGAATGGTTAAAAACTGGTAACTAAAAGGAGAACTGTGCTGTGATAACCGTGAGTGTTTATTTTGTCGTTATTAAATACTGTTCGTTGGTATT
Organism: Acipenser oxyrinchus oxyrinchus; assembly: GCA_030684275.1. Lineage (NCBI taxonomy): Eukaryota > Metazoa > Chordata > Actinopteri > Acipenseriformes > Acipenseridae > Acipenser > Acipenser oxyrinchus. The sequence goes on along the minus strand of CM060261.1, from coordinate 7,154,526 downwards.
CAGACGGCTAACACGATCCGGAGCCGTCGCCAAAGGCCAGCACTAAACCCGGATCAACATCACTGCACTTTGTTTCACCAAGGACTGTACATTCAAAACGAGCACTAGAGCACGCACTGTGGACTTGTGTTTGTGTCTGTGTTGCGTGTGGGTGAATAAGAACGAGACTGTTTATTATTTGGAAACCAACCGTGGATTTAAACAGAGCAATACAGGCCGCTGTATTGCCTGTTAACATTGTTTATTATTTACTGCTGTTACGCCATGTGACAGGATGACTGGGTGGTGACGTCACGGCAGAAGCAGGAACAAAACGACAGAGAGGAGTTTGGTGAAGCTGAGCGAATGCTTTCGCTCAGCGTTTAATAAACAAACAGACAGAAAATAAACGGTTGTAACAAAACACACAAAAAACAGGACACGGCACTTACGCCAAAATAAAATAGATAAACAAAAACGGACTATACAGACAAACGAACAAACACGGTGAGTGAAAACATATACTAGTTTTACTTTTTTTAGTTTCTCCTTCTCCACACCCGTTCTCCACTCACCGAACACCCAACCCGGAGTGAGTGAAAACATGCTGTTTTTATGCAGTTGTACCGAGACTTCGATTGCTAGTCAATCATTCAATTGGAATCTCGGTACAACTGCACGTGAATTAATTAAGTGCACTCCCGTGACCACACATTACATTTTAACCAGCACGTGAAGTGATTTGTGCCCTCCTCGTGCCTAAATACAAATCTACATTTTTAAATCACACGTGAAACACAGACCCGTTTATATCCCGTGTACCGATGACTATACACCAACATTTACACACAACACGTAACATATAATACACAGGGGGGGCACTTTGCCACACGCCATCAGGCAATTGGATTACAAACAGTTAAGCACCATTGCACCTGGATTATCGTTGTCTGTCTGATTATTGATCACCTGCACCTGCACACTGTTAACCACTTGGCCACAGGGACCCATCAACGCTCTTCTACAAGAAAAGCAAACCTATCAACATTTTTGTATCACAACATACTGTTCTTGCTATTCTTGGAATTTTCCATGGTGTGCCATTAAATCAAATCAAGAGAAGCTCTGTAACAGTGAATCAGAGCTTTCCTGCTGTACCAAACTGCTGAAATAGCGAGCAGCCCCTCGCCTACTTCCAATAACAATCGAACCACTAACCACTAGCTTTGCATTACAAGGTTTTCTGCACCCTACCAAAACAACTGCAGTGAAATGATTGTCTGGTGTCTTGTTACTTCTGAATGTAATATCAGGTTCTTGAGCTTTTTATTTATTTTTTTCATTTTTCATTGTACTCTATAGTGGAATGCTTGACAACTGTAATAACACTCTGAGGATGTGTTGAAGCATACAGAGCAGACGTGTATATTAATACTGAAGAAAAATAAATCTATTAAATCTTCTAAACAGTGGCGGATTGACTGTACTACTACTGAGATAATGGTATTTTTAGAAACAAAGGATTTGATTATTTTTAGTGCATTTCTGTCTGTAAGATTATACCGTATAAATGCCAGTGAGGTCGTGTTAATTGATTTAGAGGATGTTTAGATCACTTGACTGTGTATAACATGCACCCTGTGTGTAACACGTATGAGCAGCTGGAGATACATTGCATTCCATATATAACGCAAAGCTATTGTATTATGAGCACCCTATTAAAAACACTATAGCGTGCTGTACAGTACTCCAATCTCTATCTGCATTACATTATTAAAAACAGTGAATTAGTGAAGGGGACAGAACTGGTACAATTTTCTGACAACATGGCCTAACCAAATGTGTTACTGATTGAATTATCTTATTGTAGGATTACAGGATTTGGAATCCCAAAGAAAGTGACTAGGTTAGGAATGCTTTATTTCACTGTGCTATGCTTTTGCAATATACCCCAGCAAACTGTAATACAGGCTGTCTCTGATTTTGCCAACCCAGGGGTAACAAAACAATCCCAAAAAGTACTACCAAATTACTGCTATTACAGTTGCTGGAAATCAATTTTACGATACAGCTTTAATGACAGTAAACTCTTTCCAGTCATGTATAAAGCCTTGCTCATCATCAAAATGACTCCCTGTCAATCCTTAACTATTAGGAGACATTCTGAAGACATCCCTCTATTATTAAGCCCATGTTAGTCATTCGGAGCCATTTAGAGAGATTCTACTGTTCTGTACTACTGTGAAGTAAGAAATGCACATAACTGCAGACCGTTAGTAAAAATAACTATTTTACCATAATTGTTGGCTTTATAGCTCCTGTACAGCAGTATAGTGGTCATAATAATAGCAATCTCTTTTGTAATGTGTGAGCCAGGGTCAGACTGGACAGATAATCCAGATTATAGAGGATTATCAGAAAAAATTAAAATTGTCACCTTTTGAAGGGGTGAAACTAGAACAAGTCAGGGGTTCAAAGTTCAAAATACACCTTTGCAGTTGGTGGCCGAGCCATATAAATCTTGGTATTTTTAGGTATCAAAAAGCACAAAAAAATAAATATAAATAAATAAAATACCATTAGATATTACAAACACAAATGAAAAAAGTCTCAATCCTGCAGCAACATTAGTAATAAGACAAATGGTAGTGAACTCCTTATGCAACAGACTCTTTAGTTCACATCACTTCATAACTGATTCAAATTGGGCCGTATTGATGCAATAAGCTGATCTAGGAAATCAGGGTGAATCCACCCCAGTTGCCCAGGTTTGTTGGCTTTGCCTTGGCCACCTGAGACTTGTGGCCTGAGGCCTGTTATCATCCATAAACAAACTGCCATCCTTGCTTACAGTACGTTTATTTCTGGACTGAGCAGTGATACATACTGTGTACAATCATGTAACAGGATATCAAGTCCTATTCCCAAAGCAACTGTATTAATTTGTAATATGCCAACCACAACAAGGTCTTTGTCGGGTCAAAATGTTATGGTGTAGTCTTCATTGAAGACAAAAAAAATTATATAACAACCTTGCAAAAAAAAAATTTTTTTGGTTTCAGAAGCACTTCATTGGGGGCCTTTCTATTCGTTAAGGGCATTGGACTGTATACGGAGCTCCGGTGAAGAGTCAAGTATCTGTACTCAGGAGTGTAGAGATATGAAAAGTACTTGGTTAATTAAACAGAAATGACTATGCTATGAATAAATGAGTGGCATCCAAAGCACTTCAAATTTTGATTTTAGTGGGACCAAAGCCAAAAGGTGCAGCGAAGCTGCTCAGAACCAGTTGTGCTTTCATACATGTCTCCTTTGTTCAGAGACTCAGATATGAGAAACTAGGATCCATGGAACAATCTGTTCCTTCGTTTATTTATCGAATAGCTGCTTAAAGACCAAGATTATATGACTGTCAAGCCTGGGTTTGTTTTGACGATCGCTTATCACACAGCAGCTCTCGAATAATACATTCATAAAGCTGGGCCATGCAAATATTTACCTAAAGTCTCTCAAACATGTATTAAATGTTAGCTTTTTTGAGTGAAGAAAAGAGGGCAGTTCTAAACATTTTCCCAGTGAGTTTGAGATGTTTTAAATTACGAGTTCTTTACATGCAAAAAAACAAGCCTCTGGTAAGGACATGAAAACAGAAAAACAAAAGATACATTCTCTTACCAAAAAAAACAGCTGAAGATTATTCAATATTTATTTTGGTAAAACCCCAATTATCAATATAGTGTAGTTGCATAAAACACTAGAAACTGATACTGGATTGTATTTTGTAATTAAGCAGGTTGTTGCATTGTAACTACACCACTGAAACCACTGTGAGATTAAAAAAAAAAAAAAAAGATGTTGAGGTGCTGGCTGAAGTTCTACTTGACCATCTAGAGTAGGAGTGTCAAATCGCGGAATATCATCTTTTTATTCTATAGGATACAGGTAAAAAAAATCACAAAATATAAATCCATTTTTTTAACACTCACCAAAAGATAAAGACAAAGAATATTAGTGACTGCTACTACTGCTTCCTTACCTGGGACCTTTGCTTGAACCAGCACATCAACATCTGTAGCAAATGACTGGGCTGAGGATATCTTGACTATCGCTGTTAAGCTGTTTGTCATTTTGAGAATGACATTTTGCTTTGTTGATATTCACGACGAAGAAAACTTTCTGCTTGACACACTATTTCAGCAGCTTTTAATTTTACAAATGACACAAATCTAAAAATAAATACAAAAACAAATATCCTACACTGTACTCAGTCCTACTTTATTGCAAGGCATTCCCTACCATACCAGATTATTGAAAATACTGCAATAACAAAATAAGGTGCACAGGTACAGGTAAGCAAATAAGTCTAGTTTCATATTTTCAGATATTAATGAAAACAAATTAAAATAAGGACTGGACAGATTTGATGTGATGAGTCTGTAAGGTGTTTAAATGCTCCTGGAAGGAAAAGTTACCATTACTCAGTAATTCCTCAATTTGTAGCAAAGTCTGGTCTTCAAAACGTCCCACAGTCATCACATTTGAGGCTTTGTGAAACATCAGTCATTTGTGCAATCTTGGGCACAGAAGCACCTGCCTGCCCTCTGTCAAAGTCTGTCAGACCTGCTGTCTTGCTCTTGGTGACTAGAACTAATTTCAAACGAGACTGTTGTATATATAATGTCAGGGATTCTATTTGCATAACAAATTCATCAGTGATAGAAGGAGCGGTCCATTTTTTTACACAAAGTGTGTGTCACAAATGGCTGATATTTCTAATTTTGCAGTTCATCCCTTGTGTCTCCTTAAACATCACCCCATGTTTCATCTGCAAACTTTAAATGAAGCTATATTTCAGTTTATATGGTTGTAGTTACAGATTGCTTTTAACACTGTTGAGAGTGAGTATCCTGTTTTCCTATGCATTGTATTTCTTAAGAAGATCGCTCTGCCAGTGGCGTTTTCGGTCTGGGAAGATTGGAGGAATTCTGATCCTCCTGAAATCCTCGATGCACTTTTTCAGCTGCTCCTCCATATCCTTCTTCTCCTCAGCCTCAGGGTCCTTGGGAGCAGCCCTATTTTCACAGGCCTGTGACTGTCCGCTGGGTGTCTGCTGGCTGGGTAACTGCTGGCAGGGTATTTCCACTGCCTCCACCTTTCTGGGCGGCTGGTCAAGCCGGAGAGTTGTGGGGCACGTTGGGGTGCCATGGGAAGACGGCTCTTGCTTTCGGTTCACAGGCTGGTGTGTTGGATCTGCTAGTGAGGCATCCTGGGTAGGAGGTGGTGTAGGCAGGGGAGGGGGTGGCAACTCCTGGCTGCCCTTCATGTCATAGCTTACCAAAGTCCCCAGGTCCTCAGGCTCTGGAGGTGGTGGTGTAACCACTAAGCAGCCATTCCGAATATCCAGCACTGTGTTGGTCTCTGCTTGGCTATCCGGGCTGGAGGCAGTCAGGTCGTTACAGCTGGCTGTGCCAGTGTCTAAGCACTTCTGCATGTCACCCAGTTGGTCCTGCTGCTCCCTGACACCCAGCAAGACAGTGGAGGCCAGCTTCCCTCCTGCACCACAAAAACACAGAGTAACAGGAGTTGTTAATAGATTCTGTTGCTGGGAAAGTACAAGATTGCTTATACCTAGACTGTTTTGATTATACATTTTACACCCGACTCACTGCATCCAATCTCCATTTGTTTAACTGTATATGTCTCCCTGTTATTGCACTGAGTGGCAAAACCTGCCAATGAACAGGTTTCACAATGTTGCAGTGAAGAGTCTGCGCAAAACAAATATTTCACTCCAAAGGTGTGATTTGTTACAGTATTTTTGTGTGCTTCTCAAAAATAAACACCAGAATTGAAGAATACTGCTTATACTGCTTGGGAAAGTTAGGATCTGTGTGACTTTTTAAGAGGCATTTTCATGGGTTAATATTGGTGTTAGCAACATCTAAGTAGGTAACCATGGTGTTTATCACCTTTACAAAATAGCATTGGGATACCATTGTAGTCTGACCGATTATCATTCTTGCTTGGATAAACATTCCAATATGACTTTTTGATTCCTCAGGTCTGTTAGTAACCCTTTACTGTATACTGCTACACAGTTCTCTGGGCAGCAACAGAACAGCACTGGTCACCATGACAACCGCTTCTTGATAACCTTGCCCAACAAACAAACACACTAAGTCTTCTCAGTGTGCAGGTTAGTTAATCCACAGGTACCTATGGTAACAACTAAGCTTTTTGTTTGGTCATATTAATTGATGCTATAGAGTAATGCTGCCAATATAACAGTTGTATACAAAATAATAAAACGGTATACAAACTGTTTTTTTTATTTTGTATTAAAAAAAGTGTTTACATAATGTCACCTACCCCCTATGAGCACTTTTCTCCTTTGCCAGTGGAGTTACAGCACCATTAAAAAAACTGGGGACATACATGTATTCCTTAGTACTGAAAAGAAACTCAGACAAAAGTTTCATTGTGACATCTTTGCACTGAAAGAGTTGAAATAAAACAATAATTACAATTGTAAAGAAAGCTAATAATTTGCAATGATTTTCACTTTTTAGTGCACCATTTATACTGAAGTAGACATCAAGGTGGTCCATCTGCAATAAAACCCCATGACCATTTGTGGCCCCAGGGGCTGAAACTGATAATGGGAGTATGAGTTGAAGTGCTGTGCCAATAATTGACTTTGTAAAAAAAAAAATGTTTGGCCATCAGAAAAAAGCATGCTCATCATAAGGGGCTTGTTCCTTTTTAATAGGACAAGTGTGTTTACCCTGTGTGAGGTGAGGTGCTGGATTTGAAAATGAGCACAGCAAAAATACAAATATTCAGTATTTTACTAAACAAACCAAGTTTAAACAAAATCACACAGGCAGAAACAAAATACAAGTTTTCAAACAAATTAACCCTTTTGGCCGTATTCCAAAATTAGTTTTGGCATTAGAGGCACTGTAGCTCTTCCAATCCCCCTCTGTTTTCCTAGATTGTATACCCTGGCTCCATAATCTCTAAAGAGTAACTAACATTTCATGTGCAAACTGAGTCTGTCAACTTATCGATTGTCCAATGGACAAGACCAAGATCATTTTGCATTTTTTTCTTTCTAACTACTTCATGCCTGGATTCCAGCACATACGATCCATTGTGTGAGTAACAAGGACACCAGTACAGTCATTTCACAGCCTCACAGTCTGCATGCTTTTTAATTAAGCTTGAGTTCTGCCCTGAGGGCAATTACAGTTGATGGGAATGGTTTTTCGAAAGTCTCTTGGCCGCCAGTGATCTTGTAACATTAGATTAGCGTTCTGTACTGCTGCTTATTTAGCGTATTGTTGCAGCAACCTTTAATGTGCTCTTTGCTTTCCATTTCATCACTGGTTTCATAATCACCTTGTCCGGCTGCAAGTCAGGCAATGAGAGAGGCTGCTCAGACTCGGCTGATTGCTTTGTGAGTTTGAGTGGCCACACTACAGTGTGTGTGTGTGTGAGTGTGTGTGTGTGTGTGTGTGTGGCCGGGGGGGGTTACATTAGTGGTTGCTTTATGTTTTTGCTCATTTTTCTCTTCTAACAAGAGGTTGGGAAAATACATATATATTTTTATTACAGTACTCAAACATCTTCCATCTTCTGAGTTATCACCATTTTTCTCTAAATCTGTTTTTATTTGCTTTGCGCTTGTGTAGAGGGTCTTCAGTGCCAGGAATGAACGGACTTCCCATTTCCATTCAGATCATGAAATCTCTCTGTATAAATGTTACGTGATTTAAGAAGCTCAAAGCAGCTCAAAGCCAGGTAAAAGCAAATTTATAGAAAATGGAAAAAATTGAGCACTGTACACTGTCAATGGGTTGTAGGGCAACCATGTGCATACCTGGGGTGAAACATGCCTGTGGAAAGGATGGCTTGTGGGTAATGTCAGACCAGGAAATGCAGGACCCACAATACTGGGGTTGAATGTGCTGCTTTTAATAATAAATAAAAGATTTAAACAACACAAAACACTTCTGAAAGTAAATGGCACGTTGGCCAAAATAGACAGATAGATATGAACACTGAACAAAAAAACATCGTATCGTGCTGGTGTATAACCGGCACGCATAGCAATTGTTATTCCTCTATTTCAGTTCTCTTTACTCACGTTCTGCCTCTGGACAACCAATCTCGCTCAGCCACAGCTGCGGGTTTTTATACATGTGACCGTCTCCAAATTAGCAATAAATTAATCAATCTGGAGATGGTCACATTCTACACAAGTTTAGCATGGATGGGGAATTTTAACCCAATCCATGCTGTAAAATAAAACATGTTTTTAAACACCAAACCATACATTTTAAATCATAATACAAAATAATACAAAATACACACAGGGGCGGGGTATATCCCATCACAATACCCCTTTCTCTAATTCCTTCGGGGAAGGTAGGGGTTGACATCTGCAGTGAAGCTCACCTGAATGGCCCATAGATTCATCACTCATATAGTTTCTCATATATAGAAAAGCACCAGCCAACTAAGTGCCTGCTATCAGCCCTGTATCAACATAAATCAGATATACTGTCTATCCATCTTGACTGATGCAGCTTTTTTTTTAAAAAAAGGAGATCAATCATATAACATACAGTATCAACCACTTACGAGATGTAACAATTACACAAAATGAGTGTGCTACATACGGCAGGTGTTTTTTTTTGTCCAATCCTTATATGTAGACCCTGTTTTTAAAGTAATGAAATAAAGAATCCTGCTGCCGGCCTCCCTCTGCCTGCTGTTCATGTTATATTGTATATACACCAAGGACAAGGCAGAGAGTTGTCTAATGTTGGCTAATTGTACTATTTGTGTATCCTTTGTGACATTCACACAACTTTACAGTACACGTAATTCTTTGACTACAAGATCTTGATGTTAACGCTGCAGTGGCCCACAATCATGATTCTAATTTTGCACAAAACGTTAATCTAGTGTCTGCTATGGCTTTTTACATTGCTATGTTGTTTTTTGGGAAAAGTGAAATGAACCACTGCCATTCTTGTTTTGGTAGCAGATAATATATCACATCTTTTTTGCTTTTTTGGGGATGATCCATGAATCGGGCTCCGGGAGTGGGCAAGGCTATGACAGGCACTGGGAGTAGACAGGGCTATATCTCAGGTTCTGTGAGTAGGAGGAGCTATAACTCTGGGCAATTTGGCAGTTTTGTGCCACAAAAATACTGTACCACTGTCAATGGCTATTTTGACAGAAAAAAATGAGAATTTGTGTTTTTTTTGGGGGGGGGGGGGATTATTTAAGATGCTGGGGAAGAAGGTGGAGAAAGCGATATAGATGATTTAGGGCAAAGGCAAAGACACATTTTCTGAGAGGAATAAAACAGGATATATCAAAGTTGCAGAAATTTACTGTTCTGAGCATTTGTTACTAGTAATATATATTGCTTTTTTTTACTTTTGAACTCTGTCATACAATGTATTGGAATTTTGATTTCTCATACAGGATCTATAAAATTAAATTAAACTTTTGCGCATCTCAACAGGAATAAATTTCCTTTCTAACATTTCTTTTGTGATAATGAAACTGAATGTCAATAGGAATTGCTTGCCAGTCAGCTGGCGAGGGGTTAACTTCAGTAGAGTAGAACTGAATGCCTGGGATAGCGAAAGGACTAATCTACTTACAGGTTTAATGTGCCTGGGTGGCATGTGTCAGCCCACTGCATCCTCTAGTTCACCATAGCAGCTAACATTTCCCAAAATAAACTTTTTACCAAATCTATAGCTTAACTCAAAGGCTGCTAGGTAATGCAATGCAGTGGACTGGCTTATATATGTAGCATACACTTATGTAAATTGCCCTCACGTTGCTGATTAATTTGTTAGAATGTGTATTTAAATTAAAACTTCCTGTTACAAGTCAGTTTCAGTCATGATGGGCAAGACAACAGATCTGACAGACTTAACTACAAGACTGATAGTAGGAGCTCAGTTGCAGGTTGCATTCCCAATCTCCTAAAGGAATTAAAGGCAGTAATCATTGAGGAATGGTCACGTATCCATCCAGAACAATTTCATCATCTTTTAAATGTGTCATGCGGAGTCACTGGCTTACCATGCTGGTCCTGCAACTTACAGACCATGTTACACATTTCCAAACATTTGTTTATCACTACTGTATTTGGAAACATAACAGTTCTCTTTGCACCATGCTGTGAAACAGATGCAGCAAAGTCTGTCCAAATGTCCTTGAGCCAGCTAAAAAGTCAATACAGAGAATTCAACCATTAGGATCTAACAGCCAGAAAATCCATAACACATTGCTCAGTACTGGGTTCCGAAAGGCAGCAAATTCAATACGTGAGATCTGTAGCGTTGTCTAAAAAGAGCAGATTTAATACTGCAGATTCAATCATTAGACTAGTTATACAACAGGCAGTGTAGGTTTGTTTTACTTCTCTTATTCAACACACTGTATTAGGATCTGAACTTATATCCAGGCTGTGTATATAGATTGGTAGTTAGATATCGCATGATGATTTATTTTGTTGATGTTGTAGTACAATTAAATAGTTTGAATGATATTTTATATGTGCTGTATACTGAAACTGCTGTTCCTTAGCCTCTTTGTAAATGAGATATGTAATAAAATACAATGACAACAAACTCAATGTAGAGTTCTAAAAATCCTATAATACTGTTGCAGTGCATACACAGTGATAATAAATGCAGCTGCTCACTTTACACTGCTGTTATGGAAAAAAAAAAAATTAAACTCTAAGCAATACAACTTGGCAAGTGGAGACATCAAATGATTTAGTACCACCAGTAAAGGCCATGAAAGGCACTATAGTATATCTGACGCTGTGTTAATGAATCACTGCTTAATAATATGGTGTGAATGGGAGAGAAGGAATCTGAGCTGCAAATCTACCTCCCGACCAAGAAGGGCACGAAGTAAGGTTGGTGGTGTGCCTTTACTGGGATGGGCCGACTCAATGGTGGGACGGAACCGTAAGTCAGACATCTTGGGGAAAGGACATAGCTGTAAGACTGCTGAACGACTCTGTTGTGATCAGCTGTGTTGCGTGCGGTAATTGGAGAGAGCGTGGCCCCGCACTGATCACAGGGAAGAGTTTAGCAGTACAAAGGGGACGCAGCTACGTGAGTACAGCCCCATGACATTACCAAGGATTACAGCACCACGGAGCACGAGCACTGGCACCCTGGACACTGTATTTCCTATTTGTTACTTATTGTTTGGGATTGTAGTTCCCCAATACCATTGTTGGTAGCGGGGAATCACGTGTAACTAATAAAAAAACAACATTTGTAAATATTCCCTCAGTTTGGACCTTCTATTCTCCATCACGCCATTCACATCCTGACATACAGCCACACCAGCATTGCAAAGCAACAATACAGTTTAAAGGGTTGACCTTAGTAATGTGGATGTTCAATGAAATGCAGAAATTACATCGATGGGTGACTTTAAATTGCCTTAAAGATTTAACCTCAATATTTTAAGGCCATTGCATGACATTCAAATAACCCAACACATCCCAGACTTGCTAGTGTTTTCTATTGATTTGTTATGATCCATTCAGCACACATAATCCTTTCCCTCTACTGGACCACTAGCATTAAGTGCAGATGAAGCTATATGCAAGGTGTTAGCAGAAATTAATGGCGCTTTGGAAAATGAGGTTATTATTATTATTATTATTAGTTTATTTAGCAGACGCCTTTATCCAAGGTGACTTACAGAGACTAGGGTGTGTGAACTATGCATCAGCTGCAGAGTCACTTACAACTACGTCTCACCCGAAAGACGGAGCACAAGGAGGTTAAGTGACTTGCTCAGGTTCACAAAATGAGTCAGTGGCTGAGGTGGGATTTGAACTGGGGACCTCCTGGTTACAGGCCCTTTTTCTTTAACCACTGGACCACACAGCCTCCTCGTGCTTCATATACTGCCAAAACATCTCTCAAATGAGTCAGTGTGCACCCAAACTTAATAAATCCCTTTTCCCAACAGCTGTACTAACAAAACAGTCAAGCCCACTCATCTAGAAAAAAAATTTAAAAAATCATCTTTACTTCAAATATTTTGGTAACTTAGTAGCATATTTAATAGCACATTTTGATAATATGAGGGTAATGTTGTGGCCTGCTAATGGTTCTGCTATGGGATTCTTCAGGGTAATACTGAGGTGAGGAGATGCTGTTTCATAGCAGTACTGAATAGCATACTAGAAAACAAAACAAACAAAAAACATTGTACTACATTTTTTTTTTGTACATAATATTGTGATTATTCTTCCCTTAGGGGGCACTGTTCCTGTATCACTCACACCTGGCAACATTTATTGGGCACCTATAGGCAAAATCAAAGACAGTTCACAGCCATTTCCCAAATATAAATAGCCTCCGATAAGACATTGAAGACAAAGTCCCCAAGGGATTAAAGATAATTAGTGGATTAGGCTTCCAAGCTTCCAGATGGCTGAAGTGACACTGAGCTAACATGCCTTTATTTGGCAGGTTGGCTGATCATGTTCTCATCTGAATTAATACAAAATAAAGTGTTGTAATTACAGTCGACGCACATTAAAATTTCTTTCCTTTACCTAAATAATGATTTTTTTTTTAAAAATGGAAACACAATCCTTAGTGAAATATAGCAAATTAAACAAGATACATCAGTAGCATACATAGTCCTTGCAAAGGATATAAAAACACATGGTATAATTATCTTGAAAATGTGGTCACTATGATCTACCACACGTTCGATTGAATCTCAGAGCAAATGCCTATCAACATCATAAAAGCATAGCTTTCTTTAGCTATAGCCAAACTAGCATCTGTATTTTTAAAAATGACAATGACAATTCTGAAAACCTAGCCTTCAATATCTCAGCCTATCAGGGGTAAGGACTGTGCCACAATTAGGTCTCAATGATCATTGGGTATAATACTTAAATGTACAGATTTCGAATGCTAGGACATCCTTATGCCCGTAGCCCATTGTGGCGGAGTGTCCTGCCCCTATATATATTTGTGCACTGTTTTTATATTATTGTTTGCGGCGCAGATAAAAGCGCCGCGTCTTTTGTTATTGTTTTTGTATTTATAAAAACCCTGTGAGGATGCGTGGCTGATCAGCTACTGATTATTTAACTAGCTGACAGTCATGCATCCTTACTAAACTCGTGCAGACTGTGGCCGAGGAGTAATAAGATAATTAACAGCTAGTTAACCCCTCGGCCAGAGTATAAGAACTTGCAGCTGTCCGTGCTGCGGGGTTGAGTGTACAGAGGAGAGTACGGGGAGTGGAGAGAGCGAGGAAAGGAAGAGACTAGATTTAAAAACGACTGCTAAACAGTATTTGTTTATTCGTTTGGCCCTTGTGCCTTTTTGTTTTGTTATTTGTTTAAATCTTTTGTTTTGTATTATTATTTATTAAACGCTGACCGCAGTAGCATTCAGCTTCACCCGCTCATCCACTGTTTTGGTTCAGTTACTTCCTGGTCCGTGACGTCACCACACCTCACCACTGCAAGCCATCCTGCCACACCCATAGATATTGTTTAAAGTATAAAACAAAAAAAGCCGTGCACATACCTCAACTGATGTTCATCAAGACAATTTAATTATTGTTTAAACATATTGACATTTTAGCACCAATTCTGCTCCTTGCTTCAATTAATAAATGACCAGAGATTTCAGTTGTGATAAAATGTTTTAATATATATATTTTATTTAACTTTTAAGAGATCGAAATAATTAAATCGTCCTCATGAAGCTCAGTTGTTGTATGTGCATGCCTCTTTTTGTTTTATACTTTGAGAACACCTCATCCAGTTGTAACTTATATAATGATGTCACACCATTCTAAATATACTATTTTAGACTACAGAATATGGTCCACAATCCCTAAATACAATAAGACAGGTTATCTATACAGTATTAAAAGATGGAGCAAATACATCGAGCACTCACTGTCAGTTAGTCAGTATCAGGTCTATTATTATTGCCTGTGTTTCCTGCCTGCCTGTTTGGATCCACCCACACACTGTGCCTCCCTCTCAAAGGTTGAGGCCATCTGATCCAAGCTGCACACAGGGCCTCTGAAAGAGTCGCTCATGAGAGCAGTTTGAAGTCTGCAGAGAACTCGAAATCATTTGAAGTTATTTTAACATGGTATCCCTTTGATTTTGAGCATGCATGCAAGGTTACAAAGCATCTTTCATGTTTTCCCCACAATGGGATGGTGAAGTAAATATTTTAGTGTTCAACCTCTCAGTTGGGCATTCAGATTAATTTTACAAAGTTTGTTTTCCAAGTTCATATAGGTGTTCTGAGATGAAGTACTTTATAAATGTCACCAGCCAAAAATGACACCCTTGTTATGAACAGTGTAGTGTTAAAGAAATGAGAAGAAAAAGTCTATATCATATCTTCAGTTGTAAAGCTGGCAATATGGGAGAATAGTCACCTAGTTTGGGGTGGCAGCTGGTGAATGTTCCCCTCTAAATGTGGATGAGTTGGCACTTTCAGTCAAGGGGATTCAATGATAATATTCCATGTGATTCTCCTGATGTAGAGTTAAACACATTTTCCAGAGGGACAGTATACATGTGTTTTCAATTTGGAGATTATCAGATAACAAGAGTTTAGCAATTTTAGCCATGTTTTGAAGTTTGATTGAATACAACTTTAGAACAAGGAATAATGCAGGTCATACAGTGCTTCTTTGTTGGAATCTATCACTTAGTGGCTATAGGTTGTAATTATATTGTAATGAAAGAAGTAATACGTTAAGACAAACGTTTTGAGTAATGTCTTTATCGAGTACATATAAAGCAGTGCCCCCTCTGGTGTATTTGAAAAATGTTGCTTACTTGTGATTCTTTACAAATCAGCGGCCATGAATTTCAGTTTGTACTGTATGTCTTTTTACTAGTCAGCTGTTTCAGTATTTACTCTTGCAGAAACGTTGGACAAACACTAATGGGCAACCTTTATAATAATAGTGTATTACCTTGAAGAAGAGAAGCAGAACCATCTGCATACCAACAATAGCAACATATTTCTGAATAAATACTGCAAGTCTTGATGCATTTAAAGAATGCCACCAGTGTGTCAGACAAAATGAATTTACAAAGACTTTATTTCTTGTTTTATTTCTTTTTAGTACTATTTAGTCCCATTGTGATACCATTGGTGTGTCAAAAAAATTAAATGGAACCATTGTTTACTACCCACCCTTAGAATTATTACATTGTCACTGAAGATGTTTTTGTATATGCCCATAGCCAGTGTATGTGATTTCAGTAGGTTGTGTGTGTATTAAACAAAGTTTGAATTAGGTCCCTTTGATCACTCTACCTCATTGGCACTGTTAACACCTTAGCCTCTTCTGGGGACAGTTTTGGCAGCCGTTCCCTCAGGCTGAGTAACAGGGATTCAGTCAGTGGTATTTCCCAAGTCCCTAGCTGGGGCTTACCTGACTCATGCAGTCTAGCTTCCCTAAAGAAGAAACCTTACCCAATGGAAGGAGTTGCTTAGCAGCAAGGTGAAATAAAACAAAACATCCTGAGTGAAATGTTAAGGGTTCAAGGAAAGCCTTTAACTTAGTGTACTGCAATAGGCTTAGAGAAAGTATTGTACACTTACAGTATCTGAAGTTCAAATGTATAACATTAAGCCTCACGTTTAACATAACATACAGTGTTTATGTCCTTGCTCCTGAAATGTTCATTTTAGTTGCTCATTAACAAAATACTGTAAGTATCAGCATACATGGGAATCCGGCCTCTCACTCGGAGAAGAATTGGATATTGCAATACAAATGAATAGAGAAACGACTCCTTAGCAATGAGACAAAAGGTCATTGACATTTAGATAGAAATTTCTGATTGTGATTTCTGCATTCCTCCAGAGGGGTAGTTGAGGTTTATTTTGACTAACTGTAATATATTACGCTGATAACATACAGAGCTCTTGAAGGCGACCAGCCTCCCTCTAAAAAGAACAGTGTGTGTTTATATTAAATACTGTGTTACCTGTCAGCTTGAGTGGTTGGTTGCTGTACTTGGGATCCTGCCAAGAAGCATCTTTACCTGTTCAAAGAAAACAAGCTCATGACAGTTACATTCTCACAAAAGCAAAACATTCACCATTTCTAAATGGTATAGGTTTGGTTTAAGCTTAGAATAGCTGAAGGCTATTTGTATTTTATATTCAGTATCATTCTTAATTGGTGAAAATATGATTATGCTATTTTCTGTCCATATCATTGAACAACTGAACAGGTTGCATGAATCCCTTTTTCAAACCTTTTAGCCAGCATGTTCATGTTTCACCATTCACTGTAATTTGAACTAAACCTCCATCTGTTCATACTCAATACTATAAGGTAGCACCGTGCATTGCCTGCAGTGCAAAATTACACCCCAATGTACAATATATTAACTTATCAGAAATCACAAAAAGGAAAGTGTTACTGAGGAACTGTTAATTTCTATGCACAGGGTGACATTTTATTGTTAATTGACATTAGTAAGTAAACAGGATAAGATCTGTAACTGTGGTTGATTTTGTATACATGATTTATAAGATCCAGCACAAGATGAAGGCAATGTTCAAAATTACACTTTACCTGAAAAATAAATCACTATTAGCTAACCATTAAGAATGAAACACATTTGTTAACATATTATTAAGCCAGTTATTAAAAGTTAATACACAAAAAGGGCCTATAAATATAAAGAATGATCATAGTACAACATGTTATCTATCTATCTATCTATCTATCTATCTATCTATCTATCTATCTATCTATCTATAAATTAAATTTTCTTTAACATTTCTCCCAGGCTGGTTTAGAGCTGCAGCCTATCCTAAACGCAAGAGTCGAGTCCTCTTGTCCCATTCTGGACCAGCCCTTTCTAATAGCTCAGGTACCTGTACCAACCAAGACATGAGAATACCTATTCTCTTTTAAAGTTTACCATGGTAAATGTATGTGGCTGTTTACTATGCTTTCTGAGGTAATTGTTTCCTAAGGCTCATTCGCTTATTGTAAAGAGACTGAGGTTATTTATTATTCCCTGTGTCCTGGCATACAGAGTGTCTTGGCCTGCAACATGGGTGAGAGGGAGTGGGAAGCAATTTCATCATCATGTGAGAGACGCGATAAAGGTGAATGTTTGGAGTAAGCTGAATGGGGTATTTCACAGGGAGGAAGATTATCAGAGTACTATAATTAGCACAGAGAAGTAGAAACTGGCAGGCTACAAGAAAGAGGAGACAATCACAAAAGTAGATGATATTAAATTCCACACTATAATGTTTTTTTGTTTTCTTTTTCACAATAGAACGCTGGTGTAGCGCTTACCGGGGTGCCAGACAACAGTGCTGGAAGTTTTCCTTCTTGCTATTGTGCTGAGGAATGAAAGACATTTTAGTCTGGACAGAGACCTGCATGAAAGGCAAGCACCCTGATCTGACAGGTCACACAAGGCACCATCTAGACTAGGAGAATAATGGGACAAGGGGTTTATCTGCTTGTTTTGGTACAATCTGGAATAGCACAGAGACAAATGTAACAATACAAAACATCTTATGCCTGGCGGTGTGCCGAGGGAATTAATTTGACACAGAGATCACTGTTGTAAATACAGAACTGTAGCTACTAAACTGAGCAACTGATCATCAGTACCCATATCCTGACCTCCATCCTCTCGCTCCAGTTACTGTTTCTAATAACAAAAATATACACACAAAAAACACATTCATATTTACAATGTAGATACCAAATCCCCACAACACTTAGGTCGTCACAAAATAGCTTTATTTTCTCAACTGGGTCACATTAGGCATACTATTTCAAAACATCAAAAGTGGATTTGCTCACTAGTTGGCACACATTCATGCACTTCAAACTTTCAGCCAAGATTTTAACAACAGAGAGTTACGACAGGAGCCTGCAGTAATTCCTAAAACAGGCATGAATTCCTTGGGTTTTTGGCAGAGGTTTAAACAAAATGTTTGACAGACTGAGAGGACATCCTTGTTTTGAAGAGGATGCTGCACTAAGAAAAAAAAAACTGTCAAATTGTTCTGGAAATCAATACAGATATATACAAAAAAAAAACTATTATTGTTATCGGTTTTCACTGTAGCCAACAGATATTTAAAGACACTGGGAATTCTGTAACCCTTTTAAAAAGATATCATAAGACTGATCCATGAAAAGTCCTTCATACTTTGCTGAATAGCAGAAACCTAATAGAACAACACAGACTTGGATTTCTCTATAGAGGGTTAGCTGTGCTTTTTATTACAATACAGACACAAAACAGCGACAGGCTGATAATCGTCTAGCAGTGGAGCTGCAGTCTCAATTTTCAAAAAAAAACTAAACATTGTGCTCTCTGGTGGGTCGCCAGTACTGCCTCCGGATTTTAGGTTTTGATTCAAGTTCTATAACAATATAAGGGCAGCCTAGTCAGCAAATCTTTGAGCCACAACCTACACCTTCCTAAAGCCCCAGAGTAGTACTGTATATACAGACCAAAATTACAAAGTACTGCAGCAAACATGTAAGCCACACATCAATAACATTCATACTTTCAAAGAACCAAAAAAAGAAACAATTTAAATCAAATCTTAGATTACAGAGCTATTTTATAGAACATTAAATAGCATGGCATGTTATATGATACCATGACTATAGTGGAGCTATAATTTAGATTTATTCCAGGTACTGATCTTCCTATCTACGAACAGGTAATAGATATGTTAATGTTTAGAGAAAAATATATATATATATATATATATTTTCAAACAATAAAATACATTGAAAAATGATCAAAACAGTTGAGTGTTAAAAGTTATGGGTGGATTGTTATAGCTAATGGCCTGGTATTGTAATAGAGCATTTTCTCTGCATTTTATATATATATATATATATATATATATATATATATATATATATATATATAAAGGTTTCCAGTGCTGTGCTATGCATTACCATTTAGCAATTCAAGCTGCAGAGGGCCTCAGACAGTACGGTATTTCACGTGACTTGAAGAAACCAAGTGGAAAAACAGTCATGAAAGAAGCCATCTACTCCAGATGAGGCAGGTTTAATGACCCCTGTCATAGTTCCCTGCCGAGCTCCCTTGCTGCTACTCAGGGGAAAGCTGCCATTGAGTTGCGTCACCCGCTACAGGCTCGGCAATGAAAGAATTGCTCGTTTTTAGTGGGTGTACCCTCAGCTAAAGAGCACTGTCGGACAAACTCTCTCTCATTCCTGGGTAGGCTGCACGAGGAAGGAAACTCTACCCTGTAAAGAAAGTGCCTATTCTTTATTCTGCCTGCTTACAACATGAAAGCGACTGGTCTAGAGGTCATCACCAATCTGCTACACTAGGAATACCAGCACTGACATAACATCAAGGTTTTTCAGTTTCTATCTCTATACAGCACAACGTTGCCTCCTGATCGTAAGATTACCCGTACACTGTAAACTGTACAATACCTACGCAATTTAGAAAACTGCAACAAAATATACAGTTAAGAGTTGAAGTGTCTGGAGCAAATAGATTCCAATGAATCTGTGTAAACAGGTCCAAAGTGATTATTACACTAAAGATATGTCAAGAACTCAGTGTTTTTAAGATTTGTGGCTTTAGGATTTATTATGTGGCATGCTACACTATCCACAGATGCCCTAAATTTAAATACTACTCACAGTGAACTCATATCTAAGATTATCTTTTATTTGTACAGAATTTTTAGTACTGTTTACAGATTTTTTTAAGGGTCCAACATAAGTGTCACAGAATTTACTCATGCTCGTTCATCAGATAAAAAGTGGACTTTCATCTTTAACTTTAAACACTCAACCACAAGATATTCAGTAAAAATGTTATTTTTAGTTTCACAAAAAATGCAGATATATTTGTTTTTATTACGTACATTTACATTATTCATGTCGGAACAGTGACTGCAAGAATAGAATCATGAGATAAAGCATTTATTCTGAAAAAAAAAAAAGTTTAATATATAGAAGGATATTAGTTGGAATGGAAGCCATTATAGAAGAAAGAAAAAGTGAGGGGTTTTAGAGGCTTCATAAACCCCAAGACGAAAGGTAACACAGTTTATAGTTAACTGTATCCTCTGATTTTTAAAATTAAATTCTTATGAATATATGATAAAACACATTTTTAAAAATCAGATACGGAACGGTTATTCTAATTCAATATGAGAGAGAAAACTTTTTAGCTGGCAGAGAGATAGAGAGCAACGTAACCAATGGCAACTGGAACATTTTCAGTTTGAAACATAAACATTAAGTAAATTATATGAAACAGTTACCAAAAAAAAAATTAGATCTATTTCTATCTTATAATTACACAGTTTTCTCAAACATAGCACAGTGTACAGTACATCCCCTTGAATAAATAGGTCCACATGTACGGCATCTATCCCAAACAGTTATTTCTGGCCATTCACAGTCCATGCTGGACAAAATGCAATATGTTTATAGTGCACATTGTTGGGCATGCTTCAAGACAATTAGCCACCTTCAAAGATGGGCTTATTTTAGAAAAGGTTTTATAATTTAGCCGTTTGGCCATTTTTATAAACATAATTCAAATCCAGACTGTAAAACTAGCTAATAATAGTTTTACTGCCAATAATTGTTAACAATCTTTTTTTTTTTAACAGAATGATTTTTACCGTAATATTTATTTCTTAACCTTAACATAGCTGAAAGTTATTTGTATTTTAATCCACAAATAAACAACCCAAAATAGTCTGCATGCAAACATTCCATTTAACCCAACTTTAAAGAATCTGTCATTTAACAGCTTGTTAGCTGATCTGCAAACACCTCCACACTGTCACCTTTAAACAGCCATTTATGGAGAGTAGTAGCCAACTGTTTACAGAATTTGGCTTTTTTGGCTAATAACAAAATAAGTCACCTGTAATGGTCCCAAGTATGAAAGGCTCAGTTAACCTAGAACAGGGATATACTGTTCTGTATTTATAGGCAAGTCAAATCATCACAACAGTGCAGGAATACTGTATCCATCTGTCTGTCCTGTGGATAAGGGAGCGGCTTGCACTGGATTGAACTGTCCTTGCAAAAAAACGATTGCAACATGCTTTCTGCTGCCACTCTGCATCTCCTTGTGCTTTTATATCTGCCCTGTAGATTGATAGAGTGCATCAACCTTTACAGAACTTAGTTATGAACATTTAAATTCAACAAGCCACCAGCTAGAATGGGTAATATAATAATGAAAATTGAGAATAAAAAGAGAGGATCCACCTCCACTAAAATAGTTAAAGTATACAAGCCTGTTAACATTATAAATCAGGGGTATGAGGTTATAGAAACAAAAAGGCAAACGAGGTCAGGCAAACAAAAAGCTGTCTAAAAGAAGGCATTAAAAGCTGTTGAAAGGCATTACCCAGACATTTCAAATAACAGAATGAAACATACAATATAATTATTTGTCATTAGGCAGTAGCAATACTTAATTTACAATGGGTTTTTTTTCTAAAAAGAAAAGTCACATTGTAGTCCTACTCTACCCATTTTTTCTTCACATTTTTTGGAGAATTTTCTTTAAATGTAGCACAGTTTGACACAAAGGCTGAATGCTGTCCCACACAGTTGACCATTGGAATGGCTTCTTGTTATTATATTTTACATTTTATTTTAGAATTTAATAGACATGTATTGACTTGTACCAGACACACCTTGGGGTACATTGTCTGAGCGAACCTTTGCTGTCCTGTCTAGCAATGAAATGGCATTATTTCCTTAAAAAGTGGAAATGTGGAAATCTGCGGTAGAAGACTTATATTCTGAAAATATTATGAACAAAACAACAATGAATCATTTTGTATTTTTTTTTCATGCCATTACCTTACCCACTGAGATGAAACAGTTTTTCTATTTCCAGCTCAAAAGCAGTTACATTTAGTTAAAAATTAAAAACATATAGGCCCACATACTGTGCCATATCCACAAATCCCTTACCACCAGGCTAAATTTTTACAATCTTTTTGTAAAACAAAAAACAAAGTGCGTGGGTTACAGAGCTAGCAATAAACAAGTAAGGTGCATGTGACTAATAAATTAACCCGCATAGTTACTATTTTTGCGTTTCCTTGTTAGAAAAAAAAAGTGTTAACTTAGCACAATGGTAAATTCTTTGTGAATATGACCCGCTGTATCTGAAGCCTATTATGTTGCTTACATTAGGATCCATTTCAAGGTACCTTTAATACATTTTTAACTAATAAATTTGTCTCCTGTAAAGAATGAATGAGGGATGATGTTTCAAAATATTGCCACATGGTCCTCAATTTCATCTTCTTTACTTTTCTCCATTAAAACAACTTTACCAGCCCATCAGAACTCAACCAGTGATCAGCAAGTGAGATGGATTATCTCCTTTCCCACTCGTTAGACATTGCTGTTTGATTTAAAGACATGGCATCAAAGTCACTGAGAATCTATTATATATATACAAAAGACACAACAAAAGGTCTAGTCTCTCCGCAGGGTGGAGGAAGCAGTGGTTGGCAGGTGGTGGGTCAGTTGACTGCAGGAAAAGCTGAGATTAAGCGGAAGGGCAGTGGATGGGAGTCTGGGATACATTGGGACCTCTAAAGCAATGGAACCACAACAGTACAAGAATCAAATGAAGCGTGGGATATATAGTATCTATGCTCACTCACGGTAGAAAACATATTCGGTGTAACTGGTCCAGATTTTGTCATCTGTTTGGTCATGGGCGAAAGCGCAGGTGCCTGTGGAATTGCAGGCCACCATGTGGAAACCGGAATCTGCAAGCTTATCGAAGGCTTGTTCCAGGAAGGTGAACTTCAGGTAGTAGCGGGAAGTGTACCTCTCAGGAGGGCGGTCTGGGTCCCGACTTTCATTCAGGGTGTCACCAAACACTTCTTTAGCCAGGGAGGTCTTGCCGCAGACCATAATTCGGGCCACCCTTCTGAATTTGGCATCAGTTTGGCTGTCACGGCCCAGGGTGTAGGAGCCACGGTAACCGATGGTGATAAAGCCAGCGCGGCGTGATTCAGAGCCGGGACCTTGGGTGATGCTAGCGCATGCTATGGCACCTAGTGAGGCGATGTTCCTGGCTGTGTCTGCATTGGGTGATGACTCTTCTGGGTCACTCTGGCATGCGTCATCACCGATGGAGTTTTGTTTGCTTATCTTTGGGGTGAGCAGTTTGACCAGCTCAGGCAGGTTAAAGTACTCTGCCTCCCTCTGCAGCCGGCTGCGCTCAGGGAAATGATCTGGGAGCACCAGCTGCTGGTCTCGCATGTAATCCAAAATGTAGCGGAACAAGAACCCGTCTCTGTCCACGAAAAAACGGCCCTTGGTGTCCCTGGCCAGGGTCTTGATGTTTTTCCGGCTAAACATCTCCCAGAGTAAGGAGTCAGGAACACTGGTGACTGTGGCATAACGGGTGATGTACACTTGTCCACCCACATTGAGCTCAATGATTTCTGGAAAAGGGGGCTCCTCTCCTGGCAGGGTACAACTGGGATTATCTGGCAGGGCCATGATTGCTTCAGTTGATATCCCACTTCTTGGATTACAGATTATTTTCAAATATGTTTGAGGTGGGCTGGCCAACCCTCCAGCTACACAACCTTAACACGGGATAACTGCCAAAAGATTTAGAAGCTGAAAAGGGATAATCACTGGAAGGTCCTAACTAACAAAAAATAAAACAGCCTGTATCAGATTTCAAAAGAAAAATGGACAATGTTCAAAATGTAGTCATATCCAAATATTTAACAGGAAAAGCTGTATTCATATTGGTCTCATGATTGTTCTCCTCATTATCAAAGTATGTTCCTTCTTAGCCCAAACTTTTAAATTGCAAGGAAAACTGCCGTCACTGGTGAGTAAAAGAAAAGAGGTAGGTTAAGAAAAAACTGTCCTTCACGCTGGTGTAAATATTCCTTCACAAAACACAGTATCTATAAATACAATCATTTCATGGCAATGCATCGAAATAAAAAATACATGTATATTATTTATTTATTTTACCACCGGAGAGTTTTTTCGATTTTAGGAGCACAGCCTGATGTCTGTGAAATCAATCCTATCCAGCACGCACAAGAAGCAATTTGAACATATAACGATACTCCCTCCTCAATCCTTCTGTTTTCTTCTTTTTTATTTTTATTTTATTGATATAAATGTATACATCCTTTTCGGGGGAAAAAAAAAGCACCATTAACTGCCTCTCGCGAAAAAGGCAAAATCACGTCAAACAAACAAAGCCACGCTAAGAAAAATGAAACCTGGTGCTGCTTTGATGGAGAACCAGTCAGATGAGATGGTTGCCTCCTCTATCGCCGATGCTCGTGTCTTTGGGCTGTTTCTTCCTGCTAAACACTGTGCTCTCCAGATTATACACTTCTCATTATTAACTCCACCTCTCTGTGTTGATGTCACGTTGGCTCTGTTCCTGCTAGATTCAGAGGCTTGCATAACTATTGCATATATATATATATATATATATATATATATATATATATATATATATATATATATATAGTATGTAGTTATGTGGCACATATATTTAGGACACGATTACTGGTTGGGAATGACACCCACACCCACACACATAATATTTAGCACTGTAAGTATGGTTTAGCTGCAGCTAAAGCCCTGAACAGAGAGCTTTAGGGTTACTATTTGAGCTTATTACAAACAGCATTCAACTAAGCAAATCGAGGCAAGAATCTGTTTGAGATAAAAGTACACAGAAAAGGCTAAACTACTGACATGTAGTAAAAAAAAAAGAGAGATACCAATACGTTTTTAAATATAGTTTAATTGGCATGATTGTGGGACAGATACTCTAAACCTTAAAGGAGACAAGGTATTAAAAAAATAGAAGTTTGGACGTCCGCATTCTCTGTTGAATGGAAAAAAAGAACTTGTTTGCATGTTAACACAGTGACCCCCAGTGGATACAAAACGTTACTTCGAGATATTTTGTTCTTGCAAATAATGTGATGTCCTTTCACTGCAGATGCAAATACTGTATTTGTATTTGAAATATTTGGCCTGTTTTTTTCTAAAGAAGTTCTAGCTGTCATACTGGCATACACGTGTTTCCAAGATACCACTGTATTCTTATGGAATATGTTGACTTCAACATTCCACAAACAGATAACACACATATTTTCCCATAGCTAGCTTATCTATTAAAGTGCATGCTCATTTTACACTTCACCAAACTCACTTTTTCTCAATTCCAGTTGTTTTATGTTTAGTATGCTTTACTACACTTTGCCATTAACATAGCATGCTGCTGTCACTTCTGTTCTTTTAAAAAAAAACGAAAAAAAAACGACTGCACCTTTATAAATACGAAACCTTCAGTCCTTGAGTTCATACTCCCTTTGTCTTCATGGAAACACCGCCATATAGCAGGAAACTAGGAAACTGGTTTCTAGATTTCCTACTTTGTTAAACGTTTAACATTGCAAAACAAGATGCATTTAAGTTTTATATTTGAGGATGCTGTCTCCATCGAAACAATGCTACACTGGGTGAGAGGCTGAACATCACACTTCCTGTGTCTCCATGGAAACACCTGTACCAGCCGCTTTTGAGAACTTTGCTTCCTGTGTATCCATAGAGACAGGAGCATGTCGGAACGTGGCATTCAGAATACATAAATAAATACTGTACATACTTTTATTGAACATTTAACATGAATTATTGTACTTAGTAAGTAAAATAATAATTGTTCCAGAATATCCAGACTTTAAACGTTTATATGGAAGATTAATATTAAGTTATTTAAAAAAAGGTAAGCAAAAGAGCATTTTTTCTTTCAGACATACATATTGATTTCAAATTAGGAAATAGAGGAATTCATTTTTACTTTGAAGAATGTGTAAGGAAGTGACCTAATTACATATAGTTCAGTAAGCAGATAATTTATTAATTGTGTCGTTTATTATTATTATTATTGATTATAATAAGGATATTCATAAGCATTCACCCACTGCAGTGTGCATTATACCATTGCGTTGCAATCATTTTTTTTTTGATAGCTCAGCACACAGCAGTGGCCGAAAGTTTTGCATCACCAATAGAATTAATAATGTTGCTTCATAAAGTCGAATGAAACTGGCTGAATAATGTTACGTTAACATTGAATTACATACCGCTTTGAAGTTTTCCATATACTTAACGAAAACATTGACAACAATTGAAACATGTGCCATTTCGAAATTAAATATGAAACACTGTACTATTTTTATGGCTTCCGGTAAACTTTTGCGATATCATTTTGGAATTTCTTTGATTACATGATGTTAAATAAAATATCTAAATTATGTTTTTTTATTCATTTTAATTTCAAGTGATGCAAAACATGGCCATAGCTGTAAATAAATAAATAAATAAATAAATAAAACAAACAAGTGAAACATCAACCTAAAACTAGAGGGGACCAAGAATTAAAAAGTATACCCATGGGATCTCAGAATAGGTTTTGAATCCTCTTCATTTGTTATTGTGTTGACCCAACTCTGCAGTTAGTTTTCCAGCAGCTGTCACTATAACAAACACTGAAACCAGCATTAAAAATGTTGTGATCATGAAGCTTGAGACTTGGCCCTTTTTATAACCAATCAGGACATAGCGCTGCACAGGACTGTTTGAAACCACTTCCAGCTAGTGCATTGCTGACTCATATAAAAAACCTCAGACATCTAATAATGACATACATTTCTTTTAATCAAACTGCACTTCATAATGCAGGTGGGTTTTTCATGAAAGGGGTTGTATCCTGAAGAGTTTAAATCAATCCAGTGATTAGATCAGAGGTTACATGGATTTTGTGTGGTTGACCTGACACGCTGAAGTATCAAAGCATTTTAGTTTTTGACCGTCATGACCTCCATCCGGAACCTGCTGCAGCGGGAGATTTTCACCCCTAAAGAGGAGAGGCTGCTGGGGATCGTTCATGTCTGGAAGGGGGGCAAGAAAAAGAAAAACTCAATTCTCTGTGCAGCAGGTGAGAGTTCCTCTTTTAATGCAGAGTTAGAACAACATTGGGAAGGACATGGCCCAGCCATGCTGTAGTATACATTAAAGGACCAACTGTTATGAGAGGAAGATGGTGTCATTTGATTTAATGATATAATGCAATCAGTTAAAATAGTAACTTAGTAAATAGGAGGAGGCTCTGTGGTCCAGTGGTTAAAGAAAGGGGCTTGTAACCAAAAGGTTCCCGGTTCAAATCCCACCTCAGCCACTGACTCATTGTGTGACCCTGAGCAAGTCACTTAACCTCCTTGTGCTCCGTCTTTCGGGTGAGATGTAATTGTAAGTGACTCTGCAGCTGATGCATAGTTCGCACACCCTAGTCTCTGTAAGTCGCCTTGGATAAAGGCATCTGCTAAATAAACAAAAATAAATAATAAAGTAAATAGTTGAGCATTTAGTATCAACTTAGTAGATGCCCTCTAAAACTAACATGACTTTTTTTAGAATCTTAAAAAGGTTATTTAAACCGAATATTGGTTTATAGTGGCATTCATATCCTCTGCAATGGTCCTTACCTGTAGACAGTTAAACCTAACTGCTGTAAATCAGACTTTTGCAGGTAATGACAGTTACAATTTTTTATTTATTTTTTTCTTAGGACAGTTGACCAAAACTAATATGTAGCGATAGGAAGGTTTTGTTTTGAATGTCAAGAAATAATTAAGGAGCAATGGTGGTCTCACTGGCTAGCTGTAATAGATACTGTATGCCTCCAAGTTGTATGTAAGATGTATTTCTTAAACGGTAACCAACCCTGGTTCTATGCTATGACCATAGCCATCAGAGTTGAAACATCGCAGTCTCACAGGCATTCTCTGAGGTCCTGAAGTACAGACACACGATCAAACAACATGGCTTGTTGCAAACACCATCAAGGGAAGATAATGCTTTACAATATACCCTTCTGGGTTTCTTGTTTTCTTTTGCAACCATCATGCTTTCAGTAACCATAGCATGTTAATAGGTCTAAATAGGTGTATTTTCTTTGACTGCCTTGCTCAGCTGCTGAGCATACACATAATATACAACATGAGTCGTGTTCAAATTGTGAAACCACTGATAATGTAAAATATAAACGAAGTATGACTCAGCCAGGCTGGGTGATGGATCATTAAGAGCTAGCGTTGTTTTTTTCTTTTGGTGTGAAAGAACTGCAGTCCAGCAGGGTTACCGACACATTCTAAAATAAACCTGTTTGGAGCACGGCAGGGCTTTTTATGCTTCACACTGTAAACCCAACTTTCTCAAAGCAGTATGTTTAGCAATGTTCCTCCCCACTGGCAATCTAGAGTTTTATTTAAGTTATGCTGCTCTAAACTTGCTACGACACTTCACAATATTTTTCTTTTTCTACCCACATCTAATAAAGAATTTTATTGTTCGGGCTTATGAAAGTGGAGTGACAATGTCAAGAGCTTTAACGGCATAAAGGCTTCCCCTCACAGCTCTTTGTGCAAACCTCAATCCAGACCTGAACATCTCTTTATTAGAACCTAGGCCTCTCTAATCAAAGACAGACAATGGTGCTGGATTGTGTGGTGATTTTGTGCATCGGTACACTTGAGCTGAGCTAGATTTTGAGGTGAACGGCTAGTTAGACCACACAGTAACAATTTCTAAAGTGTCAGAATTTGTTCAGGTCTGAATAGAACAGTAAAGGCCCAGTGTAGCTAGCAGTGATTTGCTAAGTTTACAGTCCATTCCAAAACACTCTGTTACAAGAGGATTGATTTCTTGTGCATGTAAACATAAGAACTGTATTGGGTGACTGGAGAGCAAGAGCGAAAATGTGGAAGTTTGTTGTTGACCCCACTTGTGGTTGTTTTTTGGCACCTTAGTGCTTTAAGAATTGTCTACTGACATATTTCCAGTTTTATTATTGTACTGTTATTCTGTCTTTAAAGATTGTGAGACATAATGAACTTTAATTGTGTTCTATTGATTTTGAGGTTAGCAATTGTTACCCTGTCTCTGGGGACTGCTGGAGGGGAATGTTAGAGTTGTCATTCTGGATTTACAGGTGCTATTATCCACTGTGACATTCTGAAGAGTGTGGATATCATCCTTGTTACAGGCGGCTAATAAAATGGATCTGACCAGTACAGTGTGGTGTTGTGATTTGCATTGAAATATTTATTACAATACCAGCCAAGACAGTTAAGCAGAGATAAAGTAAGTGGGTGGCAACATGTTAGCTTTCCTTTGATCCTCTTAAGAATCTTCCGTCTTCAGAAATAAGGATCTAAATCAAGTTCATAAAATGTAAGACCATCAACACATAAAAATAATCTATAATGGGCACCATTTTTTACTGTACTGAGAGACATACACTTAAAACGCTCATTTAAACGGCTAGATGTATGACTTTTATAAGTTTGATGGACAATGTCCGGTCATTCTTCTAACTTAAGATGATTTACAATTGGTTAATATGTACAGTTGATCCTGCCTAATGACAAGGTTATTTTACTGTAGTGCTTAGCATGCATCTCGAGTTGCATGTTTCCATTTGCTGGAATCATTTCCCATCTAACGTTGTAGTTTAGTCACCCGGAGAGATCTTGTCATGCAAGCAGAGTATGATTTCATCCTGAACCAGCATTCCACAGATGCAGCAAGTGATTTATGTCTCAGGGCATACAGTTACAAAAGCACTCTTAGCCCTGATGTATGCATCATTTGTGTCAGCACTTACCCACTTGTTAGGGTGGATATTGATTTTGGCTAGATTTATTATGGGACGACGGTAGTTCAACTCAGAAGGCATACTTGATGCATCCCTGGTTTGAATTAAATCAGTAACCTCCTAAACAGTATGGATCTGATTATAAAAACCTATTGATTATAAAAACCTATTTTCTTGATGGCCCTCACGTGGGATGTATTAACACAACGCATATGTGCAAATTTATTATTATTTTTTTTTTTTTACAATCGGTATATATACATTACTAAATCCAACTATGAGTTTCAGAATCATTACTTTTCTTTCTGTTTTCTTCCTGGGCAGTGACTTCTGAGTGCCCTGTGCAGATCTCCCTAGTGAAAGTGAAGTCAGACCGCGGGCAGTATAAGCAGTCTACATGCTGGGCAATGGAGGACCTGATGCTGGTAGATGGGAAGGATGCAGTCAAGGTCAGAAAGATATCTCACATTAACACAGCTTGAAAAAAAATATATATTTACTGTTACTGTTGTAAATGTATGGAACTATCTTATTGGAAAGTAAAAAAAAGAAGACGTTCTTTTTATTTTCAAACCTAGTTGGCATAATAAATATTTTATTAGGGTTCTGCAAATTGGATTTTCCCTGTTGTTGTAGAATATCAAGTAAATAGATGTTTCAGCAACTGCCTTCATTGTGACTTCATAACACTTTTGTCTGCTTGACTTCCTGTGTGTTAGGATGTGATACCTTGCATGTCTGCTAGCTGTCATTAACGTTATGCTTCACATGTTTTCCTGTAACTTGAAAAATTGAAAAAAAAAATTAGCTTGTTATAGGGTAGACAGGCACAAGCTTACCTTTTTATGAATGGTAGAAAGCAAAATGCATAAAATGAAATAGCTTTTGCATATTTTATATGGTATTTACGAGCTGCATAGGGACAATCTCAAACGTAAGTAAAAAGAAAATGGATTTATAAAAACAAGGCAGAATTATTTTTTTAACACTCTTTAAACTGCTTTTTTGGTACAAATTCATCTTTCCAACAGGAATATTAAACAGAGTATTGAAATTTACTTTCACATCACTGCTTAAACAAAATTGATTCTGCATTTAGTTTATTCAAGGCTGAATATTGAATGCAACCAGTAATCAGTCTTAAATACACAGCAGTGGGACTCAATAGTCAATCAGTGTTCGTGACTCCACACAGACAATACAGGGAGCATCATGGACTAAACAGACAGACACCGTTCATCTTGTATTGACTGTATAATTACTATCATCAAGCTTCTGTGCAATCCATGTTACAAGCTGAAAAGTCATTAACAAAAACAATATTAGATACACCAGGTATTTCTGGCTGTGCTTCTCATTATGCACCAGTGGTCGATGTGACCATGGCAAGCTCACCATGGCAAGATGCCCTTATAGACCCCAACCTCTCTTTCACTGTAGCGTGTCATTAGTCTGTCTCGAAGGTCTGAAAGTGATTGACCCGATGGGTAATTGTTTTTTAGACAGTGTGGGTCCAGACCATTAGTCAGCACTGTGACTCTGCTGCTTTTAATAGGCTGGTATTGAAAATAACGGTTGTGCTTGCTCCGCAGGATACGGCTGAGTTTGATTTCCACTTGGACAAGGTTTATAAGTGGGTAGCCAGTAGCCCTTCAGAGAAGATCGCATTTATGACCTGCATGTGGAAACTCAACCAGCGATACCTGCAGAACAAAGTCAAGTTCATCAACATCAGCCCTGACATCCTGCAAGGTAAGGCTGTCTCCTGAAATGTAGAGACACGTTCTGTTTGGGGCTTGGGGGAATAGCCACTTGTGTTTAAGATATGATCTCATTTTCCTTTTGCCACTTGAAAGCTCATAATTGTTCGCTAATTTTTTTATACATTCTTATACAGCTTGTTTCACAGACCCTGATGAGTACTAATCTTGGACTTTCCTTAAGTAAGGTAGTCCCAGATTATTGCCAGAGGGGGTCGGTACTACATCTAACATTGAAAGTAAACCCATTATAGGTTTTAATCCAGTGCAAATATATATATATATATATATATATATATATATATATATATATATATATATATATATATATATATATTTATATTAGAAATGACTTACTTAGCTGAATTTCTTTTCCTGTGTAGTTTTATAATACAAAACATATTTTTAAAATAATATTAATAATAAAAAGGGGAGACAAAAAGAGTGCTGTCTTATGATACTAAAACTGATGTCAAGGACAGGATTCAGGAAGCGTGAGGGAACAGGCTGTAACCACATGATTCATGTCAGGTTGAGCATAAGTGTGTATCATCAGCACTCAGGCAGGAAACCTACAGCAGACAACACCCTTCTCTGCTTCCTGTGCATTGTAACCTTTCGCTACCTCATACCATGTGTGGGTGAGACAGACATCTCCTTGAGCCTTCCCTTCCTGGTACCCTTGTGCAGGCAGTGAAGGGTTGTACTGTATGTTGCACAGATACCTGGAGCAGTATGTTGGAGCACTTCAAGATCTGTATTGTAACAAAAAGTGAATAATTCAGGTGCATTTGTCAGAGGATTATACTCAGTTGGATCTGATACCCATTTTGCGTGTTTATTTTGAACTGTAATCATGTTATCCAGGTTAACATACATACATTTTGGCCAATTGAAAAAACATGTTTTTTTTTTTTATGTAGGAATATTTTCGTAGAGAGTTAAAACGATAGTAGAACTTGAACCATATGGTCTTGTCTTTTTACTATGTAACTTATTTAGGCTCATTACGATAATACCACTGTATGTTATACCAGACCTTTTTCTTAACACAGCTGAGAACAAATTTATCTTTGTGTTCTACTGCTGAAATTTGCCTTACTACTTATATGATATCATTACATGCTTTGTTTCTTCATTTTTGAATACGATGCAGTTACTTTGTGTTGTATAGCCTTATTTTTCATAAAACTGTTTAGAATAATGACTTAAGTGTCACGTAGTTCCTTTAAAAAACACAGACTGTACACAGAACACAGTTTTATAGCTGCCAGCAACACATTAATTAATATGAGCATGGATAAAGGTTACAAAACAATTCTGAGCAATAACCCCAGAGCTGATAAGATACATTTTAGTGACATCAAATATTGATGTCCTCAAAATTGCTTCCCAACACTAAGGTGAAATCTCTCGTAACCTTTAGAGCGAAATAACAGTTGCATGGAGATGAAAGAGCTCAACTGACAAAATAAGGATGATGAGATGCGACATTGCGGCCTGCATTGTAAGAGTTGCATGGAGACGAAAGAGCTCAACTGACAAAATAAGGATGATGAGATGCGACATTGCGGCCTGCATTGTAGCTTTACGTGGCCCTTTAGTCCTAAATTATTCCTGAAGAATTACAATGGCTTCACCTTCAATATTTCTTCTTTTGACCTTTTTTGTCTGTTTTTGGCCTGGAGTCTGGATAATGCTAGCAGAGGTGGTTTTATCTGGAATTGGAAAAGTAATGGAAATATTTTTTTTGTAATAAAGTGTATAGAAACAGGGCTTAAAACAATATTAAATGCCTCTCAATAGCAGCAGAACTTTGTCTTAAGTCAGTTTGACCAGAATGAACCGATTTATCCTACAAACACACAAAAAATGTGTACAGATTACTGCTGGGGATAACTGATCTACAGCAAATTATTGTGCAAAAGTTGTTAATCATCGTATTTACTTGTAATTTACAAAAAAAAACAAAAAAAAAACAAGGACACCATTTCATTCAGAACCATTTATTTTTTTTTAAATATTAATACAAATATAAATACCATGGATATACAGTGCATTTGTACAGATTACCAGGGTTAATTTAAACAAAAAAAAGTTATGCTAACAAAGATTAATTTCTTGATTGGCAAACATTATTTATCCAACTTTCAAAGACATTCTTTAAATGAGACATTCATGTAACAGACATAAAACCGTCAGGTTTTCCTGTAAAACGGAAGAACGCAGCTTGGTGATATAGCTTGCCGCTTATGTTACCTCTGCATGCAGTTTTATTTTTGCAGATCAGGGGATTGTTCTGTAGTGTTAGCAGCTTGGCTGGCTGAGATTAACATAAATCAGCAGTGATATCCTGCCACCCCCTCACTAAGCTATTTAATATGCAGTAATGGTTAGGCACAAAAACAGTTTTTATATCTTCTTTCATCCACAATTATTTGTTCATCTGAAAGGCAAATGCCATTATTGTGTTGTGAGGGTCAGCTTGAATTGTCATTTAATCGGACGTATTGTGACCTTACAGTACTAGCAGGATTGTATGTACCTGATAATCACCCAATACTTCATTAAACACTCACTCATAACATCTTCAGCTAAAGAAACCCATTTCTGACAAAGTGTTCTTCTGTCTTTACAAAGAACACCAAAAGAATATGATTCTGATAAAACCTTTAACCACCTGTGAAATAGGTTGTATTTGAATCTGTTCTGTGTTGATTTTGGGAGTTGCCCTGCTGTTTCTCTGCAGAGACCCAGGTTCCGGAGGCCGAAGTGGGGACAGATGAGCCCGCGGGAGAAGGGTACCAGCAGCTGACGGCCAAAGAAGCAGCAGACATTGAGCTGCTGATGGAGCGGAGTGAGCTGGCTGTGGCTGACGCTCAGGCCTTTGTACAGACACTCAGCACTGACCTACAGGTGCTTGACCAGGTAGGAGGTTGGATGAGGAGTAACAGGAGCTGTCACTGGATAGAATCTGACTTTCTGAATTCAATTTAAGGACCTTTTTTCAATCTACAATTAGAAACACTTGCAATATATAGTACCCACTTTTGTGAAGGGTTACCAAAGGAGAGCTGGAGTTCATGCTGTCAGTTTCAGTCAATGGGTAAGACAGCAGGACTGGCAGAATTTGATAGATGGCTAATAGGAGGCAGTGTGGTCCAGTGGTTAAAGAAAAGGGCTTGTAACTAGGCGGTCCCCAGTTCAATTCCTGGATCAACCACTGACTCACTGTGTGACCTTGAGCAAGTTACTTAACCACCTTGTACTCTGTCTTTCAGGTGAGATGTTGTTGTAAGTGACTCTGCAGTTGATGCATAGTTCACACACACTAGTCTCTGTAAGTCGTGGATAAAGGTGTCTGCCAAATAAACAAATAATAATAATAGTGTCTATCTATCTGTCTTCTCCATCTATCTACACTGCTGTGCAAAAGTCTTAGATATGTTGCATTTTTCTACTCTGATGCATTATGAGCATCAACAATTTACTCAATGATGTTTTTCCTTCTTTATGCAAGTCAAGGTTGTTATAATAGCAGAAAACACTAGTGGAAGCTTTGAGTAAATTGTTGATGCTCATAATGCATCAGAGTAGAAAAATGCAACATATCTAAGACTTTTGCACAGCAGTGTATCTGAAGATATTTTTTCAATATTTATTTTTTTGTGCTGAAACATTTATTTTAATTGGACATACGCTGTAGCAGATACAGGACACCTGCTAATCAAGTTTCCTCCATTTCATTATCTTTACTAACATTGTGACTTCTCCTTTTACATGTGTATTTTTTATTTTGATGCCAATTGTAAATTGCAAAGAATCACAATACATACATTATGTAAATGATCTTTGCCTCTGTGTTGGGTATGTGAGCTTCTCTCACACCTACAGTGGAGGAGCAGTATTATTTCTTACTGTACCTCTACTGTGCGTCTTTACTGACACAGAATTGCCAACTCTCGCGAATTCATCGCAAGACATGCGATTTCTAAGTTAAATTAAGACCTGCTCGCGATCTTGCGACAGTACTGTTGGATCTCGGGATTTTCGCTTTTCGAAAGATATACGTTAGTCATGGCGGAAAACTCAAAGAAGCGCAAAGACTGTAGATGCAAATTCAACCCAGACTGGAGCAGCTGCTTTCCAGCTCCTTCATACTGCTAAACATGCAACACTCCAGGAGCTGTCCTTGCAGTAGCTGTCTGCGCAGCAGTAACAGTCACAATAATAGATAATGTTGTTTGTAGTGTTGAAAGGTGATCTGGATTGTCTGGTTTTGTTATGCATTTTGAGAAGCACTAATAGAGGTTTGCAAGAGATGTGAGGTGTTATAGACTCAATATAAACTGTTGTTAACAAGGTTTAAAAAACAACTGAAAATATTGGTTGTCTCTTAGCATTGAAATATTGGTGTATGTTTTGAAAAATAAAATCTTGCAAATCAAACGCCAAATCGCTTGATTTCTGAGAGTCTGTCTCATGAGGTGTGGTTGGCAATACTGCTGACACAAGCGTCTAACAGCATATATTGGAATTCACCGAGCCGCATGTGTTAAGTCTTCCTCGCAAAAAAACATGGTTTATCAGTTGATCTTTTTTTTTTTTTTTTTTAAAAGGTGTTTTTTGTGAGTTAGACCTGCCAACAGGTTGATGGAAAAACAGGAAATGAAGATATAGACATTTGTACAGAAGTGCAAACCACAGCACTATATCTGAATATACCACATTGGATGTTTATAAATATGTACAGAGTTGAAATACTGTAGTAAGTCAGACAGGTAGAAAAAATAGCTTTTTGTTCATACACTGTAATGTATTTTATTTTTGAAATACTTAGTAAATACTGAGAATAAAACTGGTTTCTAGCTACTAAGTTCATAGTCATTGCTCTTTTTTAGTAATCTTGCTAAATGAATAACCTTACTATTTAAGACTGATATTTAGCACCACAGAGGTAAAGCATTCACTCATGCATTTTACTTTTTAACTGCTGTTCCCGCTGGATAAATAGGCCTATATACATTTCATGAAGATGCTCTTCAAAGATTTGAACTGACACAAGAGCTTGTGCCTGTTACAGCACTAAGTGTTGTATTTTCTTGTGCTTAGCAAGTCTGCAAGTATGACATATTTACTGCCATGTAGGCCCACAGTAGGCTCTGAAAGCATGTATGTACAATACAAGGTAATGGAGAACCCAAAGAGATGTACTACATACTGTATGTAGCACAGTAGATACAGTTTAGGTATTGC
Source organism: Acipenser oxyrinchus oxyrinchus (assembly GCA_030684275.1). Taxonomy (NCBI): domain Eukaryota; kingdom Metazoa; phylum Chordata; class Actinopteri; order Acipenseriformes; family Acipenseridae; genus Acipenser; species Acipenser oxyrinchus. The sequence goes on along the minus strand of CM060261.1, from coordinate 7,117,698 downwards.
AAAAAGAAAGGCTCTGTTATATGTATATAAAAATGACTATTATGTAGTGCAGTCTCTGGTTCTGTTCACTAATAACAGGGTCATGTTTATTAGAAGCACTGTTAAAGTCAGAAAATTGCTAATCATTAGATTATGCACCCAAACAAATGCAGGAAATAAACATGCCTTGATAGTAATAGCAATGTGATTCTAATGTGCTAAATATTAGCTTTCCTTTAAAAAATAGCCATGTGTGGATTATGCTCTATTAAATATCTTATTTAAATACATGTTATTTGTTAAATGTGTTAAATATTACAACTAAATAATATAAATCTAAACATCTTACATGGGAAGGGCAATTAAGCTATGATATTTTTATTTTTATTTTTTTTGCATATCTCTAATGTGTAACAGCATTTTTGCTGACACTTTTATTGTCCTCCCCAATACAAACTGGGCTTTGGAGTCAAGCACTATAGGTTGAAAATGCATTTTTAAAAAGTTAAGTCGCTTGTGTTTTCCCATTGTGATTTTAGAAATAATAAACAAATACAAATTTTACCTGTCTCTGATCAATGATAAATCCTAGACCTCACATTCTCTCTGATACACAAGCTGTAAGTATGAGGTAAAAACATAAGGGAAGTCAACAAATATTTTTGCTAATGTCAAAATGAATAATTGTGTGTGAGTGTATGGAAGTGCTGCAGCGTAATTCAGCTTTAGAAGCTATATTGACGTGCTGTATTGCTTCCCACCCAGGCTAACATCATGGCGATCATGGAGTCAGAGAAGCAGGTTAGCCAGCTGGTCCAGCTGATTGATGAGGGCCTGATGGAGGTGCTGTGTCTGGAGAATACTCTCCGTGTTCACGACGAGCTGCTACGCAGCGTCAAAGAGCAGATGGACAGCATCCACAAAAGCAACTACTGGCTGCAGGTCATCGACAACAACCAGAAGAAGCTGCAGAGAGAGGTCACCTACTTAGCGGTAGGAACCAGCTTGTCTACATAATAATAAATAACAATTTGCAATTGTTCTACTAAATTGCCTTCTGATACAATAAAACCTTCTGTAATTTGTAAGAATTTACTAAACATCTACAGGAGATTAACTGCAGTAATTTCCAAGAGACTGTGAATGGTGTTAATAATTCTGCTGTAGATCTCCTACAGGCATACCACTAAACCTTTTAAACATTTGCTGTTGCAAGCAATGGCTCATCGGAAAGGTTATGTATGTGTCTTTGTTATGCAAGCTTTTGAACAAAAAAAAAAAGAGAAAGCGGCAAACTAAATAAATCTCTTTTTAACATCATCTACACCCTCTGCCCTCTCCCAGCTTTAGTCACATTTTCCGACACCCACACAGTCTTGTTTTCTATGCAGAGCATAGAAAACAATATACAATGCATAGCTAGGTGAGAACTGAGACTGTAAATGTTATTCATCATGGTCAATTTAGTTACAACAAAGTTGGACCAGAAAAGATCAAAATAAATTAATGTTTTAGCATCAAGTGGCAAATTGAGCAGTCTAATTTCTATTGGAAAATAATTTCTATGTAGTACAATTTAGTACTGTATATGGACAGCATTTTAACTGTACTAGAACTATTTTTTAAGATGGATGCTTCTCTATTGGTTCTGTTGGTAGGATAGTTTGACCCTGAATGATGAACATATCTGGGCTTTGAATTATGGAAGCCTCAACACCACTGAACATGTAGAGGCTTGCAGCATTGCTGCACAGGTTTTATCCAGATGTGCAAACACTAGCCTGGCACCAGGTAATGACCTTCCTTACAGTAATATTAAAATATAATATATCATATTTCGTATTCATTAATAAAAAAAGATACATTTTAGTGTTCTATTTTAAAGGTCATTGTTTAAAACTGGATTTCTATCTTTTGTGCATGTTTCATACATGTTCTTAAAACATGGTTACTGTTTGATCGCTTGTGGGGATAAAAAAAAAGAAATCTTCATAATGAGAAGAGGTTGTTTGGCTGCTAGAACACCATTAGCCCAGGGGCAGTATCTAATAATTTTGTAGTGACACCTGAGTGTTTTACGACTGAGAATAAAAAACAAAAATCTAATTCTCTGAAAAAAACCTTAAGGCTGAAATTGCTTAATTCAACACAGGAAATCATTAAACCTGGGAAACAAATTCAGCTTTTATAACATTTTTAATGTCAATGTCTCAAAGAATGGCAAGGATTACATTCTAGCAACCCGTTGCTAAGGGTTGTGAGGGCTTCTTGCAAATGATCTATTCAGATGTTTTACTTATCATAGTGGTGGGTATTATTACACTGTAAACCTGACCGGTGTGTTGTGACATATATTGACCTTGTCCAAGGTTAAGAAACCTGCATATCTATGCATCTTTTCACAGTAGTCCCGGAGAAGTATAATAATAACTGTTGTCAGTTGATTTCTGTAGAAAAGGTAATTCCCCCAAGGCTTTTCAAACAATAGAATCAGCGCATAGGCTTATGTTTTTTAATCAACTCTAGGTACCTGACCTATTTGAGCATTATACAGCACTATGCAACAGCACATTTGTTTGGTCAGCAATTCAGCAGCAGGCATTTTTATTATATTATTCATATGATTGTTGTTTTCCAAAACTGATTATCTATTAAATAAGAATGTGATAATAATGAGCCCTTAAAATCAAATGCAATTTGTCCAACGCTGATACAGTGATTCTTCAACTGATCAAGTGCTTGATGGTTTTATTTCTGTTCTGTCATTTATTCACTGTTTATTCACTGAGGTGAACTGAGGTTCACTGTTTACTTATGTTGGTCAGAAGTTTTAGATGATCCTTCAATCATGCGATTCAGAATTCAGCTCAGCTTTATTGCTGCCTCCTATTGATTGTCCTTTCCTATCCATTCTGTTTGCTTTTTTCCCTTTTATTTTACTGCAGAGCACCGCAAACTCCAAGGTGTGGCTGAACAGTTAATAAAGTTTGAGAGCCTGCGACAGAACTTTGAAAAACGCTTTGTCAGTCACCTCAACAAAATCATTGTTTTGCAGGTAGGAGGCACTCTACTTTGGGTGGACTAGAATTGTTCTGTGCCAGGCAGAGATTGATAGAATAGGAAAAAATCAAACTGGAATGATCAAAAATAAGTTCAATCAGAACACACACAAAATAAGCAACTGTTGTCTGACTCTCGTTTATTTTATACAAACATATCGAAAGATTCAACTTTATGCAGTTTAAAATGAGCTATGAATGAACAGTGAAACAAACACTTTTTCAAAGGTTTTTGCTACAATATAAGATCTTGACATGACCTTAATTTCCTTAAAGCTCTGCAGCTACAACCACTGCATAGAAAGAGACTGCAAATGCCATTGAAATTATCAAGGCCTTTTCTTACCTCTAATTAGCATTAGCAACAATACTACTGCTGTGTTGAAGATGTTTGCTTCCTAGACCTTAATCATGTTCTGTGCTCTGCATCTGATTGCAGTTACACCATTGTCGTAAGTCTGACCAACAATAACACATGAAGTGGCTGCAGTAGGTACCAGAAAGCAACAGCAGCACTTAATGGTCCCTTTAAAGCAAGATTGATTCACAGGTCTGTTTTACTCCAGTGTAGAATCATTATACTCACATTATTGACATGTTTGTTTTTAAAGGGGATGGACCAAGGTGCTGCTCCACATGAAGATGGTGCTGATTTGGTTTTGCCCCAGCACACAGCTTTCCACCAGCAGCTGCTGCCCTATGTGTCACTCATGGGCTGGCTCAGGAACTCCAACCCAGTCATCTTCAATGAGCTGTACAAGGTGGGCAAGGCAGTTTATCCCAAGCACTCGGGTTATTTTTCAGGATTATAACTAAAGTTTCAGAACAGCTGGCCACAATCTTTTTTAAAATAACCTGTCTGTCCCCCATATTGAATTTTGAAATGTACTATGCTTTTCTCGTGTTTGTGCTATGTTTAACATTACATGATGTATTTACTTTGCTTTATCATGTGATAAAACACGATTAACTCACATGCTGTCAAGTGTGCTTTTACTGTATTTTGCTATGCTTTTAATATTTGCATAAACCCAGCGAATCTTAAGCAATATTACTGTTGAGGAAATATTTAACTTATCTACAAGCAAAGCACATTGCCACTTTAGTTTCTGTTGAATTCAAGTATTCTTGGTTTTTAGATACTGCAGCACCCTATATTATAGACTCAGCCTTTTGTTTTGCTGCCATCTGCTGATAAATAACTGTAAATGAAAACCCCTGATCACATTTTTATAAACTTCCTAGGAATATAAGCATTGCAGGGTTTTTTTTTTCATTATCTGAGACATTATTTCTTAACTCTATTAGTCTCTTAACTCTATTAGTCTCTTAACTCTATTATTTTTAATCAGCTGCAGTATATTTGCTATTTGCTGTTTATATCTGTGTAATTTATATTTTATTAGTGCAAGTCTTTTATTTCACTTGATTTCTATAACATACCTTTGCAATGTTTCAGATTTATGTTTAATAACATTAGCTTTTGTGTGCTCTGTGTTATAAGGAATATCTGACACAAAATATGCTCTGAAAATGTGAAATGGCTGTTGTTGTGTTTCCATTCTGATTCTCTGGTCCATTCCACTGTTATTTTTAAATTACTAATTGATTTCTGGAGGGCTATAAATCCATTAGCTGTACTATACAACACATTTCACACATACTTGATGTGTTCTTCAAAATATAATTGACGTGGTTAGCTGGTTCCTCATCTTTTCCGACAAACTAGAAATCGTGCCGTCTATTTGTATTCATCAGTGATCTGTAAAATAACACTGTAGCCTTTTCATGAGATGTTAAAAATAAAACTGCATGTATTTGTTGCAGGTCTATGCTGATAACTTAGGCAAACTTTATGAAAAGCAAATGAAGGATGTATTTGACCTGGCAAGGTTCAAAGTGTGTGGATTTAAGGACAGTAAACGATTGGGTAGGTACTGGATTTTTATTTGTGAGGTAAAACCTTCAGCTGGTAACTTCAGGTAATCATAATTTATAGTCACAATCTAGTAAATACTCAGTAAGGAATATTTATTTATTTATTTATTTATTTATTTATTTATTTTTTAATAGATTGAAACCGCTACAAATGTTTATAGTTCCTTTGGCGACCAATTAATTTATGTCAAGGCTGTATTTTTCCTTTCACTGAACTGTTCTCACAAAATAAATTGCTTTTCAAAAATGATTGAACAGAACAGGGTCTGTGAATTTGCTGTGCTCATACACAGGTCCTTATCCCTATTAGAGCTCACATCTGCTGCCACTTTACAGCTCCGTGAAGAGGTGTGACTCACTGGTGAGACAGAGCTTCACAATCACTGCCACTGTAACACAGACCTTTCACCTGTTACTTTAACCTGCATCTTTGAAATGGGGGTATCAAACCTGCTACAGAAACTGCTGCTTCCTTCAACAAGGTTTAAAAATAGTTTCTTTCAGGTTTCCAGGACAGTCTTGACAGAGCGACCCCCTCAAGTTCCAACCTGCCCCGGCCTCGATTGCGCTTCTCCACCCCTGACCGGACAGAAGTGGACATGGCTCGCAGGGTGGTGGTGGATAAGGTCAGTGGAAGGGTCGTCTAACTAGCCACAGCATGGCCAAATAAATGCACTTCAGGGTTCAGTGAAATGATTTTGGGAGTCTCAGCCTACCCCCGTGTACTTGTCCACACCTGTGACAGGATGGCTGCAGGGAGGAACTCAGACCAGAACTAAAAACACACAGAGCAGACAGAGACTTGGGGTTTTGGTGAAGCTGAGCGCGTGATCGCGCTCAGCATTTAATAAACAAAATAATATAACACAAAAAACAGGACACGGCACTTGCGCCAAAATAAATATATAAACAAAACGGACTAAACAGTAACAAGCGGTGGACGGACAGACACACAAACACGGTGAGTAAATAAATAAAACAAGTATCGTGCTGGTACTACCAGCACGCGATAGCAATTGTTATAAATATTTCTTTCTTCTTTCTCCTCTCTCTCACCCGTTCTCCACTCACGAACACCCAACCCCGAGTGAGTGAAAACATGCAGCTTTTATGCAGTTGTACCGAGACTCGATTGCTAGTCAATCATTCAATTGGAATCTCGGTACAACTGCACGTGAATTAATTAAGTGTACTCCCGTGACCACACATTACATTTTAACCAGCACGTGAAAGTGATTTGTGCCATCCTCGTGCCTAAATACAAACCTACATTTTAAATACATGTGAAACACAGACCCGCTTATATCCCGTGTACCAATGACTATACACCAACATTTACACACAACACGTAACACAAAATACACACAGGGGGCACTTTGCCACATATACCCCCTTGTGCAAAGCACACATGGCCTCAATGGCCACCTCCCCTCAGTCCCAAAGTCCCGGAAGAGGGGAAGCAAGTTGTTTCTGGGGTGGCCATGGTGGAATGTCTGGCACCCCAATTCTTCGTGGCTGGCAGCTCCCTCTTCCGGGGCTTCAGCCACACTATCTCCTGCCGAAAGTGCAGCTAGGGGAGCTGGTCTCCTGACCTCCCCCTTCTTCATGGCGGCAGTTCCCTCCGTGGGGCTCCGGCCACCCAATCTCCGGCAGCGAAACTGCTGCGGGGAAGCTGGTCTCCTGACCTCCCCTCCTCTGCATGGCCGGCAGTTCCTCTCCGTGGGGCTCCGACCACACGATCTCCGGCCGAAAGTGCGGCTGGGGAGCTGGTCTCCTGACCTCCCCCTTCTTCATGGCTGGCAGCTCCCCTCCGTGGGGCTCCGACCACAGTGTAGCGACCCCAGGCGAAGCAGGATCCCTGGCGACCCCAGGCGAAGCAGGATCCCTGGCGACCCCAGGCGAAGCAGGATCCCTGGCGACCCCAGGCGAAGCAGGATCCTCGACGACCCCAGGCGAAGCAGGATCCTCTGGCGACCCCAGGCGAAGCAGGATCCCTGGCGACCCCAGGCGAAGCAGGATCCCTGGCGACCCCAGGCGAAGCAGGATCCCTGGCGACCCCAGGCGAAGCAGGATCCCTGGCGACCCCAGGCGACGGCAGCAGCAGCGGACCCTCGGGAGGCGACGGCAGCAGCAGCGGACCCTCGGGAGGCGCGGCAGCAGCAGCGGACCCTCGGGAAGCGAACTGGGAGGGGAGCCCCTGGCCATAGAGGCGGCAGCGGGAGCTCCACTTCTCCCTCGTACCCTGTACCCTGTGTGGAGCAAAAGGCAGCCCCAGGCGATCGCGGAGCGACAGGCAGCCCCAGGCGATGTGGAGCGGCTGGCAACCCCAGGCGTCGCGGAGCGGCTGGCAACCCCAGGCGATGCGGGCGGCTGGCAACCCCAGGCGATGCGGAGCGGCTGGCAACCCCAGGCGATGCAAGGCAAGCATCCTTGGGCGGCGAGGCAGGCAACCTTGGGCGAAGCAAGGCAGGTATCCTTGGGCGGCGAGGCAGGCATCCTTGGGCGGCGAGGCAGGCATCCTTGGCGTAGCAAGGCAGGCATCCTTGGGCGTAGCAAGGCAGGGAGTCAGGACAAGCTGGGGTGCGGGTTTTGGCCCTCTTCTCGCCACTGCGGCCGGGCGGTTCTTCCCATGCTTTCCTCAGCAGCCTATGCAAGGGCTGCTGAGGACCGCCAGCATCTAGTCCTGGTTTTTCTGGTGAAGGAGAGGCAGCTCCTGCTCCTCTCCTCGTGGACGGTGGGGAAGTGATACCAGCAGGCATTCATCCTCTGCTGGTTGGGAAGTGTTACCAGCAGGCATTCATCCTCTGCTGGTTGGGAAGTGTTACCAGCAGGCATTCATCCTCTGCTGGTTGGGGAAGTGTTACCAGCAGGCATTCCTCCTCTGCTGGTGGGGAAAGTGATACCAGCAGGCATTCCTCCTCTGCTGGTGGGGAAGTGATACCAGCAGGCATTCATCCTCTGCTGGTGGGGAAGTGTTACCAGCAGGCATTCCTCCTCTGCTGGTGGGGAAGTAATACCAGCAGGCATTCCTCCTCTGCTGGTGGGGAAGTGATACCAGCAGGCATTCATCCTCTGCTGGTGGGGAAGTGATACCAGCAGGCATTCATCCTCTGCTGGTGGGGTTGGCGGAGGCAGAGGCAGCTCCTGCTGCTCTGCTCCTGCCGATGGAGGTGGCGGAGGCAGAGGCAGCTCCTGCTGCTCTGCTCCTGCCGATGGAGGTGGCGGAGGCAGAGGCAGCTCCTGCTGCTCTGCTCCTGCCGATGGAGGTGGCGGAGGCGTGTAGTCTCCTGCCGGTGAAGGTGGCGGAGGCAGAGGCAGCTCCTGCTGCTCTGCCGATGGAAGTGGCGGAGGCAGAGGCAGCTCCTGCTGCTCTGCTCCTGCCAGTGGAGGTGGGAGCGGCGTGTAGTCTCCTGGCGGCGGAGGTGGGAGCAGCGTGTAGTCTACCCTTGTTTCAGGGGACTGGTGCGGCCCTCCCTCTCTTGCAGGGGACTGGTGCGGCTCTGCCTCGGAAGGGGAGATCAGCAGGCGTTCACCATCTGCTGGTGGACAGGGACCCAGCAGGCATTCACCCTCTGCTGGTGGACAGGGACCCAGCAGGCATTCACCCTCTGCTGGTGGACAGGGACCCAGCAGGCATGCACCCTCTGCTGGTGGAGGAGGCAGAGGCAGCTCCTGCTGCTCTGCTCCTGGCGGTGGAGGTGGCGGAGGCAGAGACAGCTCCTGCTGCTCTGCTCCTGCCGATGGAGGTGGCGGCGGGACCAGCAGGAATTCACCCTCTGCTGGTGGAGGTGGGAGCTGCAAGCAGTCCTCCCATGGCAATGGAGGTGGACCCAGCAGGAATTCACCCTCTGCTGGTGGAGACTGGGGCTGTGGGCGCTCTACCTTCCCTTTTTGGCCGTGGATGCACCGACTCCTCCCTCTTGGGCTGTGGACACACCGACTCCTCCCTCTTGGGCTGTGGGCGCACCGACTCCTCCCTCTTGGGCTGTGGGCGCACCGACTCCTCCCATTCAGGCGTAGGGCGTTCGGGCTCCTCCCATTCAGGCGTAGGGCGTTCGGGCTCCTCCCACTCAGGCGTGGGGCGTTCGGGCTCCTCCCACTCAGGCGTGGGACGTTCGGGCTCCTCCCACTCAGGCGTAGGGACGTTCGGGCTCCTCCCTCTTGGGTGCTGGAGATGGCGGGTCTGGTCCACTGCCCAGAACCACTCTGCAGCATCCCCACTTGACCCTGGTTCCACGCCTCTTCAAACTGGGGATCCCGTAAGGGCAGTCCTCCCTGACGTGCCCAAACTTCGAGACAGGCGCCGCACATGGGAGCCCCCTCCTTCCTCCACTGCTCCTGTTCAGCTGCCCAGTCCGGGGTCCAAACTTAGTTGGCACCCGGGACCACCACCTCTTGTTCAGCTGCTGTGGTTGCTGTTGTTGCCGCTGTTGTTGGGGCAGTGGGAGCAGCAGTCTACCTCCCCTGCTGGTGGTGGAGACTGAAGCGACCCCTGCTCCTCCCTCTCCTGGACAGGGCAGCGGGCCACGTAGTGCTTACCTCCGCAGATGGGGCATAGCTGGGGTAGCTGTCCGAGGGGTACCAGGGGCAGTTGGTGCTGGAATGCCCAGGCTTAGCGCAGCAGTAACACCGGGCTGCTGTTCCTCCGGCTGATGTTGGGACTGCTGCCTTCTCATCCTCCTCTTTCTTCCCATCCTTCTTCCTCCTCTTTTTCAAAAAACTGCGGTTCCCGCTCTGGCCTGAGTCCTGGGCGCTGTTATCCCACTTCTGACACCACGTGTGACAGGATGGCTGCAGGGAGGAACTCAGACCAGAACTAAAACACACAGAGCAGACAGAGACTTGGGGTTTTGGTGAAGCTGAGCGTGATCGTGCTCAGCATTTAATAAACAAAATAATATAACACAAAAACAGGACACGGCACTTGCGCCAAAATAAATATATAAACAAAAGCGGACTAAACAGTAACAAGCGGTGGACGGACAGACACACAAACACGGTGAGTAAATAAATAAAACAAGTATCGTGCTGGTACTACCAGCACGCGATAGCAATTGTTATAAATATTTCTTTCTTCTTTCTCCTCTCTCTCACCCGTTCTCCACTCACGAACACCCAACCCGAGTGAGTGAAAACATGCAGCTTTATGCAGTTGTACCGAGACTTCGATTGCTAGTCAATCATTCAATTGGAATCTCGGTACAACTGCACGTGAATTAATTAAGTGTACTCCCGTGACCACACATTACATTTTAACCAGCACGTGAAAGTGATTTGTGCCATCCTCGTGCCTAAATACAAACCTACATTTTTAAATACATGTGAAACACAGACCCGCTTATATCCCGTGTACCAATGACTATACACCAACATTTACACACAACACGTAACACAAAATACACACAGGGGGGGCACTTTGCCACAACACCCCATCACAAAATCAACACATTATGCAGTGTTGCAGGCCAGGAATTAATGGAAGAGGTGAGGGGAAGCCCTTGTGGGTTAAGCAAAATCATCAGATATCAATCAATAAATGAAATAAGTAAATGACCCATGCTTTTCCCCAGGTGCTGGAATTGGTACTGACAGAGCTAGAACCTGTTTGCATCGCAGAGCAGGAGTTTCTCACTTCCTTCTTTTGGTTGGAGGAAAAAGAAAACAAGCAAAACCTGTTTGCTGAGGTGAGTCTTAGGGGTTTCCTTTCATGGTTCTTTTTGGTGTCTGATGTTTGGGACAGTATATGCAGGACTGTGATTACAAAGTGGACAGACTACATACCACCATATGGAAGGTTACATTCTGATCCTTTGGTACAGTCTGTTCATAGGATATAACTAAAGTTCTTGAGACCTGATCAGAGAAAGCCCTTGACAATAGATTGTGGCATTCTTACTAGCTGTTTACATCACTGACAGCAATTGTGTAATCCCTGGCATTCCGAGTGAAGAGGTTAAACTTTGAGCTAATAGGGCTCCCTAACTTCCAAGGTTACCCCAACTTGCACTAAAAACAGAGATGTATGACTTTACCATTACTGTCTTGCAACCTCTATATCTGGCTCCTCATTTACAAATAAGATTCTTCTTTGATGCGCCACTTATACAGTAATTTGAAGGGACGTATTTTGTAAACACAATGCCGAAGCCTTAAACAGAATATTCCCTAAGAATATAAAATTGTACCCTTAGATTCAGCTCTCTTATCAACACTTACTTATGGTGCAAGAAAGAAGAGTATTTTCTTTTGTCCAGTATTTTTTTTATTTTATTCTGCCCACTTATTAAAATAACCAGTAAGTCCATCAACTGTTAGGGTGGATGTGTGTTGCACATAACCATGTTACCACTGCTTGTGTTATTACAGACAACTTTCAATAAAAGATGTTCAGAAGCACCAGGATCTGACAAGTCCATGTATGATGAGTAAGTACGCTTGACAATGCTGGTCTCTTTATTGTTGTATCATAAAATAATGTAGGCAAATTGTATTATAGCCATTAGAACTTTGTTGGCACTACATTCTATTGACAGAGTTATGAATGGTGACGGCAGTTGCATCTGCTTCTTCTCTGTCCGCAGGCTGGAGCAGGTGTCAGACTCCTGGGTGAATGGGGTCCTTGGCAGCGTGGAGCTGGAGCTGCGGAGTTTGGTGAGCCTGTGTGACAAGGTGGACCTGTTCAGCTGCCTGTATGTGCTGATGAGAACAAGTCAGCATCTGGCCATCAACCAAAACACTCCCTGCGCCTCCTTCCTCAACGCAGTCCTCAACCACACCCTGCAGCTGGGCAAGCGCAGCTTTCAGCAGTGCATTGTAAGTGTGGTCCCTTAATCTAGCATTGTACAAGCAGAGTAAAAGCAGGATAGAGCACAGGCAAGCTGTGTTAATCACTGTAGCTAAACTTTCCTAAATAAACACGGGCATTGATTTAAAATATGCATGTGTTGCCATTTCTCTGGGTTTCTGTTTTAGGTAGATGATAATTAATTGTTTGAGGAGTTTTCTGTTGTATTTCTTGAACCAGGTCAGGGTCTATTTTGGCTATTTTGGCTTGTGTAGAAAAAAGTTTTCTCGACTATATGAATAACTGAATTTGTTCTCTGAGTTACTTAGCCACATATGTGGTATACAAGTAATATATGGAGTACTATACAATTGGTTTAGCTATTTATTTATTTATTTATTTTTTTTAATTTAGTCGTTTCCAATGATTTTTACCCCAGTTTTCCCCCCAATTTGGAGTCGCCAATTGTGTTATTATTGATCCTGGTTCACAGCTGCAACCCCCCGGCGACTCGGGAAACGGAGGATGAAACATGCGTCCTCCGAAAAGCGTTCCTGCCAAGCCCTCTTTTTTAGCACTGCGGATCCACAACAAAACCATCAGACCTATAGTGCCGGAGGACAACACAGATCTGAATGGCTCCACTGCAGACTTGCAGGCACCCTATCACCCACAGGGGTCGCTAGTGCGCAGTGAACCGTGGATTGCCCTGCCGTCTTAAGCCATCCCTACCTGGGCGGCCCCCTGGGAACCTCCGGTCATGGTCGACAATGACATAGCCTGGATTCGAACCTGCAATCTCCAGGCTATAGTTCGCATCCTGCACTCCACGCGGAGCGCCTTTACTGGGTGCGCCACTCGGGAGTCCCTGGTTTAGCTATTCTCTTTTTGATTGTCTTGTTTGATAATGTGTCTGCATAATGTTTTGACAATATCATACAGCTGCCAGCCTGTCGTGCAGTTTTGGCAGTGAAGATTCAGTGAAAGCATGTACTTAGCTTGCTAGTTTTTACTGCTAGACTGTAAGGCTTTTAAGGTTTGGTTAACACTAACAGACTATAAGAACTATGCATCTGTTCCCCACAATTGACATGTTCAGTAATATGTGCAAGGTAAAGTCCTGGCTTGAGAGAGGGCCTGTTTATAGCAGTCTTAAAGATAGGATAGCAGAGGACAGATAGGTTAATTAAACTTGTATAAGGTCACACAGTGACTGAGAATTGAAAAGGAGCATAAACATCCTACTGTGGATTTATTACTTATATGTATATATATTATTTTATCAGGAAGTTCTATATCAAGAGATTGAGAATGCCAAGCTTCCTAAGAAAGTGAAGATTGGCATATTGCCATTTGTGACTCGACTCGAGGATTTTGTCACTCTGGCAGAAAACGTACTTGAAAATACTGAGGGACGTGGAGATCTGGACAAGGCCTACAACAAACTTTTTTATGCAGCTTTTAACAGCAGTGAGTACACAGACAGCTAAACAATGCTACATTGTTGGCTGGTAATGCCAGTTCTAAACTAACTGAGTGTTAATTTTAATTTTTTTATTAGAATCACATAGCTCAAATAAAGACAACTGTCATTACTATCTTTGAGTGATTCAGTTGCTCCAATTTACTGATAATGTGTAACGCTAACTGTCCATTATCTTTCATGTGGATTCCTCAAAGTCATGAAAAGTAATCTGCTGTACAGTATACTGTAGTGTAGACCATGTGAAGGCAACATAGTTGAAATGTCATGCTTCATATGGCTGGAAAGAAATCATAAGACCGTGGGCAGTTAATGAGTAGCACTGAATTTATAGTAGTGGAAAACTAGTTTAAACTAGTTAAGACAGTTATAAAAACATTATACAAACACATGTAGAAGGTGATGTAGGGCTATTTACTTTAAGAATAAAATCAATTTGGTCTTCTGTCAGTTTTTATATTCATGTCTCCCTGTCCTCAGGTAAAATTACACCATATTAAAAGTGCTATTAAATCGTTCCATCTGCACAGTGCTGGCACACAAACGAATGACATATTTGACCACAATTTTTATACACTGATGCATAACTTGTTTGGGTGCAGATTCAGTTTAACATACGGTTACGATGCCATGCTGGTAGAAGAATGTAATTTAGGCTGGCAAAGCAAATGTTTTGATTGAGTTAGGAAAAACTCAAGATAAAAGATTAAAATGCAAGTTCATCAAAGGACAAACTCAGACCGAGGGTCTTGACAGTGTTAAGTGCAATGGCAAAACTTCTCGAAGAAACAAATCATAATAATAATGTAACTGCCCGTTCTTGTATTATCAATTTCAGACAGTTTAAGAATACATAGCAAAAATATCAAGACAAGTTACTCACTCAAAACCCTGACTTGGAAGTCATTCATTCACTTATCTCCTTTTCTATTTTAGTTGAAAACATGGCTCTCCACACCCTAAAGATGCCCCTCAATGTGGTGATGATGGTAAACTTTCACCACATTTACACATTCCTGCTTGAAATGAAGGCACCCAGCCTGGAGACCATGAGGAAGGAGGCAAAAGAGAAGTACACTCAGCACCTGGAGCTCTTTGTCACCACTTACCTGGGGCTGCCCCTGGAGAAACTCAATGTAGGTTTGAGAGGTTCACCAGGATTATGCTGTCACAGGGTAGAAGTATCCACAATATAAATATCCACAGTCATTCTTTTAAACACTATACTGTGCTCCAGCAGCAAGTAAGGCTTATTTCTTTTCTTTCTGTCTCGGGTTAGTAGGCCTCCAGCACTGGGGGCACTGTTTTCACCAAGGACAGTGTAAACATTCAAATTGTATTTCTAAAGTACGTCACTATACACTTTATATATATATATATATATATATATATATATATATATATATATATATATATATATATATATATATATATAGTTTTTAGCTCACTAACCTAATGGAACCAAACTGACCTATTTCCATTTCCCATTATTGTGCTGCTGTCGTCAAGTAACACTAGATGGCAGTGCAGTTGTACCTGCGGTGTGCAGTCCCTCTAGCTGCCCATATTGCCCTATGTCTAGTTCTTGTAGCTAAACTGTTTACTCTCCCTGTTTCAGGAGTTCTTTGATGGGGTGAAGGCCTGCGTGGCTCATGGGATTAAAGAGGAAGAAGTCCATTTCCAGCTGGCCTACAGCAAGCAGGAGCTGAGGAAGGTGATAGAGAAATACCCGGGAAGAGAGGTGCGCAAGGCACTGGAGATGCTGTACAGGAAGATCAACAGACAGCTCTCAGAGGAGAACCTGCTGCAGGTAATGATAAGATGTTGCTAAAGTTACGTTTTACATTTGTTTTGCAGGGGTGTTCACAATGATTTCAATGCAGGATTTGTTGATTTATAATGCTTAACATACACATTTTGGAGGAGTGTATATACTGGGGGCAGAGCTAAAGGGTATCTTTATATAGCTGGAAGGGAATCTGGTATGTCGGAGACAGTGCTACGTAGATCACCAGTATAGGAGCAGAGCTGCAAGGGAATTTTGGTTGTGGAAGAGAGAAGAATACAGTTGGCATCTAAATGTACAAAGTGCACAATATTTAGCGTTCTGTCCACCTTGCTGGCATCAGAGGGAATGGAAGTATATAGGGGTTAGGGTATTGGGGTGGATTTTGTATTAAGGCACACTATAAAGGGCTATAGTCAGCTCATTGATGTTGGCACAGTGCCAGTCCACTGCTCTCCCCAGTCTCACCCGTGAATTGGTTATAAGGGCCTGTGTTGCCGGGTGGGTTGAGATGCAAATCCCTTTCCCACAGCGTTCTGGTTTGTGTTAGCAGGTGGTGTGGAGAGCAATGCAGGAGGATTTCATTCGTCAGTACCGCGTGATTGAGGAGCTGATTGAGCGCTGCTACCCAGGGTCTGGAATATCCTTGGAGTTCACTGTGGACGACCTGCTGCAATACTTCTCTGCAGTCACCTGCTGCAGCCCACGATAGACAAGGAGAGTGAAGAGCATGACGGGCCAATATTACAGTCAAGAACCTGGCTAGAGCACAGACACATGGAACATGTCTCTGACTAAAATGCAAGTTACAGTAAATATTCTGATGTAGAATTTTAAAAAGGTATCTCATATCAGTCCAGATGTTTCAGCTGTACTGTGTAAATAATTGCCGAAGAATGTATTTGCACAGGACATTTAACCAAAGTACTGTTTTATATCTTTGTAATTACTACAGGGGATTGTATCAGTTTGATGCAACGTGTCATGTTATATGTAGTTTTTTTAAAAGGCCACATGGTATAATGGCTTTGTGATTCTGTGTTTTTTTATGTTAAGTGGTATGGTATATTGTATATAACAAAAGTTTTATAATCTGTCTTTGACCACTTTGTAAGCAAGGTTCTATACTAAATGTATTTTTATTGCCGTTGAATTGTTTGAATTGTATTTACATACACTGTTATATCTGTATTAATTTCTTAATATTTTTGGCTTATATAATTTGTCTACATAGCCTCCCCCTCACTGAAAACAATCTTGGGGTTAGCACGCAAAGCTGACAAACCTTCCACATTCTTTTAGAGAGGTCCCTCCAAGGACAAAAAATCTTGAAAATATTAACACAGCATTGGTTAACAGTAATCTATGAAACCTCTGTTTTTCTGTGTGATTGGTAAATATACAGTATAATCTTCATGTAAGATTTTGTTGACTTCTTTAACAATTGTCTGGGAAAGCTTAATGAATCTAAATATTGATTTTATTCATTTAAAAAAAAAGAACTGACAGGTGTTGCATCTCCACCTGTCTTTGCTGGTAAAACATTTCCAACTAAATACTGTAAATCTCGCCAGTGAGGAATGGAATTTCTTGGTTTGACCATTAGATTGAGACTTTGTTATTTTACATTTGAATGTTTTATTTAATTAGGTAATATAATATCCACAAACAATCCACATACAGTATCTAGACAGTTAATCTTCCAGTACACCCAGCTATGCCCTGTAACCCAAGCTTTAATTATGAGGGTTCCATGGACACCCCAGAGTTCAGTAAAGATATAGGGCTGGAAAATCCACTGAGGATATGATCATCAGGTATTTAATCCTACAGCCAATAGGTGTCAGTTTAGATTCAGCCAGATTATTAGCAAACATCTATGACATGATTGATTCACACAGAATATTTTAAAGGCTGCTGGGCACTAAATCTATTGTTTTAGACTTACTTCCTGGTGAATATGTCCAGATTGATTTCAGAAAGAAAGCTTTATTTGACCATTAATCATTTAATCAGAATAACCATTTGCTGTGCTTCCGCCCTTTGGTCCTTTACTTTCTCAGTCACTTCTACTCTATCTATTTAAATCTGTTCTCCATTTTGTATTGAATATAACATCCCATGTTTCAGGGTGCAACTTATTGTAATTAAGACTAAGTGCTTGTGACTAGCAACAGAATAGGGTTTTCCCCTTGACTACTCTGTGAACTGCCCTCGCTGAGGTGAGGCCAAACTGATCGACCTCCAGGGCCGGGAAGCGAGGTAACTTCCCCCAAGGGGAAACTAAGGAAGAATAGAGGAGGAACAGGTCTCTCTGGCTTACTGAGACGTCTAATTGAGAGAGGTCAGACTTGGCTGACACTCTGAGGCCACATGGAGAGCCTTGTGATCTATGCAGGGAGAACAAAAGTGCTGGAAAAGAGAATAAAGAAACAAACACATAAAGAGGGCCAGTGGTCTGAAGGAGGAGACTAGCACGGGCGCAAATGAATTGATTTAAGCAAGAAAATGGAAAACGAAATGTAGTTTCATTTTGACCAGGGGTCCCCTCTGACCAGCGGGAACCTTCTTCTCAGAGGGTGAGATAATGTTGTTGGCCTCTATGGTTTGGAAGTGAGTTTCACTTGACCCCAAAAGAGGACCCCCGGCTCCCCACAACTGCACCACCAATGCAGAGAGAAAATGGTGTTATAAATGTTATAAATATAAATGTTAGTAATTAATTACACAAGTGTTTTTTTTTTTTTCGTTTTTTTAAAAATTTTTTTATCTAACTGCTCAGCAGAGAGGAAAACCCCCCGTTTTTGTGGGAGGAAACTTCTGGTGGTCCTGGCGGAGTACTCAAGAATTGATATTAATTATAAAGTGTTTGTTGTTTCTTGAACATTTAAAGTGTGCTGCAGTGTTCTAGTACAGTAACCAAGATAATTAAAACGAAAAAATACATGTTTCAAATAAGAGTGCTTGTGAATGGAAGTAAGATTCATGGAATTATTTTATTAGCTATCCCCAAATTAAGAGAGTCGTTAAACATTTAGTATTATTATTATTTATTTCTTAGCAGACACCCTTATCCAGGGTGACTTTCAATTGCTACAAGATATTACATTATTTTTACATACAATTACATTATTTTTTTTTTTACACATTATTTTTTACATACAATTACCCATTTATACAGTTGGGTTTTTATTGGAGCAATCTAGGTAAAGTACCTTGCTCAAGGGTACAGCAGCAGTGTTCCCAACCTGGGATTGAACCCACAACCCTCCTATCAAGAGTCCAGAGCCCTAACCACTACTCCACACTGCTGCCCGCACAGTAGCATGGTATAGGAATGTGCTCTCTCTTTTGTTATTATCAGCTGCATATATTTCATATATTTTCTTCCTTAACTGTAAATGGCATCCCCATTGCCATTCTTTGGAAAGATGAAATCTTGTGTAACACATCCTTACCTAACTTCAATTTTTCTTCCTTGAGGAGTGCTGTGGTATTTGCGAGGAGATGCTTCCAAGCACGTTTACATGGAAAGTTTCAGTAATTGTTCCAGATTGACGAAGGTCTTTACTCTTAACTTTGTATAGTTGTGGGTCATTTTGCTTTGATTGAATTGCTGTGTTTTTCATAGTGTTAAAAAGTAAACTGCAAGCACAGCAAGGCAAAAGGTTAAAAAACAAATCCCCCAAAAACATATATTTAAAAAGGAAATCTGAAATTTCTATAAAAGCGTAACAAAAACGATAATGGCAACAATTTAAAAATGAAATTATCTGGTTTACAATCTTATTAAAGCAAGGTAGGAGATTGTTCCCATTTCACTTTGTGTATTATATTTAGACAGGCTGGTGAAGGCCTTGGTACAGTGGACCCAGTAAGGGAGGGAAATGGTGCTTAATTAAATGGGCCAACCCTGTTCCGTTGTTATTGAGTTTCGGCTCAATGGGCCTCAGATGGGTCACGAAAGGGGTGGCTGGAGTTTCACATCAGAACAAGAAAGGGTTTGAAACTTTTCAGGATAAGATCAAAACAGCTGTGCCAAGTGCAAATTACCTGTGAACTGTTTTCTCAAATTCTGATGCTTATTCGTGTGAAAAGCCCCAGAGGCATAATACTGCAAGAAGTTGCCAACAAATCTCTGCATCTGTAAATGTGGTCACAGGTGAAATGAGTTTCCAGATCTGTTACATAATTACCTAGGCATGGACAACATTCATAACCTTAATATCATAACATTTTACATGACCTATTAGAAAATGGAACAGCTTTTCCCCTGTGATAAGCGTGGGTGTGTGCCAATGCCATGTACCAATGAGTTTTATAAATAGCATCTTTCTGGAAAACAGTTTAAGAAAGATGTTCCATGAGATTAGGTGAAGCACGTTCCAGATAAATAAATGTCTTTACTAAAAAACACCATATGTGCAGAAAGGAAAATAAAACTTGAACTGTTATACCAATCACCTAAGAGAACGTAGATAATGGTAAAAACACTCAAGGGTATATTTTGCTTCAGTGAGGATTTGCATTTGCATTTTAATCTGTATACATTTATGGGCTTAGAACATAGAATGTGTCTTGAGAAGAAACCAAAAGATATGAATATGTAATTTCAGTGCTGTAGACATGTAATACTCAGCATTTCAACAACCTAAAAACTCATCTATTCTTCATTGCTGCTTGCGTTTCAGAAAGTAGATAACCAGGATTCCCAACCATGACCTGTAGGTGGAGTACAACTCATAGTGTGTGGATGACCAAGGTTTTCTAAGACTGCAGTTGCTTCACAACCCAATGATTCTTGTTTAGTTTACAGTCTAGCATCTAGCATCCATGTCACTTTTTCATAATTGTAATAACTTTATTTGAATATGTGAGGTAGAATTGCAATTTGCTATACTGCAGACCTATTACAATTGTAAGGTATGTAACGGATTAGATCATTGCAAAACAATGTGCAGAATAGTGTGAAGTTATGAAATTACTGCTATAACATATGTGCTTGGATTAGCTCCATCTTTTTATCCACATTCCGTACATTCAGTACATTAACTACCATAACAAAAAACTAAAACAAAAAAAGAAATCTTAGGGAATACAGCAGTAGAACTCTTACAATGGAAACGATCAGACTTTGAATGCCAGGAACACCATTTACATAGTGTAGTATATATACCTTGTCTGATTAGGAAGAATGCAATTACTGAAATATCTGATTACTTTGATTTAAAAAATAATAATAATAAGTTGCTCTAGAGTTATTTCTGTACCATGTGGAATTTACATGTTAAAGTAGTTCATGTACTTATTGGTTAAGCTAACATAAGCCTCAGTTGTAGCAAAACAATTGGATGAACAATGCAAAATGCATTAGATTTGCATTATATTACATTTTACTAGTTTATATTCAATAGAAAAGATTTTTAATGAAAGAAAATAAACTGGTTGGTTTCACAGACATTAATTCACACTAATGGACAATAGCACACTTACTGTGATGTGTTCAATTGTTGTAAGTAGTTTTAAGTGCTAAAATACATTGCCATATGCATACAGTATGAGTGCCCTGAACTGAAGAGCCCAATTGAAATGTGTAGTGGCCAGACCTTGCTGTTTTTTGGGGTTTCTTGTTTCTGGTATGTAAGACTATCTTCATGGCTACTAGTTTACTTTTCCAGCTACTTATTTTATTGGAAACTTGGACTCCTCCGTGCTGTTTCTTTGTCTTTTTGAGGTTCTGCCATTTGTACCGCAGATTTATTCCAGTAATAGTTGCTCCTCACTTTCACTAGAGAGGTTTGCAGAAACCGTTTCTGACATTGGGAATGGAAGTTCCTGATGATCACCAGTCCTCCTGATCAAGGGTTTGGTGGAAGTAGTGAGGCACCATTCACATTGGGCATTTCAATTTGAATAGAAAATACAGGTACAAAAATAAGGGTATAATTTTAAAACAATTAAACTGTAATTTGAAGCTCTTTAAACATAAATAATGCTTCCCTGATAAGGTGTCTCTTTATACCACAGAACATGTAAGAAGGCGGTATAGTTGTGGCTGCCATTAGCCCCATACTGTCGTTCCATTAGCACTTTCATTCTCGTTATGTGATGGAACACGAATAGCACAGCAACTATGGCTGTGACTATCTGGTAAATAGCAGATTTATTTAGAAAAGAACCAGATAGAATGTAAATATACATATATATTATAAAATATATATATGAACATAATTTTGATCTTTTATTTAACATCATGTAATCAAAGGAATTACAAAATGATATATAAAAAAGTCTACCGGAAGCCATAATAGTAGTACAGTATTTAATGTTAGATTTCAAATGTCACATTTTTCATTTTTTGTCAGTTTTTCGTTAAGTATATGGGAAAGTAATTTAATATGTTAGCGTAACATCACTCACAAGGTTTCATTCAACTTTATGAAGCAAAATTGGTTAATTCTATAGGGTGATGCAAAACTGTAGCTAAAAATAAAATAACACAATGCAATTTTAATGATAACCTTTTACTATTTACCAGCTTTTTATCTAATAATAAAAAGATAACACCTACATTTGCATTTAGCACATGAGTATCTGCATTACATTAAACATATTAGTCATTAACTTCTGGGTAAAAGTGCTTTTTTCCAGCTTCCTTGTGTCAGGAAAGTGGAGTAAAAAAACGAGTATGTTGATGTTTGTATTTTTGATTTATGGTTAACTGTTGCATAACACCTGTCTGATTAGTTTAATCTACCATTTAAATTTAAAAACAGTAAACAACTGAAGATGTTATTAAAACTGAAAATCAATTAAAAAAAAACTAATTTTCTCAGTATTTACAAAGAAATGTGTAAATGTATTATTTGTTACAACTGTTAAATGTCTTTTTTTTTTTAGTGTGTGGTGTACCCAGGCTATTTCTTTATTTATTTTATTTCATTTCCACAGAAGGAGCAAAAGAGCAGACAGTATTTTCCTTTCATGACTAGCTACAGTTGTGTGTGTGTGTGTGTGTGTGTGTGTGTGTGTGTGTGTGTGTGTGTGTGTGTGTGTGTGTGTGTGTGTGTGTGTGTTTATGTACTCATGCTGTATTTGTGTAGTTTGCTTCGCTCCCGGTGTGTATAGCCCTTAAGTCTAGGTCAGTGGCATCGCTGTCAGCCATGTGCAAAAATATTGATCTGCACCCCCCAAAAAAAATCTAGTGGTCTAGGTTAAGGTTTTTCAACAGGGGTCTCACTGGTATGAACACTTAGGAGTTGACATGTATGCATCTTCACCTATTCACACCTAATTCAATTTCCTTTAAGGATGTTTTTTAGTGACGTTATTATGATGTACATATTTTCTTGATTATGTATGACAATAAAGGGAAACATCTTATGTATTTATGGAAATTCCTGTTTTCTTGCTTTACCGGTAATATGGGTTACATGATGTGGTTATGTAATGATGACTTAATAAATTATAATATGTGCACCTAGCTCTCCAAACTAGTTGCACATATTATCTAAGAGGGGTGTCTAGTTTGTGGAGCAAAGTGTGAAGTGCATAAAGTTTAAAGGAAACAAAAACTAAAATAAGTAAATAACACACTGATGAAGCAAAGTGAAAGAAAAAGAAGGATGACAAATACATGTGTAATGAAGTGGTGAAAATGAGAGAAAGGGTAGGTAAGGGAAATGTCTGTGGGGGATTTTTTTGTGTGTGTTTGTTTTCCAAATGGTCAACAGACTCTTTACTTAAGAAAAACTTTGCATGATGAGATAAGTCAGCATGCAATAATCTCTGTCAGACTTGTTGTTCCAGTTCAGGAAATGGCAAGGCTATAGAAAGGGGATTTTTTTTTTTAAATCATGCAGAGATTGTAGCGGGGCAGCACGCATGTCATACTAGAAGGGTGTTTGAGGAAATACTGTAATGGAGAGTCCTGCATACCTTCACTGGGTGTGTGTCCTTCCCCTGAATGCATCTCATCATTTACTCATAAGCTTCCCGAGGCAATGAAACACAATGCCATTTTGCTGACACCCTTTTACTATTTACCAGCGTTTTATTTGATAATAAAAAGACAACACCTGAATTTGCTTTAACAGATGAATATCTGCATTACATTAAACATATGAGTCATTCATTTATAACTTCTGGGTACAGGTGCTTTTTTCCAGCTAGTCAACTTCCTTGTGTCAAGAAAGTGGAGGTCTTTGTAGCAAGCCAATTACATTGTTATAGATTATTGCGGCCAATACTTTTTCTTTTGATGCGCACGTTGCTACTGTTACAATTACATGTTTTTATATAATTTGACCAGAATTTACATGTGTAGCGATTAAAGCTTTATATCTGATGTGTAGGAATATTCACATTAGCAGTTTTGTTGCAGATTTAACATTTCCCTTACATCCAGAACCTGCTGATTCTGTAACATCATACAAGCACTAAGCTGTATGATCGATCAGTCAAAAAAAAAAATGGTTTAGGAACTTAGAAATCTTAGAGGGTTGTTCACCAAGAAACTAAAGTATTACTGCTTAAAAAAAACTAGTATGTTGGTGTTTGTAATTTTGATTTATGGTTATCCGTTGCATAACACCTGTCTGATTAGTTTAATCTACCATTTAAATTTAAAAATAGAAAACAAAAGAAAAGCACTAACATGCTTATGAGGTAATAAGTGTGCCACTAGCTATGCTGTCTATATGACATCATCTTCACCTATTCACACCTAATTCAATTTCCTTTAAGTTTTCTTTTTTTAGAGATGCTATTATGATGTACATATTTTGTATGACAAAAGGGAAACATTATGCAGTTACAGAAATACCAGTTTTTCTTGCTTTACTGGTAATATAGGTTACATTGTGTGCTTATGTAATGATGGTATCTGGGTCTCTGGCAACACATACGCTGGCCTGTTAGTTTTAAAATAGAAGATTTGTGGTCTTTCTTTAAAACTCTTCAAAAAGGGCATTAAAGTCAAATAAAGATCCCTCTAGTCCATAGGTTAAACCTCAGTTCAGAAATTCAGGTTTTTTTCTGAGCTTTTTGAGAAACATTAGTTAGTAAGCCTGATAAATACATAATGATGAAAGCAGAAAAAGCAATCGCGAATGAGACAAAACACACCCAGGAGTCTATTTCAATGATCTAAAGAGTGGCGTATGTAAATACCCCTGCTCTTTAACTCAGTGTTAACCCAGCTGGGATTTACTTACAGTATTAACATTACAAATACAGTGTGACAAAGTCGTGAAAAATATAGATTTACATTTTTAAAATAGACCCCCAAAATATGACATAAAAGAGAGTGTTAATCATGTATTCTCCTTGTTGCTTAGGTTCACTTTGTGTAAATTAAATAATTTCAGTCATTACATCCTGGTGGCTTTTTAAAAGAGAAGTTTAAACAAGCCCCAAGCCCTCCCCAAACTAGGTGCACAAATGATCTAAGAGGGGTGTCTAGTTTGTGGAGCAAAGTGAGAAGTGCATAAAGTTTAAAGGAAACAAAAACTAAAATTAGTAAATAAATAACACACTGATGAAGCAAAGTGAAAGAAAAGGAAGGATGACAAATAAATACAAGTATAATGAAGTGGTGAAAATGAGAGAAAGAGTGGGTAAGGGAAATGTCTCTGGGGAATTTTTTGTTTGTTTGTTTTCCAAATGGTTAACAAACTCTTTACTTAAGAAAAAATGAGCACCACTGTTGGTCCAGTTCAGGAAATGGCAAGGGTCTAGAAAGGGGATTTTTAAATCAGGCAGAGATTGTAGTGGGGCAGCACGTATATCATACTAGGAGGGTGTTTGAGGTAATGGAGAGTCCTGCATACCTTCACTGGGTGGGTATCCTTCCCCTGAATGCATCTCATCATTTACTCATAAGCTTACCGAGGCAATGTAAACTGTACTAAACACTTTGTACAGTATATTCCAGTAAATCATAACATTTAGTTTGTTGTATCTGTTGTGATAATATTCATTTCATGCCAGTAAGTTGAATAAAGATATATATATATATATATATATATATATATATATATATATATATATATATATATATATATATGAGGAAGTGTAGGATTACACTTCTCTGCGATGCACCTGCACCCAGGTAAACTCTTCAGAATGGAGGTGCGTGGAATTGTTAAATGAAGTCAACCTTTCTTTATGAGAGGGGGTTCAGACAGGGGAGGAAAGTCTATTGACATGACAAGAAAATGGGTATGAAACAGCAATGTGTGTTGTATGGGAGAATTAGACTGGGGACATGCATGGGTGTCTGTCTGTCCATGCCCATGGGTATCACATTTACAGTTCTGCATATATCTGGAAACATGAGCTCTCTGTCTCTACATCTGTCTTACATCATGAGAAGACAAGATGTTTTTCCACATACAATTTATTATACATTACCATGATACTAACACCTCATTTTCTTGCCAAATGACTTCAAGGTCTTACTGCTTATCCAGTTATCCAATTTAGATTTTACAGCTGTAGTCGGGATGTTTCTTGCTGATATTGTTAAATATATATTTTTTTTAAACTTAGAAAAATCACAGCCTGGCTGTTATCAGTCTTTGCTGGGGTTGCGTCACATTTAAGACTAGTTGAGAGAATAGTATAAGCTTGAATCAGGAAGAAACTGTTATTTCAATAGAAACTTCACTGGAATTCATTCAAGTGTTTAAACTAATATGGCACAGCTTACCTACACCCACGTTATCTAGAAGGAAATGTCTATTTATACATTATGGGAATTGCATTTGTTTCCCCTCCAGTAATTTCTATTAACGTTACTCAACTTTTATGTCATATCGTGTGGCAGCCAGGGCAGTGTCATAGCAGCTGTTTCGGTTGGAAGAGGTCAGTGACATTTGTGGTTTATATTTGACAGAAGATTGTGTTTCTAAATTTGCAATAAGTGATGTCCCCAGATCAGGAAGTTTACACACGAACACAGGTACAGCAAGTTGAAGCGCTGGTGCGTGTATTTATTACACAAATAAATAAAAAAAAAAGCCAACAAAAAACACTGCTCACAGAGCCAAATAACACAAATACCTCCACCAAACAAGTAGCAATTGTCTCTTTTCTTTTGATACTTTCTCCTTCGCTTGCTTGCTTGTTCGCTCGCTCACGCTCCTCCTTCCTGAGCACCCACCCAGGACAGCAAATGCTGCGGGTTTTTATAGATGTGGTCATCTCCGGATTAGCAAACACTTAATCAATCTGGAGATGACCATATTCTGCATGAGTTTAGGGGGATGGGGCTTTAACATTAACAAACATTCACCCGTTCTAAATCAAACAATACCTTTAAATCATACAATAATAACATCATTTGTTGCTGAATGCATGTCAATTCATACCCTGCATTCGTCTGTTTCACCCGCTAGACACAAATTACAGCACCAGCTCAATTGGAGCTCCAACTGTTAGCTGATCAACCTCTATCCCTCAGGGATAAACCACACCTGGAATTGGGGAGATTTCTGGGGAGAAAACTATTTTGTTAGGTGAGGAAAGACTTATTTGAGGAAGTTTGACAGGTTATTTACATTCCCAGATGATTCTAGGTTAGGTAGATGCTGGCTGCTAACACTAATATTAAAAATGATCCCATAAGTTTACAGAAAACTTAATTTGAAGTTTAAAATGTTATTATTTTTGGTTTTCTTTTTATAAAATACAGATTTTATAAGCTCAATAACTCACTCCACTCCATCTTACTGTTGCTGGTTCTTGCTTACGTAGATGTGTAGGCTGTGTTTCTTCCAAATTGCTAACATACAAAAATACAGGACAGGACCGCCCAGGTGTATTAAAGTAAAGCAGGAGAGGACCGCCTGTAGAGATGGGGTCTCAAATGCAGGTACCTTACAATATGGAAAATGGCCCCTCCAGAATAATTTAAATAACACGTGGACTTGCAACATTGAATAAGTCCTGGCAGTCAATGGTGGCTATTTATTACTGTTATTGCTTAATTAAAAAGAATGTGCTGTCAGTGTTTCATGAGTATTGACACAACTGTTCCAACATTTTCTTGAATTCAGGCCGCTGCAAAACATATTTTCTGTATTCCTTGCTCTGTTTATAGGAGTGCTGGGTACTGTTTGTTCAATTGCAACCTCTTGTTGAATTCAGCTGTGGTCAATAAAATGAACGAGGCCTGTTTTCCTTGCCAGGAGAGAACAGGAGAGGAGTAGACCTGCATTCTTGTGGAAGTACCTCATGAAACCCACCAAGTATTCTCTTTCTTTTAAACTGAGACTGTTTCCAATAACAAATAATGTTTGTCATATATTTTTAACTTTTATTGTGCTGCCCCCAATGCCAAATGTGAACAGAAATAGAAGTTAAAGAAAATGAAATAACCAATGTTTCCAATTAATAGTTCTCTTGTAGATTGTATCAGTATGCAATGATATTTGGTTATAAAATGGCATGGATGGTTTCTGTAACCTAATGTGGGACATTTCTCATTGTAGTCTCACACTGCAGTTTGTCTATTGATGTAATTTGAAGGAGAGGAAAGTAAATATACCCTTGCATGGGCAATTGATTTCAAAAGAGAACACTTCATTTGACCAATTTATTATCTGCAGTATATACAATACATTTATATCACTTAACAATGAAATGAATTGTACACCTTAAACACTGTAAACTAATAATCTTTTTCAATTAAATAAAATACAAACACCAAAGCAATTACAATTGTTTCATTTGTATTATATTTGCACACTTGGGGCATTACATTGTTTTCACATTTGATGATTTAATTGATAGAATTGACAGAAGATATCTTCCAAACTAGTGACCTGTTATACAAATCAACAATATTGCAATTCCGATACAAAAGTCTGAAATTACACACAATAAATCTTTGTACAAGATCAAATAAAATAACAATAATTCAATAAATAGAGCAATAGTGAGATTCGCAGTGCTAGCAGAATTGAGAGTATATACATTGCATAATCCATGTGAACTGTATGGATTAAAGGTGACTATCCCTATCTGTCATATAATCACACTACTGCTTTACTTACAATGGAGTATGACTGATAAATAATCACTAAAATTATGCATTATATAACAACAACAACAACAACAACAACAACTAATAATAATAATAATAATAATAATAATAATACAGTAAAACAAAACACAAATGGCATAAAGATCGTTTCCCCAATCATTTCATATTGTTTTCTTCAAGTGTACGTCATCAAAGGATGTCAAGAAACCCTTCACTCCAGGTGCATGGTGAGGTGGGAGCAGTCCTGCATGTCTTCTATGTTCTCCACGGCATCAATGATGGCCTCCACTCTCTCTCCTGGCAGGACTGCCCCAGCGTTGGCCCGGAACTTTTTCAGCAGACTGTCACGACTCAGTGGCTTCCTCCAGTGTCCATAAAAGGTGTCGCAACGACCCTTCAAGACATCGCCTGTTGTGAGGGTCACCAGCACCTCTGCGTACATCTTATTGAAATTGGCAGGGTTGTCCTGGGGGTGCTCGACCTGTACTCTGCTCAGGAGGCTGAGCAGCTCAGGACGGTCCAGGAAGGCTGGGCTGAAGGATTGGACACTGACCTCGCCGTCCAGCAGAGCAGTGCAGGCGTTGAACTGGAAGGAGTGTCGGGCCTGGTGCTCGGATTCAGGGAAGGGCGGTTGATATATTTGGAGAGGGGATTCTCAGTAGGATGTTCTGGATCATAGAGGGTGGAACCCCTATGGTGTTGACCAAAAGCTCCCGTGCTGAGCATGCTGCGTCTGCCACCCAGTGCATCCCCAGGTGTGCAGGGAAGCGCTTGAAGGCTATGTCCTGGTCCTCCAGCAGGAAGCAGGGATCCTGTTCCACCGGGGAGGGCAGTGCCTGAGGCAGGTAGTCGTTGTAGAAGGCACTAAAGCCAGCGCAGCCTGGGGTCGAGTCCAGGATCAGTGTGCTGGCCTCCAGACCCCGGGATGCCAGCAGTGCTGCCTCCAGGCCAAGTCGGGCTGCGTTCCCAATATGAAGAGGCTTGGATTGAGTGGCAGCGTTGGCCATGGGAGCCCCTGCCAGCGAGGCAGCAATCGCCAAGGCGTTTGAGCACTGCGAGCGATCCAGGGAGAGCAGACGGGAGCAGGCAGCAGCACTACCCAGAGGGCCCACTACAGTCGGAGGATGGAACCTGAAGGGAGAAACACTGGCATGACCATCCTGGTAACTGAGAGAGTATTTTACATTATATATGCTTTTAATGGTTTTAAAATTCTGATTTAAAAACAACCTCGGGTAGACAAACGTTTCTTATCATGCCTTCTAAAAAAACATGTTATTTTGCTAGGAAAGTGTAATAATAATTTCCAATAAAAACAACATAATCACTGTGAGGCTAAAAAAACACTGACAAACAGATTAAGATTTGCTTTCAAATTCAAACACTGTCTCATTCATGCTGGAAGAATATTGGCACACTTCCTTCTTGGCAGCACTACAGTATTGTGCCAAGTTTGTTCGGCAGCAGTCTCCTCACCTGTTGGGGATGTTTTGGGCTTCGTTGGAGAACCTCATGAGCCGACCCTGAATCTCAATGCCCACGTTGAAGGCTAGCAGAAGGTCCATCCCACTGGGCTTGGCATTGCCAGGTAACATCTGAGCAATAGCGAGCAGGGCAGGAAGGACTGCCCCTGAGGGGTGAGTGGCTGGGTGCCAGGTGTCATCGAAATCCATTGAATGGACCTGCAAAGAAGAACGTGCGGGCACAGTAAGCACCTGGTACAGTGTGATCTCCACTGACATTCCTGACTGTGAGGAAGCCTGGCAGTGCCCCATCTTTCTACAAAAGAAACCTCAAGGACATGAAAACAAACCTGAGCTTTGACTTTTCAAAAAAAAAAAAGAACAGGATAAATTGAATGTGTCCTGAATACAGTCACTCCCTGATGGGCAAATATCCTGTATAATGAACACATTACATTTTTAAGTATTATATTTGCACAATTAAGGCATTACATTGGTTTTTAATTTTCTGCATTATGAAAATGTTTAGGCTCAGATCTCAGAAGTTTTTCTCCTTTGACTTTCTCATAGAACTACTCCTTAATCATCTGCTAAGTAACCTGTAAAGTGCTCTTGTTTGCTTTTCTCAAACAATTACTTAAAACTAGAGATAAAACAAACGTTTAAACTATTTTATGTTGAAATAATAACACATCATCTCTTACAAGATCTATTGATTTGTGTATGTACTGATAGTAAATTTTGGCAACCCAGCCTCTGTTCATGATGATTTTATGTTTGGATTAATTTGTGCTTACATCATTTTAAATTTTAAATTAATAAATAAATTTACATTGTTTTTTTTTTCTTAAGCGTAACATTTTGGAATGCTGTATTTCAAGAGGTGTATTCATGGAAATTAGTTGCAGGCAGTGTAATGAGGAAATGACCAGCCACAGACACAAGCTGCAGAACTCGTCAGCTGCTAGAATGTGCTCATTTCATGGACTACAGGATTACAATTTGAAAGGGCTGAGCACTGTGTAAACAAACCTGACATTAAAACATGCCAGCCAACAAATACACTGACTTACCGCTACTCCATTGACAAAGGCTGCCAGACTCGGAGAGAGTCTTGTGTGCCTTCGACCAAAGACTGAACTGATGTAATCTGGAGCATACATTTGCTGCAAAGAGAGTTAATCACAGATCATTATAGGATCTCAACGTTCTTTGAGATGGAAACAAGCAAGTTAAATTCTTGATTATCATAGCCCTGGTTTGACAATACAAACCTCAATTAGAATGCTGACTGTTCAAAGAAACTTTTCAAAAATGGGGTAAGTACTGAAGGAATGGTTGATATTAAAATTGTACAGCCAGGGCCCACTTATTTGGCCATCATTTTAGGACAGCATTGTTACCTTTGGGGCCACTAAGACCAGCAGCCTGTGTGCCCTCTGTACCATAGCCCAGTGTAAGCCTCAGCTGAAGGATTACCTGGCAGTGCTGCAGAGCCAGCTCGAAGACATGGGAGCTGCTTCCCAGCAGCCCCACCCCGATGCTGTCCAGGATCATCCTCTTACTGCGGTGCAGCACAGTGTCTGACAGCTGGCCCGGTGCACCAAGTGGATGAACCCTCCAAAACTGCTGGTGATTGTCTCCTCTGGGGCAGGCCTTTCCTGCACTGCTGGGCAACAAACAGCAGGTCAGTCTCTGCCTGTGCTTCACTTTAGTATTCAGAGCATCAACTCTACAATAATGGACTAAAATAACAACACTTAAAGACAACTGGGTCCATTCAATTGGTGATAGTATGAAATCCTTAAAATTGACATTATTTACAGTTTTTGTTTTTAATTAAATAGCTTTTTAAAAAATGTTTACCTTCAACTGCAGATTTATGTAGAAGTCGCAGGCAGGAAAAGTGCCTTGAGGTTCTCTGAAACTAATTTAAAAAGGGAAAAAAATTAAATAAAATCAATATGATATATGACAGAAAATACTACTACTACTACTACTGATGATAATAATAATAATAATAATAATAATAATAATAATAATAATAATAATAATAATAATAATAATAGTAAAACACAAAATAAAAATTGCATACATTTCTAAGAGTTTCAATGCAATAATTACCTTGAGTGCTGAGAGCATGATGGTGTTCAGTAGATTGCTGTGTAGCAACAATGTTCTGTCACTGAGCTGATATTTTGCTGTGGTTCCATCCTCTCTTTATATTCTTTCATACCTGGATGCCGATCGTCCTTCAGGTTCCAAAACCCCTCCTTCTTTTAGTGAAACTATTCAACTAATTGGGGGGATTTTTCGAATTTGACCAGGAAATGGGTTATGTAAAGACCAAGAAGGGGTCTGGAATGTTGGGGAATCACCCTCTTTCTGTTCTGGGAGGACACTTACTGAGAACTTGGCACCGGGAGACTCCTCCCCTGCTTGAGAGAGAGGTTCTATAAAAAATGAACTCTCACTTCCTAAAGTTCACACTGCAGCTGAAGAGATACCTTGTTGGCCAGGTACTGTAATACCAATCTTGTTTCATATTTTTACAGTTAGACAAATGCTTGTTTGATTATATAGAAACTATTTAAATGTATTTGTTTAATGTAAATTATGTTATATAGTGTGTGATCATTTTTTGTATTATTAAAAATACCAACTGTATTTTATTATAATGTAGATGATTATAAAACAGATATATCAGATACTGCATGCATTGGGGGCACCCATCCTCATGAGTGTGATAATAATTATTATCACGTACCATGCAGTATATAATAAAGGAAACACAAAGACTGGGCAGAATATTTCCTTTTCAAACACTAAAGATAAGTAGATCAAAATGGCAAACTTTTTCATAAACCAGTATAATTAATGTATTACGTTTTTACGTGAACAAACAGTTACGTTTACAAATTATATATACAGTGTGGGTAATATATTTCATTAAAAAAAAGACATATATCATTATAATCATTTGCAATAAATCACATAATAGGATTCATAGAATATCTACATGGTTATCTGACATGCTGTCATTAGTTACCATACTTTACTAAACTATACTGTACTAAACAAGTATGTTTAAGACTTAAATAAAATGCCTCTGTCATAAACTGGCACTGTGGAAAATAGGTTGTGTTTTTGAAAAGACCACTTAGTTCAGTTTACTATTGACACAGATTATATTACCCACAATTTAATAAAAACATGCATTTATTTATGTATTTATTTGTTTGTTTATTTATGTATTTATGTAGTTTGTGTATATGTATATACAAATAATGGGGCGGATAACCCTTTTTTTCTCTTAGTACATGGTTATGCAGTTTCATTTGTATGCTTTATGGTGCATTAAGTTGGGACTGGTATGGCTAACTGTTCCTTGGCTGGCAGGCAGACAGATCACTGACAGCTAGATTCAGGAATTTCCTCATGCATGGCGACACTCCTTTTCTTCTTTTTCAATAGCATTGTGTATCAGTCATGCTTGTTTAAGGAAGTAGTTTGACTGTGATTTTGCGATCAGCTGTACAGTGCTTCCCATAAAAATCAGTCAGATGCACATATGAACTCCAAATCACTTTAAAGCAAAAGCAGAAAATAAACATTTTGGTGTATCCTTTTAAACTGGGCAGTACCAGATAACTAAATGGAACAACATTACTGAATTGTCCGTGTCACGGATTATTGTTGTTGTAAGATGCTGAGTTCCAGTCGAGCTGACAGGCTGTGATTGGCTGATTTGGCAGTTGTGGGTACAGACTGGTTGCTTTCATCAGTACAAAGTATTAATTGGCTGTTTGTGGTGGATAATACAATAAATGTGTACCAATTGTGTCTTTGTTTGATATCTGATGTCCAATAGAACTGAGCTTTCATTACAGCAAGTCAAAATGAAAAGCCGGCTCTTGCACTGATTGATTTTAAGTTTGATTCACAGTTGATGCTGTGGCGTTCCAGTGGGCACCGCCTCGTAGAAGCCCGCTAGAGTTGGCTGAGTTTTCTCAATGGTTTTCTAATTTGACAGAGTTTTGACGTTAAGAAGATGGCGGGTGCAGATGAATTTGCGGCCATGTTCTATGGAGAGCCGGGGGTCCTGGGCCTCCTGGCCAATGGAATCAGTGCTTTCCTCGTTCTTCTGCAGAACTTCAACGGAGCACAGACTGGTGTACCATCCCAGGGAGTGGAGCACATTCTGGCTGGTAAAAACACAATCTATCTGTGTCTTAGGCAAAAAAGGATTCCATGTTCTCTAAACACCATTTCATCCTGTACTGATCTCTTTTATGATATTTAAGATGGACCCTTCGCTTAAACTGATGTTTCTTAATATTATATCACTCTTATATGCTTCAATACAGTCTTACAGACCATGGGTGTAAGGCTGAGGTGCAGCAAATAAAGTTGGTATTCTATTAGAAAAACAATATGAACATACAGTGACCCTGTATGCTAATTTTTAAAAAAAGAAAAGAAAGATCTTCAGCACAACAATAAGGGGACCTGTAATAGCACAGCTGATAATTACTTTGAAGTTTGTTTGTTAGGTGACCTTGCTGGACTCTGACTTCTACCTATCTACATTTCACAGGTGTTCAACTGATTCTGATTGGGGGGGTAACTCAGCTGTTGGCTGGGCTCCTATCCTTCCGGAAGTACGATCACTTAAGTGGGACATCCTTCATCGCATTTGCTGCTCTCTGGGGCAGTTATGGGTCTACCCGTATAGTCCTGGGTGCCTTTCCACCCTCTATTAACAGCACCAACACCACTGACCAGTTATATCCAGCCACCAGCACTTTTCGAAATACAGAACTGGCTACTCCACCAATTGGTCAGTCTGCTATAGCAGGGCTAATCGCTTACATTTCCATCTCCTTTATCCTGTCCTTCTGCTCTGCCACTGTAAACTACATCATGCCTTTTGTCTTTGGGGCCATCACCTTGACACTGATCTTTGAGGCAGTGGGGCTTGTCGGGGGATGGGCTCTAGTGGTCTCCGGGGTCCTGGAACTGGTGATCCTCATGTGTGGGCTTTATGGAGCGGCAGCCTTGCTCCTGAAAGGTGTCACGCAACGTTACATCCTCAAGGGCTTTGGGACCCCCCTTTTTGACGTGCTGCTCCTGGGGACGGCCAACAGCAGCAACTCCCAAAAAATAGGGGAAGAAAAGAAGAAGAACACTAAATATGCTGAACCCATGGCACTGGGCTACCTGTGCGACACAATCTCTCCTTTCATCTTTGCCTTCTTCTGCTTTGGCTACCTACCTTCCTTCTTTGTGGGCACCATTTGGGTCACTATCAACGCTTTCTCCCAGCTTTTCTCCAGTTACTATGCCTACCTCCGAAAAGACGTCTACCACACAACCAAGTTTTGTCTGCACAGCACCTACTGGCTGGTGAAGTCATGGGAGGAGTTTGTGCTGTCAGTTCTCATCGACAGAGAGGGAGCGGTCAGCGGGCGAGAAAGGATGGTTGGTGACTGGTTCTTCCTAGCGACCGCCATTGTTCTCTGCTTGATGTCACTCAACATGGATGTGCTAGAGGTGGCCCATAACTTGCTATTCCTCCTGCTCACGGTATCCACAATCTCCCAGATCCCACTGGGGGCTACTACATCTTCTTTGGGGTGATCTGCAGCTTGTTCACAGCCCTGTCTCTCTACGGTACCTTTGCCCGACTCATCAATACCATAGGGGAGAAGACCTTGATCCCTGTTGGGGTGCAGCCACTATCCACAGAGAAGCTCCAGGATGTCCTGGGACTCATCAAAAGGTGCTGGGTGAAACCCCAAGACCTCCCTCGCAGCACCGTTTCACAGCTACCTGATGCCCTTTTCTACATGACCAATGGCATAGCTGCCCTCTCTGCCATCCACAGCCAGGACGTGCACCCCACCTTCCTCCATCTCACCGTCCCCTGGGTACTGATCCCTGGAGCAATCATCCAGGTTTACGTGAGCCGACTGGGCATCCAGAAGGGAAGGCGCTTTGGGCCCATTATCCCATCCTGCTATGCTGCCATCTGGGCTACCTGGACCTGGTATCGGTTTGCAGGTATGTTTTAATAAGGGGAAAAGGCAATGCCAGTTGTCTTTTTAAGTAGATTCACATGATAACTTTACAGTGATCGACCAATTTGTTTTAATAAACCCCTGTTGTAGGCAACAGTCATGTCAGTGGAAGTGCAACCTGTTTTAATTAAATAAAGTGGTTGAGGAAGTATATAGGTGTTGAAAGTAATAAATAAAAGATGTATGTCCTTGTTGTAAAAAAGGGTAGCTCTGTTTGACTACACACATGATATAAGGATTCTAGAACAAGCTAAACACTTTCTATTTGTGAAATCCCCCTGAGGATGTCCATGACTGTCCTGCACCTAATTCATGATTTTCTTAGTTGGGAATGTCTTGCTTTTAAAATTAGTAAAATAATGTCTTTATTTTGTAGGTGTGTTACTTGGCATTTCTACTGATTTTGCTGGTGGATTCACAGCTGGGGCTGTAGCATTCTTGGTACTTAATGGCTTCCTAATGCTTATAGGTAAGTAATTTTTTAACGGAATTGGATCTTCGTCTAACATTTAGGGGTTTGTTTAGTTGGAGTGAAAAGAAAAGTGTCAGAGTAAATGGATGGAAAATATTAATGTGTGTTGGTGTGTGTTTTCCTCTCTTTCCCAAGGTGCCTATGTAAATGTTGTGCTGCTGTTGCTGACTCTTGTCATGGAGGTGATTGTGGTGTGTTTCCTGCTCTCCACACTGGGCAGACTGCCTTACCAACTGGAAAGTAAGAGTCTCCCCTTCTCCTTCCCCAAAGTCAAACCTGGAGCAAAGATTAACAGCAACTTGTTATTTAAACAATTTGAATTAGGAAGGCAGACATCTATCACCCGAACACCATACATGATGGCTAATAATTTATTCTTAATGAAAACATATTCTGTGTTTGGATTGGCGATCAAACGGGTTAAGTTCTTGACTAACTGTTTTCCTTAGACTAGAGTATTCATCTTTGGCTTTTGATTGAACTGAACTCAACAGATCCTAGACTTTTGGCTCACGCATGGCAATCTCTCCTGTTTCACCCCAATGTTACCATTGTTGGGTCTGATGTCTGTTTTGTTACACACATGCACTACCTCTATGGAGACTGCCTGTAGACTCCAGTACATTTTCTTTCCAAGGATGGTGATAAAACTAAGTTGGTTTTCCATTACAGTTGCGATGCTGGCCATCTTCTCTTTGATCTGTTTGTATGGTACTCTGGCCTCCCTTGCAAATTCCATCTTCACAAAGGAGCTGCTGCCTCTCGGGCCCCCATTGCTGAAGGTAAAGTTGTCATCCAGCTATATCGGAATTACTTTTAAAATAATGTTTTTTTTTCAAAATAATATGAAATGAAGATTCTTAATAGATCCTTAAACTAAGGTATGTCCACGAAGCCTTTGAATTCCCAATGGTCATTACAAAAGTGCTGAAGTGGATTGTTGCAGATTTGACCATGCTTTTAAATGCACTCTTTCTTATAGGCTACACAGGAAAAAGCTGACAAAACTCCCCCTCCTCCTTGTTCCATCCCCACCTCAAGAAAGACCAGTGGGCTGCTGAGCATCTCAAAACTCCTGGATGCCGGCGGGGTCTGTGGTATTCCCACCGATACTGTGTACGCATTGGCAGCATCCTGCAAACACCCACAGGCTATAGAGAAGATCTACAATATCAAGGTATGGAATGGCATATTTATGTGTTTGTTTGTCTGTGCCGTACAAAATAAGCACTCAAGAGTTCTTTTGCATGGAGGCAGGAGTAGAGTCACTTTCCAGAGCCATGCTCTCAGCTCATATTTCTGTCCCTCTTTCAGGATCGCCCTCAGGAGAAGCCCATCTGTATCTGCATCTCCAACCTGGAGCAGCTGTCGACTGCCAAGCCCCCCTTCAGCCCCCTGCTCTGGGAGTTCATGAGGAACGTCTACCCAGGAGGCATCAGCTGCATTGTCAAGAAGGGCGAGTGGCTCAATAAGCTAGGTGAGTTCAGACAGGCTCTTCCATCTAAAGGAAATGATCCCTGCCACTGTACAGGCAGTTAGGTCAGCTGCTGTTTGTATGTATATAGGATTTTACCCAGTATGTTTTTGTGATTTAGTTGTATTACTGATATTACTGGCAAATAGAAAAAAAGGGTAATATGAACTATTTAAACACCTGTTAATTTAATGAAAGTACTTTAAAACTCCTGTTGAATGTTTAGTTGTATGTTTCTAGTTTTGTAACATTAATAGATGTTTTTTGTCCTTCCAAAAATTGGAATGTATAATTTAGAGAAAAAAGCGAGGTCTGTGTTTCAAATCCTGGCAGTCATCACTGCATTGGTCTAATAGTTGATGGGTGTTATGGCAATTTCTGTGTAAAACCACAGGTGACTTCACTGTCCCTTTTATAGCACTGCTACATCTGTTGACTCTTTTACTCATATGGAAGGATATCATTTGTTTCCTTTAAGAAA
The DNA here is from genome assembly GCA_030684275.1 of Acipenser oxyrinchus oxyrinchus. Classification (NCBI taxonomy): domain Eukaryota; kingdom Metazoa; phylum Chordata; class Actinopteri; order Acipenseriformes; family Acipenseridae; genus Acipenser; species Acipenser oxyrinchus. The sequence goes on along the minus strand of CM060261.1, from coordinate 7,079,651 downwards.
ATCTAAAATCCTGTGTGAGTTTAGTTTGTAAGAGGGGCTCTGTCCAAAGATCCACGCTCACAGCCTTCTCTTGGTTCTGGTTTAGGAGTCGGGCCAGCCTATGACAGAGTGGGGACTAAAGAAAGCATCATGATCCGAGTCCCTGACCACACAGTGACCGCCCATTTGTGCAATATGACGGGACCACTGGCCATCACTTCAGCCAATCCAAGTGGAGAGCCTGATAGCACACACCATGACATGGTGATAACGTAAGTATTTGTGCTGTGTGCTAATGACCAGGTGACAGCCACAACAGCAGCCGTTAAGGAAGATTAATTTCTATTCTAATTGTTTTATGTTTATGAAACTGTAACAATATATATATTTAATCAAAGTAATAAGCCTTGGAAAAAATATTGATTATAGATGTTTGGTTTCTACAGATGCAACCATACTATATTCATGGCAGTGTGAGGTTGGTCCTAATTATTGAGAGTCTACTGGGTACTAATGGAAAAAAATGTTGTATCATGGATACATAATATTGCATGTTAGAATAATATTTACCTGCATTAAAGGACATACTGGGCTAGTGTAGGAAAGCTAATATTTTGTAGTCACTGTTATAAATGCTATAATTTCCTTTTTGTTTCCCACAGGCGTCTTGGGCACAAAATCAGTGGGGTTCTGTGTGACGGAGAATCAAATGAAGCGGTCGGTTCCACTGTGGTCAACTGTATGAAGATAGATGAAGGTATTTCCTTGATATTTTTCCTGTTCCCTTTTGTTTAAGGCAGCCTGGACTGATAGCTTTTTACTGTACACTGTTACTCAGTTTTATTTTCTCTTTCAGGTACAATCACTATTATACGAGAAGGCTGTTTTCCTGCTGCCCAAGTTAGACACATTTTGAAAAAGTCAAAAATTCCATGGATTAAAGACAAGGAACACTCACTACAAATAACAGTAATGCAGTGAATCACCACTCAGGATGTGAGAAGTGTACTAGCTGGTGAAAATGTGAGCAGTGATCTTCAATTAGAACTGAGATGATGTAGTGACATCACTAGGATAATAAATTATTATTATAATATTTATAATTATAAAAACTGTGCCATTTAATTTATTCTTAAACTTGTTTCTGTAAAGACTGGCAACATTTACTCCTGAAATGAAGATTTCAAATTTTACAGTCCACATTTGTGAATAATGTATATATTAATAAAGTAAATAAACATTTATGTGTGTGCATATATTGAAAACATTTTTATGGTAAATTATAATACAATTTGTGTATGCTATGTACTTTATGTAATTATATTTGTTATAGGTTTGTATTTATAAACTAATAAATCTAATGAAATAATTTGGTGAATCTTACCCCTGAATGCTATTTGCTATGATTGTCTCAAAATCCTGGTTATAAAGGAACTGGTCAAGAAATTAAATGCATAGTATAGGCATTAGAAAAACATGGTCAAGTGTTAAAAATTATATTTGTCAGGGTGACATTTCTGCTTTGTATCTGCTGTGAATTTCCTTCCCTAAACATGTACTGTTTTATTTCATAAGACATTTTTAATACTGTGTATATATGTATATAGATATTTTTTTCTATTCTTATAAAGTATACTATGTCTAGGAAGAAGTGACTGGATTTTGAATCTGTAAATAATCCTTGTTAAAACTGTATAAACTGTTCAATGTCTTATAATTACAACATTCATTCTGTGATTGTCCTTATCAATGATCATCAATAAAGTATAATTAAGACTCGAATGACTAATACTTGAAACTTAACAAGATTACATTTATTTAATTTCCAAAGCTCAACTTACATGTATTCAACTTCCATTACATTTAGTTGCAGCATCCAACACCAGATTTAAGATAATGGCCAGGTTACCTGTTTTCTGCTGGGAGGTGATGGTATATGACTCCTTCAGATGGTGGATAGGAGATCTGGAGGTGTTGGAATCATCTTGGGATGTCTCACTACCCTTATATCTATACTGAAAACATGTTTAAAATAAGATGAGGCCCCTTAACTATTTCCTTTGAGCTTTTCTCATGAAACTGGTCATGAACCAATTTCTGTCAAACAAGTCAATATGTTTATGTCCCAGCCATCACCTTACAATATATACCATAGGTTAACTATAGGTCAATGCATATATATTCTCCTGCCAAAGCTTGATATAATACATCTGCTGAAGCCTGAACGCATCTTTGGTACACTCAGGCATTTCCCTTGACATTTTTACTTTCTATACATAGTTCACTGAGGACATAATTAAAACTCTCTCTATGTGTTATCTGGATTTGAGACTTGAGTTTTACTGCAACTCAGACTTTCTTAATTGGTTAATCTCAAATCTGTCTCTTACTCACTTTTCATCATAGACAATTCTAGGTGTATCGACAGACTGACAAAAAGTCAACTTTTCATTATAACTAAGGACAGTAGCTATAAATCATTAAACCAGTCAATTACACAGTACAGCAGTCTAGTCCAGTACAGCTCCAAATTATGCTGCATTGCTAAGCAGGTGCACAGCTTGATAAAAGGAAAGTAATTCTGAATTCAGCTGTTTAATTTAGGTTTAGAACATACTTTTTGTTCCATACTTATTATACAAACACAATACCCCAAGAACACTCATGGAGTGCTGTGAGTATTTCACTCATATGGATGACAACCAAACTCTCATAGGAGAGAACTACAGTACTACACAAACATTCATGGTATATCCTCCATGCAAAATAATTATTTGCTCTATTTTAAATGTATTCTAAATACAGACAAAAAGGTTTGGGATGAAACCTGAACTAGGATCGGTACAGTGATATATTTCACTATTAAAAGTTAGAAGTATCAAACCCCTGAGAATTTCAGTATCTACAATATCCAGTTAGAGCAAGAACCTGTTTTTATTAAAGCTGGCCATATCAATGGCTCTCACTGATGACTTAAATTATTAAAACAGTTCCACAATTATCTATTGGAAAAGTTACAGCCTATTGCATCCAAATTGCAAATCTTAAAGCAGGATAATATTGTATGTATGATGTTCCTGTCTTGTGTAGCAACCACAAAAGGAAGCTGGGAATAACACAACTCAGGAAGAAGACATGTTTTTCATACCCATTACATGCTATTTTAAGATTCTTACCAATTTATCTCAGATCAAGAAAAGCCAAAATAGTACTATAGAGAGGATATTGCAAAGGTACCATGCTTTTCATTATTCTGAATAATTTATTTTCTAAAATGAGACAATATTTTTATTTTATTTTAGTGTGTCACCAGATAAGCAAGATCCATGAACACTAGTCTACAACATATTTGAGGGATTCTGGAGATAAAACCAGAAACAACGATTGAGGTAATCAGTGACAATCAACTCAATGCCCTCCCCTCTGGTGACAAATTGCCAGCAACAGGCTGCTCCATTTTCAGTTCATTAAGGGCCTGTTCCTTTTTTATTCCCTCAACAAACGTCCAAATGGAGCGGTATCAGGATCCCAGAAGTTCCCCGAAAGCGCAGTGCTATCCTTCCACCGAATTGTTTGTGCGTGGTACGTGCTGCTCCACCGCATCGTAATAGTTCCACATATCTGAAATACAGAATTATATTTGAGGCTTTGTGAACAGCTAAAATGTAGATAGCCGCCAGAAATAACATTAATAATATGAACTGGTTTAAATTATATATTTTATTTAAAGTTTAGTGCAAATGTTGTATGTTTATAGTCTGTGGGGGGAGGGTGGTTATTGTTAAAAAGAACATGAATGGGAATGAAATCAATATCATGACCCTGATCTGGTGTGTTTATTGTTATTTCTGTATTTATTTAGTCAGCAGCACTGTATCAGTGATATAGCTTATTGTATGGTGGGGAAGCTGTTAGGGAAATACTTTATTTAAACTTTATTCAACATGTTCTGTATTAAGGTGACTTGTTAAGGCCATGGAGAGAAAAAAAATGGTCTCTGTTATTTCAGGATCTCGAAAAAAGCTTCCAGAGATAATTTATCACCATATAGATATTTTATATTAAAGTTAGACCCCCCTGTTTATTTATCTCTCCAAACATGGCTGTAGGCATGAAGAGCATCTGTAATGGGTTGTTCCAGGCATGACTAATTAATGCAAATGACATTCCTAAGGTGTACTGGCCCATCTAGAGAAGCCTATACTGTACCATTATGTGTCACCACACCTCTGGAAACTTAAAATCAATTGTGTCATTGGTATCTGATGGTGAAGTTGCACATCCAGTTCTGTGTTACATAACTGCTTGGATTAGGATTTCCCAGAACGTTTAACAAAAAGTACATAACTGACCCAAAAAACATAATTAAACATTCCTCAATGAGACCAATCTAAAGACGTTAGAAACCATTTTTGACAGCATCTTTTTTATTATATGTTTTTATTCTAATTGAAGTGCCATCCAGCTGTTTTCCCCCTATTTCTCCCCTATTTGAAATGACCATTTTAAATGTAACCTCATGGATGTAACCCACAATGGTGAGGAGAACTGAAGCCTGAGCCTGTCACATGAGGCCTGATAGTGAGACCAAGCTGAACCCTCTCCTCCTGGGATCAGTACAGTAGCATTGGGAAAATCTCCTGCTTAGGGTCACCAGGTAAAAGGAGATGTTTAGTTGCAGGCCTCAGTTCTCCTCACCATTGTGGGTTACATCCATGAGGTTACATTTAAAATGGTCATTTCAAATAGGGGAGAAATAGGGGGTAAACAGCTGGATGGCATTTCAATTAAAATAGAAACATATAATAAAAAAGATGCTGTCAAAAATGGTTTCTAACGTCTTTAGATTGTTCTCATTGAGGAATGTTTAATTATGTTTTTTGGGTCAGTTATGTACTTTTTGTTAAACGTTCTGGGAAATCCTAATCCAAGCAGTTATGTAACACAGAACTGGATGTGCAACTTCACCATCAGATACCAATGACACAATTGATTTTAAGTTTCCAGAAGTGTGGTGACACATAATGGTACAGTATAGGCTTCTCTAGATGGGCCAGTACACCTCAGGAATGTCATTTGCATTAATTAGTCATGTCTGGAACAACCCATTACAGATGCTCTTCATGCCTACAGCCAAGTTGTTGCCTAATTATATTCTGTACACAATTGTGTTCTTGTTCCTAGGTCTGTACAATGACCAGTTTCTGTTGTGTTATTGTTCTTGGCAAGAGAATGTCAATCCGTCATGGCTTTCCAGCGAAACATCAGCACACCGTCTGGGAATTCACAGCTCTGGGGAATGACCCTGGACCAGGAAACATACCTAGCCAGCCTCTGGAGAGATAAATAAACAGGGGGGTCTAACAGCAAAGGTACATACTCTCTCTGTGCTACATAAATATTAAAGTACCAAACACATATAACACATCCATTGTGAAAAAAGAAAACATGATAGATCCATCTGTTCTGATTATCCTCCACCAAGATTATTTTATACTTCATTATTTGTTGCGGCTTTGATACCATGTTATTTTAAAAGGCTATTTTTATCATCTTCATTTAGTTTCCTGTTTAATGTCATAGTTTTCTGTATAATGATCAATTGCTGTTCCTCCTAAGATGAATACTTGCTTACTAACTACTCCAGAAAATGCATCTGGAAATAACCCTCTTGGGTGGTTGTGTTAAAAGTGAAATGGGGGAAATATTTCAATGTTGTACAGCCTTCAATGCACTATACTTCAACTTTGAACCTATGCACAACTAAATGGTAATATGCCTCTCCATCTCGGTTCTTTATGTTCCCGTGGTAACCATTGCATGTTGCATATGGAATAATAGATGACAGGGAGTGTATTATAACTACTGTACGGTTTCTGTGCTTATTTTTGAGTAACATAAAACTGTAATATAGAACTCACCTTGTTGAGTGGTGTATTTATTTGGAGACGACTCAATATTCAAACCTGGTACAGGTTTTTGATAAAGGTGGCAGCTTTGCTGCTTCATGTGATAACATTCAGTACAGTTACTGTTTCTGACAATCTGAAACATAGCCTGACTTAAGTGCAGCAAGGGCAGAGAGATGAAGGACTGCAAGCAGACAACCTGGGTAGCATTCATGACTAACACACACCTTGTAGGACTTAGAGCAAGTCAGGAGGTCATGTTGGAAGCCCTTACTGGAAAATGAAGTCAATACGGACGGAAAAACCCCCCAAAACATTAGGGTGATAAATTCATTATGACAGAGATGCATTGAAAGGTGTTCACAGGAAAATACCTCTCTCAGGAGGAGTGCTGCTGTGTCATTCCATTTAATCTACTATTGCATGACAGATAACTAGAGCTGCCCATTAACTGTATTGGGTGGAAGCTGAACTCTCTCCTTCTGGGATCAGTACAGTAGCTTTGACAACATCGGCTGCTTAGGGTCACCAGGTACAAATGATTATTACTGGAAGAGAAACAAGTGGATTATTTTACAATTACCCTACATTTCCTGATGTTCAAATACATTAGTCAATGATGCTCAAGTTGGAATTTTTTTCTAATGTCTTTTGGGGCTTTATACATTTATTTTTTATGAAGTCATTGAAAGGAAAAACAAGAGAAAATAAACAACAGTGCATGCTTACATCATGTCTTTGAACATAAACATAAACATAAAATGGCTTGAAAATGTCCAGCATTCTGATTGGCTGCTGACATTCCAAAGGCATACATTTAAAACAGTACAACCAATGGTTCAAACCTCTTTTCATTCCATGCATTCAGATCAATGCATCTCTGGGTCAACAGCTTTTATGATTGCCATCCAAATTGCTTTCTCTCAGCTTTTTTTGTCCCTGCCCACTGTAATGCAGGCAGCAGCAGCTTCGGACATTTATTTAGTCATGGATCCCTTTATTACTAACACGTCTTATTCAATATTATTTCTTAGAATGTGTAAATAAATAATTTAAATGTTTCAGTTTACTATTAGGAACACATAATTTGTCAACAAAATATTTTAAAAAACAGCACTGATTCCCGGAACAATTTATATAAAATAATGAAATCATAACATCAGTGCTGTAACATATATATTACAAATATAACATAATAATAATAATAATAATAATAATAATAATAATAATAATAATAATAATAATGCAAGGTTGTTTGCAATCAGCACATTAAGTGTCACTTACAGTTTCATGAAAGAAAATGTCCCATGCATTAAATGTTGCTATTAAACTTAAGCACGTCAGTTGGTTAACCCTGCCTTCTTTCATAGATTGACGTTGTTCTGTAAAAACTTGGCCATAAGAAGAAACACTTCTTTCAGCATCTACAGAATTGGTAACAACTGACAAATATATTTTAGCCTTTCGTGTTAAATTGGGAAATAATTGTTCGGCTTTAATCCAAAATTCATTCAAAGTCATTCTACTGCAGTTTTCTTTTGCATATGGTAGGTATTTGTCCATTTCTGATTTACAGTCAGCATCAAATCCTGGAATAGAATATAATGGGAGGGCTTCCAGATCCAAACTACACACTTGTTGTGCTGTGTACCTCATGCCATTGCTCGGTATGTATTTATTAATTCTGCAACTTTATTATATGTCTGATGGACTCTCAGTTCATGGCTTTCAAACCACTGAATCAGATCCATGAGTGTCTTGACATGCATCGCAATTAGGGAGAGCTGAGATTTTAAACTTTGCACATCTTTAAGCAATTTCTGGAGGTCCAGTGTTTGGTGAAATGTGTATTTCCTTTTCCACGAAGACTGCTTAAAAAGGGATGTATTTGGAATGATATTCAGCAGCAGAATACCAAGTGCCCCATCGTGTTATGCATGGCTCAGGTGGCAACTTTATGGGTAAAGTACAGCCTTCTTGTTGGATTGCCTCTGTCAAGTGGTCTTTAAAACGTTGTTTTCTGCTTGGGCAATGTTTGAACAATTTTTTTTAACGGTTCCAACCAGTTTGTCTGCTTTTGGAAAATTATTTGCCCAGATATTGCTGGCAAGGGCTATTATGTAGGCATTACAAGTCAAATGTATTGAATTTGGCATTAAACCTCGAAGAATGTCATTGTATGCCTTGATCATGTAACTGGCAATATTAGCACAAACAAATTCCTCTGTCAAATCTAAAATAACATCTCGTCGGCATTCATAATTTCTGCTCCCCTTATGTTTTTTACTGGAGGACGTCATCTCATAGCTGTCAATCTCAGCCTTTCGTTTTCGGTCTATTGTTGACTTTCAAGTGTGGTCCAAAGATAAATTGCAAGTTGTGCAAAATAAGTTCTACCCATCGGTGTTTTGAACACCAGGTGGATATTGTTGCGTTCGTTCACTCAATGAAATGCTTTTTCATTGCAATGTCTTTGACTCCATGTTTAGGTCTCTCGATTTTGTCTTTTAACGCATCAGTTTATTCATTTACCATTTATACTCATCATAATTAGCTTTTATTTGTCTAATTAGTCAAAGCGTAATGTGTTGATTTCTTAATTGTGAATTTGATTACTATAACTGGAGTGGCTGCAGGGACATCTAGGGAATAGCAGTTGAATTACAATTGAAAAAAACAGGAAGCGTAAAACGCAGAACCCTATTCATGATGTGTCAGTTACTAAAAGAAACAAAATGAATTAAATGACAATAGTTTCAATGAATTTCATAGAAAAATATTTCAATTCGAAATGTTGGTCATTTAATTTATTTTGTTTATTTTAATATTTCTAAAATTAGCAATACTCATTGTTCCATAGTTTTTTAATCGCTCTTCCTTTAGCAGTGATTTAGAGGACAGATCTCAAACCCCAGTGCACCAGAGTGGCCATTTTGAAAAGATCTTTGAAACAGACTTTCAAGTTATAAGTGTAAAATGTTGTCAGGATGTTTATAATGAAAATAAAAATTACATGTACGTTATGAAAACAGTTGTAGCAACACATGGGGACGTATAACACTATATTTTTTGGAAGGTTTTATAGGTATTGGCTCAAAAAAATATATTCTTCAAAAAGATGAGTGAATTATTATATTTTGACCACTCGATTTAAGTTGAGCCCCAAATACAATATACAGTACACAAATCCATGATTACAGTGGTCTAAATATATTTGTTATGTTTATAACGTAATGTGTAAAATTTTAATCCAGAATACATCTGTTGAAACAGATATGTTTAATGTTTTAATGAAGGTAATATTGATAATATCAATTCAAAGTGCAGCAGTGTGGAGTAGTGGTTAGGGCTCTGGACTCCTGACCGGAGGGTCGTGGGTTCAATCCCAGGTGGGGGGCACTGCTGCTGTACCCTTGAGCAAGGTACTTTACCTAGATTGCTCCAGTAAAAACCCAACTGTATAAATGGGTAATTGTATGTAAAAATAATGTGTAAAAAATAATGTAATTGTATGTAAAAGTAATGTAAGTCGCCCTGGATAAGGGCGTCTGCTATTTAATAAATAAATAATAATAATAAACACTAGCTTTCAAGTCTGTTGTAAGTGGAAATTGAACACCTGGTTCCTTAAATATCCACTTACTGTATAGCTGAAGAAGAGCTCTTGAAAGCTAGTATATGTATATTAGAGTTAATCTAATAAACAGCATCAACTCTTCCAATGCATTAGTGAATAACAAAGTGACCACACACACATGTAAAAAACATAAAAGCTTTATTCAAATAATCTATTGACTTCCAACTGTAATTGTCTCTCGCTGGAGACAATTTGACAGTCAAATTTGACAGTAATGTTGCTGTTCCTTTATGAGTTACGTCCAAAAGTTATTAGCAAACTGTGTGTGGGTGTTTTATTTGTGTAATCCTGAAATAACACTTAAAAAAAGAAATACAATACTGATATAAATATATAAATAAAAAGCTACATTGAAAAAAAACAAACTCACAGACATTAATCACATTGATAGCTTCAGAAAGCATAAAATGATAACTGGAATAGCTTTACAAACTAGTACAATCTGCTGTAAAGCTTCCTTTATTTCAACACTACTATTATGTTTAATTAAACTTTCATAGGATTAAGCCTGTGGCCCCCTGCCAAGATTGACAGCGCAACACCATCGTATACCTCAACAGCCTACATCTTTGCCTACATCTGAATAAGAATATATTGACTTCACTCATTTTTGTGTGTGTTTACAAAGGCAGTTGCCCGTACAGTATATACAGTGAGCAGGATTGACAGAGAAGAGTAGCTGGGTCTACTTATTTACAGTAATATTCTTTTATCTGTGCAACAAGTCAGACTAGCTCAGCCAATCGGACATGTCACAATAGTTGCTATTCAACCATAAGATACCTGTATGTTTGAGTACTTAGGAATATATAGCTTGTGAGCATCCTCAACCAGGTATCCACTTCAAATAAGAACCTGTTCTTGAATGTTTCACCTTATGCAGAATCTTTGAAATAATAGCCTTGAAATTCCAATAGACTTCCCTATTTGTCTTGCCCCTCTTCTTGAAGTTCGACCTCCTCCTTCACAGAGCTAAGTTCTCCTTTGGCGCGAACAGCCGTCTCGGGAGCTGTGGTCTCCTCAGCGATATCAGTCACGAAGGCAGTATTGTCCACTCCTCCTCCTTTGTGTTTTCTCTGAACCCTCTCAAAGATTTGCAGCACCTTTGATTCAGAAAATAACTTTCAGCAGAAATACACAGATACCATGCAGACCATTTTGAAATGGAAATCACAATGCTGTCAAGAATGGTTAACCAGAATGAATCTTAGCAGACCAGCAATGGCAACAGTACTGCACAGTGGTAATGATACAGTCGCACACTGGTACCAATGTGATACTGGTGCTATGAATTACCAGTGTGTACTGGTTCCTACCACTGTGAAGTACCAACAATTGTAAGAGTTTTGGGTAATTTTAGCAGTTGTGATATAACCATTGCAATTATATTTCACTGTTTTTGTATAACAGTAGACAGCAAAGCCCAGCTCTAATATTAAAATGGTTTGAAACCACCACTGAAGCCCACACTGTCCGAGGTGGCAGGGAGGTACCTGGGATTTGGGGAAGATGCCCACTCTGAAGAAGCCAATGTTCCCGCTTTCTATCTTGGTGCAGTCCACAACGGTGGAGGCAATATTCTCCGGGGAAGGCCCATCGCACAAAACCCCGTCCACCTGCGAGAGAAAACAAGCGACTTCTCTAATAACACGTTAACAACGACTACTAATAATATAGCTGCTTAATCTCCTTATTTACTAATTCATGACATCAATGTGTAGTCATGCTCTTTCTTTTTCTCAAGTCCAACTGTTTTAAGCTGCCACAGATACCTGTTGATACTGGGATTGTTTGAGTGTTTTGGTCCAAGCTCGGTTTGTTTCTATATGTGTGTTTATCTCTGTTACTGTATCTCAGCTGCCCCACCTTATCTCCCAGTTTAGCGTAGACCTGGTTGTGGTGGGTAGTGTCTGCTTCTCCTGTTGGATTTGCTGACGTCACTGCAATGGGACCCACCTGTCCAGAAAGAAGTGGTTCGTTTAGATAAGACTCTCCAGGGGTATTAACATACAGCTCAGGGATTTAGGCCTTGACCTCATACAGTTGGTCTCAACCTTTAAACCAACACTCCTTACCAAGTCGATGAGGTGCGTGGTGACGGTGCAGTTGGGGTTACGGATGGCGATGCTCTGAGGGGTGCCGATGTACTTCGCTGAGTCTTTCAGACCAAAGCACTCAAGCCATTTACCTAGGAGTGAAAACAAGCACCAACTGTTAACAGAGCATGACAACACCAACACAGAGAACTACTGGGGTGTAGTACAGAACGGAAGCACAGTTCACTTACTACATATAGATAGTCCACTGTCCGTGTACAAAGCAAAGACAGACCAACCATAAACAATGCAAGCCACCATTGTAGGAAACTGATTAATCCTTACCCACCCAGTCCTAGCGGTACATGACCCCAACCCAGCTCTGCAGTGCCACCTACCTCGCAGGATGACCATGCTGATGGAGGAGGGCCAGGCTGCCTCCATGAAGTCCCAGAGCAGTGGGTTAATGAGGTGTCTTGCTGGCTCTAACTGCTTGATGCTGGAGATCCACAAGGACATGGGCCGGTCCTGAGCATGCACCTTCGCTCTGGAACAGAAAAACGGCAAAGTTTAGGCAAATGCATACCGAGACATCAAACTGTACACATAAGTGCTCAAGGTAAACGTAATCTTTACTACATAAGTTTTCATTTCTCTATGACCCATATCTGTGAGCTGGTCGTGACTTTTAAACCACCCTATGAATTTGTCTTTCACATCTAATATTTGTTGTTTCAGCTGTTGTGAAGGTGATTGCAATACAACTATACGGTTGAGCTGCCTTAAAAAGTAAGGGGAAGAAAGTATACAGTAGATAAGACAAGTTGATAATATTGTACATGATTAAGGCTCCTATTAAAAGGCAGAAGACAGATGGATGAAATAATACACAGATAGAATAAGATAAGATAAGACATGGGATGTGTACTGTAACCACAGTAAGAACGTACTTGTATGCCTTTTCTACAGCATCAGGCCGATTGCATGCGGCTACCAGCACATAGACTGTGTCAGTGGGGATCCCACAGGTGCCACCGTTCTTTAGGATGTCTGAAACCGGGGGAGATAAAAGTTTATATTCACTTTCAGATATCCCTGCTAATATAAAGAATAGTGAAGTTAATGAGTAATAATAAAGTTTAACCTCATCACCACAGACGTCAAAGTACCTGCAATCTTCTGGACAGAGGTAGCCTTCCTGGCAGGGACATGGGGACACTTGCCACTGCCGCCCCCGTAACCGCTCAGCTTGATGAAGGGCTCGCCGACAGGCAGCTGGGGGCTCTGGAAGCTGCTGTTGAAGAGGTTGGCCAGGAAGCAGTAGAAGCTGACCAGGCCGAAGATGATGGTCACCCCGATGTCATAGCCAAAGGGGAGCGCGTTGACTGCGTCCAGCAGGAAGCTGATCAGGATGAGCTGGAAAGTTAGAGCGTAGGCAAGCCAGGCCTTGCTGAGGAACAGGGTCCCCACCATTACAAAGCAGTTGAAAAGCATGAAGCAAATGATGCCCACGGCCACGTTGAAGCCCCTTGTGGCACCATAAAGACCGCCATATCTGGTCAGCCCCCACACCACCCACATGATGCCATAGAGGATGAAGGCTGTGCTCTCTAGGGTCTTGCCTCGTGCGAATGCCACCGAGCCAGACAGCAGTTGGAGGGCTCCACCAGCTACCACTGCCCAGGGCAGGATCACGATGTCCAGGGGTCCACTAGGGCCGACAGTTGCAGTAATGGCAAAGGCAGCCAGCACACTGCAGGCATGGCCTAGCACTTCTGCATCAGCATATTTGGAGTAACCCAAGTAGGGTGCGTGCAAGTCCTTATCTTGCTCTCGTAGGTTTAAGGCACTGGTCCTGGAGACTAAAGCCTTGACCAGCCCTTCTCCAGTGGGGATCCTCCAAGGTGATGCCATGTTGTGGAGAGAGACAAGTACCATGATGGCAGAGACAATGAAAATGGCGGCTTGGACTCCCTGGGTGCCTCCCTGGAAGAAGCCTTGGGGCTGGGCAGCAATGGCAATGCAATAGGCCACGTAGAACAGGAGGTACAGCCCATCTGCCAGACTCTTCTGGGTAATGAAAAGGGCCAGCACAAAGAATAGGATGGAAAAGACAGCAGGGAAGGGGACTGGGAAGTAGGGCTCAGTTGGGCGCCAGACTGTCAGAAGGAGGGTGTAGCCTTCAGCGAATTTCAGCACTGAGGTGAAACCGTAGAAGGTGGCAGACAGTGTGTCAAGGCAGCGGTAAGACAGGATGCACACCCCAATCTGGTAAACCCCAGCTGTCCACAGCCATGGAACCTGACCCTGGAAAAGAGTGGAGACCACCCCCAACAGAGAGCAGGCGAAGACGCTGGCTGAGAGCAGGTTCATCACCAGGCCAGTTATCACAATGTCGTTCTTGTCCTGAGCTTGCGAGGCTGTTAGCTTGTCTTTCTTAACCAGGCCGGTGCCTGGTAGCTGGAGCTTGCCCTTGGTGATGTATTTGAGCATCCGCCCTGTGCCAAAGTATGCCCCCAAAAGGCAGACCAGCAGGTAATTGGCGGCCGTGGCCCCCTGTCCAAAGGAGCGATCATACAGCCCAGCAATTTCATGTGCACATGCCAGGCACACTGTGAAGGAGATGACCGACAGGACAACCTCCCTCTGCATGACCCCCACCACCCCTATTATCAGCAGAGCCAGGGTAAATGCCACCAGCCCTGGAACCAGGGCATCACGCAGCCCAGCTTGCCCCACCACCACCCCCTGCCCAGCCAGGATGTGAACAAGTCCTGAGCCACACCACAGGGCAGAGATGGTAAGAAACACTGACACAAACAAAGGGGCATGGTTCAGGCTCCGTCTCACACCTGCAGGGGGGGGGCGGGGCGGAGAGATAAACACAGCAGTTAGCGCCAACCCTAGTATACAGTCAAGATGAGCAGTAAAATGCATGTGACAAATTGAGGTAAATAAACACACATAATGTTTGGGCAATCATGGATGTTTGGCATGGTTAATAACATCACCAGCGTATTGTACCTCTGGTAGAGTCGGCCTGAGCATTATCCTATTGTGTGTTGTAAATCTTCATGTGTTACTCTTTGTGCAGCAAGGTGGAATTACATGTTGGTTTCCCATCAAATAAACCTCTAAATTAGCTTTGGGGGTGGGGAGGGGGGTAACCACCTGTTGTCCAAGTATTTCATTAAAGTCACGTTGCTATTTATATTAAAAGGTTACCCACTTGTAAATGTTATCTCTCATGGCTGTGTATCTTTATCAAGCGGTAACTTTGTATAACATTACTTTCACCCAACTGACAGCATACACTTGTGGTTTATAGAAAAATGAATGCTGCAGGATTCATCAGACACTGATATCAGAAGGGATAAAGCTATAAATATGTAAGTAACAAGTGCGGCTCATGTGATCCACATGTCTGCATGTAGTTGACATAATTAATATTGCCACAAATGGTTGCCATGCATGTGTTACCCTAGTTATTCATTAAGTATACTGCAGAGCCTGTGGCGATCACCACTTACCTGCATAGGCCAAGAGTGCAGCAACGATGAGCAGCAAGATTCCCAGTGCAGTGCTTGGAATAAATGGGCCTGTCTGGGTGTGACTGTAGCCATTTACCAACAGCAAAAGGGAACCTGGGAGTATTGAGACATTATTATATACTAGTCGTTATTCCTGCTTATTGGTTTTCACACTACACATGCATTTCAAAATCATTAGCTAAGGAAGCAATTTTTACTGTTATTGTGTCACCTTTTCTTAACAAATTCTTAAAAAAAAACAGAATGTCGAGACATTGTGTAACGTCCAAAAATAAGGAAACACTGCAAAGTGGTTAACCTGTTACAGAAATAAACATTACTACATTGTTCTTAGCATATTAAACTGAGTAGTTAAGTAACGTAAGTACTACTGCAGCACAATTAATTTAACTGCAAAAGAGATTTTGACTGAGTAGTGGTGTAGAGTAGACCAGCTATATATACATCATTGACGTGTTGCATGATATCATTTCAAATGGACTGAACAGTTAATCACAAATAGCAGTTAACTTTATTGGTTGTCACCTATAATCAGTCGAAATAAGCGTTAAAACCACAAAACAAGTGCAGTTACAGCACATGCCTTCTTGTGTATTGTGCCGATTAACCAGTTTTCAACATGCTGTATGGTATTCTGCTACCGTAAAACGTGCAATTCTATGTTTTTAATTGCCTGAATAATAGATGGAAATCAGGTAACCAGAGTGATGACAACCGAAATGACAGAACTGATATTATCAAGACCGTGTCCCCATTGGCCGTTGTGATAATAAGCGGGTTTGGCGGTATTTACACAGGTAATACTAGACTAAATTACACAATAAACGAAAAAATAAATAAATAGAGCAGTCAGAGTACGTCGTAAAATGCACTGAATTAGTATCCTACAAGTATTGAATTAACGATAACAGTCGTAAAAAGTAATTATTAAATATTTCACATACTGCATCCCTACATCTCACTGAATCATTTAGTTTAAAGTAAACTATTCACTGGGCACGAAAAAAGTACTGTACTGACAAAATGTAACCCAGTACAGAAAACGTTAAAAAAAAATTGAAAACAAAAATGCAATTGTAAGTCTTGAAAGGGCTATTTTAATATATGTATACTAAGTTAAGTATGAAACACACAACGTTGTTTTCACATTGTGGTTTTAACTTCGGGGTTCAATTCTGTA
Source organism: Acipenser oxyrinchus oxyrinchus (assembly GCA_030684275.1). NCBI lineage: Eukaryota > Metazoa > Chordata > Actinopteri > Acipenseriformes > Acipenseridae > Acipenser > Acipenser oxyrinchus. The sequence continues at coordinate 7,063,359 of CM060261.1, read as the reverse complement.
ATAACACAATTTAGAGACATTGGGTTCATATAGTTTCCTACCTGCGGATATTCCAAGGATGCCAACAGAGAAATGCAGGGACTCAATCTCTACCCGTGGCTCAGTCATCGCGGTCACTCGCAGTTGAATTCAGGAATACTAACTTGCTCAAACTTCTCCACCCCAGTATCTATATAGTGCTGCTGATTAGAAAGACTCCCACTAGAACGTCACTCTAAAAAACAGGAAAAAAAAAAAAGAAAAATCCTTCCTCTTCCGTCACCGTAAACCATCTGCATCAGTTCCCCAACAGGAGAGGTTGTTTTAATAAGGAAGTTAGTGCAGAACATGCAACTTCTTTCTTATGAAGCCTCTGTTAATACTGATTTTAAAAAATGGGTAAATAAATACATATGTTTGTGTTATTTGGGTTGAGGGTACAAAGTGGAATATAGAAAAGTCAGTAATTTGGTGTATGAGTCAACAATCCGAATACAGTGGAACCAGCGCATTCATAAGAGATTACAGAACAATCACTTATTTTCTACAGATTTCCATAAATCTATAGTTTCTATAACTTAGGACATATGTCATATTTCAGCAGCACTAAACAGAGACGTAGGTCTGCTTTTAAGCAGGATAGTTGTGCAACAGGAAACCAGTGTGAAGCAGTTACATTTACACAACCTATCCCTTATGTGCAATCTATAGCTACCTGTACTTCGATTTTATTTTAAGGTTCTAAACCTCCCCAGAAAAATTGCCCCGACCCCCCCCCCCAAAAAAAATGGATGTACTCACATTTTGGAAAGGGGACTTTTTAGATGCAATTCTAAAACTTGGATCACCAGGTTGCACTGTTTTCAAAGTTATTATTCAAACTGAAATTGCAATATTTGGTCACCGATGTGGCAATGTGTGCAAAGCAAAAATCATATTGGATCGAATAAGAGTAATGAAACTCTGAAAGGCAACATATGAGTGTACTTCAAACCTACAGGGGTATTCAAGGTTTTTATATGCTGATTCTAAAAAGCGATCAGCTAAGTGGGGCACACACAATACAGAATGACACTTCAACTCCGGGGGGCAGTGTGAAGCATGGGTAAGATTCATCACACTACTTAAATGTATGCACATATACATGAGTGTTTAGAGCAGAACATTGTTTTCTAAAAGGTTTTATTAACATATCACCAACCCACCTAACATTCAGTAGACTATCACACAAAGACTTCCCATAAACATTTTGATTGCAGAAAACTACCTTGTCATGTGTACACCCGGATTAGATTACTGATTAAGCTGCTTTGTTCTTTCAGTGTTACTGAAACATTAAAGACCAGCTCAACAGTGCATTCAATAAAAACAATTCACTGCTAATCTTTCCCTCTTCTTCAATCAAACATGCCTGGTTGTAAAGCCTGGCTACCCGACGGGACCCGACTGTAGGTGTCGGGTTCGGGTCGGGCCGGGCCGGCTCAGTATTTTATAAATAAATGCATTATTGCATTTTAGCGAGTGTTTTTTTTCCTCTTGCAAATGCAAATACCTAACGACTTATCATGGATCCCACGTTAGCAAGGCGAAAGCGTGCAGTGAGAGGCGTCTCTGCGTTCCCGTGTTTATGCTGTTGATATATATATATATATATATATATATATATATATATATATATATATATATATATATATATATATATATATATATATAAAAAGAGCTGTCTCCTGGAGAATGTTTAGCAGTGGAAAGTGTTGTCGCTGGAAAGGGTAAATATTCTGTTTGGAAACATTTCGACGTTGTTGTTTTCCGCGATAGTAAAAGTTCAAGTGGATTTGTACAGTGCAAATCTTGCAAACTTTTACTTAAATATGACAGCAAAAGACTGGAAATTCATCTTTGCAGCGGCACACTGAAAAATGACGTGTTGTGTATTTCAATTATTATTATTTGTTTATCTAGCAGACACCTTTATCCAAGGCGACTATCAGAGACTAGGGTGTGTGAACTATGCATAAGCAGCAGAGTCACTTACAATTACATCTCACCTGAAAGATGGAGCACAAGGAGGTTAAGTGACTTGGCTCAGGGTCACACAGTGAGTCAGTGGCTGAGGTGGGATTTGAACTGGGGACCTCCTGGTTACAAGACCTTTTCTTTATCCACTGGACCACACAGCCTTTAATAGCATGTTTGATATTGTTTGTCTGTTGCTGTCTGTTGCATTATTGATTCTGCTCACCATGACAACATCTGCAAACTGATTCTTCGTGGAAAATTCTCTTTGCTTCATGGTTCACCTTATCAAGCTGCTTTTCTAGTTACTCATCCAAATATAAAGCTGTGGCGGTCGCTCATATAAGGAACTTGTGTGCCACCAGGTGTTTGCTTTAGTTGAACTTTGACACATTACATACATTACATTAAAATGTTTATTGATGATGCAAATACATTTAAATCCAGAATCCCCATATTCTTACGGTTCACAAGAATGGACCGCTCCAGTTGATATCAATAAACATAAATATGAATGTGGTACAGCTATTTCTGAACTACAGAAAAAAAGGTATTAAACTGATTACCAATGCTATTGTTTGATTCTTGCCATTGGTTTATCAAAATAAAATTCACCACTGTGGCATCATTCTATCAGCTCTATTTTGGATGCGTTTGTTTTACCATTGTGCTTGTACAGAGCCATTGCGTTGCCATTGTAGGGCCAATACAGCATTGTCTGCGCTACTAATTTGTTAATTAAGATTCAAAAAGCATTCATTGAAGACTTTCCCGTCACAGTGAGTGTGTTAAACATTTTGAGAGAAAATGGAACTTATTCGAAAAGGTAGATGTTTTTGTTCACAAAGATTAACCCCACTAGGAATTTTCTATTTTCAATTATTTTGCACAAACCCCTCTGGTAGACATGCTGTATTGGTCTTTACAAGCTGTATGAGAGCTGTTTTTTGCAGGTGATTTTTTTCTTTTGCATTGCGGTTCTGTCTTGAGCAAGTTCTGGAGATGGACCTGACACAATACTTTGGGTGTGGCAACAGTGTTCTAAGAAGAGGATCCTCTTTTTCTGCACCAGTCAGTGAAAGGGGAAGGATTTAGAAAAGACTGATGTTTAGAAGCCAAGCGTAATTGCAATTTCACACAAATTATCATGTGAAAAACTAATTTGAATACATAACGTACTGCTTAAGGGCAGTTTCACATCTTTGGATGTGTTCAATAAAAATAAAAATGTAATATTTTTGGGGGTTTGCTGCACCACCTGTTGGGAACATATGGTGACTATGCATTATTTTATTTTTAATATTGTTAAGTAGGTAAAACTTCAAGGCAAAGTCACATTTTAATTTACTTGACTACTGAATTATCGCACAGGACTGAGTTTCTGATTCCATTTAATTTAGGAAGAACTCTCCAAGATTCTGTCTTAAAAGTGTAGTCTCCCAGTTCAAGGAAGAAGGAAGCTGTATATGATCTAGAGACACTGTTGCATGCTTATCCTGATAAAACTCTTATAATTAAACTCATATTCATATAATGGCTGTGTTCAATTATACTGTTCTAACAATGAGTCTGCAATTTTTGATTCCCTGGAAAGTCCCATTTGCTCACCTCTCTGCTTGGGGGCAGGACTCAGGCACACAGGCCCCACCCACAAAGGGTTTGCCAGACAAAACCCATCTGGGCATATAAACCAGCTTCAGACAGGAAACACTAAATGAAAAGATCTCTGCTACACCTTAACATCTCTCTCCAAGCTATTTAACAAGTTCAAGGAACGTTACTGGTAAGAGTTTTATGTTTAAAATAAACTTTTATATATTTGAAGAATGTGTTAGAGATCGTGTGTGTCTTAATGATGAATATAGTATATCATAGTATATATATATATATATATATATATATATATATATATATATATATATATATATATATATATATATATAGTACAGTATAGTATATAGTATGAATATAGTATATCATAGTATATATATATATTGTACAGTGTAGTATATAGTATCGTAGTATATTGTAGGTACTGTAGTATATTAAAGAATATTTACTGTAAAGTATATTAGATAAATGACTGTGCATATTTGCTAGGTTATTATATATTTTTCCTGTTGTTTCTGTGATATATTCTGGGTTTTTTTTAAAGCTCTCAGTCCTCCCTATTGCAATGGCATTGTGAGCTTCCACATGATGTCCCATGAGCATGCCTCAAGCCTGCCCTGTACTGGATTGACCACCCTGTTGTTGGAGGGCAACAGAACAAGTCTGTCTCCATACAGTACATTGCACTTATAGGTTGCTTTAATGATGGTGCCCTCTGTGTGTTTGTGTTCAGAAGGAGCTCTGGTCACCATGGCAAAGCGTGTAGCTGTGATCCTGGCTGGCTGTGGGGTGTACGATGGGAGTGAGATCTATGAGTCCTCAGCAGTTATGATCCATCTCAGCAGAGCCAATGTGAAGGTAGGCAGACTTGGCATATATTGCTATTAGGGCTGTCAAGCGATTACAAAAATTAATTGCATATTTGCTTGATACAATTACTGCATCCTTCTCATAAGCTGGTTTTATTATTATTATTATTATTATTATTATTATTATTATTACCTATAATAAGGCCTTACATGGTCTCGGAGCTTCTTATCTTCAAGATCTGCTGACTCCATATTATGTCGCTGGTCGTTGCATGAGATCGGAAAATGCTAAAGGCGTTTGTGTGACAGTTTATAAACTACTCGACCTAACGGTATGACGTCACATAAACCCTAGATGGAATTATTTTCCTGTAACTCACTCAAGCCCATCTATTATATATATACATATAGTATATATATATATATATATATATATATATATATATATATATATATATATATGGACATATATATATATAGTATAAAGATGAACTATATATATATATATATATATATATATATATATATATATATATATATATATATATATATATATATATTTTATAAGCCCATTTTATATATATATATATATATATATATATATATATATATATATATATATATCTTATAAAGATATATAAAGATATATATATATAAGATATGTATATTAGCTCAAATAGCCAGCTGCCCAACGTTTCGATATATTTGTACATATCTTTCTCAAGGAGCCTGTGTTTGAATCAAAACATTGGAGGTATTTATAGGTTTTGACGCATGACAACTACTTGTTATTGTTTACATTCAAATCCAGTTTTCTTTAATATATGTGTCATTGTTTATAATAAAAATAATTATTTTATAATATATATATATATATATATATATATATATATATATATATATATATATATATATATATATTACTAGTCATTAGACAGATCATAGGCATTGCTCTCTTTTTACAAATCAATAAAGGTTTTATATCAATCTGTAGGTATGAGCATTCAGTGTTTTAATGTAATTTAAACCACGTTAAACTGTATAAAGACACACACACACACACACACACACACACACACGGGTAAATTATTATACATGATTATTTTGGTCAGTATTTGTCAGGTTGAGATGAATTGAAAAGTTTTCAGGTCCCGGTAAACTATAGACTGTCAGCCTAATATACCAAAAACGTTTTTATTCACAGTGAGAAGAATATTCTGTATAAAACAGGCGATGTTACATTCGGTATGAATCTCCAAAGAAATTAATGTGTTAATCACAGAAGTTAACTGTGATTAATTGACAGCCCTAATTGCTATATGTATTGAAAAATGTAGTGTCATATTTTACATATTATAATATACTGGCTTTGGACCTGGGTCAAGCAGAGACGAATGTCCGCTATGAGTTGGGTTGAGGCCACCAAGCTAATTTGCTTGAGTTGTATTTGAACCCAGGCTTCCATGGTAAGACTAATGACAAAGCTGTCATGTAACATGCACAAGCAAATGAATACATTCATGATCATTCACTCAAGTAACCCGTGGTAGCTCATGGCTGTTTGTGTGCTGTGTTCCAGGTTAACGCCTATGCCCCCGATGTGGATCAGATGCATGTGGTGAACCACATAAAGGGGGAGCCGACGGAGGAGTCGCGCAACGTGTTGACAGAGAGCGCCCGTATTGTCCGCGGAAACATCCAGGACCTGGCCACACTGAAACTCGCCGACAACGATGCTCTCATCATCCCTGGTGAGTGAGAGGGAGGGGCAGCCGGACCACTCTGTCTTACAGAGAGAAAGGGACCAGGCTTTCCTATCAAAATGAGAAGCTGTTGGTTCTCACTACATTTTATGTAGCAGTTGGCCAGATCTTTATCAATAATGGTAGTAGACACATTCACAGTTAACACATTGCTCTGAGGTACTTTCATTGACTATCAGTAAGTGTAAAGTTACCATTCTACATGAAGGCATGTATGAGCACAGTGATAAAAGCTGGGGTTACACCTAACCTAACCTAGTTTATCCCTTGAGACTGTGGCACATTTGTATCACATGATAATTGAGTTGCTTTGTTCAGGTGGGTTCGGTGTAGCCAAGAACCTGAGCACATGGGCGACGAGGGGAAGGACTGCAAGGTGAACCCGGCTGTGGAGAAAGCCATCAAGGATTTCCACAAAGCTGGCAAACCCCTGGGGCTGTGCTGCATCTCCCCTGTCCTGGCAGCCAAGATCCTGCCTGGCTGTGAGCTCACTGTGGGCCATGACAAGGAGTGTGAAATGTAAGTGCAGCTGTTCTATTATTTAGTATTCATAAATGGAGTAATAAAGTTTTAGCTTACAGAAGCTGTAATAAAAACACATGTTTATAAAATACGAGTAATCTAAACAGAATAGATTCAGTAGTTTGAGAATGTGCAAAGGCAGCACATGATGTTGTGTGTTTAAAAGCCTTCAGTATGTTTTAATTTATAATCTGCAACATACCAAATATATTGCCATGAATACTTTTGATTCTACAGCTTGCTGAACGGCAATACCTTTCTTACATACTGTATATAACAATACAGTTATTCCTCCTATCCTCTAGGTGGCCCAATGCAAATACAGCCAACGTGATGAAGGAGCTTGGCTGCAAACACGTCAACAAGCACGTAAAAGAGGCTCACGTGGACGCTAAAAACAAGATAGTGACTACCAGCGCTTTCATGTGCAACGCCCCAGTGCACGAGATCTTTGATGGGATCGGAGTCATGGTTGAAGAGGTGCTGAAACTGGCCTAGGTGGACCAAAAGGGGGGGTCCTTGTGTCTGGGGGTGCAGAGATACCATGCAACTGTCTGGAGTGAGATGTAGCATAGCTACAGTAGCATGGTATTAAACTACAGGGTCATTACAAGGCTTTTGAAACTATTGTATAGTGGCTTTAGGTGGTCCTACAGTATATGTTCATGTTAGTTTCACTGTGAGTTGTCCTGCTTCTTATTCAGTGTGTGTATATAACAGAACAACATCTGTGTGTTTCAATAAATAACTAGACAAAGAGAAGGAGATGTGATACATTTTATTGGACTAACTAAATGACAATTAATCACTAGCTTTCAAGACCTCAAAGGTCTCTTCTTCAGGTGAAAGTAGGAAAGAGAGATTGATGCTTACATATTAATAAAAAGGTATCACATCTCCTTTTCTCTTCTCATCTCTGGACTGATGCTGCTACCATTTCATCTATCAATAAATAAATAAAAATAAATCAAAAGTCTGTCTCTCTGGTGTATTTTGTCATAACAAACCCTTTTTATATGCAAAAAAGGACCTGACATTAAAATTGAGGTTGTGTAACTTTCACTTGAACTGTATGAAGGTGAAACATTCTTCAACTATTACAGCAATACTTTATACACTTTCTTAATATTTAAGTGAATGCCTGTTTAAAATATGGTATGTGTCCCCTATCATTTACTATTGCTGTTTCTGCTTAGATCCTTATTTATCAGTTTTATGAACTAATATTTGCACCCATTCAGAAAAGACTGAATTGCTGCATTGAGGTTACTTGGAAAATGACTACTTGTGGTCAGCTGCAAGTCTAGCCCCCTCTGAAATATGTGTAGTTTTGTATAGAGACTTTTCATTTACTAACTTGCAGTTGCAGAGGGCAAAATTACAGTTGCACAGCACCTAGTGCTCATTTCTAAAACATCCTCACTTTAGAAAGTCAAGTAATCTTTTTAAACGTTTTATCAGTGATTGAAGGACATTTATTTGTAAGCCTGGTAAATAATGATGCAAGCAACATGAACAATAGTGAACTATTATTGGGTGTTAAATAGGTAAGAAGTTACATTTGAATGAAATTTAGAAGGTATCCATCCAGCACTTTATCCTCACAGTTATTTAAAAATCTCAATATATACATTAATGCAAAAAAAATAAAAATTATAATAAATAAAAAAGGTGATCACGTTGTTAGTGCTAACGTAGTAAGATAATGTCTTTTAAAGCCTTGGTTATCCCTTTTCAACCTTTTGATTTGGTAATGTGGGTAGGTGTTTTTCTTCATTTTATTGTGCACAATAGATTTTTATAACAACTTTATGAACATCGAACGAAACTCTTAGCATTTATGAACCTAGAGACCAATAACATCATTATTATGTCACTATCAGCATCATTTATATTATTAAGACCATCACATGAAGTTTTGCCCTTGTAAACAATCTTTACATATCAGTCAGCATGAGCCAGTATACAAGCACTTTTTAAATAGTGCAGCAACTTCTCCAGGTAGCTTACCTTTAGATGTTTACCAGATATAAGGAGGCTATGTGGTCCAGTGGTTAAAGAAAAGGGCTTGTAACCAGGAGGTTCTCAGTTCAAATCCCACCTCAGCCACTGACTCATTGCGTGACCCTAAGCAAGTCACTTAACCTCCTTGTGCTCCTTCTTTTGGTGTGAGACGTAATTGTAAGTGACTGCAGCTGATGCATAGTTCACACACCCTAGTCTCTGTAAGTCGCCTTGGATAAAGGCATCTGCTAAATAAACAAATAATAATGCTATGTTCGCTGTTTTCCTGCATTTTACCACTGTTACCCATGTTTTTGTACTGTGCTTTACCATAACTCTCTGCTTCACAACACTTTTTACCATGCTTCTACCATTTGGTACCGCAGTGAATTTTTATATATAAAAATTATATAAAAATCTATGGGATAGCTAAGTAACTGAAAAGCATGTATTTTTATTGATAATATTAGATAATATCATGGCCTTATTTCAATATGCTCTATTGAAATTATTTCCATCAGACATGGGTTTCCTTGGTGACCTGCTCACATTGTTTACCGAGCACCTGGCAGCAACAATCTGATGTAATTCCCTGAATGCCTGCTTATATTTGTCTTTGGTACAGGAAACATAAGCTTTGAGTAGGCGGACAGTTTCTGTGAGATGTTTATCATCCAGTCTATTTGACAACACTGTCTGTTGTAATACAGCTGTGAATGTTAGTGGGTTGCAACCCTTCAGTGACTCTATAGGGACAGTACTGATCGAGTACAGTATATAACACAGTCATCTTATTTGGCAGGTGGTAAAGGCCCAAAAAACGACCAAGCAGGATGCTTGATGTTATCTAATGAAAGATAAATAAGGGGACACGTATTGTATAAACTGTGTTACTTGGCAAGGAAAAAATTAAATGCTACTATCACTACTACTACAACTGTGAGTACTAACAATACTACTACTAATAACAACAGTAACACAGTGAATAATGTCCACCCAACTGTTCAACATCATTTGAGACATAAACATTTCAGTGTTATCAAAACCTGAGATAAGTACAGCCTTATTATGCCCAGTCAGATTTACGTTATTTGCTATAATAGTTGTACATGATTTGATTAGTTTCGCATTTTTCTTGCATTCGTATTCAATTTGTGTAGCGCTCAGAGTGTTTTCAGGGCTGCAGCATGAGCAGATAGTTTCGTGACAGATAGGTGTCTGCTTTGAAAAGTAGCACACACTGGATACTTACAGATGAATGTTCTATAATTGTTGTTGGTTCAAATTTGTGCACTTTCTTTTATTTTTTGTAGTTGGCAGTTCTCAAATAAATAGTTATAAAATACATAAAAAATTGTTTTTGGTTATTCTTTTCACTTGTTTTCTTTTTTAGGGAAGTCTTATTGATTTACAATAAGTTTGGAACCTGAGTGATTGCTCTAAAGTCACTCTAGCTCAGCAAGACCAATAATTTTTTTACAGGTTTTTCTGCAATGTTCCACTGTGTATTGCCAGCCCTCATGTTGTTTTCTTTCATTGTTGGATTACTGCACTGCACTGCACTGCACCTGCACTGCACCTCACCTGTACTGCACCTGCTCTACATCTGCGCACTAATTACCACTTTGCCACATCCCCTCATATAAATAGTAAAAAAATGAAAAAAAACTTGTTTTTGGTTGAAAAAATTGGTATAATGTTCTTTCCTCAGAGTATTACTTTGATAGTGATTTGAAACAAGTTTTATGTAAATAAAGTCACTTTAATTCAATTTGAACAGCACATGGTCTAAAGTGTTATTTTGTTCACCAAAATTAAATAAGACCTTACCAGCCTGACAGAGAAAAATAATTGGACTGCAAAGGGTTCAATTAACTTTCTGTTAGTCAATTCATATCACAATGAGCACAAAGTACTATTTTAAATTACACAATTCACATTTTATTTTAAGTCGAAACATCTTTTTAATGATTAAAAGCTTATAAGCAATGAAGAAAATCAATTCATTGGTTCAATCCACATCACATAGTTAGGACATACAGTAGTATAGTTTTCAATTATACATTTTGCGGTTATTTATCAAAACAGTAACATCGCTTTAATATTTAAAAACAGATAAATGTGTTCTCGTAATGTCACAATCAGAAAATAACAAAACAGGAGTTTTGTAACTAGGATGCTACAAAAATACTTTAAATACTTTAAAATAAAGTTCATCATCTAGACCTTTCGGCTTTAGTGTATCTAATTTATAAATCCAGTATCCCTCTCTTTCTCTGAGAGGTGTCACATGTTCTCTCCCAGGTATTTTAAGGAACTAACATGATTATGAGCAATAAAATGAACAGTAGCAGCGTATCAATTAGTTACATCACCAATAGAATGATAACATTTACAACATTATTGCTTTTTTAATCTTAACAATAGGGTCAATAAATACAAGTATAGAACTATTTAGATCCACCACAGTTTAGATCATTAAAATAGGCCCCATGGTCTGCATTGCACCTCACTGAAGATTGGGGGCATTGTTTGGAAAGTGATGGTACTCATCAACACCAGAGACTAGGACTGTAGCGTTAAAGGTGCGAGGACGATCTGGGTCCTGTAAGAAAGAAAAAAAAGAAAGGTTTTCAAACTACTTTTAAAAAGATTGTGAATGTAGTGGGATAATTCATTGCCCGTAATCCAGCCTGTGAGTATATGAAGCTTTAATGTGTTTTACAAAAATTATCAGTGGGGTATGTCTCATTTTGAAGATATTTGAGTGTCTCCCAAATTTTTAAGCTCCTCTTTGGCAAGCTCAGGTCCATCCCTCTCTCCCCTGTCAAAAGTGATGTGCTTACCTGAACAGGATAGGCAGAGGTTGGCACATAGCGGATAACGAACCCACAGCGCCTCCGAGTGGACAGGTTGGGCTCACTGGCATGGACTGTCAGACCATCGTGGACCTGGGATATAGGGTATTAGAGTGAGCAGAGTGCCCTCTTGTGCTGACAGGAGCCATGACTCTGATGACAACTGGTTCTTGCAGTTTTCTTGTGAATTTAACTGTTTAGTTCAATAATCATGATTGGTGGAGTTTGGGACATTATTTACTGTATGATCTCCTGTTAGAACATAGAACACTTTGGAGTTTCTCAAGGCTGTCCTATTTTGGTTGTGATAGCCCTATTTGAAAGTGAAGGCCACAATTGTCAGCATACATGTGGACATTTATTGTTCCTGAGATGTTAAGCTTTCTTTTGATACCACATGCCTAAATATATACGAAAACTCAAATATTCAAAAGCACAATAACACTCTTGAAGTTCAATTTCACCGAGTCAGCCCACTTCTCAGGTGTTATTGTGTACATAGAGGTTACTTACAGACATTTGTCCGGCCTGTAGAGGGCACTCCACAGCTTCACTCGTGTTCAGGAGGTGTTCTTGGATCTCCTGATTGGCTGTCAGCATGTTCCCTGGGTTGGGTGAGGTGATGTGGGGGAGGAGACCTTGATGGTGACTTCCTAAAAGATATAATGGAATTAAGTTTCATTTAAAGACATTGAGATTGCTTTAAACTGAACACCAGTTTTTGTATTTAGTCATAACATTTAAAAACATGCCATTAAAAATTTTGATGAAAAATATGTTTATTTTAATTTGTTAACCAGGTATTTAAAGCCTGCCAGACCCTGGCAGCAGCTATAGAGAGATAAATACATATGAGCACCATTTAAATGTGAAAAGCAGCTAAGCTACATCTAAATAAGTAGCGATATACAATAAATGCAAGAAGAAAAGGTGTGAGTCGCAGTACCTGGGATGACTTGCAGGACTCCATTCTCTCGGTCTACGTCGTCCATGGCCAGCCACACCGAAGCCACTGAACCCCCCTCAAAACCCCAGTACCTGCCATTGAAAATCACACTCAGGGTCAGTGATGATTTAAGCATCATCTCCACAACTACAAAGACCCCCCAGCATCATTGCATTAACAAGCCCCCTTGAGGTGCTTGTGTAATTTGTGCAGTCACTGAGTTTGTACCAAATAAACACCCTCTTATTTTCTTGTTTTACCTTTAAAAATATTTGTTTTTTTCTAATACTAGACAAACTTCCAGTTGGACTGTGATTAAAAAAATAAATACAGGAGCTATAAGCTTTGTGCATGGACTTTTCAGTAACCAAGGTTGATTCAATAAACAATACAGCAACTGCATTATGTCAGTGTTTTATGAAGACATTTAATCAAAGGTGCAATAAACAGGATTGCTATAAAGAAACCTCAAAACTTTTAAAAGGAATGTGGAAAGAAGTTTATATTTGACAGGGACAGTATACATGTACTGTATGTGTATAAAGGGAAGTGGTCACATATGCACCTTGCACATCATGCACAATATCGCCCCCTGGTGGGTGTGAAACAAAATCTTTTAGGCCCGTTATTACTGCAATGAATACATTTCATTCCACGTTGTCTTCAACATGTCTGGCTATAAATCAGCTTTGTACAGTATGTATGTGTTTAAAATGAGGCGTTATCATTCTACATTACTGACCTGATATCCTGGTGCCAGGCAACATAGGGAAGCACAGGCTTCTGACTTTCACAGGCAGCTTCGTGGCTCTTCTGTTTGATCGGGTATTTGCAGATGAAGCGTGAATCAAGGAGGATGACGTTGGGTCCCAGGATCCCCTTGATTGGCTCCAGCACATTGGGATGGGTGGCCAGAGACATCACCCAGCGGTACTTCAAGTGCACGTTATGGAGACTATACTGGGTATACTCCAGTCCTACAGTGGAGAGAGTAGGTAATAGCGGTGAGGACAGGCACTCAGCAGTGCATTCATACAAGCCATGGTGAAAGATTTTACATCTATTCAAATAGTACAACTAAACAACATTACATTATTGAAATAATCTAATAGAAAACACTTTGGTAGGGTTATAAAGTGTATATCATAAGCAGCTGTTATTGTATTGTATTCCAATTGTATTGCATTTTTACATTTCCATTAGTATTGTATGGCAATCACAATCATTTAGAGTGAGCGGGTTCTGTTGTTTCAATATTGAGTTTAAATCTGCCTTTACTAGGCATTAAATTTGCTTTGAGCTTGTCTGCAGAATCCTGCACTGAACAGCCTTCCTTCCTCATGTGACAATGTGACTTTTCAACTCCACTGACCTCACCTCCTGTACTCTGTAGCAGATAGAGTTGAAAGGTCACTTTGTCACATGATTTGAATGGAATATGCAAGTGGGGCACTTGGGATTCTGTGAACAAGCTGGAAGCAGCTAAAAGCCAGGTAAAGGCAGATTTATAAAAAACATTTCAATAACTCAGCTGAACCCAGAACCACTCCAAATGATTGCAAACACCATCCAATATGAATGTTAAAAAGCAATTCATATTTGAAGCATACTCTTTGTAGTTGTTTGCCCAGTAGTAGCAGTTACAGTACAGATACTCTGATTAGTAGAGCACCCCCTATCATTTCCCATGACATGGATAAATAGCACACGCCACCTAATGCGACCATTAAAAGACCAACCACACTTTATCAGTTGGGGGGAGTCAATACTACAAAATCACATTATGTGAATCCAAAACAGTTCCAACATTTGAAGATATTGAAAATGACTTCTAGTCACAAGTTTCTCATTGAATTGAATTGTTTCTTTTAGTTTTTATACTCTCTGAACGTCGCCTCACCTCCTCGGCATATACTCACCGAACTCCCTCTCCAGTGTACTGAAGCCCTCTGTAGCTCTCTCCAGCTCTTCGGGGTCTAGCACTGGCACTCCAGTTATGAAGCCATGCTTCCAGTAGGTCTCAGCCATTTCAGCCAGCGAGGGGGTCATCGTCATGTTGAATTGGAGGTACAGCTGCAACAGGCAGGAGAATTCAGGACTCAAGAACTTCAGCTATATACAGGTAAAAACTAGGAAACAAAACAAATTATGAAAATCAGGGTAATGCAGGCTTCAGCACTTCTTTTAAGCAAGCTTACACAAGGCTTAAAGTTATCCCTAGTCTATCTCCAAAGAAGCTAATGAGCCCAATATATACCTGCACAGGTAACCCCACCTCCTGAACCTACCATGTGTATGGGTGAACTTTTAAAATTCCAAAAGATTACAAAATACAAATTACCTTCCCCCAGTGACTACAATGACTACAATGGTATTTGTCCAATTAGCATGACTCATTCTAGCTAAACAAGGAAACGAGTTACTCAAGTATCACAAGGAAACGGACAATTTAGATGATAATACCCAACCTGCCAGTACATTTTAAACCCTGTTTTGTGCACCTCAATGCCAAAATAAGAAAGTTAGCATTTGTATTTGTGGTACACAATGTATGTTGTAAAAAATGTATGAAAGTTCTTAGGTGCTATTTTCTACATGTCCTTCATTGGTATGCCTGGGTCAAGGAAGCACTGGAGCTTAAAATACTATATACCCTAGATAGCTGATGTTATGTCACTTAATCGGTGGGAGAACATCAAGCAAAACCTCCACTTCACTGACAAATCTAAAATACCACAAGGCAATACTAACCGTGTTATCAAACTGTGGGAACTGCTTGAACCACTCCATGGAAAGTTGAACAAAAAAAACATAAACACAATTAAACCTATGAAACCAAAGAAGTGGAGTTAATTTTTTTTCTTACTGTGGTCTAGTGGCATAGCCTATGATTTTGAATTGTATGCAGGACCAGCACACCATCCAGCTCCTTTGTCAGATGTCAATGCCAGTTCTCAAGTTGGACCCCCTCATCAGTTTTACTCCCAAAAGGGATTAATGATTGTTTCAAAATACCGCTGTTTATATGTAGCTACCTCATTAGTGAGAAGTTTGTTGGAATTAATGCTGTGTCTGTAGGTACACCATTTTGTACTCAGACTAACCTATGTTAGTTTGTAAGCCTGATAAATAATGATCAAAGCAGAAAAAGCAATAGAGAATTAGACAAAACACACCCAGGAGTGTATTTCAATGATCTAAAGAGTGATGTATGTAAATACCCCTGCTCTTTATCTCAGTGTTAATCCAGTTGGGATTTACTTACAGTATTAACATTACAAATACAGTGTGACAAAGTCGTGAAAAATCTAGATTTACATTTTTAAAATAGACCCCATAATACAATACAAAAGAGAGCGTTTTCTCCTTGTTGCTTAGATTCACTTTGCAAATTAAATAATTTCAGACATTACATCCTGGTGGCTTTTTAAAAGAGAAGTTTAAACAAGCCCTCCCCAAACTAGGTGCACAAATTATCTAAGAGGGGTGTCTAGGAGCAAAGTGTGAAGTGCATAAAGTTTAAAGAAAACAAAAACTAAAATAAATAAATAAATAACACATTGATGAAGCAAAGTAAAAGAAAAGGAAGGATGACAAATAAATACATGTGTAATGAAGTGGTGAAAATGAGAGAAAGGTTGGGTAAGGGAAATGTCTCTGGGGATTTTTTTTCCCCCACATGGTCAACAGACTCTTTACTTAAGAAAGAATGTGCATGATGAGGAAAGTCAGCATGCAACAATCTCTGTCAGACTTGTTGTTCCAGTTCAGTAAATGGCAAGGCTATAGAAAGGGGATTTTTAAATCAGGCAGAGATTGTAGTGGGGCAGCACGTATATCATACTAGGAGGGTGTTTGAGGAAATACTGTAAAGGAAGTGTAATGGAGAGTCCTGCATACCTTCACTGGGTGGGTATCCTTCCCCTGAATGCATCTCATCATTTACTCATAAGCTTACAATGTAACACAATGCCATTTTACTGACAACCTTTTACTATTTACCAGCGTTTTATTTGACAATAAAAAGACAACACTTGAATTTGCATTTAGCACATGAATATCTGCATTACATTAAACATATGAGTTATTAATATATAACATCTGGACAAAAGTGTTTTGTTTGTTTTTTTCCAGCAAGTCAACTTCCTTGTGTCAGAAAGTGGATGTTGTAAGATTTAAGTTTCATATAAAAACATAATCATTAAATGCCCTCTCCCTGAGTAGCTTTGTATACAGGGACTGGGATAGCAGGACAAGATCTGTTCCCTTTGTAGTTCAAAGAACCCTTTTGTTTTCCAAGTGTTGTTTAACATAGGGTTTATCAAACCCAACGAAAGACCGGTTCTCACAAACAGACAGCTGGATCTGGAACCGGCATTTATCACAGACAACATAACAAACTGTATATCATTGGTATTTGGCTGTGTTTAGCAGAAGAGTAGCAGGTATTTTAAAAGTGCTCTGGGTCCACAGGGTAGTAGTTATGTGTTGATCAGTCATGTGAGGGACACCCCATTTACAGAGGCTCGTCACGCCTAACAACGTACCCAAGTTGCCTAATTATATACTGTACAGAATATTATTATATTCTGTATTTAGTTATTATATTATTATAATATTAATATGCCATAGTGTGCCTCTGGAGAGATAAATAAACAGGGGGTCTAACTGGTAAAGGTACATATGCTCTCTGTGCAATATAAATATTAAAGTACCAAACACATATAACACATCCATTATGAAAAAAACCAAAAACACGATAGATTCATGTTTTCAGATGATCCTCTCCCAAAATTACTTCATACTTCATTATTTGTTACAGCTTTGGTAACATGTTATTTTAAAAGACTATTTTTATCATCTTCATTTAGTTTCCTGTTTAATGTCATAGTATTCTGTATAATGTTCCATCGCTGTTCCTCCTAATATGAATAATTGCTTACTAACTACTCCAGAAAATGCTTCTGGAAAAAATCGTCTTGGGTGATTGTGTTAAAAGTGAAATGGGAGAAATATTTCAGTGTTGTACAGCCTTCAATGCACAATACTTCAACTTTGAATCTATGCACAACTAAATGATAATATGCCTCCCCATCCCGGTTCTTTATGTTCCCATGGTAACCATTTCATGTTGCATATAGAATAGTAGATGACAGAGGGTGTATTATAGCTATATGTACTGTAATATAATGTTCTGTAATATAGAACTCACCATTTAGACAGGTGTATTTATTTTGAGACGACTGTTACAGGTTTCTGATAAAGGAGCAGGCTCTGCAGCTTCATGTGATAACATTCAATACAGTTGCTGTTTCTGACAATCTGAAACATAGCCTGACTTAAGTGCAGCAAGGGCAGAGAGATGAAGGACTGCAAGCAGACAACCTTGGTAGCATTTATGTCTAACACACACCTTGTAGGACTTAGAGCAAGTCAGAAAGTCATGTTGGAAGCCCTTATTGGAAAATGAAGTCAATACGGAGGAAACCCCCAAACATTAGCGTGATAAATTGATTATAACAGAGATGCATTGAAAGGTGTTGTGGCAAAGTGCCCCCTCACCCCCTGTGTGTATTTTGTGTTATGTGTTGTGTTTTAATGCTGGTGTATAGTCATTGGTACACGGGATATAATTATTATTTGTTTATTTAGCAAACGCCTTTATCCAAGGCAAATTACAGAGACTAGGGTGTGTGAACTATGCATCAGCTGCAGAGTCATTTACAATTACGTCTCACCCGAAAGACGGAGCACAAGGAGGTTAAGTGACTTGCTCGGGGTCACACAATGAGTCAGTGGCTGAGGTGGGATTTGAACCAGGGACTTCCTAGTTACAAGCCCCTTTTCTTTAACCACTGGACCACACCACCTCCTGTTATATAACTGCTTGGATTTACTGCTTGCAAAAGTACATAACTGAGGTAAAGCTTTTCCCAAAAAACCTTAAACCTTATTGAACATTCCTCATTTAACTGAGATTACAAGAGAAAGAATTTCGAAACCCATTGTCAACAGATTTTTTCTGTTATGTTGTTATTGTAATTGAAGTGCCATGAAGCTATATCCCCTGTTTCAAATGACCTTTTGAAAAGTAACCTCATCGATGTAATCAGCTATGGTGACGAGGTCTGAAGCCTGAAACCAAACGCCTCCTTTTACCAGGAGACCCTAAGCAGCAGATGTTCCCAAAGCTACTGTACTGATCCCAGGAGGACAGGGTTCAGCTTGGCCTGTTTCCACCTTGCCAGTGCAAATTAATCATTGTTATATAATCCACTTGTTTGTTTTCTAGTTACGCAATGAATTTTCTTGTTCCAGGAAGTGCTAAAACTGTTGCAGTAATCCACCCAATACAGTTAATGGGCAGCTCTATTTATCTGTCATGTAATAGTAGATTAAATGGAATGACACAGCAACACTCCTCCTGAGAGAGGTATTTTCCTCTGAACACCTGTGGCAAAGTAACCCCCGTGTGTATTTTGTGTTATGTGTTGTGTTTTAATGTTGGTGTATAGTCATTGGTACACGGGATATAAACGGGTCTGTGTTTCACGTGTATTTAAAAATGTAGATTTGTATTTAGGCACTAGGAGGGCACAAATCACTCCACGTGCTGGTTAAAATGTAATGTGTGGTCACGGGAGTACACTTAATTAATTCACGTGCAAGGTTTTTTGGGAAAAGCTTTACCTCAGTTATGTACTTTTGCAAGCAGTAAATCCAAGCAGTTATATAACAGGAGGTGGTGTGGTCCAGTGGTTAAAGAAAAGGGGCTTGTAACTAGGAAGTCCCTGGTTCAAATCCCACCTCAGCCACTGACTCATTGTGTGACCCCGAGCAAGTCACTTAACCTCCTTGTGCTCCGTCTTTCGGGTGAGACGTAATTGTAAATGACTCTGCAGCTGATGCATAGTTCACACACCCTAGTCTTTGTAATTTGCCTTGGATAAAGGCGTTTGCTAAATAAACAAATAATAATTATAATAAAATGCCATTGTATCGACAAAAATGTAAGCCCCAAATGCAACATACAGTACATAGTTCTATGATAACAGTGTTCTAAGTATATACATTTGTAATGTGGTTTTTAATATAATATGTTAATTTTAATCGTGAATACATTTTTTGAAACAGATGTGTTTAAGGTGGTAATCAAGGCAATGATGATAGTGAATTTGAAGAGTTCATGCAGTTATGATACACAAAACTAGCTTTACAGAGGCCCATTATCAGCAACCATCAGTCCTGTGTTCCAATGGCACGTTGTGTTTGCTAATCCAAGTTTATCATTTTAAAAGGCTAATTGATCATTAGAAAACCCTTTTGCAATTACGTTAGCACAGCTGAAAACTGTTGTGCTGATTAAAGAAGCAATAAAACTGGCCTTCTTTAGACTAGTTGAGTATCTGGAGCATCAGCAATTGTGGGTTCGATTACAGGCTCAAAATGGCCAGAAACAAAGAACTTTCTTCTGAAACTCGTCAGTCTATTCTTGTTCTGAGAAATGAAGGCTATTCAATGCGAGAAATTGCCAAGAAACTGAAGATCTCGTACAACGCTGTGTACTACTCCCTTCACAGAACAGTGCAAAGTGGCTCTAACCAGAATAGAAAGAGGAGTGGGAGGCCCCGGTGCACAACTGAGCAAGAGGACAAATACATTAGAGTGTCTAGTTTGAGAAACAGACGCCTCACAGGTCCTCAACTGGCAGCTTCATTAAATAGTACCCGCAAAACACCAGTCTCAACGTCAACAGTGAAGAGGCGACTCCAGGATGCTGGCCGCCTAGGCAGAGTTGCAAAGAAAAAGCCATAACTCAGACTGGCCAATAAAAAGAAAAGATTAAGATGGGCAAAAGAACACAGACACTGGACAGAGGAAGATTGGAAAAAAAGTGTTATGGACAGACGAATCTAAGTTTGAGGTGTTCGGATCACAAAGAAGAACATTCGTGAGATGCAGACCAAATGAAAAGATGCTGGAGGAGTGCTTGATGCCATCTGTCAAGCATGGTGGAGGCAATGTGATGGTCTGGGGGTGCTTTGGTGGTGGTAAAGTGGGAGATTTGTACAGGGTAAAAGAGATCTTGAAGAAGGAAGGCTATCACTCCATTTTGCAACGCCATGCCATACCCTGTGGACGGCGCTTGATTGGAGCCAATTTCCTCCTACAACAGGACAATGACCCAAAGCACAGCTCCAAACTATGCAAGAACTATTTAGGGAAGAAGCAGTCAGCTGGTATTCTGTCTATAATGGAGTGGCCAGCACAGTCACCGGATCTCAACCCTATTGAGCTGTTGTGGAGAAGCTTGACCGTATGGTACGTAAGAAGTGCCCATCAAGCCAATCCAACTTGTGGGAGGTGCTTCAGGAAGCATGTGGTGAAATCTTTTCAGATTACCTCAACAAATTGACAACTAGAATGCCAAAGGTCTGCAAGGCTGTAATTGCTGCAAATGGAGGATTCTTTGACGAAAGCAAAGTTTGAAGGACACAATTATTATTTCAATTAAAAATCATTATTTCTAACCTTGTCAATGACTATATTTCCTATTCATTTTGCAAGTGTACTTTAAACATTCTGTAAACAAGTTTGCTGAACTGTCTGATCAACATAAAAATGGGAATTTGAGATGCTGCTGTTAACCAATTATAATACATAGCATAGCAAATATAAAAGAGAATCACTATAACTTGTCTATAGTTCTATAAAATAAAAATGCTGTTTTCAAAGACATAGTTCAAAGTCACCAGTCTCTGTGTCAGCACATGCTTGTAAGCTATTAAACCACACTGTAAATGAAGACTTGTGTTTGCCTTCCTCTTCTGTAACAGTAGACCTGCTTCTAATATTTCGTCCTTCTGCTATTGTGAAGGTAATTGTAACAGAACGGTACAGTACAGCTGCTTTAAAAAAGTGAATAACAAAGAAGGTATAAATTAGTCATGATTAATAGGCATGATAAAGCTAGATAAGGCATGTGATTTACAGTATGCTGTGAACTTACTGTGCCTTTTCTACAGCTTTGTTCGTTCTGCACACGATAAGGGGACAAGCTAGAGCTTGAGGAATTCAGAGCGTGTTAGACTCTCATTCGGTGCTGCAGACATGTAGAGAATGGTTTATCCCAGCATTTTTTAGAATAACATGAAATAGTGCCATTATCCAAAATAAATAAGAAACAAAAAGCCACCTTCATAGACAAGAAATGTCATGCAAGTACTATCCACTGGTTCCCTGGACCCAAATACCCACCTGTGTGGCAACTCAGAGTAGCCAGCCGAGGAAGAACGGCACCATACAACTGGCACTGACTTGACATGAAACTAGAGGGTCCAGTAGCATCTGTAAGTAGCAGAAGAGCAGGGGCATTTTAAAAGTGGGTCCCCAGGATAGTAGTTAAACAGGGAACTTCAAGTGTAAAGCGTGACAGATTTACACTGTTAACACATTTTCCAGTAAAGTGGTTTATTTTAATGATCTGAACAAAGCACATTCTAATAGTGCTGCTCTAAAATGTATGACCCTGATTTTTTCCAGACCTCATTTCACTATTTCACTAGGGGCAAATGTACATATATTTACTGTCACATTTCTCCATTTACACATCTACATTTACCCTACTGTACCTTAGGTCTGATTGTGTTTTAATTCCAACTTTAAGAACCACAACCCCTACATGCCTATATACACGCTGTGCTTCTGCATGGTTTATCAAATCATTGTCCACAGGCTGCAATTGAAGACAATGTGTTGCACAGTTCACCCAGGCCAGGTGTGTGCCCTTGTTGTGTGTTCCACCCCAGCTGGTGTACATAACACAGGACTAGCTGTTGTGCACACTTTGCAATGCCCAGACTACAGGATCAAATATCTACTCTGATTAGATTACAAGTTAAGCCAATCTGTTCTTTTTCAGTGTTACCAGGAGAGAAATATAGAAAGATTTGTATCATTCAGAGATGATGCTCCCTTTTATTTAACCAACTCACTTTGCTTTCCTCGTCTTTTTTTACAATGGTTGGCAGTTTACAGCATGCACAGCACTGCCTGTTAAATTATTCATTTTGTCACACTGTGCCAATCTTCCATGAAAGCTGCCTGTTCTCGCCTTCCCCTTGCTCCCTGTTTCACCTTGACATGCTGTCTCCATCTACAGCATGTCAAGGGTAAATGAGGGACACCAAGTATATTGAAAGCAAGGGCTTCCACACAGGTGTGGCTCATGCGTTAATTAAGCAAATAACATCCCAGCATGCTTAGGGTCATGTATAAAAATGCTGGACAGGCCTGGTTGCCTATAATTATGGCTAGCATGGCTGCAAGAGAAGACCTCAGTGACTTTGAAAGAGGGGTGATTGTTGGGGCGCGTTTGGCAGGAGCTTCAGTGACCAAGACAGCTCAACTTGCTGATGTTTCACGAGCAACAGTGTCTAAGGTGATGTCGGAATGGAACTCTGAGGGAAAGACATCATCAGCAAAGGGCAACAGTGGGCGGAAGCGCATACTCCAGGATTGTGAATCCGTGCATTAATTTGAAGTGCAAGGCAAAACAGGTGAGCAACTGCAGATCAATTGACTGCAAATTTCAACCTGGGGCACGAGCAGCCAGTTTCATCAAAAACGGTCCACCGAGAACTCCACAGAGCGGGATAGCATAGAGGCCCAACGCCATATTAAGTGACTTTACATTGGTGTTTCCATTTTTTTGTCCACTACCTGTAGCATTGCCACTGTTAGGCCACTACTGCATTGCCATTAAAGATTAGGGTTATTGTTAAATATGGGATTGTCGTTGGCCAAGTCAAAATTGATAAGATTCAAAAAGCATTAATTTAAGATGGCTTTCATTTGTGAATTTAAACTGGATTTTTTTTTCTTTTGAAAAAAAGTGCCTGTTCATGTTGATTTAAAATAAATACATGTGAATCTGTCTAAAATAGATGTGTACTGCCTGGGAATTCAATACCATGTGCTTTCTCATGCATGATTACATTTGAATCGCTGACAGTTTATCAATCTCTGAGATTATAATTGAAACACATTGTGTAGAAATGGAAATGGAAATTGGATGCATATTTTAATGGGATGTTTTCAAGCAACAGAATTGATTTCTAAAATTGAATTGGTTTCCCTTTTTAAAGTTGACATATCATGGTAAAAGCATTGCAAAGTTTAGTTTAAGACAGCAAAAAAGGTATGATCCATGACAAATTAAGGTAACTGCATAGACTAAGTATGACAAACTGCAAACTTAATGTGCAATGTTATCATGGTAAACTTTTACAATATTGTTTTCTGTTCATTATGAGCTTCCAAACATTACCCACGAACATTCCTCAAGCCTACCCTATACTGACTGCGTTATTGTGGGGGAAAGACGGAACAAGTCGGTCTCCATACAGTAAATATTTATAGCTTTTAAATATGGTGTTCTCTGTGTGTTTGTGTTGAGAAGGAGCTCTGGTTGCCATGGCAAAGTGTTGGGAGTGAGATCCATGAGGTCTCGGCAGTCCTTGTCCACCTCAGTAGAGCTAGGCGAAGGTAGGCACTAACCAGCTAGCAACTCCCACAAACCAGCACTCACAGTCTGGGTATAAGGGAAGAATTAGTCAGGGGCCTCCCAAGAAGATAATGATAATTGTGCTGGATTAATATCCTAATTTCAAACAGAGTCCACCGAGGCTTTCAGTCATTTAACATTAACAATCAATTTAATAAATTAATAATCATCACCAGTGTGAGGGTTGTCCTGTACCGTTATTTTCGTGACTTGCTGTTGCCCGTGGTAACTCGTGGCTGTTTGTTTGCTGTGTTCCAGATTAACATCTATGCCCCCGATGTGGATCAGATGCACGTGGTGATCCACATAAAGGGGGAGCCGACAGAGGAGAATGCATAGCGTGTTGACAGAGAGTACCCGTATCCACGGAAACATCCAGGACCTGGCCACACTGAAACTCACAGACAACGATGCTCTCATCATCCCCGGTAAGTGAGGGAGGACAGTCAAGCAGAGGTTTTTTATACAAGTTTAGATGTTGCTGTTCATTCCTTTACTGTGAATGTGTCTGGTAATTTGTGCCACATAATAATTGAGTTGTTCGGTGTAGCCAAGAACCTGAGCACATGGGCGACGCAGGGGAAGGACTGCAAGGTGAACCCGGCTGTGGAGAAAGCCATCAAGGATTTCCACAAAGCTGGCAAACCCCTGGGGCTGTGCTGCATCTCCCCTGTCCTGGCAGCCAAGATCCTGCCTGGCTGTGAGCTCACTGTGGGCCATGACAAGGAGTGTGAAATGTAAGTGCAGCTATGATTTATCAATATATTTAAACCGCTCAATTAGAATTCTACAGTCACGTTACTAAGCCAAGTAAAGAAACATTTTGGTTTTGGGATTAGCAGTCTTCTTTATTTTTCACTAATACTGCTAATCATTTTAAAAATAATCAATCACATTATAAGGGGGAAAAAAACCCCAACCCTTACCCCTACCTAACTTTGGAAGTGCTGAAATTGAAAACATGCAATAACTGCCACTTTAGCCAGACCAAACATTTTAAACTAAACCCAGTAACATTGAATTTATCAGGTGTATTTGCTTTGTTAATAAACATTTAATTGCAGGTCTAGTAGATTGTGTATTACCCACCAAATAGCGAGCCCTGTTTTGTCAAGCTTTATCACATGATTTCTGAATACACAATAGAGCAACATGGTATTGATGACATCATATAAAATATTCAGTAATGTCAGGTTCAAGTAAACAAACACCTCTTACACTGTACCAAACACCTGTCACAGGTCCTGATGTTCAGTTCCAATCAGGCCCTGGAGCTGCATACTAAATGCAACCTTGTTGTGAATACTACATATTGATTAGATATATATATATATATATATCTATCTATATATATATATATATATATATATATATATATATATATATATATATATATATATATATATAATGAATGACACATATATAGATAATGACACAAAGTTCCATTCCACAGTGTCATTATTCATTCTATCCTCTAGGTGGCCCTATGCAAAGACAGCTGACACAATGAAGGAAACTTGGCTGCAAACACATCAACAAGCAAGAAGGAGAGGCTCATGTGGACACCTAAAACAAGATAGTGACCACCAGCGCTTCCATGTGCAACGCCCCAGTGCACAAGATCCTTGATGGGGTCGGGGTCATGGTCAAAGAGGTGCTTGAACTGGCCTAACTGGACCAACAGAGTCAGTGGGTGACCAGAGGTTACAGACAAAGAAATACCATGGAATGACCCTGTAGTGAAAATGCAGTTATTGGTTTGTTTAACTGTGTTAATGCAATCATTATTTTTAAATCAAGCTTTCTGTTCATGTGTGCATATTTGATTTAAATCTAAAGTTTGAGACAGTTCACCTGCAAAGAAAGTCCAACAACAACAACAACAACAACAAATGCTGTAATGCTGATGTTTGAGTGACATATTCACGGCCAGTGACGTCACGTAATATGACCCAATTACTTATCCAAATTAAAATAAAGGTCAAAGGTAAGAACAGGATTTTCCATTTTGCTATGTTTTTATTTAGAGCATTTTACTTTTAAAATACAGATCATTCTATGCACGGGATGACATTTATACACAAGATAAGAGGTATAGGAATGTTTGGAAATGCTGCTCTGTGATTGGCTGATTTCTCATATGTGATTTATAATAATTAGGATAGCCACTTATTCAGGATATTTTTCCTTCTTCTGAGGCGTCCCAATAAAGCGACGCAGACTGAATTAAAGTAAGGTACATTTAAACCTACTTCCCTTTGGAGTAAAATGTCTCTATGTATGTGCAATAAAATAGTGCTCTTAAATTGCAAGTGGTGTCCTGACTGATATGCAATCACAGAGTAAAATAGCCTGGGGAGCACTGTTACATGATGCTCATCACATCATCCTTGAAATTCAAATGGACAAGTCTAATAAAAGGCACAATAAAAACTATATTGCGGATTCATCTGGCTGTGGCTGATTTGCAATGTAAAAGGTTTTTAAATGCAAAAAACACACCAGGCAGAGATAATTGACGCATGGCCCTCCTGGTTTTACAGGCAGCTAAAGGTGATGAACTGGAATCACTGGACCCACTCTGGGTCTGGCTCTTCACTCCTCAGCTCTCCCACGGGGACAGTGTGTTTAAAATCAATATTCATGACAACTTCATGCTCCTTCATTACTAAAGTAAGCATGAAGCTCTGCCAAAGCTCAGTAAATCGCTCAGATGCTTTTATACTGCAATGCCATAAACATTCAACGACACATTTCGTATTCATGACCATCAACACCATGAACTTTGCTTATGAACACATTACGCATTACTAATAGCAGCTCATGAAATGTCTTCTTCTTAATTATTATCAATGTACATATTCATTATAATATATTATAACCAGTAAAAAATACTGTCTGGGGTAATTCAGGGGGAACTGGTAGGCCCCACAAATTACTGGTGACAACTGCAGCTTTCTGTTGAATATATATATAGGGCTTCTGAGTGTTTGTGTTTTCCGTCGACTTTTCTACTCTCCGTTAAAAATTCAATTGATACCTGTTAAGCCATTTGTGTATCTCAATCACAACTGAGAAATGTGTTAATGGTAAAATTGATTTAATTTACAGGGTTTTTCTATGAAACAACTAAATGGGCTCATTTCAAAGCAGAAGCGACTCCTCTTTATTCATGTAAATGCAGTCAATTGTAATAAAGTGTGTCCAGCATAAAATAAAGATTAGTCGCTTATTAACATGTTGCGATCTAGTTTTTACGTTCTGCTTCTGCTTGTTAATCAAAAATATATATATATATATATATATATATATATATATATATATATATATATATATATATATATGGATTTGTTTTTGAATTTATTGCTTTCACTCACCTTAACTCGAAAGCTACTTGTTTTTACTTACTCTCCTGAGCCTTTCTGAAGTCAAAATACAGTTGCGCTGTACTGATGAGCCCCAAAAGGGCGAAACACGATGCAGCTACTGTATTTTGACTTTTAAAACTACTGTGAATGTAGAAGCCGTTAGGCAACTTTCACGCAATTTGATAGGCTTTTGTAATGCTTTATTTGCATATCTCCCTACAACCCATTTATATATATATATATATATATATATATATATATATATATATATATATATATATATATATATATATATATATAAGAGTGTTTATTTAATGAATGCCACTAGATGTCAGTGCAGTCTAAGTTCTTTAATGATGGTTCAGCCTCCAAACAAAATGAGAATCAGACAACTGATTCAAGGGTAAAGAAACCATTAAATATAGTTAGATGCTTTCTAGCATAACACACTGTACATTATTTAGATGTATAATAATAATAATAATAATAATAATAATAATAATAATAATAATAATAATAACCAAACTGTACACAATAAAGCTGTACAGGTGGCATGCCCAGTCTTATTGTTGTAACTATCTGAAAGAAGCATTACATTGCCAGAACAGATCATTTGGTGAGGGCTAACACATCCAAAGTAGCACATTAAACACCTTAACTATATAACTCATAAAAAAGACAGTTCCCAGATATCCTATTTCACCTTCCTTTAATGCAAAACTTACTGCATGAAGACATACACAGGAGACACAAGACCTCAAAATAATCAATTACCGGGAGATAGATACATGTACTTTCATTTTGATTCCTGTTCGAGAAAGGACCTTCCTAGGCTTGGTGCCTTATCTGTACAGGACAAACTGTAGAAGAACCAAAGAAAAATGTGGTTTATTTTAACGATTTAAACAGATTTTAATACTGCCGCCATATCATTTATACAGCTGATTTTTCATGGACCTCTTTTTGTTGTGTTTTTATTGTACAGCATGTATGAGCTATTTAGATCCACCACAGTTTAGATCATTAAAATAGGCCCCATGGTCTACATTGCACCTCACTGAAGATTGGGGGCATTGTTTGGAAAGTGATGGTACTCATCAACACCAGAGACTAGAACTGTAGCGTTAAAGGTGCGAGGACGATCTGGGTCCTGTAAGAAAGAAAAAAAAGAAAGATTTTCAAACTACTTTCAAAAAGATTGTGAATGTAGTGGGATAATTCACTGCCTTTTACCTATGGGTTTAAATCCTGTGTTAATGTTATTAATATAATTTTTTTTTTCTTCTTAGCAGTCGCCCTTACCTAGTGTACGCCCTTACCCTTACCCAGTTGTATACAAAAAATTCATATCAAGAATTACAGCACAATTAATGGCAAGATGCAAAATACAATGACTTCAGTCCTAATAAGAGCAAATACAAAACACAGTACGATTTGATATCGGGGCAGTTCAAGAGCAGATAACAGTGTTG
The DNA here is from genome assembly GCA_030684275.1 of Acipenser oxyrinchus oxyrinchus. NCBI lineage: Eukaryota > Metazoa > Chordata > Actinopteri > Acipenseriformes > Acipenseridae > Acipenser > Acipenser oxyrinchus. The sequence continues at coordinate 7,034,445 of CM060261.1, read as the reverse complement.
ATAGTTAAATCAGGGTTAGATACGAGTGCAAGTGAAATACAAGATACTACAGATTGGGTTAAGTGCAGGATTAAATACAGTAAAATAGGGAGCAGATAAGTGCATTAAAGGCAGAATGCTAAATTGTCCAGAAGGGAAGAGTTGAGTTTTACAGGTGTTGTCTGAAGAGGTGTGTCTTGAGGAGGCTCTGGAAGGTGGTCAGGGACTGGGCAGTCCTGGATGCAAGCGGTTATTGGGAGCCAGTGGAGTGAGCAGAGCAGTGGAGTAGCGTGGGAGAAGTGAAGGCAGAGAGCACACCAGGCGAGCAGCGGAGTTCTGGATGAGCTGGAGCTCACAAGTCTAAGCCAATGTTCCACTGTCACACGGTATTAAACTGTAAAGCAGTTGAAGCCAACAGAAACAGCCTTGCACTACTTTGGGGATTAAGGAAATCAATTTTGCTAATATTTAATCTACACTAAATGTAACTTATGCGTTAACTGATTAAAAATTAAGAACCACTCAATGATTGCAAAATTGCAAGGCAACAGAAACAGAATATTAAGAACCACTCAATGATTGCAAAATTGCAAGGCAACAGAAAAGTTACATTTACAGAACATGAAGCTTAAATATGTTTTTACAATAAAACAAGTATGGAACAACTATAGGATATGTCTCATTTTCAAGATATCTTAGTGTCTCCCGACTTTTTAAACTCTACTTTTATAGCCTTGGGGCCACCCCCCATCTCCCCTCTCAAAAGTGATGTGCTTACCTTAACAGGATAGGCAGAGGTTGGCACATAGCGAATAACGAACCCACAGCGCCTCCGAGTGGACAGGTTGGGCTCACTGCCATGGACTGTCAGACCATCGTGGACCTGAGGTATAAGAATGAGTATAGCGCCCTCTTGTGCCAACAGGAGCCATGGCAATGCTGAGAATTTCTTGTGAATTTAACTCCTTTTTATTGAGTATCCAACATTTATAATATTTAAAAAATACATAAAATTCAAATATTCAAAAGCACAATAACACTCAGGTGTTATTATGTACATAGAGGTTACTTACAGACATTTGTCCGGCCTGTAGAGGGCACTCCACAGCCTCACTCGTATTCAGGAGGTGTTCTTGGATCTCCTGATTGGCTGTCAGCATGTTCCCTGGGTTGGGTGAGGTGATGTGGGGGAGGAGACCTTGATGGTGACTTCCTAAAAGATATTATGGAATTAAGTTTCATTTAAAGGCATTGAAATTGCTTTAAACTGAACACCAGTTTTTATACCATTAAAGTTGACCGTTAGACTGCAGTTTAAGATTCATTCATAAAATCTAAAAACATACCTGTGGCAAAGTGCCCGCCCCTGTGTGTATTTTGTGTTATGTGTTGTGTTTTAATGTTGATGTATAGTCATTGGTACACGGGATATAAACGGGTCAGTTTATATCCCGTGTACCAATGACTATACACCAACATTAAAACACAACACATAACACAAAATACACACAGGGGCGGGCACTTTGCCACAATACCATTAAATCCTTGGTGGTCCAGTGGTTAAAGAAAAGGGCTTGCTACCAGGAGGTTCCTACTTCAAATCCTCAGCCACTGACTCACTTTGTGTGACCCTGAGCAAGTCATACAACCTCCTTGTGCTCCATCCCTCAAATAAGACACAAAACTGAGGTCCTATTGTAAGTGACTCTGAGGCAGCAGTTGTTGATGCATAGTTCACCCCTTAATCGCTGTTAGTCGCTTTGCATAAAATGCGTCTGCTAATTAATAATGATAATTTTGATGAGGAATAGTTTATTACAATACAATATCAAAACAAGATCCAGATTTGAAATTATTTTGAAAAACAATGTTGCTAAAATAAATATATATATATATATATATACCGCTGATAAAATAAATTGTTTACAACTAGTTATAACATATCAAGTACACCTTACTGTACATATAAAATCAATGCAGACATATTATGTTCAGTTGGGTGTACTTTATTCCTTATGTGATTTTAAATATGCATTTCATGTGGGTCATGCTTTAATTTGGTTTATTAACTGCTGACAACTGGTTTACTAAACTTATTTTCATTTTTACCAGTGGTTAGGTAATTATTATCAAGTCTGTCATGTTATTGAATGATCTGTAAGGGCACTTTTAAACATGTTACTGTACTAATGTTTAACAAGTTAGAGCTGTTTTTATTTTAGTATACCTTAGTTTATATATAGGTTAACACAAAATAATGTTTGTTGCCATGTTAGTAGGCTGTTGTTAACAGTTACTAAACTGAAGTGTGCCTTAAAATCGTGGTCCCCAGCATTGCTAATGCCTGTTACTATTGCTTATAAAATGCATTTAGTGCTGCAGATGCATTATTGAGTGTTTATGACTAAAGTGTAACAACATGAACTACTTGGGGATATCTTAACACACCCCAGAGAAAAAGAACTGGAATAAAGATGACTGGTTACTAGGGGTGTAGTGAGGATTCATATTTGTAAAACTGGCACACAGACAGGATACAATGCTGGACCAGCAGAAAGAAAAACCCAGTCAGGCATGACATATTCAGTTTGATCTCAGATGCATTCAATTGCATTTGCAATATCCACTTGGGACTGTGCGCTTCCTTGGTGCACACGCGGCGTGCAGTATTATCAACCACTGGAAAAGGTCAAATGTTGCCACGGCGACTTTGTGAAAAATGTTCATGTTATATATATATATATATATATATATATATATATATATATATATATATATATATATATATTGAAACATCTTCTGACGGGAAAATATGGGATCCTGTGATGAATAAAATCTTATGTTTAAAGCGGTAGTGATGACAATATCAGAGATTTCACTATGAAGCATTACTATTTTTGGTACCTGTTAGCACTGTGTGCAAAGCTTAAATCCCAACTGCAATACTGGTTTGGGCTCTATACACTGAAAAGACTGAAACTTGCATACTAATGTACTCAGGTACTTTTTACCTGTCATTATTATAATAGCTAAATAATAAGTTTCAGTTAATATTCGTCCTCATACTTTGCTATAAGATGTGTTGGCCTCCTTCTAACTTGCACAGTGCATAAAAAAGAAAGAGTCTATATTTGTACATGTAGATTACTGTACATTTTGATTGCTCCAAGCATAAATAAATTGTAGGGCTAGCATCAAATGCACATATTCATTATATTAAAGGGACCTGCCTTCTAAGCAGGTGTAAATACTATTTATTTATATTTTAATTTGTTAACCGGGTATGGTCAAAAGGAACAAGGTTTTTTTTTTTTTTTAAGGATGCTGGCAGCAGCTATAGAGAGATAAATACATATGAGCACCATTTAAATGTGAAAACAGCTAAGATACATCTAAATAAGTAGCGATATACAATAAATGCAAGAAGAAAAGGTGTGAGTCGCAGTACCTGGGATGACCTGCAGGACTCCATTCTCTCGGTCTACGTCGTCCATGGCCAGCCACACCGAAGCCACTGAACCCCCCTCAAAACCCCAGTACCTGCCATTGAAAATCACACTCAGGGTCAGTGATGATTTAAGCATCATCTCCACAACTACAAGATCCCCCAGCATCAGTGCATTAACAAGCCCCCTTGAGGTGCTTGTGTAATTAGTGCAGTCACTGAGTTTGTACCAAATAAACACCCTCTTATTTTCTTGTTTTACCTTTAGAAAATATTATATTAAGCCTAATGCCAGACAAACTTCCAGTTGGAATGTGATAAAAAAAAGACAGGAGAACTTTTCAGTAACCAAGTTTGATTCAGTTGACAATACAGCACCTTCATTATGTCAGTTTTATTTAGACATTTAATCAAAGGTGCAATAAACAGGATTGCTACAAAGAAACCTCTTAAAGCTTTGAGGCCATAACTTTTAAAGGGAATGTGGAAAGAAGTTTGTGAAGGGAAGTGGTTGCATTTGCCTCTATACATAATGCACAATATCGCCCTCTGGTGGACATGAAACAACCATGTAGGCCAATTATTAATATAATTAATAAACTTCATTCCATACATGTATATATGCGTTTAACATGAGGCATGTTCAGCATAATAATTGTATTGATATTTTTCTACACGACTAACCTGATGTCCTGGTGCCAGGCAACAAAGGGAAGCCCGTGATTATGCTGACCTCCACAGGGGGCGCTGTGATATTGCAGTTCCCCACAGGGAGTGCTGCTGTTCTGTTGTTTTCCACAGGCAGCTTCGTGGCTCTTCTGTTGATTCGGGTATTTGCAGATGAAGCGTGAATCAAGGAGGATGACGTTGGGTCCCAGGATCCCCTTGATTAGCTCCAGCACCTTGGGATGGGTGGTCAGAGACATCACCCAGCGGTACTTCAAGTGCACGTTATGGAGACTGTACTGGGCATACTCCAACCCTACAGTGGACAGAGTAATAGAGGTGAGGACAGGCACTCAGCAGTGCATTGATACAAGCCATGGCAAATGAAGAGATTTTACATTTATTCAAATTGTACAACCAAACAACCTCCTAGGCATATACTCACCGAAATCCCTCTCCAGTCTACTGAAGCCCTCTGTAGCTCTCTCCAGCTCTTCGGGGTCTAGTGCTGGCACCCCTGTTAGGAAGCCACGGTTGCAGTAGGTGGCACACAGTTCAGTCAGGGAGGGGGTCATTGTTTAGTTGAATTGGAGGTACTTACAGCTCCAAGCTCACTCCCTTGTTTCCCTCAAAGCTCGCTCTCTTTGTTTCTAGTTTACTCTGTATTGTCTCAACTCACTCTCAGCACTTCCAGCTCACTCACGGAGCTCACTCTGTACATACCCAACAACTTAGGAATTACTCTTCCCTTGCTCACACTTCACATTCACGCACACAGCTTATGCTATGCAATGTGAGTTCTCTCTACTCTCTTCAGAACACAGATTCCCCTGTCCTCAGAACACTACTCACACCCGCTTGACCTGATCTCACTTTTTCCCAACAGCACACCCGCCACACTTTGTACTCTCCCGCTTTGCAGGATTTTTGCTCACTCTCTAAGCCCTTAAAGTTCACTTGCCTAAATCTCTATTCCTTATCTAAACTGACTTTTTTAAAAAAAAAATCTCTCTCATTCTGCGCACTCTTAGTTTACACAATACAATTTTAGCTCACACTCCAAGCCCTCTGTTCCCTCACTCGCTATTCTCACTATTTTTTTTTTTTTGTTAAATCTCAGGTCACCCCACTCTATTTATTTTCTAGATCCCCTTGTGCACTATAGCTCTAGTGCAGTATATTACAATCACACTGAGCTCACCCTTTCACTCGTAGTGCACTGTGTAAACTGGCCCACACTCTACCCTCACAGCTGTCTCCTCAAAGTCAGAGTCCCAGCAGATCCAGGGCTGCTTTTTAAACCCTGCTGGATCCTTTTCTGAATGGAGACTTGTTCAGGCAAATAAATACAGGGTGGAATTTCCTCTCAGGACTCTCCTCTAAGCTCTCCTTTTCTGCCTTTTATTATTAGCCCAAATGTACGGTACTTGCGGCTGTTTACAGATATAGGAATTTAAAAGTACAGCATGGCCACTTCAAACTAAAAAACATCTTGTTAGAATAATTACTTCTGAATTGCTTTCATCAACAGGGACTTAAAAACAGTTAACACCAAAATAATATTTTCTTGATATCTTGCCCCAGTGGCAGATTGTTTCTGTGCAAAACAAGACATTAAGAATCAAATCAAGAAATATTACCTGTCACCTGGCAAGATAAATACTGTACATAATAAGGTTGTAATATCCATTAAGTGTTGTATAAAACTGAAAAGCCCAAACTGTCTGCTCAGTATTCAGTGGGGGACTGCCTAACCTAGACACACTGGATATATTATTACACTAAAATCTGAATGGGGAACTGCCAATTTAAAACAAGTAAGAGAATGTAATTGCAGAACTTCAACATTACTTTCAAAAGTTTCCCCACCATTAAGCATATTACAATACAGCCAATACTTTCAGTGAGTTTCTAATCGAATGTTTCATTCAGATTGATGTATTTGCTGTATTTTGAAATTCCTGTTTTAAGCCAGTAAACATGTAAACTGTGAGGCAAAATAAATAAATAAAAATAGCTGCTCCAAAATGGGCTATTTGATAGAAAACTATTCATAATTCAAGTAAATTAACCAGACATCGAAAGTGGTGTGGTTTCAGATGGACGGAAGTGCCTTTGCAAGTTCAATTGACATTTTAGAACATTAATAAATAGTTCCAAGCAGTTTAAAATTTAGTGCACAAACAAACAACATATTTTCATTACATGCCTTTAGCATCATCTAGAATTTTAGGATTGAGACATAATTAAAAAAAAACAAAAAACTATATGAACATAACTTAGATCTTTTAATTTTCATCTTATCAACTTATATTGCAAAAGTCAACCGGAAGCCATACTAGCAGTACAGTATTTCATAAAAGTAGTTCAGTATTTCATAATAGCAGTACAGCGTTTCAGTATCTAGATTTTGAAATGTCACATTTTTCAATGTTTGTTAGTTTTTCGTTAAGTATATGGAAAACTACAAAGCGGTATGTAATAAAAACAGATTAGAATAAATGTCTATAACAGGGAACGAGGCTAAAGTGAATATGTTGCCTCATAGTGGATGTATTTTGTATAAACTTCTTTACTAAAGAGAGATAGAGAGCAGGCAGGCTGATAATTGTAGAAAGACACAAAGGCAGACTGACAATTAAGTTGTCCTGCTGACAAGTGTGTAAAAACATACAAATGATTACAGTACTCTGAAATCCAACAAGGAAAGCTTGTATTGCCTTATTTAGTTCAAAAGCTTTTTTAATTACAAAGTACAGATAAAATCATAGCTTACAGGTGGAGAACAAAAGATACAGTCAGACTGACCTAACATTATTTAGTTTGGGATTTACATTACTAATGCTGTCAGACTTTGTAATATAAATCATATTAATAATAGTTATAATTATAAAAAAATATCCCCTTTCAAACATGACAATATGGAAACCCTCCCACCCCCGCACACAATATTTACAGTCACTGCAGAAGGCACCACATTTATAATGAAACACACAAGCTTGTTACTCACTGTCAGTTTCAACAGTGATGTTAATTAAAATAATTAGTACTAGAGCTGGCTGAGTAATTGCCTTCTTAAGTTCCAGAGAACTAAGATCCTGTGTTTTCCGTAAAACATTGGATCACATGGAAATTGACCAGTGGGTTTGTCCCCTAACTGTCCTCAGACATCAGAACTCATAACTCACAGAGTATAACATAACCAAATACACTGCCCTCCAAGTATTGGATGAATAAAGGCAGAACAAGACTGTGGTTGGGGAATTTGTTTCACAACACTTTGTCAAATTCCTAAGTGCAGTCGAAGCCCAAATATTACCCATTCACAACCAATGCAAAATTACATCATCGTACCCTTAAATTGATTTTTGTAATGGAGACTGACAAAACAGTTACCACAGTGTATATATATATATATATATATATATATATATATATATATATATATATATATATATATATATATATATATGAAAAGGAATAACTAGCATATAAGGCAGAATCAAGTTAGCTTTATAAAATAAAACAATGTCTCACTCAGGATAAAGATATTTGAAGGAGCTTCAAAGGTTACAGTTCCCTTTCCCTATTCCATTTTGAGCATGGAAACTGAAAAAGCCAGTCTCTTTTGAAGTCCAACAATGTGAGAATCAGTATCTGCTCCTGAGTGCTGGCTCTGGTTAGTGGTAGTCGATAGAGAAAGGGGCGGCCTGCACCTCTGCATCCTGGTGTTGGTGTGGCCGCTGCGCTCGGCGGCACTCGCTGGCCTTGTGCCCGTGCCGCTCACAGTGCTTGGCACAGCCGCTGCGGTGGGCTGAGCCCTGCCTCTCCCCGGGCGGGCGCTCGTGCCCGTTGTTGCACCGGTGGACCAGGACAGGGTCAGTCGGGCCTGCCTTCTTTAACAGGAGCCTCTGCAAGACTTGCTTATCGGAGCGCTCCTTTCTGAAATCGTCTTCATACACTTTCAGCTGCGGGAACAGGCAGGCACCAGGGGGTTAGTCTTTTACCTATGTGCAGGCAGGCAAGGAAAACAGATCCTATACAAAATACACTAATAAATATAGCCAATAGACTTCCATATCTTTAAACGCTAAACCGGGAACTTGGTTCACTTTATGTTTTGCAGACATAGAAAAATACTTTTTGTTAAAACATTTTGTGCCTTGGGATCATTATTTAAGGGTAAGTTTCCTTATTATTACAGCTGGTTTCACAGACCCTGATTAGCACTACATGGAATAGCTTACATAAGACAGATAACAATAATAGCAAAATTAGATACACAGGGTGATCGTAAAATAACTTGGTCACAAAATCCCAGTATATGCCAGCACATCACATGGGCTGTAATGCATGCAGACAATGGAACAGTTCAACCACAGAAAGTCAATGACTGGAGGACTTGCCTACACACCAATGGAAAAGGTACTGTAACACAGAGTCAAAGCAGGGAACAGCACTGTCTCTAGCAATCACCAATGGGAGATTGCTACTGCAGCATTCCTTCCATTTCACTAGAAGTGTTCTGCTAGGGCAACACACTGTTCCAGGGTTAGCATGGTGACTGCCAGCAGCTGGGTTACCAGAATGTCCTCATCAATTTGAAATTAGATTCAAACTGCAGGGAGCTTGCCTACTTAAACATGAAATCCAGCACGCATGATGTTCCGTCACCGCGTGTCTTTTAAATACACAGAGGAATCGCTTTCTTTTTCTTACGCGTGTCTTTTAAATACACAGAGGAATCGCTTTCTTTTTCTTACAGACTCCACGTTGGGCCCCGACTGACCTGCTCTTGCTGCAGCGCCATCTGCTGGCGCAGCTCCTCCTCCTTTCGTCGCAGCTTGCTGTTCTCATTCTTCATGCGCTCTCTGTCTTTGTGTTCTGTCTTGTAGTCAGCTTCGTAGATCCGTGTCTACAAACAGAACAAACAGTCATAGGCTGCTGATAGGGGGGGTCACCTAAAAATGTTATTTACAAGCAGGTCCTCCTTCAACATGGGAGATATAGAGGGGTCTATTCATAAAGGGAAAACGCCTGTCGAAATGAGAAAACAGGAGTACATGATCGGATTTCGTCCATAGCCGCCTATTTAACGGCAATTGCTATTCATAAGAGATAATTCAGATGCGTCGCTAAGCCCCAACGATTTTCGTCTATGAAGGCAAGTTTTTAACGAATTGAGAGAAAGGTTAACGATTACCTCAACCTGCTATTCATAAGAGAGAACGACAGCAAAATGCTGTCGATAACTAGGAGTTATTGAACGCTTTCTACAGTCAAGTCTAAACTAACGACAGCCTCGGCAGACTATTTTTTATTACTACACTTGCTGTGTTATACAGTTTGACATACCCCTGATTAACACTGCCTATTTTGAATAATATATATATAAATCTGTAGCTTTATATGAAGGAAAATGTGTTCACAATAAACAGTTTGGACGAATACTGCCTGTGTGAACCTGTTTATTTTCATGCAGCGTTACAATATACAGTATACCAGTGCTGCTGATGCAGTCGGTGGGAAATTTGGGCTTGCTTGGTATTGCAAAAAACACTGATCGATCCTCAGCGTGAAGCCTGATCAATGTTTGAAAGCGAGTCTTTTTTTTTTTCACGCACCACAAAACAATCCATCCACAGTGTGCAATATGGCATGAAACTTTCACTGATTCGTAAACGTGTGTGTGTGTGTGTGTGTGTGTGTGTGTGTGTGTGTGTGTGTGTGTGTGTGTGTGTGTGTGTGTGTGTGTAGATCAAACCGCATGCAGTACACCAGGGAGAATATGTATATATACAGCTAAAGCATCAGAAATCATGAATGAAGAAAATAAATGAAATTACACAATTTGCATGAAGAAACTAAGATGGTGAAGGGCAAATTGACCCCATTTTAGAGCTGGCATTTAATTGGTTTCAGTTTTAGTACACTGCATTTTGAAGGTGGCAATCTACTTTAATGCAGGGAGAGGGAACTATATTATTCAGCTGAGAGAATTATTTGACAACCAGGACTTGTAACACTGTTCTTGGCTACTTGCTTTCAACCATATAAAACTCTCTAAACTGTTCTGAAGGCATTCATTCATTTCAAGGTTATTAACTTTTAAAACAACACAAATTATAATTGCAAGGCTGCCTCGCTGGAGTGTCAGTATCAATACACAATAGGGCCTTTGAAAGGTGTATTGCTATTGTACATTTATTATGAGCTATATAAAAGCTTTTATGTTAGTTCTCATTACATTTTCTGTTACTTCCTTCGTGGATTAATATGAATAGCACGCAGTATTGAGCTGTTTTACACAATTTAAACTATTACATTACAATATATAAAACAATGGAAATTCAATCGTAGGGTACATGCATGCATAATTGTGAGCAAAATAGTGAAGGTCATGTGTGAATATCAAGACATCTTTATTTTACTGTGATCATGGCAACACTGTGTGCTGCACGTTTCTGTGATTTATCTCTTTGGGTATTTTAGTTAATGTATGCAAGTTGCACTCGATAGCATTATAATTTAATTGCATTGTTTACAATTACCTCCTGACATTGACACATGTGCAGCAGCTGAAGACAAGACTTAATCAAAAAGAAAATTGATTCCCCGGGTTGAGATTGAGGAGCAACCAGGTGAAACACTAGAAGTGTTCATCAACATGCTTAACTATGAAGAACAGTTAAACAAAACTGTGCAATTACTGTGCAAATTGACCTTTTCTCACTGTTTACCAGACTGCCCTGTGCAACACAGAGCAGATTAGATTTCATAGGGAAGATGACGGATTTTAGCATGGGACTGAAGTGTGACAGGGCAACAGCAAAATTGCAGCAAAGTTTACTAATGGGAAAAGCCATTAGTAAACTTTGCTGCATATATACACTACCGTTCAAAAGTTTGGGGTCACTTAGAAATTTCCTTGTTTTCCATGAAAACATACATGAAATGAGTTTGAATAGGAAATATAGCAAAATGAATAGGAAATATAGTCATTGACAAGGTTAGAAATAATGATTTTTAATTGAAATAATAATTGTGTCCTTCAAACTTTGCTTTCGTCAAAGAATCCTCCATTTGCAGCAATTACAGCCTTGCAGACCTTTGGCATTCTAGTTGTCAATTTGTTGAGGTAATCTGAAAAGATTTCACCCCATGCTTCCTGAAGCACCTCCCACAAGCTGGATTGGCTTGATGGGCACTTCTTACGTACCATACGGTCAAGCTGCTCCCACAACAGCTCAATAGGGTTGAGATCCGGTGACTGTGCTGGCCACTCCATTATAGACAGAATACCAGCTGACTGCTTCTTCCCTAAATAGTTCTGCATAGTTTGGAGCTGTGCTTTGGGTCATTGTCCTGTTGTAGGAGGAAATTGGCTCCAATCAAGCGCCGTCCACAGGGTATGGCATGGCGTTGCAAAATGGAGTGATAGCCTTCCTTCTTCAAGATCCCTTTTACCCTGTACAAATCTCCCACTTTACCACCACCAAAGCACCCCAGACCATCACATTGCCTCCACCATGCTTGACAGATGGCGTCAAGCACTCCTCCAGCATCTTTTCATTTGGTCTGCATCTCACGAATATTCTTCTTTGTGATCCGAACACCTCAAACTTAGATTCGTCTGTCCATAACACTTTTTCCAATCTTCCTCTGTCCAGTGTCTGTGTTCTTTTGCCCATCTTAATCTTTTCTTTTTATTGGCCAGTCTGAGATATGGCTTTTTCTTTGCAACTCTGCCTAGAAGGCCAGCATCCTGGAGTCGCCTCTTCACTGTTGGCGTTGAGACTGGTGTTTTCTGGGTACTATTTAATGAAGCTGCCAGTTGAGGACCTGTGAGGCGTCTGTTTCTCAAACAATACACTCTAATGTATTTGTCCTCTTGCTCAGTTGTGCACGGGGCCTCCCACTCCTCTTTCTATTCTGGTTAGAGCCAGTTTGCGCTGTTCTGTGAAGGGAGTAGTACACAGCGTTGTACAAGATCTTCAGTTTCTTGGCAATTTCTCGCATTGAATAGCCTTCATTTCTCAGAACAAGAATAGACTGACGAGTTTCAGCAGAAAGTTCTTTGTTTCTGGCCATTTTGAGCCTGTAATCGAACCCACAATTGCTGATGCTCCAGATACTCAACTAGTCTAAAGAAGGCCAGTTTTATAGCTTCTTTAATCAGCACAACAGTTTTCAGCTGTGCTAACATAATTGCAAAAGGGTTTTCTAATGATCAATTAGCCTTTTAAAATGATAAACTTGGATTAGCAAACACAACGTGCCATTGGAACACAGGACTGATGGTTGCTGATAATGGGCCTCTGTAAGCCTATGTAGATATTCCATTACAAATCAGCCGTTTCCAGCTACAATAGTCATTTACAACATTAACAATGTCTACACTGTATTTCTGATCAATTTGATGTTATTTTAATGGACAAAAAATTTGCTTTTCTTTCGAAAACAAGGAAATTTCTAAGTGACCCCAAACTTTTGAACGGTACTGTATATTTTGAAAGTCCATTGTCCATAATGTTATAGAATAACTTCCTGTGCAACAGGCATTAGGACCCTATCTGACAAAACAAAACAAAACTGTGATTGTCAATTAATGTAGAGTAGTGTAGACAGGAGGCCTACTAACCCTACATCCTGTCAACCAGAATTCAGGTGCATACGTTACTTAGAAAACACTAATCAGAGGGATGTGGGATGTGGTTATCTCATGCAAACTTGATTAGCTAGTCAGTAACTTTGTGATCAACTCAGAGTTAAACAGCCCTGTACACGCAGAAAGCATCAGACACCACAGTCTATTCATTGAATCGTTACAGCTCTATTGAGAATCGACCATGCTTCCTTTACCCACTCACCTGGCATTTAAGGGTTTCCAGCTGGTCCTTCAGCTCCTGCACCTCCTTCAGCATGTCAGACTGTCCCTTAAATGACCTCAAGGTGGCGCTGTCCTGCTTTGATCTGCCCTGCCTGGGGTGGCCCTGCTTTCTGTCGCCATTTCCTGGTGGTTCGAGTGGGGGAGGCGAGAGGCTGGAGCCCTTGTACTGCATGCGGGGGGGCTGGGAGGTGAACTCATACAAACCCTCGCAAACCTCTGGCGGTCTGCAAACCTCCACACCGTTCTGAAACACCAAACAATGAAAATGAATAACCAAAGGTTTGAAACACACATTTGCTTGTCTCTCGATAGCATACAAACAGCCATTTCCGGACTTTACTGTCCCTATGACTTGGTTGAAGCTGTAGAATGAAAAACATGCATTGGAAACCTGCAGCCTATCATCTTTGAAAAAGTCTATCTGTGGATGTTGTTTAGCTTCCATTTCCATTATTATATAACAGCAAATTGTGACGTCAACCAAGATAATGTCTAAACAAGACTTCTTCCTACTGGCAAAATAGACTTTTAACTGTTTGTTAATACAGTCTTTTTGTTTCATTCCAATCCAGCATGGAAAGAGTTAAAGCTGCAATAAGAAGCTAGGATTGGTTTGGGTGTCTCTGGGGCTGCTACAAGCTGGCCACAGAGCATATGTTGTGTACAATGGAGAAACTGGAGTGAGAACAGGATGCCAGGTTAACATGGGTCTGTACACATCTAAGCAGATCCCACCACACTAAGCAAATTGAAGTTCAACATGTCTTTTATTTCTATGCAGATCAAGTAATCTCCATAAACACAAACCCAACCTTTACAAAGTATACTCTAAAGAACAAAATTAGGTTTCTGTCTGATAAACTGTCAAATGAACCTGGGTGCTGGACTAGTGCGAGTTTCTAAAGCTGGTTAAATAGAGAAGAAGAAAGCAGGTGATAAAAACAGAATTCTTTGAACCCCCACCCTCACCACTCTTAATAATTGAGAATGTTTCTTATAACTCACCAGTACCCCTGCTGGCCGCTCACTGGCAGTGCTGCTGCTGCTGCTGCTGCGGTGAATCTTGCCCTCTAGGTGGCGCATATACTCCTGAAGGTGCTGGTTCTTCCTGAGCTCCTGCAGCAGGGTCTGCTCAAAGTACTCACGTTTACTCTGAAAGAAGGAACACAGCAGAGGGTCATAGCCAGACACAATCCCCTCAGATACTGTCTCTGTACCTTGTGTTTTCCCTTAGTAAAATTGAAAGAAGGGTATACATTCATATTGCTTTCCAATGAGTTAATGTGCCCTAATTAAATCTGAATTCTACAAATCCGTAGACAGACAGTGTAGCGATATGTATGATTGTATCGATCAATGAAGGACTTGGACTAAGTTTGCAGTTGTTTAAGATGGAAAGGCTTCCATGCGTATTGTCCACTATTATGGAGATCAGATGCATATGTTATTTACCATACTGTGTTGCATGCGTTACATAAAATCAAAGATGATTTTGTTTTTGGCCATTCTATTCCAAATGTAATATACAAGTTGTTTAAGATAAATGTGTGGGTTCTGCACAAAAGTCTTTCATTTTTAGCAATCAAGAAAAGACTACATGCAGGACAGTTAGGAGATGGCTGGTTTGTGGGTAAGTTATTGTTAGGGCTTCTGATTGTCGGTTTTAACTGATGAAAATCAATAAAACACTCCCAGTACAAAAAACTGAAATCAGTGTGTAGACAATAAACATCGGAAAACACTGGAAATGGTTACTCAATTCATGTTAACTTCACCCCTTTCCCATTTAAGAAAAAAAAAAACCTACAACAAAAAAACAAAAACAAACTACCTTTCCCAGTGCAGCTGGACAATGTCCCACCTTGCTGACTCGTATCTATCATTGATTCGTTCTGAATACTTTAAACCCACCCCAACTACTGAGTGGCAGCACATTGTACATTTCTATTGGAGACTCAGCTTGCAGGATTTAAAAGAGATTACAAGTACAGTAGAAAGGTTGTTCGCAGGATTTAAAGCTCTATAACAGATAGTGAGAATTAAAAACAGAACTGCAAATTAAAGAAGGTACAACTGCAAGTACTGTCGAGTTACTACTATTGCGACAGAAAAAAAAAACACCCAAGCATTTTGGAAAGTAACAGTATATAAAAAGCAAAAGTCCTGATTTACATAAGACTCAAAAATAGCTCAAAATAAGCACAGAAAAATGAAATGAATAAAAACCGAAAAACAGAAACCCAAGTTATAGTTCAAATAGTTTATAATTTATATAGACCACACTGAGTTCAATACTGTTTTAATAACTATGCACATTATACAGAAACAGTAGCAAATGCCATATCAAGCAATTCATTAAATTAATTTGTTTGCAGTGCTGTGAACTCATGCATGCTGTAACACACACACACACATTCAATACCTGAAATACATTCAAAATGCCAATAAGATTCAGAGAATATACACATTACACAGTATATATATTCAGGGTATGGATTCTTAAAAGATCAATCGATGCATAGGTATCTTTTCTCAATATAACTGTTTTGTATATCACATTTTTCCTAAATTGCTAAAGATAAACACACAGGGTTCTTTTTGTTGGCTTTCCAGAATGTATTGGTGGAGTTTTTGGGGTATTAAGCTTTATCAGAAAGAAAGTCCCTTGTGAGATCAAATGGAAACCAAAAGTAACACACTTGACAAAAAAGCAGACTTCAAATATTAGGACAAAAGTGACATCAGTGAACCCAATACAAGCTTTATAAAATACTGAAATCTGAGTGTAGCCTAAAAACTAAATGTAGGTCTCACTCTTATTTCCATGTATTCAGTATAGTTTAAAGATTTAAACAGAGGCGTTTCTAATAAACCCCTCCCTCTACTTCATATCAATCCCACTGGGGTTTCCACTCCGGTGATTTATAGCATAACTAAAGGCAATACAAATACAGATAGTTTTAAATTTTAGGGCTTTGATCATTAATGTTGACAGATGTTGACTTTTATATGATGTTGACATTTTAGACTGATAAAATGCTATAAAATGAAAGACTGATTTCCAGTTTTTGACCTTTCTAAACATCCATTACCAGTAACAAATATAATTAAAGTAAAATGAATGCCATCTAGCTCTTCCTACTCTCAGCAAAGTCATAAATGTCAACATAAAGAAATCATTTCAATAGGGTTATTGAGGATTTCCCTGATGTGTCACACTTTAAAGGGTACATAAGGACCTTTTTATTTTATTGTGTTCCCATGTGTTGCTACAGCTGTTTATGTAAGGTGTGTGTATTGTTTTGATTATTATTTTTTTTTACATTTTGACCACTTTTTTAAATTTTTAAATTGCATTCCCTGCCTCACAATGGCCTTACATGTACCCGCATGGATCTATTAGAACTACATTTCCCATCATCCTTGCTCACATATGTAACTAAGATGGATTTACCAGTGAGCAGGGGGATGATGGGAAATGTAGTTCTGAGGTCCATGAGGGTACATGTGAAGCCATCTTGAGGCAGGGAATGCAATTTAAAAGTTTAAAAAAGTCAAAATGTAAAAAAAAAATTAAAACAATACACACATCTTACGTAAACAGTTGTACCAACACATGGGAACAATAAAATAAAAAGGTCGTTATGTACCCTTTAAACCGTTTCCTGACAATCCCCATGGTTGTGCTGAGGGAGCTGTTCATGGCTGGTGAGTATGTAAGGCTGCCCACTGTGGCTGGAGGCTGCGTGCCCCTCTGTACCTGCTCATGCTCCAGTTTCATTACGAGCCTCTCGTTGTGCTGGTTCAGCCCCACCACCTCCTCCTGCAGGGAGCTGATCTTCTCCTGCAGCCCCATCGTGGTGCTGCGGTAGATATGATCCCACTCCTCATTCAGCTTCATCAGCTACCAGAAGAAAAAATAAGGTATTAATATAGTCACCTCAGTATAGCAGAGAGCCACCTGGTGCATTCATGATAGCTGCAACACAGCCAGGTAGTGCATAGATCATATATGTATAGATCCCCTATGCCTTTTAGAGCATCTGTTGTAGCTCCCCATTAGAATTTATAGCACTCGACAGGATTCTGATCTGGATACTGTCCAAGCAATTGAGAGTTGCAGGCTTTATGCGGTGTATGGTGTAAATCCAGTAAAGCAGTTTTTTGTTTCGAAATGGATTTCACTTTGGGTATCAGTACAAGATGCACAAGATAACTGCCGCTTTTATTTTCATACATACTTCCACACTGCAGAATAATGCTGATCATCTGACCTTGAGTGTTCATGTAATTTGCATAAGCAAACTAACAATAAAATCACAATCAAACACTATTTCGACTTTAGCAGCTAAAACTTAACCAGAGGTACATGCCAGCTTATTGTCAGTTTATCATTTATGGATTCAACAAAATCAATGGAGATGTTAATCATGACATCCCTCTTCGCAAGCATCCGTGAACATGCAGCATGCAGGGCTGTGTGATCGTGCATCATGGCAGTCTATATGTCCCCGCCCTCACCTCCTTGTTGAGTCTCCTCAGATCTGTGTTCCTGTTCAGCAGCAGGAGTTTTTCTTCGTCGGCTGACGTCACTGTCATGCTCTCCGAGATGATGGTCACGTTTTCTTCAGTGTCATTCCCGCTAGAGATCAAATGCCTGCCGTGACCCTCTGTCTCCTCCCCATGGTCATCAGGCTCTGCCTCTCTGCAAACCAGAGTCCAGATAAATCACTGTCCAGAAAGCATATTATAACCCTTTCTTGTGCTGAGGCTATCAGAAATACACCCCAACAAGTTTTGACTATTGGCACATCATTGAATAGGGATGGTTTACTTTGCTACTGAAACAAACTAAGAGGACATTCCCCCAGAGATAGAAAAAAATAAACTATTGTGTTACCATTGGATCCTCACACGCATGTATACATCCATGCCTTTCATTGAATAAATAGGAGAATAACACAGTTTTGAAATAACTTCATTAAATCATATCTGACTGTTGCAATAATAATACTTATTAAAATATTGTTGTGCTGCTTTAATGTAACATAGTTTAACACTAGGAATGCCAGTATTGGTGTATGTGATAAAGTCTATCATGTTTTGACCTCTAGCATTGATACAAGTGGGTTAAAATGAAACCTTTTACGTTATTTTAAGTATAACGCTTTAGTACATTCTAGATTTACTGCAAAACATAGCACCACATAAAACAATTACAATACTAACAAACTAAATGGGTAATGACATGAGTTACAGTATCTGCATACATCATACATAAGTATAGTGTATAGAGAATCCCATAGCCTATCATTACACTAGGCTTTTTTATCTGCTCTGCAAGCAGGACACACCACAGCAATATGGGTTAACACAACACAGTTATTTTACATAATGTAGATGTCAGTATACACAGATTAAACAATGATCTGTGGCTAAGCTTACAAATGTGGAGGGGAACCGAGCCAGCTGCATAAAACACACTGCAGCAGGAAATTATTATTTTAAATATTGGTGTGGAAAGTACATGGAGAGAAATTATCACACACACCCCTGGATGACATCACGGAGCCTACCGTCAAGCTGGGGTGTTGTACTGTGGGGTTTTTGAGCTCAGTGACCCCACGGTAATATTTAGAACCACAAAGCAATGTGGTCTGTGGTTAAAGCATTTGTAATGTTTACAACTTAACTACTATGGCAGACATCTGTTAAGCATCTATACAGGTTTAATAAAACATTAATAAACAACGTAACTGCTTCAGATTATTCAGAGTGGTTCTCATTGCATTAACTCAAATATTGTGTTTTCGAGAAAAACAATGTAAGTGTGACATACAGATGAACGGACAGACAGACACCCCCCTATATTCTCAATAACTTATGCTAAATAATGTTACTACCAAGTATCATGACAACACTCCCCTTGGATGTTTTTTTCTGGTGTATAGTGTAACAAGATGATCACCTGGTTACGAAGGGGATTGGTGTTTCCAAACGATTGTATCACAGGAATGCACTCTTCCCCTAATTGGCCAACACTTCTCTGCTAAGTGCTGTTCCAATATTCTCTTTCGATATCATGCAACATTTAACCCAGATGAGTCATTCTTATTTTCACTTACTAAAAGCTGCAGCACAGTAGCCTTACCAAAAAGCACTGGCTGGTGTGTGTGTCTCAGGACTGCGGGGCTGGGGGCCTGATTCTTTGATAATGCTTTCTTGACCTTTAGTGGTCATTATTAATACATTGCATCATTTTGTGTTTTTTGTGAATAACATACTCCTCCACCAGAAGTGTTGTTACTACAGATGAAAAACCCAGCAGCAAATGCTGATAAACGGATTTCCAGCTCAAAGCAATATTGAAACAATATGATTTGGCCTTTTACTGGCCAGCCAGCAGGTATAATCCCAGACACGTTTTACAGCAAACAGATGACTAATTTAAGAGTTTTGACAACAAACAGTTGACTTAGAACTCAACACTAAAGGGATTTTTAATGGACTTTTTTTTAAATCAGTTTAACCAGCTCCTCTCCCAGCACAGCTCCTTGCACCAGCACAACCAGATGAAAACCAGCAAACTACAGGCACTGACCAGCATATACCAGTACCAGTCATACAGTATATAGGTCTCCTCTACCACAGTTTATACTTTGTTCTATATTGCCACCCAAATTCAAGCAAAGCTACATTTCTCAACTAAACTACCTGTGACAGCAGTACAATAAAGATGAAAGAGACTTTTAAGTATATGAGTAACTTTATTTTATAACATGCTACCATGTCTACAGACCCTACATTAAATGTGTACCCAAAAGGCTACTTTCAGTAAATGATACAGTATATGCCGCCACAGCCAAAACACCACAATGTACACGCCTGATATAGTTTGGTATAAATTTAGTGTAACTGATTTTACATAGTCATGTAACTGATGCAACCCTCTTTAGCATTTATATAAGTAAGACATAGGAAGAAGTGCTGATAACTTTCATGGTATGCTTTTTATCTTTTAACATCTGTGGCTATAGCTTATGACATATTTATGTTGGCAGGTACTGGTGCAATGATAACCATGTATTCAGTATAAAAATTCAGAAAGCTGTCTTAATGCATTTAAAGGAATTTAATGTATTTAAAAAAGCAATGATATTTTAATGTCACAACATATTTGAAAGAATGCATAATAGGTGCAGACCGACACGGATGAAATGACTGTTGTACACTACTGTCTGTTCAGAGATTTTCAAAATAAATATATTGGAAAGAAAAAAAAAGAAAAAAGAAAAACAATGGTCCGGGGGAAAACTTTGCACTAAATTGGTATAACACCCTTGTTAAAATAACAGCCAAGACTCAACTGAAATGGCAGAAATGTGTTATACAAAAAATAGGAATGGTTTCATTGGCTATGTTTGCCAAGAGTTTTTCAAACCTGTTGGCTAAAAACCTTTTAATTAAACCTCTCGTTCAGATTCCTACCCCAGACAAGAGCAAGCTTTGAAAGGCTCTTGAGCTAGAGTTGTTGAGTTTCCATGGTGCTGAAACCCTGAAACCTAGCAACCCCAGACAAGGGGACAATCTTGTATCGTTTGATGATGAGCCTGCCCATTTGTAGGCTGAATGCACCGCTTCCACTTCCTGTTTTGAGTGAAAATAGCAGCAGCAGTCAATAACCAAAGGGTAAACAAAGACGCCTCTGAAAGCAGCAATCTCCCTTTCGATCTCTGTATTGCACTGAATATAAGGACACCTTGGTTTTATCCTAAGAATACATTACAAATGTATATATAGCAATACACATGTATTACATTGTTCTGTGATTAACGATGTGATTTTATGCATTTGAATGAGGGAAAATAAAAATGCAAGGTTTAAAAACTGCTTCAAGGTCAAAATTTTGAGCAATGAACCTTCCATCTGTGTACCAGGGAACATGCATAAGAATTCAAAATGCAATATGCATGCAAAAATTACATGTAAGCACATGGGTGCTGTGACAGAGTAGACTGAGCGGTAGCAGTCAAGCAAGCAACACAAAACAATTCCAAATAGATTTTTGCATACTTGACTATTTGCTGCACATGCACATGAACAGCCTGTCTGCTGTGTGTGATTGCCAGCTGTGGAATCTAATCAGCAGGTAGGTGTGTTGCAGCGGGGCGTCAAGTATAAAAGGATCCAGTTTATTTGCCTCAAGGCTGCTGCAAAGCCGAGGACAATGGGCTGAACATCGTCCACGCTACCTGGACAAAGAGGCCTAAAGACCTTGCTGTAATCCTCTGATCGCCATGAAAGTGGCCCAGGATAAGAAGGTAAAGAAACCGAAACCGCCGACGGCCGGGCGAATAGCCGGAGTCTGGGTTTGTTTAGTAATGAACAGACAAGATTATAATAATAATGTACACTGCTAGCATGAAGGACCACTGTGTCATTAACTCTTTCATCACTGCACACTAGTGTACAGGTCTAACTCCAATTAAAAGTGTAGGCTACCAAACTAATCTAATAAACCAATATTGATATCTATGTCTATTTTTTCTTCAGTATAAGACACTTTCTGTGACATCAGTGAAGGCATCAGTCAATACGCACAATAACCCAAACATTAGAAGGTAGGCTGTGACAAGCAGTATGAACCAGAACAGCACACAATGAGTTACACAGGATAATCACTCTATTAAGAACATAACTAAATGACAACTGAAGTATCACAAGCTGAACCGAGTTGAGAATTAGTGTCAAAGACCCTCAACTCTAAACACCAGTGCCACATTTATTTGGTCACACTGTTCAGTTCTAACCACTTCCTTCCAGTCCCTTGGTCCAAAGCCAGTCTGTCTTCTTAATACATGTCGTTAGACAAATGTGTAACTCAGTAAGACTAATACAATATTACCCTCCTGCAATTTCTTCTTAAGAAGAAAGTGAAAGTATTTGAACAATGGCTTCTTCATTAACTATTGCCATATCTGTCCCTGATACAGTAGGTTTGGCTTTTAAGTAAAGTAATACAGTAGTAATATGTACACTTTTAAAATAACTGAATCCTGAGTAATTAAAGAAACGCATCAAATTATAATACACACCTAACGATAATTAATACAGAAAATGAAAACATACTTGCACACATTGAAATTAATACAGCTGTTAATGTAAGTAAACACAGTATGCCCTTACCCGTTTAAAGCCAAGCTGCTCCGCTGGGTCAAAGTCTGGCTGTACTGGTCTTGGTGGACGGCAGACGTGTTGTCCGCAGCTGGGGAGTCTAACTCCGAACTCGCCGGAGAAGATTTTAAGAAAGGATTGCCATCCATCATTTACAGGTCTAGTCTTCTATACTGTATCGTAAACAAAATAAATAAATAATAATAATAACATACAAAAAGTTGTTCTTGTTGTTTTACATATATTTGTTTATCAGAGAAATTATCTTTATAGTCTCTTCAAACCCACACCGCAAACAGAATCGCACTTGTGTCAGCGAAAGAAGTTATTTATTGACAAAGACTAAGAGGAACTTTAAAAACACCACATGCACAGTTTCAATGAGGAAGTTAGTCACAGTCAGCAGGTGCCGCGGTGTCAGAAGGCTGAATTTTTTTAATTTTTTTATTTTTTACCTTTACTGTACTACGCTTGCTCTTTCCAAAATAGATATGTTACGCGACTGTATTTGTATCATGGCTTTAAAAAATAAAAATAACACATCATTTTATGTTAGTTACGAAATATATCGTCGCTGGAACTGTTTAAAATCATTTTGCATAACATATCAAACATTTACATACACCACAGAAAATGAAAGAGTTTGTCTTACAGAACACCATCTATGTGTTACTATAAAATGGTTTACCTGAAAAACAAATGAAATCTGCGTGGCTTTCCCCTGGTCTTCTTATTGTAGCAGGCAGTGCACTTAATACGGCAGCTTCTATGACCTGGAGTTCATGATTGATTTTTCCTTTAACTCACCATTGAGGAAGTTGGAGGGTGGATATTAAACTGCATTCTCAAGAAGGGAAATTCCAGCATAGTGTTGAGACAAAACCAGAAGTAAAACAGAGTGATCTCAGCGAAAGCCAAGGACTAACCTGTTTTGTGTGTGATGCCCAAGGCCATACATTCCCATATATAATAGCTAGACTATAATAGATACATTATTTGGACTACAACCTACTAATTTATCTGAAGGTCACTTCCTGGTGCATTGGCACAATGGAAAATAACTGGGCAACACTGGTATTCTTACAAAATCAGGTTGAACTTCAATAGGCAAACAGAAACCCTTTCTAAGAACTAAATCCTAAAAAAAGCAAACTACTGTATGTATGATAATGTGAACTACAGGCACACTTAATCTTGAGCTCAATGCGCTGGCACAGACGGACACACACTCTTATGTTCTCTTTTGCACACAGTCCTAGGGGAACACATTGAATCCTGGGAAAGCCTGGGGTCACTGTGGATCCACACAGCTATGCAGCATGACTAGGTGACATGAAGACACTGCTGTACTCAGTGCTTCCTCTGGGGGGAGGGGTCACACACTCTGGAAGACGGGGGGCAGCAACGAGAGTGAGTGGGAGAGAGGAACTCTAAAGCCAGGCTATATGACACACCAACTGGAATTTTTTTGCATGGTCAGCAACGTCACACACTTCCCTTTTTTCTACAATTGATTAAAGTATATGAAACCTGTGAGTACTGTAATTACTACTGGGAAACCCTGAGAGGTATTATTGTAGCATGTGTGCGTATGTGTGTGTGTGTGGCCCAGATTATATTTGTCTGTCATATTTTTATATGCACATGTGTCTATCTGTGGCTGAAATATATAGACACTGAATACACCAACTCTAAACCCAGTGATGTGTGCTATAGGAGGAAAAACCTAGTGTTAGAATCCAAGAACATTGAAGACTTCCACATTTAGGAAATCCTTTGCAGAAAAGTTTGGATAATGGACTTACCTTATTAGAATCCCTAGTAGACCATACTGGTACTGATATGGTACCACTATGCTACTGCAATTGACTACCAGTGTGTATTGTTTCATACAATTGTGATCTTATTAGTATATCAAAATAATACAATGCTGCCTACTACCATTGCTCCTAATTACCATTACATGCCTATTGTATTGCCACTGCAAGACCATTTGTTTTAGGAGTTTGTCCAGAACCACTGAACAGTAACATGCTCAGTAAGGAACTCCAGTTAATTTGCAAAGACCCACGACAAATGCTGGGCATGTGTGTGTGTGTGTGTGTGTGTGTGTGTGTGTGTGTGTGTGTGTGTGTGTGTGTGTGTGTGTGTGTGTGTGTGTGTGTGTGTGTGTGTGTGTGTGTGTGTGTGTGTGTGTCTACCAGAACTTGTTTACATCTGACTGAGATGCAGCCTAATGTCTTTATTGACCGCAGATGTGCTGTCTGGGCCAAGGACAAATTGCTAATTTCTCAACCGGCGAGGGGAAAAAATAGATGATGAATTCTGAGAAAGACATGGCAAGACAGGGCAGTATGTGTGTCAGCCCCCCCTACACTGAGGTGCCTGGCAGAAAGCCCCTGTGGTGAACAGAGATTCATTCAGTATGCCAATTGTCATACAGAGAGAATAAGCTCTCTGTCCCTAATATAGCTTTATATATCTACATGTCTAACCATCTCTTACTAACTGTGCCCTGCTCAATGTGCATACTCCCTCCCCTATATAATGCCCTGTATATATTTTCCTATACTTTGCTCTGTCCCCCATATAATGTGCCTTGTACATACAGTACACCCCATCCTCACCTGATCACTCTCTCCTCCTCTACATCCCTGGGGTCCCTGTCATTTATATCTGTCCCAGCAGAACTGTGAGGCTCCACTGCGTTCAGCTCCGCAGTAATTTATCTCAAGTTATTTTCTGCATCTGATTGGTAAGCATGTGCAGGTCGGCAAGGTGCCTCACCCATCAATAACAGGCTCAATAAAAACCTATTATCGGGGGTGATTTAGTGTCTGACCGTTAAGGGCTGGTCTCCCTGCGCCTATAAAAATCTGTGACAGAGCTTGAAATACTGCAGTCATAAAAAGCTATTTTTTCAGAGTTTACAGCAACATGCAGGATTATGTAAATCCTACAGGTCTATATCTATATCAATGTATCTACCTGTGTGGGAGTATGTGTACATTGTGTGTGTATATTCCTTTCAATATGTCTAGTTATCAAAACATTAACCTTCTTATTGATTCAAAGTGGCATCTGGTGGTGGACTAACTGCCTTATAAATTTCTTATTTAAAAAAAAGCATGTGAATACACATACAAGATGTGTGAGTATGTGTTTTCAGTGATACATTTTTAATAGGATCAGATCAAATATTGTATGTTTGAAAAAGATATATACTGGCTTTCGAGACAAAGCGAGAAGTGGAAATTGAAGGCAAAGTAAAGTACTCTCACAGATCAACTTTTCTTTGCCTTAATTCCTTCAATGTATACCTGGTTAGCAATATGAATAGCAATGTATCATGTAATATTTAATTTAATAATGAAATATATCATTTAATAGGATATACGTATCAGTTGACACACACTGTTCAAAAAGATCAGATCCTTTTCGATAAGATGTTGTAAACTCTATATCCCATGATCTTGTCTAACCAATAGGGGCAGCATTATCCAAACCAGCTGTGCATCACAAGGCACATCAATTCCTCTGTACAGGCTCTTACTTTGTAGTTATTTTACTCCTTTTATTTTTTCTTTGAGGATCTCAGCACCCTGCACTCAAATCCCACACACACATAAAGATCCACGATTCTAACCTGATGTCTCCTTTTCATTCTATGGCTGCATGCCAGTTCAAAGAGATTCAATGCATCACATTTAATATCAAGCCCAAGGAGGTTTATACAGTGTTCTCTGAGTGAAGGTTCCTGTGTTTTAAATGTACTAGATGTATTTATAAAACATACGCCTTTAAACTGCTTCTGTTCCAAGTGACCTGACTGACAACCAGCCATGATTGAACCATATGAATAATGACAACTGAGGAATGAAATTCACATCAATAATGAATGGAAATGGGGGCAATTTAACTGAGAATAAAAAATAAGTTAGAATATATGATCCTTAAATGATGGTCATTACAGGACGAATCACACAAATGCTTTCAGACAGGCTCATTTAACTCTTTCGTAACCTTGGCTTTGACATTGAGGAACTAACCTGTATACAAAGGAAAGATACCTTTGAAATACCAATTCTTACCCTGGAAAAACCACAGCATTAACAGCTAAGGCAACCCTATGGATGTGGAACAAAATATTGCACAGGTATCCACATATTGTACTGCAATGGATTACTAATGAGTATTGGTTAATACTATTGCGGTAACATTGGTACTTTATGTAAAAGTATGAAAATGTTACCATTGTGGTACCATTCTACTAACTGCTGATACCACTGCAGCTGCCCTGTCATTTCTTCTTAATCCAGAACCAGTGCATTCCCTTTGTGATGCCACAGAATTGCAATTGAGGATCATTTAGTAAAGTGAATGAATGAATGAATTAATCATTTTTTGTTTACACACAAGTAAAATTATGTTTGATTTGTTTTATTGGTTATGGGCATGCTGTAGTGTAGATGTGGTATTCAGAATACATATTATAAATACCTGTATTGAAACACCCCTGTAAACAGAAAATAAAAGTTGTATATACAATGTGTTTCTGAACTTACTTTCCAGCTTGAAGTCATTGTCTGTAAGAGAAAATACTGTTATATATCAGTTTCAGACTTTTCAGTATTTAGTATGAGCTTGGACATATCATAGAGGACATGGTAGGAGTAACAAAGTAGGCTCCCAGTAAATCCTAGCTTCAACTACTATGCAAAGAAATTCACACACTCTGAGATATAGGGCCCCATTTTCCACTGTGCTGTAATGGTGACTTACCTCCGTTTCAAACTGATGCTCCAGTGGCGTGCCGAACTGAATTCAAGCACAAAATATTTCCTATGTCCCCATTAAGTACATGAGTAGAGCATCATCTGAAACAATGAAGTCGCCTTGACGCTCTTTCGACGCTAGCGTGCCTTCCTCTGCCGCTCCGAGTACCTCTGGTGCGCCTTGGTTTCATACGGCGCTCCAGCAGCGAACTGTACTTAACTACACTTAATGCTAATGTATGCAAATTTTATGCTAAAGAGTAATATGTGTCCCATAATGCTACACTGATCACCTGTTATCACTAGAATTAATCATGGCAGCGCCCACAGAGGAGCAACCAGTTCTCTCACTTGTAATTAAGCATTTCATGAAGAAATGTCTTGTTGCCACCATCATGCTGAGAATAGCCATCATCTTTCATCTTTTCTTTCTCTCTTGACGAATCTTCCAAATAATGATCCACCACCTGGTATCACTTGAATCCATATGTAACTCGCTAGCTAGAACAGGGACTGCTATGTGATAGAATGGGTACATGTTTTCATTGGTACAATTGCACAATATCGATAACAAACGTAAACAAACACATACATTCACACTCACTCACTTCCTGGTTTTGTCATTACTTACTACGATTCAACGCTTCGAGAATAGTGTCAAAAGTATTTAGAAAAGTACTAAAATGTAACTGTTAATTGCAAACCCAGTTGAGTTTGAGCACAGATCTCCCTAATACATTCCTCTCAGGGCTTTACAATTGAATAGCTGTCCAACCTCTCACCTCTGACTCCATTGTAATGGACCCTTTAAATGCTCTAAAGCCTCAATGTCACCATGCAGCAGTCTCTCCTCTCGCTTGCTGTAATCCCTCTCCTTGACGGTGGCCACAATTCCTTTACCGTTCCCTCCCTGCAGCTCACTGTTCTGACCTCTCTGCCCTGGTCCTGCTCGATTTGCTTTTCAAATACTCCCTCACTTTAATAGATTCCAGTAGTTGATGATCTCCCATTTGAGAGCTGACAAACTTTGGAGAAAGGTGCGTTTCACCATAATTCAGCCTGGACACACAGAGATAGTGTCCCCTTCCTCCCTCCACGGCGATGGCTGTGCATGGGGCTATGCTTCCAGAAATCTGCAAGTTCATGACCCAGACTTGTCAGACTTCAACTGGATCTCAGCTCAGCAGCGTGGCAGTCTGTTGGACAAAGGTAATTTAACAGACTTTCTACCCTATTTAAATATTGCCTTTACTGTTGCAAACCACCTGAAACACCTTTTTTCCTCTAGCGAACGCTGGGCGCCTGACAGACAATGGTTTTTGATGAGGTGAGCTAGGTCCAGCTGACTTTCCTGATGTAGCCAGTGTAGTCCTCCATGTAGAGTGAGTGGGAATTGTACCACACACACATGGCTCACCCTACACTCCAAACAGCTCTGCTTTTATTAGGTGACACACTTCAGACCACAACAGTACAACTGTTTTTAATGAGCTCTCTGAAACAGTAACAGACATGCAAACTAAGAGCCATCTTTAACTTAAAATGGTACTATTTGTCATTTCTTAGAAATAATAACAAGCATTTCTTTTCCAGAACTTCACCTGCGACATGGCAATACTGATCAAATGGACAGGAATTATCAAATTAGCTGTGAACACTTTAAAGCAATCTTTGATAAATGCTTTTTAAATGTAAACAATTTGGACTACACCTGCACATCTAACAATGTAACTGTATTTTTTTGACATGAGGGTAAAAAGAAGCCTGACAACCCTTATAGAAAAGTTAACCGTATAATATCAGAATATTACCTTGAATAAAAGCCGACTGTAGCAGAGGCAATGGCAGACCACAATACTACCAGTAATAGAAAACACAATGGATTTGGATTATGTACAATTCCATTACCATTGTAGAACAGTACTTACATTGTCACATAAGCTTTAGCATTTTAAACTTTGCTCTGAAACTAACAGGAATAACAAACAGCTCAGCAGGCCTTTTCGGGACCTTTCATATTTCTTTCAATTTTTTTTAATAAAAATTGATTTTTCTGTTCTGCTAAATTGGAAAAGCTTTTCGTGTTCAACTGGTTGTCGGGGAGATTGTATTTCACAAAAGTAAAAAAAAAAACATACCAGGACTCTCTCCCATGCAGTGTTTCAATTCAGCCAGACTTGTAATATCACGGCAGGTTATGTCTGAGAGAATTTCATTTTATTCATCATTCTGCACTTTAATCAGAGACAGAAAGAACAAATACCACAGCATGGGGGTAATTTGTTGCAGTGGAAATATATCTAGTGCTTCATGTATTTTAAAGGTGCCCTTGAAGAGAAAAACTGAAATCCAATTCACCTGTGGAATAGAGCACTGGTTTTCACACATTCAAGGAAATGAAGGAAACAACAGCCGCAAAAAAAATGGACTCCCGCATGAAATGCATGACATGTAATGAGCAGTTTATGAAATGCAAATAACCTCAGTTGTGCGGCATGTTGTGACAGCTAATACAAAAGGGTCAGAACATTCAGTCGATTCGATGAAATTATAGTAACAGAAAAACCTCAGAGACATAACCATTGAGGGTGCAGAACTTACCTTTATAGACTTTACAATCACCTTTCGTACAAGTACTGTAAAATCCCTGTATAACATGATTATTCAAAAACAAACAAACAAACATAATTAAACTGGCAATAGTGATCTTTTTATCACAGGAGGACTAATAGAATCAATATTATTGATACAAAAAGATAGTGTAATCTAATGCATTCATTAAAATACCTGTAAGCTTGTCCTTGCTACTGCTGAAAGTCAATAGAACATGCCTACTTCTATACCGTTCTTTCTGTATCAGACAAGATTGTAAGGGAATGCCTCAAGACCTGACACAAACAGATACCGCAAGTGAATTGGAATGTAATTGTGGGAGGGGAGGCTTGAATGGCAGGGAGCTTTTGGTTTGTATGCACACACTGCCAGTTTGGAACTGCATATTGTGAATAGCAGAAGGTCAGCAAACCAAATGAACTTCAGTGGCAATGCTGGGGCACTACAATGGCAATATAATGGTTCTGTATAGCCAATTGTAGCACAAAGGCAGCTATGGTGAAGGCTGCCATTGGTATATTATCAAAATAAAAATAATACTCTTTTCCTGTGACATGGTAAAGTGAAAGGTACTGAGGAAGTATACCACGGTATACGATGTTCTACAGTCTCCAGAGTCAGAGTAAGATCTGTGATAGATAAACATGCTCTGAATCTCTGGGAAACATCTCTATTCCTCTGATGTGTTTTGTGTAGTACAGAACACCTCTGTATCCTGACACTGAATAGCCCTTGAGTGAATCGCATTGCAATCTGTCTTTCAGCAGGAGTGGTCATAGAAATCATCACCTGTCAGAGCAACAGATACAGACCAGAAGAGGAATACTGTACTGTGCTAGAAACCACACCATGGCAGTACTGCCTACTGCTTCTATAGAAGACAACTAATAGTTCAGTATTAAGGACGAATATTACACAAGGGTATTTTGCAGTTTACCATGCTTTTCTCATGCTAATATTTTGCATAGTATGTTTTACAAAGGTTATATATATATATATATATATATATATATATATAGACAAAAGAATTTGGGCAGTTAAAAAAAAGAAAAAAACCTCAAAGAAAGTGCTTTCTATAATTTCTAATTGTTTCCAATTATCATGATTGAAAACCAGCACCTGATGATAATTATAGAATAAATAAATACATAATCATCAAGTGCTGAAAAATAAATTGGAAATTTGTTATAAAAAAGCAACAAAAATGGTTAAATCTAAAGAGTACAGCAACATTCTCAAAATGATACAACTAAACGAAAAAAGGAAATGAAAAAAAAACTACCAGAAAAATATCAGAAAGACTCGGTTTACCGAAAAGCATTCTCTGGGTGATTATTGACAAACATAGGAGAACAGGAACTACTGCAACTAGCTCCAGGTGTGGAAGACAAGAACAATTTCTGCAAAATCTGGAACAATAATCACTCGAGCAGCCCGGCAAAATCCTCGGATTACTGCAAAAGATTTGACACAAGAACTGAGAGAAGATGTTCAAGAAATTCACAAACAAACAATTCAGTGATACCTTAACAAGATGAATGCCCATGGGCAAAAACCAAGATGCAAACCTTTGTTAAAAACAATACATAAAAGAAAGCGATTGGAGTTTTCCATTGAATACTTGAAGAAGTCTGATGATTTCTTCAACCAAATTTTATGGTCAGACGAATCCAAAATATAACTTTTTTCACCAACACAGCATCAATATGTTTGGAGGAAGAGAGGTGAAGAATTTAATGAAAAGTTCATCATGTCCAGTGTTAAACATGGTGGAGGTTGTGTGATGGTATGGGCTTGTTTTTCTTCCTCAGGCACTGGCAACCTTTGTATTGTAGAATGCTGCAAAATATCAAGACAATTTACACTCTCATTTGTTACCTAGTGCTAGAAGGCGTATTGGATGGAAGTTTGTATTCCAGCAGGATAATGACCCTAAACATTCTGCAAAGTCTACAAAGGGCCATCTGTCCCCAGAGTTAAACCCCATAGAGAAGTTGTGGATTGACTTGAAGGCTGCTGGTGCAAAAAAGAAACCAAATGAACCACACTAATTTGTAATCCAGTGCAGCATCATGGTACCATATCACTTCTAGTCTTTACCATATCTGGACCTCTGTGTACTTATTTGTTCCAATTCCATTGTGCTTCTTTTCCTGATTATTTTCTTCAAACTAGGTATCATCTGGGATAACACTGGCAATGGTATCTTAATGGTATTTTTAATGTAACCATAGCCGTTTTCATTAAGGGTGCCCAGGCGTGGTGTCTTCCTGAAGAAATCAGCCTGTTTTTAATAGCAGCTGTTTAATTCAGCAGAAATGACCACATTCCCTCAGTTACTGTTTAGGCTGCATAACTGGATTAAAATGCTGTGGCAGACAAATTTGTCTTTTATTACATGGGCTGCTTAGCTTTATTCCAGAGACTGCTAACTGCGTTCCCACTTCCTCTTGCCATCATGTTTATCAACTAACCTGCAACAAAGTAAACTGAGGTAAGCCCTAATTAACAACAGAACATCCTATTCAAACAGAATGCTGCAGTGAACAGTATAGGGAACTTTAAGAACTCAAGGGAAGAGAATAAGACCCCTGACAACACTACAATATTCAAATTCTGCGTACCGTATAATCACAATTAGGAATAACGTGACTTGTGGCCTGGTTCGGCAATATTACATACAATCCATAATTGCTGGTAATTGCCTCTGTGTCAGATTTTATTACTTGCAATGTAATTATGCAGTGTATAATTTAGTTGCTGTTTCCTTTCTGTGATGTTTCATTATCAGACACCCTGACATTGTATAAATTAATAAATACATTGAGATGGAGTGCAGAGCGGGTAAAGATGAATCTACATACCCAACTTGCTGCAAAAGTGATATCACTGGCATGGCATCAAAGGAACCAGCTGACCCACAGTATTGCCCAGCGCAGCCATTCTACAGCCAGGCAGTGAGAGCAGTGAGATTTATCGCCCCTGGCAACCGAAGGCAGCCATTATTGCCCTCTGCTGAGCGATAATTCAGAGGAATGAGAGTGCGGATCCTGATATTCATGGGAATGTACAGTGTCGTTAACTTATTAATATTAACAAGCGCCAAAGACATCTGCATAACTACCTTCTCCTGGTATTGAACATGGACCAATTAAAGAGACTTACAAGAAGCAACCTAATGATCTAGTGTCAGGGAATCTTGATTGCATATTGCAAGTTAATGTGTGTGTGTGTGTGTGTGTGTGTGTGTGTGTGTGTGTGTGTGTGTGTGTGTGAGTGTGTGTAGCTGGTTATCGATGTGTACAACATATGGGGCATGGCATGTTCTTAATTAGAAAGCAGTTTCATATTAATT
Source organism: Acipenser oxyrinchus oxyrinchus (assembly GCA_030684275.1). NCBI lineage: Eukaryota > Metazoa > Chordata > Actinopteri > Acipenseriformes > Acipenseridae > Acipenser > Acipenser oxyrinchus. The sequence continues at coordinate 7,001,548 of CM060261.1, read as the reverse complement.
CCAGTGAAATAGCTGCTGTTACTATGCTGTCCCATTTGAATTCATTCAATATGTAGCTTACCTGTAGAATGTTTGACTAGATTCTGCAAGAATTTCAGATTTTGCACAAAGACGAGCACAGAACATGGTCAAGGTCTTCAATTACAAGTCTTAGGCTCCATAAGCTTTGTTAGCCCTTTAACCACAATTAAAAAAATTCAAGTCCAAAGATGTACTGTATGCATTTTTTTTTTTTAAATCAAAGACATGTTAGTTATTTGCTATAGATTCTAATGGAGGCTGGGTGTCATAATGGAGTCTTTTTAACAATGCCAGGATGCAGCAATCTTACCTGTTATGTTCTTCCATTTGTTATATAGGTCTCAAATGTGCAGTTTTCAAAGAAACACATGTTATAGCAAACATGCATTTTAATTTAAAAACACATGGTTATACACTTGGTACAATAAAGTTCTCGGTTTATATTCCTTATTTACAGGATATATGTTACGCTTGCACTTCATTTCACATCAGCAGTTTATTCTGGGTCAAAGCATGTTACTGGCACGTCAGTCAAAAGGGGAAGCAGCTGGTAGGTTATTAAAAGCAATGCCATACTATTTTTTGATAATTCATAACATAATGCTGCTATAGTCCTTATTTTGTGTGTGTATTGTGCAGACGCTTTACACAAGCACTAGTGGACACACTTTCTGATGGGCCAGACTTTGGCATGCCACACCAGCTTCAAATGAAATCAGTGAGTTGGAGAGGGGACTGAATCCAGGAGTCTGTCTCGTTCTCTCAGTGATTTACACCTTACTTGGGTAGAACCAAACACAATGAATAGCAATCACGGAGACCACTTGCTCGTACTCTGTCTGGCTTTCCCAGAGAAAATCAACTTGTGATATTTAGTTAAAAAACAAATTCTTCCTTCAGCTTGGCAGAAATAACATTTTCTTTTATTCTTTTGTTATCGTCTGTTTCAATTGGTTTACATCAACAGCTGTTTTCTTCTAGGGAATTCATCCAGCATCGACATAAAATAAATTGCTGTGACAAAACACAACAGGACACTTGAGTAGATGTCTTTGTCAATACTGCTTTTTTGTATGGCGAGTTCTTTTTTTCCTTCTTTGATCACATTCTTTATATTGGGTTGTCCACAGTTACTATTACGGAAGAGCAAACTAGTAGAAAGTAGTGTTTGCTTTTGCGTGCAATGGCTTAAACTGTAGCCCTAGAGTTACACAAGCCAAAGAGATTGTGTTATAGTTAGAATGAGTCACTGGAAATATATATATATATATATATATATATATATATATATATATATATATATATATATATATATATATATATATATATATATATATATATATATATATATATGTATATATATATATATATATATATATATATATATATATATATATATATATATATATATATATATATATATATATATATATATATATATATATATATATATATATATATATATATATATATATATATATATATATATATATATGAGACAGCAGGGAGGGGTTAATTCCTCCCTAGAGGAAAACATGTGCGTAAGGCACATTTTGGTTTTGTTTTGTTAATTGTTTAATTTGTGTTAATTGTTTTGTTTAATTGTTTTATTGTTTTATTGTTTATCATTACCGGCACCTGGCTACTATTGAAAATTGGAGCCAGGTGCCCGATTTAAAAGGAGAGCAGTCAGTCTGCTCTGGGCAGCTGCTGAAGAGGGTAGAAGCCCGACTGTGCTGGTGTGTGGGTACAGCCGTAATTTAAAAGAAAAAAAAAAAAAGGTAGAGTGAGTCCTTTTTGTGTGTGCTCTTCTGTGTTTTGTTTTTGTTACAGGTAAACAGCTTAGCTGTCCTGTTATTTAATTTAGGTTCCTGTTTTGTTTTAGTTATTGCTCAAAGAAGAGCTAGGTGTTTGTTTTGTTTATTTTGTTTTGTGTTTTATTAAAATATTAGCGCAACCGCGCTTGAAAATCCATTTCTGTGTGCTGGGTCGTAGTTTTAAAGGGGCACGAACCCGTGAGTGGTGAAATCATTTCACATATGGTGTCAGAAAGTGTGGGCCCCTACGACCCAGAAAATGGATTTTAAAGAATTGATCGCAATGATCAACCGCAACACCGCTGCTCAGGAGGAGCAGACAAAGAAAATGGAGAGGCAGAGGCAGGAGCTGGGCGTGGCCCGTTGTTCATACAGGAGCGGGAGCCGACCGAACTGGAGCTACTGCTGCTACAAAAGTGGGAGCTGCCGTCCCGAGAGCCAGAGGGGTGGAGTTGCCGTCCCGAGAGCCAGAGGGGATGGAGCTGCCGTCCCGAGAGCCAGAGGGGATGGAGCTGCCATCCCGAGAGCCAGAGGGGTTGGAGCTGCAGTTACCAGAGCCCAGAGGGAGGAGCCGCTTCTTCCAAAACCATCATCCGTGCAAGTGAGCCCGGCGTTGCCGAGGGAGGTCCCCAGTCCCGTCATCGTGGACACCTGGCGGAATGCCCAGACCTCCCTGCGCTGGACCTTGCTCCCAGGTCGCAGTACAGCCAGGCACAGTCGCTTGCCTGGTCCCTTACTTCACTCCCCTGGAATCCCAGGCGTCGCTGCGCAAGAGGCAGGCGTCGCTACGCAAGGGGCAGAGGTCACTAGCGTTCCCCTGCTGATTGCTCCGCTCCCCTTGCATCGTGCTGTGCTCCACCTGGAATTCCAGAGGTCGCTGCGCAGGTCCACAGGCGCACGCCTCTGCCTGTCAGTCCTGGCTCCCGGTCACCGGTCTGCGCTGTGGTCGCCCTGGACAAGCCGTCTGGGTCCCTCCTCGCCGGTCCTGGGTCCCTCCCTGGAAGCGCCGGAGGGACCAACCCACCCTCAAGCCCGCCCGTGGAAGAGGGCGAAAATTGACATTTGTGGACTTGAGGGTGGGTGGTCTTTAAGGGTGGAGGGAGGTGGCCGTTGTATGGCCGATGTCTTGAAAAGACATGGGGGGATGTGTGAGACAGCAGGGAGGGGTTAATTCCTCCCTAGAGGAAAACATGTGCGTAAGGCACATTTTGGTTTTGTTTTGTTAATTGTTTAATTTGTGTTAATTGTTTTGTTTAATTGTTTTATTGTTTTATTGTTTATCATTACCGGCACCTGGCTACTATTGAAAATTGGAGCCAGGTGCCCGGTTTAAAAGGAGAGCAGTCAGTCTGCTCTGGGCAGCTGCTGAAGAGGGTAGAAGCCCGACTGTGCTGGTGTGTGGGTACAGCCGTAATTTAAAAGAAAAAAAAAAAAAGGTAGAGTGAGTCCTTTTTGTGTGTGCTCTTCTGTGTTTTGTTTTTGTTACAGGTAAACAGCTTAGCTGTCCTGTTATTTAATTTAGGTTCCTGTTTTGTTTTAGTTATTGCTCAAAGAAGAGCTAGGTGTTTGTTTTGTTTATTTTGTTTTGTGTTTTATTAAAATATTAGCGCAACGCGCTTGAAAATCCATTTCTGTGTGCTGGGTCGTAGTTTTTAAAGGGCACGAACCCGTGAGTGGTGAAATCTTTTCACATATATATATATATATATACTATATATATATACTGTATATATATATATATATATATATATATATATATATATATATATATATATATATATATATATATATATATATATATATACTGTATATATATATATATATATATATATATATATATATATATATATATTAAATACAGAGAGGTGCTTTTACATTTTGTGTCTTTCATATCAGCTTTAGTTAGTAGAAGGTTCCAGAAGGTCAGAGAAAGAGATCCAAGGTCAGAGTTGTATGTGTTCATGTACTCCGCTTTGAGGTGTCTTGACACAAAAAGCAATTTAAAAATAAAAATGTGTTGTTTTGTTGTGATGATATACTGTTATTTGTAGTTATTCCCTAGCTGAAAACAACAGATCTATGAACTACAGTAACCTAAGCCACAGAATCAATTACTTCAGCTGTGCTGTTAGAGTGCTAATCAACTTTAAATGTAGAAATGCTTCTGTTTAGTTTACTAGTGATAAATGTTTAAAAATAAATAAACAAATAAAGATTTAAGAGAGTACACATTGTTCGCGAGCCTGCATGTAACAACACTCAGGCATTCCTTTTAACTCTACATATTTGGCAGGCATTTTCAGCTAATAGGATATGCCCCATCCTTACAATTGCACTCCAGGGCTAATTGGGCTGTATTTAACAATGAATTGTTAATTAATTAATGTAATTAAAAGTAAGAAAAAGGGCTTGCTACAATGCTTGCAGTCAGCCCTCTATAATGGGTGATGGAATGCTCTTGGGCTGTCTGTTCAAACAAAAGTTTTGCAATCTCAGATTGTGATTTTTTTTACAGTCCCCTGGGACAACACATCAGAGCATTCTGACATGTGCTGATCAACTCATGCAATATTTAAAGAATAATGTTTGTTTTAAGAATAACATGTATTTTCAAAACGTTGCTCAACCTGATAACCTTATATTGTTTTCTAAAGGGCCTCGGGGGGGAAAGCAGGTACATGTTCAATTGTTACACCAAGCATATCAGCAGTAACACAATACATATTCAAAGATAAAATAAGGTAGCACATTTTTATAATAATCATTTAGACTTGTATGGCTATACATCATTTAAGAAGTCTTTCAAGTAGGCAAGTAACTGTATTTTAAAATTGTTCACAGTAGGTCTTAGACAAGTAAAAGCCTGTCTTAGGACAAGTGAAAACAATTAAGTTGGTGCCCTGCAGTTTAGGGTTCCCTCAGAGTGGAGAGGAGAATTACAATGTACAGTAATTAAACTCGGCAGCAGATACTAATTTACAAAGAAAGCCAATCCTACCTTACTTTTCAATTGCCATTTTAAACGGTAGGATCCATGGAACTGTTCTAGACTAGCGTTGGCTCCTTAAGAATATGAATACAAAAAGGATTTTATTCATAAACCAAAACAAAATTGCTGGAAATGCATTTAAAATAAATAAATAAGATAGGATTGTTTTTTTTTAAAGTTCAATGCTAATCGGGGTCTGTGAAACCGGCTGTTTGGTCACCAGTGCATTTTTCTTACCTGTGAACAATTCTTATCATCGATACCAGTATATTTAGTAAGTCAAGTCCAGGGTTATCCCATTGGAAGTGCTCCATGTAAAGCAATATAAACCCTTTCAAGTGTCATGTGACAGATTGTTTAACGCAGAATGTGCAAGTGTTTATAAATGATTTTGTTCAGGGTGCTTTTGTGTTTTACAGAGGCAGTAGCAATGAACTTCCTACCACCCACGACGCGCCTCTTTGAATGACAGGAATCGTCTCAGCGGGATAAACCTGCTAGAATCGCTAAATAAACAGTGCTATTGAAGATCATTATACAGAAAGGGGTTATTTTCTGTGGGTATTATACAGTGAATTGAAAACTGTGATAATGAAGTAAAAAAAAAACCCTTGTAGAAGTGGTGGCATTAAACAAATCACTTTAATTTTCTAACAAATGCCGGTTTCAATGTCGCTTCACACCGGTTCACTTATTGATCAGACTAAAGATCTACAGGCAACCACTTTTTTCGTTATCAAGCCAATCTCATCCTAACCCCAACCAAACCTAAGGATCGGACGGTTGAAGCAACTGAACCCAAGTTGTGTTGAGCTGCCTTTAAATAAAGCACCTTATGTGCATAAAACACCACCAACACCATACTATAATAATACCATGAATAATATTAACCACTAATGTGAACTTTATTCAGTGTTTTTATGTGTCCATAGTTAATCAATGGAAGAGGGAGCATGTCCCTCTTCCATTGATTAAACTGCAGACTGCAATCCCTTCAAGTAATTAAAAATAAGTCTCCTGAACTCCAGGGAAACATACAGTGATTGAATGCTGGCCTCAAATTGCATTACACCAGTACACTGAACACTGGGAAGATGTTATATTTGCTGTTATAAGCTTCCAAAATAAAATTATCAACATGATGGTAGATTCGATTTACTGTATCATTCTGCAGACCCAGAAGGCATGCAACAGTAATATTGATTTCATAATTGATCTTGTATTAATTACAAGTCAGAATTTGATGTTTTGTATCTTCATGTAGCATGACCAGAGCCTGTATCAGGGTGGGATGCTACAATCTACATTTTTCTTTTTTTTCAGTTTACTGCTCAAATGAAGAACTTGTTTTAGAGTGGTTATAACTACTGAAATCATTCTGTGAACCCATGCGCTAGGTACAGTAGGTTTCACATGGACAATCTGGTAAGAAACACATATTATATTAAACAATATTTGATGTTTAAAAATATATAGATCTGGTGCTTTATTAGGTTGAAGAAAATTCTCAAGGTGTTGAAGGGGTACGAAATGAAGCTTTCTTTCCCTTACTATGGTGCCAGCTATATTTTTTCTTTAAAAACTGCACATGAGATTCATACTGTACATAGCTAATGGGAGTATACAACAGGTAAGACTGAATTATTTTCATTATCTATAAACACTTTCGAAGTGACATACTACTTTAAATATTTGCAGTACCTAACATTTTAGTGTACGGTACATATTAATGTTTTATAAATCCCATTTCAGAAATCAACCAATCACAGCAAAGCAGTAACATTCCAGTACATTTTATCCTGTGAGCAGACATCATTTCGTGCATAGGACACCAACCCTAATTCCAATGTTCAAAAATCAAAACAAAACATTGAAAAACACAGTATACAGTAAGAGGCACCATACACAGGACATATTAACTTGGAACAAAAGTATGTATTTAGCTGTTTATCCACCCCCTAAAAAAGCTCCCTTTGCTTGAATGTGACAGTAGACTTCAGAACAATCTATTAAATATAAAGCCAATTGAAAATCCTTAAGATGAATGCTTCACCTTAAGTTTAAAACAAAACATGTACCTTACACAAGTACTAAGGGCATAGAATCTGTAGATGATGATCTTCAAATATATATCATAATATAATATTACATCTACATATAATTAGCTTAATACTATCCAGAATGTTATACCCATAACAAAAACCTAGTGAGCATGTATGAAATGTGATGTAACTGGTCCTTGTTATGCTCTGTTGCTGTGTCTTACTCAGCTGTACTGGATTGTTTCAAATCACTTTGCTGCATCGCTGCGTAGACAACTAGAGCCCCTTTGCTCAAGACAAACTTGATTTCTTGGGTCAGGTTTAAGCTGTGTTTGATTGCTTTGTCCATTTTCACTATGCTAAATCTCTTTGACTTGAGCTTCAGGGTGTGTTTTCACTTTGATGAATTGCTAATGCTGTTTTTAACTTGCCGCCTCTCTTGTAAAGCACAGAGGATTCATATATATTTCTAGAGCTGTTGCAACAAGTAGATTTCTCTACAGTATTTTGCCAGTCAGTGCCATCAGCAGTGTGTTTATTTGTGCATCTTCTGCATTTTGCATAATTTGCCTTTTACTGTACCAGTACATGAACTGGAAAAAAATACATTACAGTATTGTGTGAGCCCCTGAAAAAAAAAACATCAAAAAGCAGCAAGCCTACTTATAAACAGTTGGGTTTTTACTGAAGCAATCTAGGTAAAATACCTTGCTCAAGGGTACAGCAGCCCCTAAATTGCCACAATTTCAGATTCACATCATATATACTGTATATATCTTCCTTTACAAAGAATCATGCCTGCAGCTGTATGACATTTTGTGCTGATAATTTGTTCTGATGATCTGCTGCTGATCTAAGGGGTTCTATCCACATCCACATTGGATATCGTAAATACAATAAAAGAAATATATTTGTTCGGGAACTGATTCTCGCACTGATTCGAATCCCTTTTACCAAATGAACTTCAATAGCAGTGCGCTGGTTCTCTGTATTAAGATGCAAAGGCACCTATAATGGTAAGAGTGGTACCACTGGAAAAACAAACAAAAAAACTGTCATTACCTTATAATGGGGCAGCAGTGTGGAGTAGTGGTTAGGGCTCTGGACTCTTGACCGGAGGGTCGTGGATTCAATCCCAGGTGGGGGACACTGCTGCTGTACCCTTGAACAAGGTACTTTACCTAGATTGCTCCAGTAAAAACCTAACCGTATAAATGGGTAATTGTATGTAAAATAATGTGATATCTTGTAACAATTGTAAGTCTCCCTGGATAAGGACATCTGCTAAGAAATAAATAAATAAAGTAACTGCAAAAAGAACCACAACCATTAGAAACATCATACAAAAATATATGAACATGAAATTAAAAGCTACTTGCACTTTAACAAATAAAATCTGTGTCTCCTACCAACATTATAGTTGCAATTTATCTACACAACAGTATTCAATAATGTGCATAGCAATTATGTAACCACATATTGCCATTTTCAATTTGAATGGTACAGCACATGGAAAAAATCCTTCAAAGCCAAAGTGTTTTCGTGCTATTCCTTCCAGACAATTTGCCAAGCCTTTGCACCTGCTTCCAGCAGGTCCCATCAAGTTTGGGATTTCAGGATTCTAGATGTTGGCAAGTGTGCAAATCCAATTTGACAGAATGCAGACACAGAGATAATTCTGCAAGCTTGGTTAGCCCACTGAAACGGTAAGCCTCTGAGGGTAGGATGTTGATGGTGGTTTAACTGATCCATATTAATTTAAGCACTTGGTCTGTTGTGTGAAAGCTAATGATTTCAGTTGCTCTGTTTCATAATAATTAATTTTTTGCATTGCCAAAAGATAGAGCCCTTATCATCTCCAGGCTTTCGTTTCCTATTGACTACAAACTTCTGGACAATCAGAAACAGATACATCACAAAAGATGATAAAATACGACTGTTAGAACCAGGTTCAAAACCTGGGCTGGACAGGCACTCTTTTTATTTCTGTCTGCACAGCATCGGCAGTGATAAGCTACCAGGCAGAAACATTTACCTGTACATACATATTTCAGTGATCTGGGTTTTCTAACGATTGTGAACCATGACGTCACTGCACTATTGTCTCATATTCTGCATGCGTGTGTAAAAAAACAAAGCTGGAAAAATCCCCAGTGATAATATTGCTAAAGCTAATTAGAAAGCTTCAGATTCAGTATTGCTTCTTAACAGGGGTAACGTTTAACTGAATTCACTGTCAGAGTCATGGTCTCCGAGTCATGATGTTTCACTGATGGGATTGTTATTTGTTAGAAGAAGCCGCCCTCCTCAGCTGATTTTAGAAGCAAGCTATTGGTGATAACAGCCTTCCACTGAAGATACTGCAGATAGCTTCACTTCACTTTCTGTGGGCACAATAGGTATACTGTAGCCACACAGAATCAGAATCCTGTACTCTAGTGGGCAACCCAAGTCATAACACTACTGTTTTATTAATATTTGATTGACAGATTGGTTGATTGACTTTTTTAAATGAAAACTCTTGAGGCAGTGTTCTGTAACAAAGGTGCCTAACAAGCTGAATTTCTGATAAAAGTAGCTTAATCTTTGGTCCCTAGTGAAAGGCGCTAAATCATCAATATATTCAGCATTCAAGGGCTATGGGTAGTTCTCATCTAATTAATAAGGAAGGAGATGTGTGGATTTATACAGTGTTATGGTAATAGAGTACAGTAGGGGAGTGCTGTTGAAAATGGTAAGGTCATGACTTTAACTTTAAAGTCTTAAGAGAAACAGTGCTTATAATAAACCCCTTACTTACTGTTTCTACTTTCTGTTGTCTACCTTTGTAGCTTTCTGTTAAAACATGGAAGATATGTTTAAATTCTGTGGAAGAAAAGCCTTGGCAGATGCAGAGGATTGGGCACCTCCTCTAACTAACATCATGATCACATCAAAGCACTGCCTTAGATCAAGGAAAAAAGGCCTTCCTGATTAAAGTGGACATGTGGATGTGTAGAAAGGTGTGCTCATCTATGGCAATTTCTACATAAGTACTGTATCTACGAAGAGCAGATTTGTTTTCAAAGGAAAATTGGCCTCAGAAGTATGCAGGCACCTGAGTTGTGAGACACATGCATTGGGACCTTGTCTCACACTCTCACACACACCTCAACAATAAGTGGGAAACTAATGATGTGTGTACGAAGGGTTTTATTTCAGTTTCTGCTCACTGTTGAATTCCAAAGAAGGTTACTATTTTCACCTTATCCTGGTCAAGTATATTCCGGTGGCTATTGTTTCTTTATATTATCTGTGAAGGACAGCCTGTTCTTATCGGCAGTGCTACACTTCTGAATCTGATTCCCAGCTGTGCGCTAACAGGAAATTTGCCTCCAGGAAATTCAGGCCGTTCGGCTTAACTAACCCTACTCATCCTGGCAGGATTCTGATGCACAACAACAAAACTGCGAACTATTTTAATTTAATTTACCCTTTTACTTTTAAAAGCTATCGTCACTGCTAAGCTGTGCCCACAAGCTGACTGAACACACCAATCTGCAGCTGTCATTTCCCACATATCCATGCAGCTAGCCAGCTCAGCTCAAACTCAACTTTTTCTAACATCTCAATAAAATGACTCTTGGCGTTGGTTCCTCACACTTCCTTTGTCAGGGCCTCAATGAAGCAGAGACTGACAATTGTGCAGAATGGTGTGGAGATTTTGTTATTTCCAATAACGTCAAGTGGTGAGCTAAATTGAAACCAATATACTAATTTCACTTGTGCGCTGGTTTCAAACCCAGGTCTCCGGAGGTGAAAGACATGAAAGGCTACTGTCACTGGGCTAATTTGCTCTCTTACTGGTCAGAAATAGTTATAGTGGTAAAGAGTTATCTCTAATCCCCATAAATGTTTTTTCAATAACCTGCTCTGCAGACAGCACAACTCATTCATTTTTGAATGATATCTTGGCTGAGGTAGACTTGGCTGAGAATGTAGCCCTCCAATCCTAAGATACATTCAACGTCTTCTTTTTTAGTCAATTTGAATATAAATAGGTCTATGTATTATGCAACAGCAGTGCTCAGTAAAGCCAGACAGTGTAATTATGCTTAGTGTGATCATTCACTGCCTTTGGCAATGCTAAGCTAAAACGCGCTGTTTTTTTTTAACCAATTAAGTATTTTTTTATATTGTTTTTAGCCCTACAAAGCACAGTTGACTTTTGTGATATAGTGCCAGTTCTTATCTGTTTTGATTGGGTTTATATCTAAACACATTACTTACCTTTGCTACCTGTCTTCGTATGCTTATTCCTGCACTACCTTTTTCATCCTAATCATAATTATTGTGACATTTATTCACATTCCCTTCATCAGAACTCCTATGTTTTTGTTTCACACAGGGTCCTTTCCATTAAAATGTCTTTAAGCATCAAAACATCCACTGTTTGCACACTCTCTGAAATATGGCAGTGACCAATTTGTCAGTGAATACCATGAGAGATGGTCAATCAAAGTCAAATAACATTGTGCAAAATGGTTCTAAACTATCAGCTTTTTTTATTTTTCCAAAGCAATTTAAATGTAGCTAACTTATTTATGTTATTGATAAAAAAAGGAATTATGGTTTTAAGCTCCTGGTCTACAGGTCTGTAGTTTAACATGAACCTCTATTGACATCCATTGTATTGGGATTGTGACTCCATTGTCTCTGATGGATTAAAAAGCTTACTTATCAGTAGAGTCTTTGCACATTAGACTCTGCTGACAATTGCTCTCTATAGCTACCAGCATTGGGAGAAAATGTATTACAAAGACAAAATTGCATTGCCGTATTACAATAAAAATAGTTTCTGTCTGATTCAGAGAGAATACAAACTAGATGGTCCTTTCTTGGCAGTTAAGGATGATAAATCTCAGCTAAATTACAGACAATCTTTTGTTCATCGTTCTCAAGAGAGTTGTGGTTGCATTTCTCTGATTGATAAATAACTATTCTGGAGCTTCCCTACAGTCATGCTGTTTGCAGAGTATACTCCTATTGAAGTGATTTAAACAGTGACAGATATAAAACACACACTATTCACATGAGATGTTAGTTTTCATACCTTGTTTTTCCATGTTGACTGCATTCTTTCATGCTATGTAAGTGTCTGCAAGGAAGGATCAATGCATTTCTAATGTATCTCTTGATGTAAAATACTATATAAAAAAATCTAATTCACTGTTACCATGTTGTGTGTTTCATATACAAAATGTAGACCTATGAGATGATGTCAATACCTATTAGATAATAGTTAACTCATTCTTTTGTTAGCTCTCCTTTTTACAGACAGAAATAAACTCAAAAGTCTGACATGCACTGTTATCTGTTAATCTTCTTGGTACACAATATTATTTATCTAAAAAATGTCAGTTTTTAAATCTGTCACTACTTAGATCAGTTATAAAAAATTAAAAATAAAAGCAGTGTCTGTGATCAGGTTTAGCTGCTTCTTTTGAATGTCATGTATAGTCGGAATGACTATACATGACATTCAGCTGTAACTGAGTTTTCCAAACTGGTTTGCACAAACCCAGTTTCATCCATATTTAGTATTTAGATTAACCTCTTGTGTATTAATTCGGAAGAGGGCAGCTTTTTTATGTATTTGTATAAAATAAAACGCAGCTACAATAATGTGCTAATTTTCTGATGAGTGTTTCAGTTACTTCAGCTCCCAGTACCACATGTTGCAGAAATACAACACAGAAAGTGAAAACCAAGCCAATCTGTGTCTTGAGCTGTGGAACTGTGTGTGGCACAGCTAACATGCTGTTTAAACAAAGAAAGAGTTTCATGAAATTTCAATGAAGAGTCTGGGGTGGCCAAAGCTGGCCCTTCCACTCGCTGCCTTTGTTCTAACTCTGTTCTAACTTGTTTAAGTGAACCAATTAAACCTGTCTAGACCCTGAAGTAGTTCATTATATCATTTAACCTGTTAAACCTGGAGTGGAATGACCCTCCAGGACTGTGATTGGACACACCTGCTCTAAAAGGTGGGTGACTGTATACAGTATACATGGAAACGATCAAGGTGTAATCAAAAGTTAAAAAAAAGAGTAAACTTATCAATGCAGGTCTTCTTTGCTTCCCCCACAAGGTCATATGAGTGGTGTTCTGCAATTAAATACATTTCTACAGTTGCTACAATTTATTGAGGGGAACCTTCAAACCCAATCAGTAACTGGAGAAGAGGAGGGATGGGTAGGGGGGGGGGGAGTTGCAGGTACAACTTTGAATTAATCAAGCAAACGTTAATGAATCATGCTTATCCTGTTCGGGGTTTCCTATTGAATCAATAGCCATTTTTATAAATGGAATGCAGTTGAAAAAGAAAGTGTTCATTTAAAGTTATGATGTAAAGTGCAGGGCCATTTAATTAATCTCTCCAGTAGCATCAGAACACTTCTCCCTGTGGAGATGCTGAGGGAGGATTTATGTTTGCAGTTCTATTAAAAATTATGACTGGTCATAAACTGAACCTGTGATAGGTAAGGGCACTTTTATTAAAGTAAATGGGGAATGTTGTTTTTTTTAAAGGCATCCCGATTAGACTGAAAAGGGTTGCAAGTACCCTGTGAAAATGTATTCAAATTACATGATTTATACACTCCTCCATTACCAAATGATACTCAGTGGCACTAGTGGTCTGCTAATGGTTTTGCAAGGATTTCTCCCAGTTAATACACAGGTATTTTTGTATTGGTAACCACAATCTTTTTGGGAAATATAAATACCTCAACACTCAGGAACACTGCAGTTGTACTATATACCATTTGACCCTCTTCCCTTAATAATAGCGTATTACCATAGAAACACAAGCAGAACTTTTAGCAAATCACTGGATTACCAGCAATGACATTGTGAAGAACCCTTATGTAAAGCTGTACTGCATCTTAGAGATCCCACTCCCTTCTACTGTACCAGTATCAATATGAATAGCAAACAAGTATTTTCATTTCAAGACATGACATCCGGTACTACACTGCAGTAGGTTAAAGAAAACTCAGCTTGGATGGCATGCTCTTTGACTTTCTTGTACTTCCTGGGTCATTTCACCTAGAGAGTGAAATTGTCCCCAGCCCTTCACTGGCTTCTTTCCTGTCAATAACAGATGATCTGCTTCCCCTATTGACTGAAATGCTTTCTGCCAGCAGCATGCCTTTACCCAGAAGATACTGATGAGGTGAGTACAAGTGCAAACAGATGACTCAAGAATAAGGCCTTGAAACTAACAGTTAAAATAATACCAGGCATCATGTTTTAAAATGAAACTATATGTGTGCTGTAACGTGTTTTAAAACTGCTGAAATGTGATGAGCTCATGGAAGTGCAAAATGGCTAAGATTTATGGGATTATTTTGTAAGCTACAATTACTTTAAATACTGTTTTATTGATAAATGGTTAGAGGTGGTCGGCTTTGAGGCTTTGTCTCTCACAGTGGATTTAGGTACAGACTTCACACAGAAAAGTAGAGCTCTGGGATGCTTGGGGTGAATGATTACAATCTGCAAACTGGTTTAGAAAGAGAAGGTCACATTTTTAATAAAACCTGGAGTCATCCCTGCAGCTCTGCTTTGATCAAATCAGGAGGTTTGTATGCACAGACAGCTTCCACTAAGATGCCAGCCTGAAGGTGCATTTGATATAAATATGTGAAAGGTGAGTCAGTGTGTGTGTATTTTCGAATGCAAACTTGGGTGTGAGCGTATTCATGGATGTACATCATTTTACTTAAACATTTTAAAAGGGGTATTTTTAGGTCAAAAAAATCCTTCTTTGTTCTAGGCTAAATCGATTCTCAATGGGCGCTGAGCGGAGAAGCCAGATTGAATGTGATACAAACCAGTTAGAAAGTGTCTAGACATTCCGTCTATACTATGCAGGTAGCAAGTTTAGTTTTTAAGGAGATGTATTAAAATCAAGAACAAGAAGGCAAGAAGTTCTTTTATAGTCCAAGGCCACTATGTCCTTTTTGTGTGGTCTCACCAGTGCATTACCCAACCTCATATTAACCTCCTTTGATTTGTACTCTACACTTTTGACCAGTAGTAGATACTGGCTCGGCAGGTACTCCTTTATCCAATACTGCAACAGTTACACACAGAAGTCAAATGTGATGAATCACCCTTTGAAAAATGGTAATTTATCCTTCCAGAACATGACATTTGTTTCTGTTTACGTGGGTGTGTTCCTTAGAGGAAGCACTTGGAATTTGGGGTACCGGCGTGTGCTTGACAGTCAGGTGTTTACAAGATGAATCAGAAATGAACAGAGAGTTTGCATATGGTAGATTTTTAAATGTCAGGCCAGTGTGAAGAATCAGGATCTCTGAAAAGGGCACTCGGTAATGAATGGGATTTATCGACATCTGTTCTTGCTAGAAACGTTCTAACCGGCCACTGATCTTTCACAGCTTGATTAAATTTTATTTAAAATGATAATGCCAGGTTTGCAGATCTCACTCCCAGTGGTTTGTCTTATTCCCCAAGTTGTACCAGAGATCATACTTTAGAAAAATAAACTATATTGGAGGAGGGGGAGGGGTTTGAAGGTTTCAATGTAGATTTCAGATTGCAGCTATAATTGTTATATATTAATACTGGGTGTATATATTGATGCTGAACTAATTATTTTTAGTTCCTCTGGGGCTATAAATGGTTCAAATTGGGCTACTGAAAGACAACATGTCAGAAAAATACTATTAAGATACCATTATGCTGTAATACACTGAATACACTTTAGATGAGTCATTAGCAGACCAAAGCATCAGCAGCAACACAATGAATCTGGAACTGCAGTATAAGTGTTGTAGATTGGAACTCACACATTAGAACAGTGGTTCTAACCATGTTATTGGGTTACCAGAATGTATTAGTTCATACCATTGTGATTACACTGTGGAGTCAAAATAATACAATGTTCTACCAATAGCTCATACTCTCATAGTTGCCCTTGTGCTGCCTGGTACCACTGTGCTATTGCATTGACATTAAATACATTTTGGTATGGGAAATAAAAAAACATTTCCAATATGATCTATATAATCTTCTGTTGCACATTTGTATTACCTATGAAGCTTCATACTGTAACTACCTGTGTGCTAATGGGTGCTAGTAAGTTTTTGTATCTCAGACTATAATTGTGACGGGGAAATCAAGGACGGCTCTGGCACATGATTTGTGCCATTGGTCCCAGAATGACAGGTCTTTGTGACAAAAGCAACATAGCCAATTGGGAGATCTGAAGTTTGTCAACTAAAATACCCAATAACTCATGGAAACCGAATAAAGGAAATTATCAAGCTGTATCAGCCAAAACAGTATGAAAGAAGTCAAGCAGTGTGAATTTTCATCATCCTGAGGATGTTAGCAGTTTATTAATATTAATAATAAAGTGGTCAGACCCTGCAGCTGTCAGTCACCCTGACCAGGTTTGTGGTGCTGTGTTTAGTAGCTGAATATCCCCTCTCTCTCAGCAGGTCACACATAGTCTGACTCTCCAGGCAGACTATTATTCGGGTAGGACTGAAAACAATTAATGCAAAAAGTGTGTACAAGGCTGGAGATTAAAGTGAAATGTATTCCGGAGTCTTGCCAAGGAACTCTAGCTGGGTCAGAGGTCTCTTCAAATTGCACTATTATGGCTTTGAAACCACTTGGAGCTTTGTTTACTACAGGTGAATAGTTCAACTCCAGCATTGCACTGCCATCTACAAGGTATTCGTTTCAAAGCTTAGCAGTTCTTTGCACTGGCTTGTGAGTAGTCTTTGAATGTTTTATTTGTATATATATATATAATTGAAACCTTCAGTGCCAGTAGAAGGAAGCATTTCTTCATACAGAGAGTGTGAGGTTATGAAATGGGTGACCTAGTCATGTTATTGGGGCAAAATGCATTTTCCTATGTTTTTATATTCTTATGGTATCTCAACAAGTTGCTTAAATGTTTTATTTTTATTTCCCACAAGAGTATTAATAGGTAGTACTTCTGATTATCCAATGTACAACATTAATAAAAAAAAACAAAAAACATTCAGTTCCAAAATAATAAGATGTATTAAGTACTTTCAATGATATTTTTATTTATTATATTCTGATAAGTAAATATCGTCTATAAAA
Source organism: Acipenser oxyrinchus oxyrinchus (assembly GCA_030684275.1). Taxonomy (NCBI): domain Eukaryota; kingdom Metazoa; phylum Chordata; class Actinopteri; order Acipenseriformes; family Acipenseridae; genus Acipenser; species Acipenser oxyrinchus. The sequence goes on along the minus strand of CM060261.1, from coordinate 6,984,530 downwards.
TACGACAAAATGTGCCTCTCTTCATTGAGATTATACTGCAATTACTGCATGTCAATATATATTCCTTTACAAATATCTTTTGAGCACAGTGTCTGCTAATTTCCAATCTCATTGAGTGGCACTGAAGATACTAAAGCTGATATGTCAGTCATTTTACCAGCCACACCTGGGATGGTCCCCCATTTACCCAACTTCTAGTCTCCTCTGAGATCCAGCAGCTTGATTCAGGCCTGCAGCTCAGTGCCGATCCTCATCCTGCACGGATCACAGCCTGTAATGAAATTCGCCTCTGGAGCCTAATGCTTTTTTTAATTACTGCCAATTCTCCTTTTCTTCTTCTTGTTGAATATTCATTGGGCCTCGCCAGCAGCCGCTTGACTAAACTCCCTGATCTGTGGCAGGCTCCCATCTTGGATTGGCTTCCCGAATCCCGTTTTTAATCCAATTTCATGTCTCCGTGTGACGGAACACTACATTTAATTTCCCACTTCGTACTTGGCTTCCCACTGTGCCATTCCTGTACTGAGGGGTTGTGTTTTCAATTTAACAGACACACACTCTTGGTTGCATAACTTGCTCCATGTATATGCGCTTCAGTGTCCCAGTCGATATGTCTGTTCAGACGAGGATATTGTTTTTTTGTTTTTTTAATGTGGTGTTGTGGGGACCAAAGACTCCACAGATACATTTTTAACCCCACAAATGTATGAAAGCTTTGGTCCCTTTCCTGCACAAACAAAGACAGACAGACACACAGTTTGCTTAACACTTGGGCTTTTAATATTCATGTGCATAATAACAATATATAGTGATACAAACCAATTATAAAGTGTGTAAACTTTCTGTCTATACTGTTCAGGGAGTTCAGTTTTACAGGAGACATTAAAAACAAGAAGGCAAGAGGTTCTTTCAGCGGGGTCATTCCCCTTTTATTCAGTAATGCTATTATGTTTCTTTATGTTCTTTCAATCCAATACAATGCATACATCCATCTAGCACAGCCAGGGCTTTCTTTCTGAAAATACCCACATTAGATCACTTATTTCAGTAATACAATGCAATAGGTATACAGGCACAACAGACCAATTCTAAATCAGAACAATCAACAATAGTTCAAACCCTCATTGAACTTACTGCCCCCTGGTGGCTAAACAACTAGTTCTGTTTTCACACTGTTCTCCAGTGCATTATCCATGTGCCCTCCTTTCATTTAGTTGCCCCAAACTTGTCTTGCTGTTCTTTCAGATATCCCATGAGCCTCTATTTATAACCCTTCCCCTCAGTCTTTGAGGTCATATGACGGCACAATCCCACACTAAAAACATCCTTTCACAGATCTCATTTTTAACAGGGTAGGGCCAAAGCCAGGAAGCAATCCTAATGGTATCTTAATAGTATTTGGCTGATTGTGCTTAGTGAGTCTGATTTATTTTATTTCACAAAGATAATTTCCAAATGAAATCATTCATGCCAATGCAGTAATGCTATAACGGGCATACTTTGGTCAATGATAGCACAAGGTCAGCTGCAATGGTATGAGACATTGGAAGAAGGGTACCACACTGGTAACATTTTCATATTCAAACAAGTAATCCATTGCAGTACCATATCAGTAGCTGTGTGCTACCATTTCAGTACTGTGCAATACTTGTTCCAAATCCACTGTGTTGCCATTGCTGGTGCTCTGCTAAATTTCCTGATAGGATTTTTCATGATGATGTTCTACTATGGTATGTTTCAAAGTTTTTTCTAAGGTTAGTTGAGATTCTTACAGCCACATTTCTACAGCCATGCACACTTGTCATCACGAGTGAAGGCTAAGGCTTTTTTCACAAAAGAGATTCCATACAGGTGTCCTGATGGAAATGACAAATAATGCAGGCCTGTCAGCATCAATTTCTGAGTGACCCTGTAAGGTATGAAGGTGTCCACTTGCATAAGGTAGGTTTTCTTTCTTTAAAACATAACCATATACCTGCAAAGAATATAAAGACATTCTAAAAAATGAATAACATGTTCATAACTCAGGCCAGCAGTTCCCAAGATACAGCATAAACGAGGGAAATCCAAACAGCTTAGCTCTTAATTTCAATTTTTAGCTCCCTTTCATGCTAAGTCTCATCACATTTGGACGACTGGTTCTCTAGATATAACAAAAAATGTCACAAGGATATGCATCCTTGTGGAAGAAAGATAAACAAGGCTTCAGTTTTGACCCCTCACTCGGAAATTTCTGCTGCCGTTTTTAATTGTATTTTTTAAATACCTCCTGAAGTGGATTTATCAAAATTATCATGAGGCAGATGGTCTGAAATGCACGATGTGCACAAGAAGCCAGCTGTTTACTGCAGATTGGCAAACCAAAGGCAGGCTCTGACTGCCAAAGGTGTTTTCAGGCTAGCGGAGACTAAAGCAAGCAAAACGCTGATGATGGCAGTGCTGACAACTGGGAATGCGGGCTGATTTGTGTGAACGTCAAAAACTCACTTGTGAATTCCTTACCTTATCATCAGAGAGGGGTTAAAACCATCTGCTCAGTGAAAGCGGTCCTTTGTAATGGATCACACTGTGATCTCATTGGTTCTAGTCCAGGTCATGATTTATTACCAAGCCCCATCATAATTCTTGCACTGTGCCAGTAAGGATGACACATTTTGGTTGAATTAGAGATAAATTTGGCAAAGTGATAAATATATAGCCCCTGGGGAGCAGAAACAATGTCCTATCTTTTGCTATACTATAGTACTGTCAAAACTGTTTTCTAAAATATACTATAGTTTATACTGGAGTATACTGTTGGAAATTATAATGTTTTTTTCAAAGTGATATTGAAAGGGTTTGACTGTAATAAAATAGCATCCATTTATGTCTGTCTTCAACTAAATTGTACTGTGCTGTTTAAACTAACCAAAACTCAGAGAGCATCAACTTGATTTGCTGAAACAATATGAGGTAACACTTCACATTGTGTCTCTAATTACAATGTTATTATGTATAGTTACAATGTACTTAATGTGTAAATCTCTGTGCAAGATATAACCCTAACCCTAACTCTATCCCTAACCCTAACCCTAATGATGTTTACACACATGTATTTACTAAGTAACTACTATGTAAATACACAGTAATTAGAGACACAATGTAAAGTATTATCCAATATGTGAAGTTTATAATATAATATCAGTGCTTAAAATGTTCCAGACAATGTTGTTACAATCTGAACTACTATCTGAAATGATCTGGCCAAATACAACTGTTAAATATATAAATATATGGGTTAATATAAGTGTGTGAATGAGTCTGTCGAGTACGCTGGCTCATATCCAGCCAGCTTTTTAGACCACCGATTCAGTTCCCCAGTGTTTAATCACAGCACTGATTAATCAGGCAGTGACACAGGGGGTGTGGGCTGCTCAGAAGCTAAGATGAATGGCTGGATTCCTCCTAAAGGGTAAAGGAGTGCGATGCAAAGAGAAGCTTTATTGTGCACATTAGGCAAGCTGTTGGACACAATTAACCTGGAGCAGATCGCAGGCTCCATGGGAATTAGGCAAAAATGTAATCTTCATCTAAAGGCATCCTCCAATTAAAGAATCTGTATCACTTGTATTCAGTCTCAGCATTTAATAACTGCTTCCTTGCAATTTCTCTTCATGCCAATTACGTTGACAGGAACAGCAAGTATTTCACATCAAACATCAACTGAAAACCTTCAGTTAAAACAAAACAGACAAGATCCTCTAAAATGTAAATATCTTTGTCATTGTTATTATACTGGCTAATCACAATGCAGCAGGTGACAAGGAGCCTAGCAACGTTGTATCTCCAGTGGCATGCTGTACCATAATGATTCAGCCTCATTGGCACCTCATCAAAGAAGATTGATTTAACAGGCCTGTTTCTGGCATTGAGCTCCATAATTGGACACTGTGTACAAAAACAAAGAGAAAATGGACTGTGCATCAAAAGTATGGAAATAAATGAAGATTGAAAAGCATCATTACCATCATCTCCATTATTCATGCCCATTGCTATTTATGTATATCCTTTCAAATATATTATACTAATCATCAGGCATGCAAAGAAACTGCAGTCAAATGATCACTTACCTGCTCTCTGTATAAAATGTCCAAATGATTGACCACTTCAAATTGTGTTGCACTGGCTCAGTGTTAAACCGCAGCTGATTTTGTCAACCATGATTTTGTTAGAGACAGCGTTATGTTGTCATTTCAGCCAACCAGACTTCCAACCGTATCACCACCCATGCCCATTACCACCATACCCACGGCAACAGCGCCAACCACCACAACCATAATCACGATAAGCTACATATCAATGGCCCTTTTCAGTCTGATCCCTGTCTCTATAAAGTTGGGCTTTTCCTTTAAAGTTTACATAGATGCACAATTAACAATTGAACCATATTTGTTAAGTAATACCATTTCCAAAAGTGGAATGTTTTCTAAAATAAACATCAGTGTTGATTGTCAGCAATTGCAAATGATGTGTGCATTTTGAAGAGGAATCGCTCACATAAGAAGCAGGTTTGTTAGTAATGGAATTGTGAATATATAAATTGTATAAGTATTTATCAAGTGCATTACAGTTTCAGTGTTTGTGTTAAATATTTAGGTTACTGTTTTTTGCAATTAAGCAAAACTACAAAAAATGAATAATACTTTTCAGAGGTCACAATGCCTTATAGCTGCTTTCTTCTTGTATTAATGACCAGTTGCTTATACCCAATCTCGCCACATCTCACAAGCTTAGCAAAGCTGAACCTGCATGGTGTTTAGATTACAGTGTGGTGCAGAAGGTTCTGTTAAAGATCCCATTGACATCAAACCTTTAAAAGAATACTGAGATATCATTTTCAATGTCATGGACAAATTCTATACAAAACAATACTTTAAAAGATCATTATGACTTGTCTCATAATCTCAGTTGTCTCTGTTCTTCCCAGCACATTTTTAATTCCTGTGTCAGATTCACATGTTTGAACACATTGTGGGCCTTTTTTCCTCATGATAAGGGGATCAGGGATATATTTATTTCTGATCTGCCAATGAAGCGAGATGATTATCTTAGTTTCCTGATATTTTTTGTTGTTGTTGTTGTTGTTGTTTTGAAGGTAATAGCAGACCCCTTCTTGTTTTTATGCTGATGAAAATCCATGTGATAGATTTCATACTGGTATCTGAAATTATGTTGTGCAGAATCTACCAGAGACTTGTATTTACTGTTTTGAAACACTAAAAACAATGACAGGCTACTGTAGAATTAGGTTGCCATTCACCCTCCGGTTTTTTTAATTTAAAAATTGTGATGGAATGAAAACTGGCGCAAGGTTTACATTAATGTTTTGTCTCAATATAAAATTAATCTTTAGCTGTCTTCATTTGCATGGCTGCACTAAATTGAATGCAATTTCATCTCCCTTAAACAACAGAGAGAGCGACATGTGAGTTTAAGCAGCCCATTGTTATGCGTGCCACGCACTGCCTGTCCTTGCTGACTAATATTCCATTAGAAGAAATGATAATAATGCCAGCCATGAACGTACCCAACATGAGGCCCTCCAGCCACAACTGTACAGCTGCTTTCCACTTGATTAAAACAACTTTTTGAAAATAGTCAAACTCTGCCATAAGGCAAAATCTCAGAACCCCAGGTCTTGTGGAAAGGATCTGCAAGGTGTTAGATGCAATTTAAAATCCTGTCTGAAGCTCAAATGTTTTATTTTATTTGCATGCTATTCATGAATAGCTCAGCAGGAATGTAGCAGGTGGTTGATTTTTCTGCTCAGAAATAATCCAGAAACAGAAGCTCTCGATTCAAGCATCTACATACAGATTGATGTATTTAAACTACTGTAACATGCTCCCAGAGTATCTTTCATTTAAACATTTCCAGTTACTAATTGAACCGTTTCCTGCTCTCTAAACTTAAGGCCAAGTATTTAAATGTCTTCAGCCCTGATGTTAATTAGTTTGCCAGGTTTGCGTCATCCAGTGTTTGAGGCATCACTGATCTGGGCCACTGTTGCATGTCTGTTGCTGGTCACAATACTTTGCGAACATCTGCAAACATTCAGATGACATGCTTTGAACCAGAGTTGTATTTTCCAGTCATGGTTTTCTGCAAACACTGCCATTCTAAGAGCACCTGGAAGTCTTGATGGGCATGTTGGTCAATGTTGCCATTGAGTAAAGGAAAGATCCAGTTACACTGGTACCCAGTATCATGCCCCTTGTGAAGTTACTTCAGATTTCCCATGATTGTTTCTGAATAGTTGCACACAGCTTCTATAGCTCACGTGACCACAGAAATGTACATACATTGAAGGATTGAGGCTTTTCTAATTGTATACACAATGTCTTGTCCTGTCAGTGTACAGCTTTAGGTGCTCTGATGCCATTTGGAAGTATTCCAGGTAGGTAATGTTGTGCTGGGAGGTGTCAGTAAAGCAAATTGTTATTGTATAATAACAAAACAGCAGGGTGCTCAGAAATATCTCAGAAGAAGATCTGCCATTACCTGCTGTGACCCATTTACCTTAATAGCAAAGGCTATTAGAGTGCCTTGAGAAGGTATAGTAGAGCCTGGTGCTATATAAAAGATTGTTATTACTTCTCATGTTCAAATGGAAAACCTTATGAATTGCTCTTCAGAACTCATAGTATCAACTTTAATGGAGCCAGAACGCCAGTCTTGCTTTTTATTTGCCTGCAGTTCACCACACAGAACTTCAAAACAGTCAATCAAAAATGTAAGGTTACACTTATAAGAAACTATGTCAAGAAGACAAACGTTTCAGCTAGTGCCTTCATCAGCTGCTAGCATTGAAACACACATAAGTATGCATACATATAGGGTCAATCACATTTCTTTGGAATATAAATCCCTCACATTTATTGTGTAATTTATAAAAGCTGCATTTTCCTGTTGTTAGTGCTTTTGTATCCATGACTGAACATTACTGATGTTTATGAGGAACCATTTTAAAAGTGAAGTTCCAAATGTCAGCCTATCTAAGGTTAACACACACATACACTCACACACCTAAAACAAAATAACCCTGGCCTCAGCTGGCCATCTTGCTTAGAAATACATTTTCTTTCTTGTTTTTGAGAGAAAACATTCATCACAAAAGATTTTGAAAGATATGATCCATATACCTCATCAAAAAAATTCCTTCCATGTACCCAGGGGCCTGCAGATAAAAGCAAACAAAGTGATATCCAAGGAAGGCGGTCTCGATATGACCCATTTGTCATCTATACCACCTATTATAGCTCTTATTGTTTCAGCCACTGGCTCTCCCTTTGTCCTGACAAGCCTGTTGTCAAACCTAGATCTTTATTGATAAATATCATGCAATTATTGTAAGCCCAACAAACAAAAATAAACAATGTTTCCAAAAACAATACAATATCCTTTAATAGCCTTGGAATTTACATTGAGATACATGGGGCATTTTTTTCCTGTGTTGCCAAAGTCTAATCAGTGGAGATCATGTTGAGCATGTGACTAATTGATCATGTGAAGATCAGAGATGGCAATAAGTGTGGTTCTGACAGCTGCTGAAATGGACAATGGTGCTTAAAAATGTTTCTCGAAAAAAAGAATATTTCCTTGAATATGCTGGGGGTTTTTATCATGTTGAAGCCATAATAGTACTAATTGTAGACCATGAAATACAATGGACATGGTACCGAGGTACAGAAGCAAATGGACCTGTTTCTTGACAATACAATTGGCATGGCAAAAAAGTAAGGTATGGAAGCAACACATCAAAGGGAATTAAATAAATAAGGCAAGGACTTTAAAAAATGTTCCTGTATTTTGTGCTACTGTTGGATAGAGGGTAAAACGCATTCAGAGAGGGAAGTCATGCCTTTGTGTATGTATGACAATCAGAGCATAGCAGTGTCTACACTGGAGGATACAATGGCATGGGAGGCACAGCAGGATAAGATTCCTTTAGTGCTGCAGAAATGTTTCATCACTACAGAAAGCATGATGACAGGAAGTCTGTTTTCTGAGTGCATAAGAGGCCCTGATAACCCAAACTTGGTGAATTACTCAGAGTAAGGGTTAGTATCCTACATACATTTTTTGGTATTTTGTTATTTTCCAGTGTTGAGCACTGGAACGTTAAGTAAGGACCTGCTACTTTAACATAAAATCACAATACCCTTTAATTAATATACATATTTGGGTGGATAAAACACTGTCTTGAGGTTGTATGTTGTTGAAATTAATGTCAGTGTTCAACAGAGAGGATAGACCAGAATAATAAAAAAAAGTAAGCAGAGCTATATTAGGATAGTCATTTCAAAAGCGACTGAATTGGTCAGTGCTAGTTTGGTGCTGGAATGTTTTTTTTCCTCAGTGAAGAGATGGCTGACACTGAACACAGCGCAGGGAAACATGCTCTGGATTAACCAGCCTCAAGACTGCTACCCTCCAGCCCTCCCTGAAGATTGTCAGATGCATTTCCCAGCTTAATCTGCTCCAATACTCACATCAGCAGCACAATATGCTTGATTTTATAAATCAATAATATCTGGTTTTGCCACAAGAAATCCTCACATTTAACTCTTCCAAATCCCAAAAGATCTATTAAGCAATCATATTTGAATAAACAGTAGGCAAGTCAACAAACATTTCAACAAAAAGGTTTTTTTATGTTTTTGCAGGACTTAATGGAATAAGGTTTTGTGCATTGCAATTAGCAGTGCTGAGTGTAATGTTATTAGTATTGAAAAATAAACACAGCATTCATGCACTTACTTTTAACTCCATTATTGGCCTTTATTAAAACAGAAATGTTGATGGAGCATTTATGTGAGTGCTATGTTTCATCTATAATGTTATGCTTATCTATTCTATTCCTTCCAGGTTTCTCTGTTTTGAATGCAATGTTATCAGTTGAGCGTGTTGAGGATACATTCCTCAGGTATTATCCGAAGTTCTGTAACACCCTTAAAGTCAACAGATTAGCACATTTTAATTTGCAGCTATGAAGAAAGCCAGGTCCTCAAGTAAAGTAGACTTGTTAATATGAATAGAATGTGCTGTTTTGCTAGGGGCTGCAAGAGACATGAAGACATTTCAAGCAAGCCCATTTCAAGCAAGCACATTGCAGGGAATATATTAAAACAGCTTTACTCTTCATACACTCACATGACATCCAGACAAAACTAGCCAACCAACTAGAACATTGACCAAAACAGCTTTAACTCTTGGAAAAAACAGCATATGTACAGTAACCATTTTTGGGTAACGCTTTAATTGAATTGAGCACCATATAGCATGTATAACACCTTCATAAAGGCTACATAACACTATATGACTACATGCATAATAAATGCATATATTTACAATATTTTGTCAACTGTGAAGTCATATTTGTTTTGGTAACACTTATAACAAGGGTCTGTAATTCAAGTGTAACTACATATGAAACAAAACAAATATCATATGAATGTTGAATTGATGCTTACTTTAGATTAATTCAGTAAGGACAAATGTAATAATTATTTATTGATTGGAGCTCAATTTTTACCTAGCAACATGCCACAGCAATACTATTACCCCTTAAATATGTCTAATAATAATTAGTTATTGAGGGCATGTGGCGGAGTGTCCCGCCCTATTTATTATTATTTGTGTTTTGTTTGCGGCGCAGTGAAAAGCGCCGTCTTTTATATTTATATTTAAAACCCGTGAGGATGCATGACTGATCAGCTACTGATTATTTAACTAGCTGACAGTCATGCATCCTTACCAAGCGATGCAGACTGTGGCCGAGGGTAATAAGATAATTAACAGCTAGTTAACCCCTCGGCCAGAGTATAAGAACCGACAGCTGTCTGTGCTGCGGGGTGGAGTTTTGGAGTAGAGAGCGAGAGAGAGCGGAGAGAAGCGGAGAGACGACATAAAACAATTGCTAAAACGTGCTGGTTTAGCCAGCCGCCACTACTTGTTTGTCTGTTTATTCGTTTTGGCCCTCGTGCCCTTTGGTTTGTGTTTTGTTTAAATCTTTTGTTTTGTTTGTTTATTAATAAATACGCTGAATGCCATAGCATTCAGCTTCACCCTCCATCCACTGTTTGTGATTCAGTTACTTCCTGGTCCGTGACGTCACCAGTGCGAGCCAGCCTGCCACAGGGCACAAGACACATATTTAAAATGTTGAGTGAAAGTACATTATGACAACATTATTAATACATATATATGTATGTTATGTTGGTTTTTCAAAGTGACGCAGAAAGGTTATGCACAAATTATACAATGTTAGCCAGTATACAGGTGTTATTAATCCTATATACTGTAGTGTACACTTCAAATAAAGTACAACCAGTTTTTCATTGGTAGCACAAAAAAACAAGCTTAATTTTTTTCAAATTCCTTTCATTACTGCATCTTACAAAGCACAGTAATAAAGAAAAAATATCCTGAACCTGACCATTTAACAAATACATCTAAGACATCTGGCAACCCATTCCAATAGCTGGATCACTCAATCTTTCATATGTAATGATGTGTATCAATTTTGTCAGCTTGGCTCACTGTCAACCTGCTAAGGTCTTACAAAGACCCTTTCCTATCACTGCTCCAATTAAAAAGAAAAGAGAGAGAGAGATTATTTTCCTGCAGTATAAACCTTGATGAAAATTCACTTAATCTTTCAAGCAGAACATGCTTACACTTCCAATGTGTAAATGTGAACAAACAGGCTGGAAACTTGTCTGATGTAAACAGATTGTATCCTCTGATTGCTAAACCAGTAAAGTCCTTCCGTCTACTCCCATAACACTACATCTCTAAGTTAAATAATGTAAGGACTAATGTAAACCCAAATATACATAATAATGCTACAATTCCTTTGAGTTCAAGTAATTCAGCAACGTCATCAAAAACCTAAGATCTAAAACAGAGATAAAACTGACTAATTTTATCCAATTTAACTAACCCTCCCTCAAATTCGGCCAGTGTTTGCTTTAGGATGCAGATTTTATTATGCACATATTTATACGTGATCTCTCTAAAGCATTACAACATGATTTCACAGTAAGATTCTGGGAAGGAGAAGCAACGTACTCTTAATCATTCGGAACGAGGGGTGTACCAAGACAGAAAAAAAATAATACAGTAACTTTTAAGAATATAACATGCACCATGTATATTGCATGCACCCTTTGCATTGTGCACATGACATTGCAGTTTTATTTAACATCTGTTGTATAATGCTCACCTTTTATAAAACACACACAGGGAGTAAAACAAAGAATGCTACTTATTGTAGTAGGATCAACCATATCTGAACTGTGCTTATGTATTATATACTATATATTAACGTATCTATGTATTTTTCAAAAATAAATAGTCTGGATTGTAACCAGCTCTGGCTGACTGCTGCAAGAAAATGTGTTAATATTCATTTCGGTTGTGACTTCTGATACAATGCATGTGACCACAATACCACAATACTTCTAAAATGTGGAAAAGGATATAGTTGACATACACATCATGATAAATGAAATTGCAAGAGACTTCCCCTTTAATGCAATACAAGGCCCTATACTGTATAATCATTGGTGGTTGTCCTAGATTCATTGGTGTCTCCACCTGGCAAATTTCATAGCTTTGTGTTTTAAACAGCGGCAGCAACAGTGAGCCAATGACTTTATAATCCCCTTTATATATAAAAGTGCAACCAGTGGCTCAGTTTACAGTATCGAGACACAGACAGGTCTCTGCTGACATTCATATTTGTAAGTACAGGCAGCATGAGGCGAGATAGTCATCTGTGCTACAACCTCTTGTGCAAATGTATTCTTCTAAATCAACATGCTGGCTCCCTGGGGACCTCTTCAAACTACAGGCAGAAAAAAAGGAATTTCTTGATTAATAATCTCTCCTCCAGCCTCTGCAAACCTGACACACTCACTCAATCAGTGCGGACTGACTCTATTAAAACATATTGATTTGGAAAAGGCAGGTAGGAACGGGCTGGAGGATAAGGGAGAATCGCGTCATCATTCAAGAATATGTATAGTTTGTGTGGGTATACTATAGTGTAGTATTTAGTAGTTTGGGGTTGTGGAGTTAAGACACCCCAGTGAATCTGTTCATTCTAAAGTAATCTATTATACATCAGTAAGTGGTAATATACAGTATGTATAAACAAATGCAGTTATACTCCTTAAAATTTTAGATTTATGGCTTTTAACATTATGCTCAATTTGATGTTAACATTTTTGTAAAACGAATGCACAGAAGTTTGATATTATAATATAAACTTTAGTTACTGTTCATGTGAAATTTACAAAAACTTCCAAATGAAAAGGACACATTTCATAATTTGAATATGATGTTGCAAATACACTCTGGCATGTCCTTCAATGTGTATGCTGTACATTGGGAACATACAGTAAGGCAACATTTAAAGGAAGTGGATTATCCAAACTATCAAAATGTAAATTCACTTTGCGACGTGCTCCAACAAAGCCAAAATTAAATAAAATCCCATTCAACTTTAATTGTGGTAAAACAACATATTTTATGCTTTTACATTTCAGTTTAAATTTACAAATCTATATTAATTAATTTGATATACATTATTTTAGGTTCAGGCAAGGTATTACAATATTAAACTGCAATGTGTACATTGAAAATCTGAACTTTGGTCTTCTGTATATTTTATGATTGAAAAGGGGATTATAAGCAGTTATATATAACCCAGCAATCTGGTCAGCATGTGAAAACCAGAGATTATGTATCTCTGTGTCATTAGGAGAACTTGCTGTACAAATAACATTATCAGCCCCCTGTACTCTTAATCAAAATGTGTCCATGCTCCTTTAAAATAAGCAGGGTCAAAACATTAGCTGACCTTTTAAATCAAGACAGTGAAGGTCACTTGACCTGCCTGGGGTCATTCACAAACCAATGCAAATGCATTTAGCTGAAACCAGAGCTTAAAGTTTAATTAAAATTGGCATTTATTTTATGGTTTAAAAATAACCTGGGGATGTGGAGAAGGAGAGGATGGTGGGGGTCATTTATCTTTTGTCTTTCAAGCAGCTGTGTCAGAATCGTCAGCCAGTGGTTTCCAGGTTAACCTTATTGAATTTATAATGAGAAAACATCACTAAACAAGAAGAGCTCTTTGTGGTTGACCTTCGCTTTAAATTGATGTTCTAAAGCAGGGGTTGGTGATCCTGGGTCTCTCAGTCCAGGCATTTGTTCCATTCCTGTTGTTATTAAACAGAGCCAATTAAAGCTGTGGTGTGCTATAATGTGTTAAAGATATGTTTTACATATAACTGTTATCTTAAATAGCAGTTTTAAATTCAAGAATAAACATAATTTGTAAGAGCAATAAAACAGTCCCAGTTTTCAGGCTATAACCTCATAAAAGTCTCCAGCTGATTGGTTGTATGTTATGTTTTTCTTATTGGCTAACTGGAACTAGGCTTGTACGTTGATTGGTTGTTCTTATAAGTTACCCTGCACATTCATTGAATGTTAGATGATCTGAATTGATAAATACAATGGCTTCCTTTGCCTACTTGTAACTGCATGCTGTTAAATTGTTTTGTGGTTTTCCCCATCCTTTTTATTGTTATGATATTTGTTTCTGAATTGCTCCGAGTTCTGTTGCTCTAGTGTTGAGATTTTCATCATTTGTCTCTATCTTGCTTTCAGGCATATGTGTTTTTTCCATTGTCTCTTTCTCCTGGTTCTTGAGAAATCGTGCAATATTGTGAACTTTGAACTCTGTTGTCTGACTCCACCTGCTGTTATATTTTAACATGCAGCAGGTGGAGTCAACATAGTGGAAGGGTCTCAATATTGCATAGTCCAGGAAGCAATAAAATACGAGAAAACCACTGATTACTACTAAACATGACGTTCTGTTCAACCCCTAACTGTTTGTTACATAATGCTTTATTTGTTTGCAGGAGGTGGTCCTGGCCATTGTTTAAATCAAAATAAAAAAATGAAACTTGACAGTCTTAGTCTTCATGGAAAGTAACCAGTGAACACACAACAACCCATAAACTCCTGGACTGAAAACTCAGCTACTTCTAATCTATTGTTTCCTTATGAAAAAACAGTTATTAAATATTCTTGCCAGCTGTTTCAAAAGCTTGTGAACTTCTGAGAGATAATTTATCTTCACCGCATCAGCAGAGCTGTCACTTTTGTATTCTTTTAGCCAGCCGGCAGACTTTCCCTTCTTCGTCCTTCTCAGTGCAGATGTCACCTATTACTCCACGCATGGCCCAAACCAAAAGGCAAGCAGCTCTGTCAGCATGTGAATTCCTGCCTTTCCCTGGATGCCTGGTGAAACACTGTCGAAAAATGCACAAAAAACTTGACTTGCGATTCTGAGAAATATCCAGCTATCCAGGTAATTTTAAGCTCACATCTGGTACCCCAGTTTTTCTGTCTCTGTAGTACTGATTATACTATATGATATAGCTAATTTTGCATTGCAGGAGAAATGTAAATGTCAAAAGATGTGAATTCAACCAGGGACAGGAAGGAATTCTAGTGTTCATGTACTTATGTCAGCCTCTAGAAAATGTTTTACATGTATTGTTGAATTTTACTATGAACAGATATTTCAATTTAAATGGTAATTCATATGAATATCAATTCAGAAAATAATTTTAAAATAAAGAATTATTAATACAGTTGCCTTAAGGGGAAGTATTAAATTATTCTAGAAAGTTATTTAATGTCTCCTAATTAAAAAAATAAATAAAGATCTGTACAGCATAGACCACAGTGTGTGTAGACATAATGCCAGTGGGAACCACACCACCTTTAAGAATGTTTATACTCATGGAACACCTCTAAAGAATGACTGCATCATCAATGCAGTCATTTTCGACTATTTAAAAATATGTCTGGAAATTACAGCCATGACCAGCACTAACCTGTAATGGTCAAAATTAGTATTTTAAGAGACTTTAAAGTACATAGATCTAACAAAATAATTCCAGTAAATCTTATCTAATATAAAGTATTATAATGTCTTAGAGCTCTCATTTCCTCAGTAGAATATGCACTTGTTATGGTAAAAGCGTATTTGATTAAATACATTTACAGATCATTCCTTTCCAGATATTGGAATGTTGAACCCCTGCCGCATCCCTGTGTTCTGTTTTAAAAGGTCACAAACACTCGAGTCAAATGAAAAGCAGAGATTGTCTCCTGAGGAGCTGACAAACATCAACAGTCTTCAAAGACCTGTGGAGACTTAAGAAACAAATCAAAACAAATACATTCCACAGAAGTGACTAAAGAAATACATTTAGTATACTCTGGTGTGTAAGACAGGATAACTATTTTTTTTTTCCACAAAACTACTATAAAACATGATTGTTCTTGTTTTACTACTCAGTTATATTTTACGTTGTTGGATTGTAAGCAGTGAGATCTGACCTTGTCTGTGCTGGGGTCTTGTTGAAGCAGAACCCTGGCTCTCTGTTGTCTATGGTGGTGTGTGTGTGGGAGGGGGCTCATTCCCTTTGATGCTGAGGCTACAGATTGTAATCTTAGGGGTGAGCTAATAGGGGTGTTTGTATTCCATTTGCTGGCTTCTGATCAGAAGGAGCAGAGGGTAGGTATCGGGATCTCTAGGGAAATCTCTAGCTCCTCTGCCTACCTGTCCTTATGGAACCAAGGTTATACATTGCATGTGCTAAGGAAAAAGGAATAAAAAATCAGCAATTCACAGTAGTTGCATATCCATACTACATTGTAAAATGTATGTTCACTCTTTCCACTCTCATGACATTGATCCAATTGCTCACTCCATGTGTTCTCAAAAATCTGTCTCAAACTGGGTCTATAATATAAATCTCATCTACGAACAGTCCTGGTCCATAGGGCTGAATACCTGTAGGGTAAGACAGTGAATTAATAGCCAGCGTTATATAATAGCAGCCAAACTGTTCAGGTCTGTCGGGTTGGTTGCAAATTTGCATCTTTAAAAGTGACACTGCAAATATGAACCCACAGACATATATCTGTGACTGTCAGACTGTTGGATGGGTAATTTAAGGTAATCTTCCATCTCTTTTGCATATTCTGAAAATGGCACTGACAAAAGTGTTTAATTCGGTAGTATTACTGGGAATGTGGCCCTGCCTCACCTGAGCTAACAGACTCAAACATTTAAGACACTTGATGGAATGACTGCCTACATTTATCTTGGGTTGACTTCATGCTAATGACTATTACAGGTTAAACCCCAGGAAAATCCACTGAACCAATGAGCAGCCAGAAATTGGAGTAGAGCCAGGGAGCCTGGCAAACTGAACTCTATTTGAATCGGCGTGTTCCATGCACAGATAAGGGATCTGGCCAAATTGAAGTTGGTGATTCAGGTTTAGAACAGGTTATGTTATCAGGTTGCAAACAAGCAAACAAACAACAACAAGAAATAAGGATTTCAATTGAAAATCTATTCAAATCAAGAGAGTGACGTTGATATGGAAGTATAGTAGACAGCAGCAAATGTGTTTTCTGTGGGGTAAGCAGAAAAGTTGGTTAAGTATTTGAAAAAAGATTAATCGGGGTCTGGGTAGCACAGCATTTGTTAGCTTTTAATGCCTTTCAGCTCTTGAGCCCTGGGTTCGAATCTGGCACTATTAAACTATTGCACAATTCGGAACAATGGTGTCTATTCAGTTGATCTCAACAGTGGTAGATATTAATGCCTCTCTTTAATTATTATTATTATTATTATTTATTTCTTAGCAGATGCCCTTATCCAGGGCGACTTACAATCGTAAGCAAATACATTTCAAGTATCACAGTACAAGTAATATTACATTTAAGAGCAAGATAAATACAATGACTTTGGTTCAAGCAAGTACAAGTGTGACAAAATACGATTCAATAATACAGCAGATAATTAATTCAATACAGCATAATTAAATAAAATAATGAAAACCAACATCTCTAACAGTGTGTGTGTGTGAGTCTCTGAAGTATATTGCATTCATTAAAAATAAAAATATTCTAGGTTTGGTCTTATTTTAATATTAAAATAGTGTTTAGATCTGCTACTCTTTATATCAATTGAATAAACCTCAATATTTGCTTCAGAGAGACCCATTACTGAATCAGGGTTGCCAACACTGCCAGCCTTACCCTGAACACCATACCTATTGTGCATATGTTTACACCTCTTTCCCTCTTAGCGAGAATGGTTAGTTCTTCTGAGTATGAGGATGGCAACATTGGGAAGTGGAAACCTATCTTGGGCAACCAGTTCATACATGCTTGGCGATC
The DNA here is from genome assembly GCA_030684275.1 of Acipenser oxyrinchus oxyrinchus. Lineage (NCBI taxonomy): Eukaryota > Metazoa > Chordata > Actinopteri > Acipenseriformes > Acipenseridae > Acipenser > Acipenser oxyrinchus. The sequence continues at coordinate 6,967,202 of CM060261.1, read as the reverse complement.
GTATCTATTCTTGCCTATACTGCCTATTTACAGTAAATACTGCCCTCTATAAAAATACAATAAGATAATATATATATATATATATATATATATATATATATATATATATATATATATATATATATATATATATATATATATATATCTGTGCTCATCTGGTTCATCTCAGTGAGAGGAGTGGGGAAGGGCTGGGATATAGGAGCAGGGTGCGAAAACAAGCAGGGGAAGCTGACACGAATATTTACTTGTATGTATGAGTATATGTATGTGTTTATGAATGTATGTATATAGGGCTCTTCGTTTGACTCAGTTTGACTCTGTTTCTTAATTAGAAGCTTGGAAAAGCGTGGATTGTGAAACAAGATCACTTTAGTTTTTCTATGGTAACTTGAATGAGACTATGATTCTGTTTCATTGATAATGTAAAAAAAAGCAGCTTCTTATTTTTAATTTCAAAGTATTATAGACCCATATTGTTTTTACTCCCTGGGGAAAAGGTCTAATGGGCCAGTAAATGTACCCATTTCATTATCAGCTTTACAGGTACAATAGCACTGCACAATATGTTCAATAGGTGGTGCTGTGGTACTGCACCAGGCAATAACCCAGTGCTCTACTTGCAGTGGGTAAGAATAGAGATCCGTTTTTATAGCTGTGACTATGGAGATGACCAGGGAAGCTCTAAACAAGTTTTATAGATGTATTTATTAATTTTTGCAATGATGCTTATCAGAATAGGTCTGTTTAGAGGCAGCTGTAGAAAGAATTTATTTTTGAAATTATTGTCAACAAAAATTTGATTCCTAATAATGAGCTCAGCCATTGCTATACTGCCTGTCGGACCACAGAGTTGTCTCCTCATATTTCTGCTGAAAAGCAAGTACAGTCATTTTGAAGCTTGCTGAACTGGAATGAGAAGCTCTTGGCACAAAAGCCCTTTTCCTTTAGGCAAGGAGTAAAGCAAGAAAGCCTCAGCTGAACCACTATCAGTCGTCAGTTTAATGGGACAGCTCCAAAATGAGATCTATTTATCATCACACTGGAATAAAGCAAGTGCTTTCTATATGGACGGGTCTACGGACTGCACTGACGGGGCATTTTCTTTTAAATGAGTTATCCAGAGACTCTTCACATCCTCTTTGGAGGATTTGTATACTTTCATACACAAAAACATGGGGTATGTTGCAAGAGTGAATATAGGTAAAAAAAAAACAAACAACATTGTGAGGGAGCATACATACCGGACTGGAGTGTCCAGGCATTAGGACCCTGAGGAACTCAGCAGCCTGGAGCTATCCCAGGTCCATGGGTTCTACACAGCCAAAATGGCTGCCAGCTTCCCAGCCAAGTATGACAGGTGTCACTCATCAGTAATTATTATATTTTGTTTGCTATCGGGGATAACAGGCCTAGCTTGCCCTGACTTAGTGAGGGACTTTGCATAGCTATTTGCAGAGGAGCTAGGGTTTGGCTTATTTTTCTGTTGTTTTGAAATGTAAACAATAAAAGTGTGTCTAAACACGTTGAACACAAGATTGCGCCTGACATCACCCTTATTCAGTGCAGTCTTCTTGATGTGCAAATGAGAGCCATCCTGACAGAACAACTCGTTTGCCACAAACATAACATAAAGCGTGATACTGTTGCAGTTGCCTGTCCTTTGCCATGCTGTCCTATGCTTTAACCACAATTTACTACACTTTCCTTAGGTTTTACCATGGTAAAACTAAAAACAGCTATTCTGGAAAGGCATTTCCACCCATACCTGGAATCATTGGGTAATAGCCCTTATTCCTCAAAGAACAGTTTAAACCTCCTTGCACAGACCTCCTGTTAGCTCAATGTTCTCATGGTCCCACACAACACTGACTGGCTCATGGCAAGTGTTTCTATTTTTTGTCCAGCTTTAATCAAGGATAGGGGATAGTCTCTCTCATACTTTAATCTTTCTCTTGCAGGCAATTTTGTGTTTAGATTAATTCTATCTAGCGACAGTAAATATTGCATTCTCTAACTGAACATTCCCTTTCCTCACTAATAGCAAGGCCCTGGGATTTGGGCTAATCTCCCAACACCTCCTGTCACAATCACACGATGGCTTCATAAGCGCATATATCTATTTGCAGTACGTTAGTTATCTGCAGGCATGACATGCATGGTACAGACATCATTTATCTTGTGATCTCATCAAGACACATTTGAGCCACCATATGAGCCACCATAGAAATGAATTTCAATAATTATCTTTTAATGCATTAAATATATTATAAATGATGTATGAGAATGAATCAATACCCATTAAAGAATGGGCACAACTCCAAAACATTTTATCTTGTCATCCCAGGCAAAGAAACATTTGTTACACAATTGTAAAGTTTTTATAATAAGTTAAGAAGTCGTATGTAGTCATATTATAAGAGACATTGTTTTGCACAGCTTGAGCAGCTAGAACCACCCAGCTTCGACATTAATGGTGAGGCAATACCAACAGTGTCTGAGAAGCCAGTGAAGAGCCTTGGGAGATGGTACGACGGGGATCTAAAGGACACAGTTCGTGTGGGAGAAGTTAGACAACAAGCTGTGGAAGGGTTGAAGAGCATAGACAGCAGCGCTTTACCAGGCAAATTAAAACTCTGGTGCTTTCAGTTTGGCCTACTGCCAAGGTTGCTGTGGCCACTGACTGTGTACGAGGTTTCTTTGACAACAGTAGAGAAGCTGGAAGCTTTAATCAGTTCACACATCAGGAAATGGTTGGGAGTTCCACGCTGCCTCAGCAGAGTGGGACTTTATGGTAAAGCTACCTGTCTCCGCTCTAACCGAGGAGTTTAAGTGCGCCAAGGTCCGACTGGAAATGACATTAGTAGAGTCACGCGACAAATGCGGAAGGGAGGCAGCACCTGTGTTGAAAACTGGAAGAAAGTGGGTGGCAAAGAAAGCTGTGGAGGATGCAAAGGCTGCCCTTCAAATTGGTGATATCATGGGGCAAGTTCGGCATGGAAGAGGGGTCTTGGTCTCAGTTCAGCTCCTCCTACATGGCACAAGGCAACCCCAGCGCAACGGAGGAAGCTTGTAGTCAACGAGGTGCAAAAGCAGGAGGAGAGGATGAGGTGTATAAAGGCCATTTCCCAGGGCAAGCAGGGAGAATGGATGAGATGGGAGAGTGTGGAACAACGCAAGATTGGCTGGCAAGACCTATGGTCAATGGAACAGAGCAGGATCAGTTTCCTTATAAGGTCAACATATGATGTTCTCCCATCACCACAGAACCTAAACCTCTGGGTAGGAGAGGATCCCTCATGTCCTTTGTGTTCATCACCTGCAACATTAAGGCACATTTTGACAGGATGTAAGGTGGCTCTTAGCCAAGGACGGTTTACTTGGCGCCATGACCAGGTGCTGCGATGTTTGGCCTTAGCATTGGAAGACAAGCGTAACATGACCAATAAGTTGCCACCTGTTCCATCAAAACATTACACACAAAAGACAACATTCCTCCGCCCAGGAGAGCAACCACCAAGAAAAGGTGTTAAAACCAATCCTCGCCCAGGACAACTGGAAGCTGCTAGAGACTGGAAAATGCTGGCAGATGTTGGTCAACGGCTTATTTTCCACCTGAGATTGCCACCACAAACCTTCGACCAGATATTGTCTTGTGGTCTGGATCAGCACGCCTTGTTCACCTGGTAGAGTTAACAGTGCCATGGGAGGATGCTGTAGATGAGGCGTATGAGAGGAAGAAACTGCGGTATGCTCAACTAGCCACTGAAGCGGAACAGCGAGGATGGAGAGTCTGGGTTTACCCAGTGGAAGTGGGATGTCGAGGATTTGTGGCACACTCTACAACCCGGTTTCTCAGAGATGTCGGATTCAATGGCCAAGAGTTGCGTCGCACAGTGAAGAACTTATCTGAAGCAGCAGAGAGGAGCAGCAACTGGCTGTGGTTGAGACGGAAAGATTCTGGCTGGGGATCTCAAGCACAATAGAAAGAAAGAAAGGCTGATGTACAGGTAAGTAAGCTGGGCTGAGTTGAGTTGGGGACGGAGGGGGTGATGCTGGGACGCCAGAATCACCGTCGAGCCCTCTTGAGGTGTCGTGGGCTAGTCGACGAAACACCGAGGATGGAAGGTGCCCACTTGAAGACCCCAGAGATGTACCCTACTTAGCTCAATCCAGACGGTTGTCATGCTGATGCGCTTGGGAGACCGCACTATGGTTGATCCCGGAGCCAGCATCGCAGCCGTTGTGTGTGCTGATGCGCTAGGGAGGCAAAATAAGCTGATTCCTGGAGCCAGCATTACACTTCAGCCATCAACACCAGACAGAAGGATATCTACATCATCATATGGAAGGAAGCGCAAATGGATGGAGACACATATGGATCACATTAGTTTACTGTGAAGCTACGCCTTAGTTGGTGCTTATCTTGGCGAGCCAAGTTCAAATCAGCATGAAGTTTTAACATCTACTCTCATGTAATGGAAATCCCATCCCAACTGCACAAGATCTCTTAACTATACAATAAAAGACACAGAATACAACCTATTTAATTAAATAGTAGTTTAGATAGTAGTTACATGGCAAATACATGTGTAGTTACACATAATTACAATGTGATTATGCATATTTAGAATGTACTTAATGTGTACATCATTTTGCACAATATTTGTAGTACAATTACTACAAATACGATTGTATCAGAAAAGGGTTAGGGTTAGGTTTAGGGTTAGGTTTAGAGTTAGGGTTAGGGCTATGTTTAGATTTAGGGTTAGTGGTGTTAGGTCTAGGTTTAGAGTTAGGTTTAGAGTTAGGGTTAGGGTTAGAGTTAGGGTTATACATGCAAAAATAATGACACATTAAGTATGTTGTAACTATACATAATAACATTGTAATTATGTGTAAGTACACCTGTATTTACCTACACCTGTAAGTAGCTACCATATAAATACACAGTAATTAAAGACACTTCATGTAAGTGTTCCTGGTTTTAAAAAGGGGGCACTCTAACTGCTGGACCAGAGCTAAACTAATGACATCTCTATAAACAAGATGAGTGTATTTAAATACATAAGAAAATGAGGGTGATGTTTAATACTTCAGGGATCAGCTTATCATTTTAACATATTCATCAGTGTATTTTTGTGTTACTGGTTAAGTTTGTCATGTAAATGTGTATATTTAATAGGGGGTTCCCACTGCAAGGGCATGTGAAATATCTTTCGAGAGCTTTTTAATATAGCTGCTTCAAACAAAGCTCGCACTGATGTAACATTTTACACACTGGTCTGAATCGACAGTCTGTGAATGTGTCTGGATTTGAAAGAAATTTGAATTCTAAACAGGAAACTGTCTGCCTTGTGGGCTATTTGTGTTACATTGTGTTCAAGGCTAATGGCTTCAACATGTCTGGAAAAAATAAACTAAGATAGCTAATAGTGGAGCTAGGTTATAGCTTTATATGAATAAATAAACAAAGGCACAATGTGAAATGATGGAGTCTACCATTTCATTAATATTTCCATATGATTGACAACACTGCAGCAAGAATGAAGAGTCAATGTAAAATATTGGACTTTTGATTTAAACAGTGTATTTGAATAATAACTAGGCTCATCCATCTGTATACTTTAGAATATTGATTTCCCTGTGCAGTTGCTTTAAAGCAGTACAGCTAATGTAATTGATCACAAACACATGTTGCTTAACTCTATCAAACTTAGAAGAATAAAATAACTTTAGTTGATATTGCTGTTGTTGCTGACAGCAAATACTGTTCTTGTTTTTTTGTTGTTTTTTTGCTAAATTTAAATAGATAGATTTAACCTATAGGACAGTGAGGAAGCAGCCTTTAGTCTACATTGAAAGACAATATCCAGAGGGCTTGTACTAAAACTGAGACTTTCTTTCATCAAGCAGAAAAAGGGAAATTACATAAATGAACACTTATTTACACCATTTTTGACAGGTTGATTTGGAACAGATATTAAATATAGTTTGAAAAGAACATTCGAGGTCCTTTACCAGAGATTAGGAACCTCATATTGAACAATCAGGTTAAATGATCTCTCCGATCCATTTTCTAATTAGAAACCAGGAAAAAGTCATTTGTCAGAAAGAATAAAACAATTTTAATAAAACTGTCCTGAAACTACTATGAACTATCATTTAAAGAGCAGCTTGCCTAGGGGTATGAAATATCAGAGTTATCTTTCTGCTCGTGTCCAATCACTGCTTTTCCATTGATCCACATGTTTTTAATGTTTTTACGTTGACCTCTTGAAATAGAATCTGGGGATGCAGCGGAAATGCAGTATTGAATAGTCTGAAAGGAATAATAATGTGTGCATCTTTTATATAGGCAACTGTCAGATGCTAGTAATGTATATTAGGTCAGATTTACTTTCCACATGATGTAGTGGACATGTGTAACCACTAAGCTACTAATGTACCTAAATGTCTAAATGGATCGTGTCTGCATTAAACTGACCAGTGGCTTACACTATAAGTGTTTTCATCATGGTGAAAGACATCATAGCTGTCTGCTGGATTACTGAGTTTACATTCAGCTTGTATTGCTTGTGACAGTGAGCTTGTAGGGGACCACGATGTAAGTTTAAATAACTGACTGCATGCAGTCCTGTGAATATAGAGTGCTCGCCTCCATACCTAGCAGATCCTTTCCTTTCAGGCTGAATCAAGCTTGACTGTTCTCCGAGTATTCAAACTAGACGTATTTTCTAATACATCATATTAAACTCTGCAGGATAGAGAACCGTCATAAAGGTTTACTGCAGGTTTACAATGGTGAGAGCCTAGCAAAGTGTTATACAGCATGGTAAGAGACACAGAAAAGCATTGCCGAGCTGGCAAATGAAAGCTTGGCAGTTAACCGTGCACAGTAAATGTTTAGCATATGTACTATATGGGGAAAACATTATAAACTGTAAAGATACTGTGCAAATCTACTTTCTAAAGTTTTCTTTATGTAAAAATATAATAATAATAATAATAATAATAATAATAATAATAATAATAATAATAATACCTATTTTATAGAACATATTCAATGTCAATCTCTAGCCGGAGACAGCGTTTGAAAGGATGTCATATAAATCACATAAAACATGATTTTCTGCTAGATAGAGCCCTTGGTGTGATTACAGAGCAGGCTGATTTGGGCCCGATACTTGCCAATTTCTGAGGCAGACAGATACATTCCAGTCAGAGTGGCCTAATCTTCAATTATCTTCTTCCTTGCGCTATGTGAGTAACTATGATTGGCCCTGTAAATATGAAGACAGTTGAGTTTGGCTGTCCTAGGGAATGAACATTTAGAAACAGAGTCAAAATAAACACTTAAAGGTGCTTCTCTTCGTTGGAGACAACTGATAACCCTGAGGGTTTCCTTTTATCTAGGTGGCTATATAGGTCCTGTTAATCAAAGTTGTTTACAGTTGACGTAAACATCTTCTGTGTGAAAGACAAACCCAGTTACAAAGTTAGTAGGAAATCACATGGGCAGACTTTAGAGTGTTATTCACAGAAGTGGTGCAAATTGAAATCTGGGTGACAGCTTCAGACTTTCTCCTAGATTGCTGGTGTAGGTAATTGCCAATACTGTATATCAGATATAATCAGAGGTTCCACAATGCATTATGGTCCTCCAGACAAGTGCAATACAGAATGATGAAGAATCAAACTTTCCAATCACTTGTTCCTGAGTAATTACAAAAACATGAATAGTAAAACAGGTGCAAGCCATGGGTTCTGAGTCTGGGAGGAGATCTCAGCATCTGTTGCAATAAGACACTTTTCCAGCCAGGACTGGAGAGAGTCTGGCATGCAGTCTCCAATCTAGCTTAATGATTCCAGGCAGTTTTGGAAGCTGAGGCTAAAGCAAAACTAGAAAATGTAATCAAATTCCTTTCCTCCACAAAGGAGATAAAGAGCACATTGTGAAACTGAGTGACACTGAAATGATTTCTTCTGTAGTCTAAATATGTCCAATGAAAATATGTCAAAAAGCCTTGATTGCATTCCTAGCTTTCATTAGCACAAACCCAGACTGAGGGTATCTGAAGTATTGGTGGTAAACCCTGAGGGAATTTCCAACAATGGCCTGCACCCATGTATGCTGGTCAGAGCTTTTGGTTTGTTGGTTTTCAACTGGTCATGCTGGCTCAGGAGACTTGTGTTGGTTAAGATGATCCTTACATTTCAAATTCAGGTGACTGGTTCCAGAGATATACAGTAGTCCTCAATTAGCCAACCATTACCTAAGATGTGATAATTGGATAACAATATATCTAGATATATCTAAAAAGGTAAGGTGACTTAAGGTTTTGGACAATACATCATGTTGGGGAAAGAGCTACACATGGCCATATCCAATCAAGCGTACATTCCCATTGGCTGACAACTGAGCAAAATGTCATAGACTCCTGACTACGCTCCCCAATGAAAGAACATTTTTTTCTTACTTTAATTTAGAACGCCTAGTGATTTTACTCCCTTTCTCTCCCCAATTTAGTTCACAAAAGCATAGGAGAAGCTGAAGGCAGGTGGCCTCCTCCAATGCTACTGCCAAGCCAATCACCTCTTTATACCCAGGAGCGTGACAGCGCTGCAGGAGTCTGCTTGAGCTTACCCGACGGCTGGCCTGTAGGGGGCAGGGTGAGGTGACTCATTCCCTGCTGATTCAGTCCCTTTAACCCAGTGGGAGCGACAGAGCCAATGCAATGCTCCCTATGGAATCCTCATCGAAGAATGTGGCACATCCAGGGTGCAAACCTGCTTTGATCTGGCAGCATGACTCGCACTGCTCGTCACACGAGCCACTTGGGGACCCCAGAGGAGTCACAGTTCTGACTTGTACAAAATATCTAAGGGAAGTTAGGGAGTTGCAAAGGCAGTTGACATTTTTTTATTAATACAGGGAAAGTTTGTCAAAAGGCCAGAACATTTTCGTTTTCCAAAATCATCAGCCAATAATGAGAAGAGGGAGGAATGAAACAAAGGGTTTTAATTTTGAATCACTTTGGCAAGAGGGCACAGATACTGTTGTTAGCCGTGTGTAATGACTGCTTCAGCTGTGATGACTGTCCTATAGGACACTTTAAAAACAGGAGGATTTCATGGCTGTGCCCTTGGTGTGTATACTTGTTTGATGTTTTTGCATTCTCTTTGTAATGTTCCTGTTTTTCTATGCGTCTCAAATGAGCAAAATATTAATCACAATGATGAGTTTGTCCCAGTGACTTTCTAAATAAATAAATACAAATGTAATAAGCAGCTGGCATGAAGCCTCAAGACTTGGTGTTGTAGAACATATTATGAAGCATTACTAAAAAGACAAAACATTTTGACAAGAGGCCATTATAAGTTATGTTCTCGTGTCAGTGTTTTTCGGAATATACAAATGCTAAGAATATCAAGATTTGAATTCTATAGAAGGGTTTATGATTTCTGTAGCTCCTAGGTGCTGGGTTTTTTCTTCTGAAGCATCTAGGTAGCCTGTATTGACACCTCACAGTAATGCATTTAATCAATGGCTTAGTGTTATGTGTGCTTCTTTGTGCTTATAAACATAGCTCAGTATTTGGTTTAGTTAAGCCGTATTCCCACAGAAAATGGAGGATCAGTGCCTGCACGGATGCCGCATTTTGTTTTTTAAATTCACTTTTACACACAACAATATTGCCAGTTCAGTGTCAGCAATTTGGCGGCTTCCCCCATTTACACAGAAGGCGGATATTCTCACGTTAACATAATTTGCTAAGTGTTCAGTACCATGGTGAAAAATGATGCCTTTAGTATCTGTCATGGTATGTGTGATATTTTTCAGTATACTTTCTGAATATCACAATAGACTAATGAAAAGACTGGAAGACATACAGCGATAATTCGGCTAGCACTTGCTTTTTCGCACAGTTCCATCAAGTTATGTATTTATCTCTTCTTTTGCTCTGATGATCAAAAGCTCCCTTACTTCTTTTTTAACCAATTACTTCCTGGGTCACTTGCCATTTTGTTGGATTTATTTCTTCACTCAACACGTGGTGGAACAGGAAATTGAGTTTACTTGGGGAAAAAATCCACCTTGAACGCAAAATGTGGTGGCTGTGACGGCATTGCAGTTTACACTGAAAGTAATGTGCTTCAGTACCTGCACTGTGCCGCCTCTCAACCACCTCAAGAGATGGTTCAGTGGCAGAATAAAGAGTAGCTGCATTTTACTGGCATTTCCCTTTTACACTTAAAGTGATACCGCATCAGTGCTGCCACAGACACGGCAAATTGCTTCAGTGTAAACATGCCTTTACACTGCCAAAAAGAAAATTGGGTTAAAATAGGAGGCTGTGTGGTCCTGTAGTTAAAGAAAATGTTTTGTAACCAGGAGGTCCCCGGTTCAAATCCTGGTTCACTCACTGTGTGACCTTGAGCAAGTCACTTAATCTTCTTTTAAGTGACTCTGCAGCTGATGCATAGTTCACACACTCTAGTCTCGGTAAGTCACCTTGGGTAAAGAAATCTGCTAAATAATAATAATTATAATAATGGTTCTTTAACTGCTCTAACCTGCTTCTCAGTTGTTTGATTACAGTTTTCATAACAATTATTACGTTCTCCTGGGGCAAAATATGCACCGATACTAACAAAATAAAAATTGGGATTGCAATTGTTGTACTTATGGCAAGAATTTGAAAGTAATAATCCCCAAAATCTGCAGTTTCATAAGGTGCAGTTTTTACTGGCAGTTACATAGGTATTACCATTGTTCATTTAAGTACACCGTTGCTTTGTGCAAATATCCACTTGTCTGGTTCCCCCAACTGTCCACATTAGCACTGTTGCAAGGTTTTGAAACTTCCCGAAACTACCCGCTTGTCTGTCTGATCAAAACTGTGGCAGTGTATACAGTAGGTATTACACTTGAACTTCAGCAGCCTGGGTGAGCACTGTCCAAGGTGCTGAAACTACTCACACTTGAATCCCAGTAGCCTGGATTAACACTGTCCAAGGTTCTGAAACAGCCTGCATGTTTCCTCAAGCATTACAGTAAAGCACCTGCCTCTTACACAGAAGCACACTACCCACCATGCAGCCCTACTCATTACTTCAGAGTCATTTAGGGTTCTCCTGGGACCCATCCTCTTGGGTAATTTGAGTGGATAGTAAACAATTGGTGAGATTGTGCAATATCTAATTCCATTTTATTTCTCCATGTTTCCAGAAAAAAGACATCATGTCTCTTCAGGGAACACATTTAATTGCTAATCCTTTGACTGAGCACATCATTCAGATATATGCCCCCACATCCTCCTGTCCTCCTTCAAACCCCTTGAAAGAAACATGTGTGGCATTAGGATAAGAAAAAGAGAAGGTTATTTTTATTCCAAGTCCTCAGGGTTTCATTACCAGAAATCTGTTTTCTGTGTTGTTTGGAAAACAGAGCGATTAGCAGGCATGTCACACTTGTACCCTCCCAGTGTTTAAAGCTGATCCTCTCTGATTTCTACAGCCGTTAAACATCGTTGGACATCTGTACTGGATAATTACCAGCTTCTCATCTTCCAGACAGCTCCTTTATCATCTGCTCTCCTTGCCCCAGCCTTTTATAACCTGCACCCAGCTCAATACTGTAGAAGCACATCCACTTTAATACACAGCAAATTGTGTAACCCATCACAGACTGTCAAAGAGAGTTATACAATGTATTATGTTGCTATTAATTACAACAAAGATGTAGCTTAAAACCTTTAGATTTAGCCATCCAAACTCATTGAATAACTACAGTGTTACATATTAATGTTATAGTGTATATTTGTTTTATTTTGAATCCAACATGAACTGTTATTTGTGTATTTATTAATTGATCACATTTTGATCTTCTTCTTCTTCTTTTTCTTCTACCTATTCACACCAGCGATGACAACAATCAGAAATTGTGACACACAACAGTTATGTGCAGTAAGCTTAGGCATCTGGTTTCCAGTCACTGAGGTGATATTGTAAATTACCTACAGTGTTATTCACCTGGGTTACAGGTCACACCAAAGTCAGCTGCTTTATCCTAGGTACATTTATACTTCAGTAAAATAGATATACAGTAAATGTACTCCCAACTCCACACACAGTATTATTGTTCATATTAAAATGCAGAAATGAATTTCTCTTTTACTACCACATTTGTCTCGTTAGGTATTCTGCCTCGATGAAAATGAACAATTGTATTAAAACCTAAAATAACAGACTTCTCAACAGGGGCTCTTCAGTAATCTAATCTTGCTCTGCTGGTTTGAAAACAAGGTTTGACGTCAATGATTTTGATCCAAACCTCCACTTTCAACCCTAACATGTAATTAAAACGTTTGGAAACCGTTACATTCATCTTCAGGGAAGGAAAATCCAAGGAGATAATGCCAAATGAGTTAAACTTTGGAAAAAAACAGCAAAAAATAAAATAAAGGAAAAGCAATTCCTGAGCTACGCTTTCTGAAGACCTGTTAAGACCTGGGGATACAGATGATCCTATTGAGCCTTGACTGTCATATCTAATGAAACAGCTGGGTGAGCTGGGTAAGGAGCCATGTTGTAATTAAAGTCTCCCGCTGAAGAGATTTGCATGCTATCGACCCGTGTCAGTCACTGGGGTCCCAAAGCATGTTGAGCCCGATCTGCATTGCCTCACACAAAGGTTTGCTTGTGCCACAGCGGCTTGCAATGATAAGACTGCCATTTATTGACTAGCAGCTGACATGTAGATAAGCCCCAGGACTTGATCCCTTCTACTTGAACCAAAACTGTCAGAAAACACGCCCACAATGCATATAAAAGAGGGCTCCCAAAGATTCTGTATTGAGCCTTACAGATCCTTCAACCTTTTTCTTTTTTCTCTTTTTTAGATTTTAGTCAGTAAATTCCCAAAAATATGAGTTCAACTGAAAGAAATGTAGATAGGATAAACGATGGTAAAAACACTCTCTATTTTTTATTTTCTTACCAAAAGTAATTATTAAGAAATCTCGGACTCCATTCCTCTCTGAATAGCTAGGGGTCACTGTCAGTCATCTCACTGGTCCCTTAGTAGGCTACTGTAGTTTCACTGTCAGTCATTTCATCTTGTTCTGACAGATCTCGCTGACTGAAGCAGCGCTAGAATGCTCTCATTAGTCTGAATGACTGTCAAACACTTTCATTTGCCAGCTACAGCCCCTGTCATTCTAAGCACCTACTTTGAAATTAGCAGGTTAAGGTGTAATTAAGCTTGTGCTATAGGTATACAGTGACAGTTACTAGTTTGAAAATTGAAAATGAGGTGTAAGAGGAAAACACTTAATGAATATTGTGCAATACCCCGACCGACTGCTGAAGTCTCTGAGGCAGGACAAAGAGGGCCTGTCTGCCTGCCCTTCCAGTGAGTCCAGCTGTGCTGAAGCAGGAGAGGGCGGAGCTCAGACTCTGAATAATAAGTGCAAGTTAGTTCTGTTCAACTATCTCATGTTTGTTCTGTGCATATTATTTTTACTTCTAAATTTATGCTATAAAAGTCTGTGTAATACACCTTAATATGCTGTGTTTTCTACGATTTATTTGAGACCATTTTTTTAAATTTGTGTATGACCTTTATCTATACAAGGTATAGCTCCGCTGTGACCAAACATTATTTCAATTAGAATGTAGGTAACCATGGTTTTGTTGCATATTTAATATGATAAAGGGGTTTCGCTAAAAAGATGTTTCTCAATGGCATAGAAAATGATTTCACCCATTCAGTGCTTGAATTGAAAAATAAAGATTGAAAAAATGTAAATTCTTTCTAAAATAAACGTCAATATTAATCGTTGATTTAGCAAAAAAAAGAAATCAAATAGTAGCAAACATTATTATAAGTCATGCCCACATTGGAATCTATTAGAAGCAACTACACTTTCAATTTGCTGAGAGTGTAGTTCTCACACTCAGAAACGTGACAAAACCTTCCAAATGTTAACACCACAGCATATTTTATATAAACAGATAGAGAAAACATATTTTGGGATAGAGTAAAACCCGTGCAATCCAGTGGTGCTTGGGACTGGAAAATTGTGCTGGATTAGACAATAGGACATTGATTTAACATCTCATCTGCAGGATGGAGCACAAGGAGATTAAGTGACTTGCTCAGAGTCACACAGTGAGTCAGTGGCAGAGGTGGGATTTGAACCAGTGACTTTCTGGTTACAAGCCCTGGACTTTAACCTCTGGACCACACTGCCTCCTTAGATAGATTGGTGTTTGGGTGAGCAAGAACTCCCAGAGGTCAACAGAACGTAAAATTGATTCAGTTACAGAGCATTAAAGGATTGTGACTTACATCTCCAGGGCCTGGAAGGGCTCCAACTTGGATGTGATTTCAAAAAGCCATTTTCATTCAATAGATTTTTGAGGCATGAGCACTGGCAACATTAAAATCCTATATAGTACATAGCCTGTTTACCCCACTTACTCTCATTCTAAAAATGAATTCTGCCAATTGGGTAACAACATGAAGCTCATGGACAGTCTTCAGCTTAAGTTCCACTATTATCAGGGGAAGAAAACCTGAAACCTATGATACAAAAAGTAAATGTCTCACCATCCTTCAGTGCTATTTGTTTGTCTCGGCAGTTCAACTGCAGAACTGTTTTGAGGTAAAATCAAGACCAAATCCACCCAGTCATTTAATGGTATTAAATAAATACATTTTGAGGATATCTTATAGGATATCTTGCTTATTAAAATCTGTCACCTGAATTTGAAGAAGATAATCTATGCAAGGATACTAAGATGTTTAGTAAACCAGGGGTCTGAGTGGAGTTAGTGGGTAAATGTTCACCCCAGCCGTTTAGCATTCCTTGAAACGGATAACCTTTTGGAGTACCACAGTTCTTCTGAAACTGGTAATTAAATTAATTTGCATATATCTGAAAAGCAGATAATTACAGTGCATGTCCAGGGTTATCAAAATATTTGACAACATATTACATTATTTGTCGCTAGCTAAACTGTAATTGCAATGTACTAACATAGTAACTACACATATTGTTGTGTACAGTAGTTAACATGCAACAGCATGATTTTAAAATAGAAAATGTTGGCAGTCGCTAGATTCTTTTTAATCACACGGTATAATCCCAATGTCTCTGTTGATATACAATGTAAATACTATGTATCCACACATGCAATTACAGTAATTGCAGAGACACCTCATGTAAGCAGTTTTAATGGCATGAAATAGGCAACAGATATCCCACTATCAAGCACCACAAACCTGCAGTGGTCTCAATACTTTATGAAGACACTGTCCAGTAGCACAGAGCAAAAGAGACTGATATCTGTGGATCAATGATTCAAACTGAGTGTGACCTGAATCTGACCTTATTCTGAGTTACTCCACAAGGGGTAGCAAGAATGGTACAAAAGGTATTTAGAAGTAGTAAACTGGATCTTTAGTAATGACATGAATAATGCATGCTCTTAAATTAGCAGCAGTGACCTGATAATGTGGACAATTCATATATCAGTTCTGAGTTGAACTTTTGTCACCAGCGATGAACCGTTTGCAGCTCATGTTCATGAATAATAAAACAAAAACACCCCAGCATATAGCAGCTTGTGCAGTCAGTAACTGGACAGATTAAATGTGGTGTCACTGACATCGCTGATTTTTGTATCCCTGACACAGTCCATTTTATCTGACTCGTACTGTATGCTGGTGTGTGGAAGGGCGTGTGGGAGTAGGTTTCAAGGGTGGGGATACAAATAGAACAAAGTATCTCATGTATCCACACTGGCAGGATCAGCCAAGCACAGGCAGCATGTGGGAGTTGAGGTGAGAGGAATTGACCACCAATTAGCCACACTTACTGCTCTAGAGAACTGGCTCCAAGGCACTATCATCACAGGGAGATGCTCTCTCTGCTAGTAATACTGTCAACTGTCAAAACAAATGAAATCCATGAAAACAGTATTGCTGACAGTTTCCTCCATTTCACGTGGCCAAGTGGTGTGCAGGTTCATGTCCTGACTGTGGATAGCAGCTGCTCAGCTTGGGTTTCCAGAGGAAGCATAGCAAATTAAACATGTCTACTGGTGCCAGAATTGAATGTTGCTGGCGCTATATGAGGTACCCTGGTGCTAGTGCCACAGCACCAAATTTTCACCCCTGTCATTGGTTCTGGTGTTGGATCTGGCGTTCCTCTCCATGCTACAGTGGCCATGTGAGCTCAAGTGGCTGGCCTTTGTCCTCCAGTTGCCAGTTGACAGCCGCTATAGAGCTCCTGGGAGTAAAGAGACAATTGGATTGGTCATGGGATCAGAGGACGCCCACTCACCTTAAAGGGAATACTTATAAGCTTGATAGTTTAACAAAAAGGTTAACCATCATTGCGTGCAAGTTTTCCCTTCCTCTGATACATTTCATTGCTTTTTGGATGCAGTTTGAACATTAAAATGATAATGCATCACCATGCTCTTGCAAAATAAACACATGTTTTGTCTGAGAACCTTGGAGGACTGAGCAGGGCAAACACGAATTACCCCCAGTATAAAGTAAAAATAAAAAATACAAACAAATACAAACAAAGTAAAAATAATTTGAACCTAGCAATGTCTATGATTTTTTTTTTGTTGCTATTATACATATTATGCTTCTGCAGTAAGTTGCCATTATACAATATCATAGTTTTCATATATTGGCCTATGTTACAGTGAGAACAGTTATGACAAAAAAACAGTTATGCCAAACAACAGAAAGAGCATTTTGAACTGCTAGTGGTAACTGAAATGTTGCTTTTTTGACTGAAACATAGCTGTACTGGCAATGTGACACCCACCTCTCTGTTTCACAATTTTTGCCTAATCATGTCTATCCATCCATCTGTTTCTGCCTGTCACACTCTACATGGTGAACACAATAACTGGCTTCATTTTACACAATCTTCATCAAACTCTTATCATACACTGCTAGCCCCATATAGAAGTTTCAAATTGATTTGGCTATACAGAATAAAAATGACTCAAATATTCAGTACATGCACTCTTTCCTGTTCTTAATTTTGCGATGACGAGGACCCACTGGTTACATATAAGTGGCGACTAGTAGCTTTATTCATATAGGAAATCAGCTGGGCCTGTTCACTGATTCTTATTATCCTTCAGTGGAGAAGCTGGTACACCAGAGTGTTACAATTAGCTTGTCCTCCTGCAACACAAGAACAGCCATCCAACATATGTGGTATTTCTTACATCTACTGTGGTGTTGCAGGGGAACAGGTTAATGGTTGCACTCTGATTTACCAGCAGTACTTTGAGAGAAAGGCAAGTTGGAGAGCCCATCTGAGGCCACAGAGGTCACCAGGATGACTATTTTATACAATCCTTAATACAGAGTCATCTCTCTGTTGGACTCCATTTGGAAGGAGTGAAAACTGATGAAACATTATCAACAATATTAAAAACAGAGCCAATAGGTTTCATAATGAATGTTTTAAAACTCCATTTTAGTATTTTCATTTAGCATTGCAAGGTTCTCACTAAGTTTTCAAAACATTATTTTCAAATCTTAAACACAAGACATGGTGTTCATTTAACACTACAGCTATGGTCAAAAGTAATCATGTAATCAAAGAAACTATAAAATGATCTTACATAAGTCTACTGGAAGCCATAATAGTAGTACAATATCTCATGTTAGATTTCGAAATGTCACATTTTTCAATTTTTGTCAGTTTTTCATTCAATATATGGAAAACTACAAAGCAGTATATAATTCAATATGTTAATGTAACATTATTCAGCAGGTTTCATTCGACTTTATGAAGCAAAATTAGTTTTGGCCATAGCTGTATTTTAGGACATGGTGGGCTGGGTATGGAGGCTCCCTTTAATTCACTATTCTGATGCTGCAGGCTACAGGTGCTCCTTGAGATGTGACATTCTTAGCTCTTCACATGGCACCAGAGAGTGTCAGCACCACTATTAGCACAATGCTCTTCTGATAGATGGAGGCGAGGGGTCAAGAGAGTGAGGAGACTATACTGCGGCACACCCACGTCAGGTCTAACAGCGAGAGCACTCCATTCACTGCTTCTCAGCACTGCCATTGTGCACCTAGCAGCCAGTCTCCTGAAACAGAGCCCTAAATAGGGCTGAGTCACTGAATCCGTGGAGGTGAGCTGTATGAATAATCACTCCAGGCTAGCTTTCGAGACACTTCCCTCTGCGTACCAAAATAAAACTCATTTCAATATTACTAGATGTATTGTTAAGTTACTTTTAGTGTTGCTGCATTTATTACTGGAGGGTACATATTTCCTTTCTTGTATTATCTCAGTGATGGGTTTCTTCTGGTGTACGTTCTGGCCTGGTTCCCACAGCCCCTGTCTATTCATCCCTGAGTGGCTAATCAGCCTTGGTGGCTGCTATGTGCCGTTTGAATTGAATCGCTGAAGCAATTATTATTCAAGAAGAAGTGGATATCACACAATTAATTGCAGCTTTTTTTTTTTAAATGGCAGCACCCTCTTGAGTTCCCAAGTGCCTCTAAGAGCCCCCAAAACACCTGTGAGTCTTAATGTGTGTGTGTGTGTGTGTGTGTGTGTGTGTGTGTGTGTGTGTGTGTGCACATGTGTGTGTGTGTGTGTGCACATGTGTGTGCACATGTGTGTTTGTGTGTGTGGTGTGTGTGTTGGGTGGGGGACAAGTTTTTGGGTATGTGTGTGTGTTTCTCACTCCGCTCCATCAATCAATCTCATATACTGAATGTTCAAGTCTGCGTGTCCCTCTCTTCCCTCAATCTCTGAGAGATCTAGTCTTCATGTCTCTCCCTTCCTCCCGTCTTCTCACTGAATGAGAGCACTGGCCTGTGTCTTTTTGTCCTCTGAAATGGACAAAAGGTATATGTGTATATGTCCTCCTCTAGCCAGGAGTTCAAGAGGACGGTTAATTAGAGTTCTGTCATTAGCAGGGTGTTCTACGGCCTTGTTTACGTGATTAAATTAGAATCCATTGCCATTGCTAGGAGCCATCTTTATTGGTGATTTTTAATGGACAGTATTCAAGTATTCAAGGCTCTTGTCTGACATGCTCTGTGACCCAGGACCAGTCTCTGAATCCAGACAGGAGATTATTTACAAGGTGACAGCTGCACCGAAGCAAGACAGTTATTCCCCAATTCATAGCGATGCTGGAGCAATGCAAGTTTTGACTACAGATACTGCTTAAAAACTTCATTTCTGTATTTTCCACTCTCGACTTGCTGTACTGTGTCTGTCTGAATGACTGGCTGTCAATCGACTGACTTGAATACTTATTCTCAGAGCTCATGATCATTCAGTCTGAATCAGTAGGAGTGAATTGTTACTTTTTTCCATTTAGATTAAATAGCTTGGCTTCAGCTTTGTCTACCAGTTGTCCAGATTGCATCAAATATGCTTCTCAATTTTACAAACAGCAATGTTATGATTTGATATTAGATTTGCCAGCTAGTTTCTTTTTTGTTTGTTCGTTTATTTAAGGGATTTTACAATAAAAAAACTGAAAATCAAAACAACACCCTGCTAACACATCTTATAATAGAGTGCCAATCTGAGAAGCTTCCTTCATCAGTGAAACATTTATCTACCATAACCTTTTTGGTCACACTTTATTTTAGGAGTCATTCTTTTTTTTGGTTTATTATTAATTGGTTATTTATCGGATGCTTTATACAGACTAGGGGTGAACTGTGCATCAACAACTGCTGCTACCGAGTCACTTACAATAGGACCTCGGTTTTACATCTCATCCGAAGGACGGAGCACAAGGAGGTTGAGTGACTTGCTCAGGGTCACGTATGGTGAGTGAGTGGCTGTGATTGATCTGGGAACATCCTAGTAACAGGCCCTTTCTTTAGCCAGACCACCAAGCCTCCTTGTAAATGTTACAGCAATCTTACTGCCACATTTACAAATATTAGTTAATCTACAGTAATCTGTTTTTAAAGAATCTAATTTGCAAATTGTTACTACATCTTTAAAAATAAAGTGCATCATTCAGTACATGGTATCAGTGGCACCTCCACTATATATTGCATATTCATCTCCTGCCAGAGTTAATAACATTGCAATACCATCTACAATGATAGGAAAATACTAGCACCTTCAGGAGGAAGTGATTGAAGGTTAAATAGAACATTATTTCTCTACTTACAGATAACTTCCTTTATTATAGGAAAATATTATTGTTGTAACCTAATGGGAATGCTCTATTGCATTGGTCAGTAATCCTCCAGGATTGTATTCTGTTCTTTTTCTTGAGAATAAGCCCACTGGAAGTATGCATGATGTTAGACTGCATTAAATCCTTCATTGTATTGGTCTCAGAGTCTTAGCAGTACCTGTCTATGTCTTAAAATTCCCTCATAGAATGAAATCACTTGTTTGTCTGCTAGTTCTTTTAGTAAAATATATACATAAAAACTTCCATAAAAACTTCTCAAAGAGCCTTTAAAACATCTCATTGTTAATGCAGACTGAAAAAGCTACTTTCTGTCCTTTCCCCATTCAGTGGTTCTCGTTTCAGTGAACAGACATGACTGTTAATGTGTAAATAAAAATGGAGGCATGAAAAATGTATGTATTTCTAAATGTCCTTCGATGCTACTTGGTTGCATAAAATATGACTCCACTAAGTCAGCGGCACTTAAATGTTTCTCCCTTGTCACTGTCTCTGTCAGTAAATTTAAAGATGGAAGCTAGTTCCCCTTCATGGGTGGGAAACACTATAAATAGTTATTATTTTTAAGAATTCTAACAGAGCCAAGCTAATGTCACTCCAGCACTGCCATTTATCTTCAACAGAGAGAAGAAGAGACAGGAGCAAGTACAAAGGAGGAATCAAGAGCTCCAAAAATATATACATATCTCTATGTATTTGTTTGTTAGCACTTGTAAAAGTTAACCATGGTAAATGCACGTGGTTTACACTACTTTTCCTGTGATTCATACTTGGTATTTGCCATCCTTTACCATATTTACTGGTTCACTACATGCTGCTGTGTTTTTACAGAGGTAGGCCTATATCAGAATGTACTTGTATATGGAATGAATGAAGCCATTGGTTCTGTCATTTCTCCAGGTTTGATCCATATCATTTTTTATAAAAGACACACTTCTCAGAAGCACAATAGCAAAACATCAGTAAAAACCCAACTGTATAAATGGGTAATTGTATATAAAAATAATGTGTAAAAAAACATTATGTAATTCTATGTAAAAATAATGTGATATTTTGTAACAATTGTAAGTCACCCTGGATAAGGGTGTCTGCTAAGAAATAAATAATAATAATAATAATATTTGTGGTGGTCTTCTTCCCAAAAGTCAGTTATGTTCCTTCACAAATACAACCCATTTCACTAAATGCACTGCTTTTTTCACACCACTGAACACCTTTATTATTATTATTTGTTTATTTAGCAGACACCTTTATCCAAGGTGACTTACAGAGACTAGGGTGTATGAACTTTGCATCAGCTGCAGAGTCACTTACAAGTGTATCTCACCCAAAAGACGGAGCACAAGGAGGTTAAGTGACTTGCTCAGGGTCACACAATGAGTCAGTGGCTAAGGTGGGATTTGAACCGGGGACTTTGTGGTTATAAGCACTTTTCTTTATCCACTGGACCACACAGCCTCCCACAGCCCTACTGATTACAGCCCAGCACTCTAGCCAACAAGCCTTTCACGTCTCGTGTTTAGCAATATTGACAAACAGCCCACCGGCCCTCAGCTTTAATGAGTGTGCAAATGAGCAGTTTTATCTGAATGGAGTCAACAGCTGCCAATAGACGTTAGACACTCTCTTCAGGTAATGACAGCCTCCAACAGGTTCATTTTTCTGCAGACTTGTCCTTCGTCTCTGGCAGTTGCAGCCCATTTAGGAGGGGGACATATAAATATACCAGAAGCCAGTCTGAGCTGTGTCTAGAAAATAAGAATCATCCCGTCGAGGAAGAATGAGGAGATGAAGAGCATAGCTAATGACACCATCAGCAAGCGTGGGAAAATTGATGAGGGTTCCCATCTCGCTGTGCAGGCTGTCACAGTCCAATGAAGATGTTTAAATCAAGAAAAATACAGGGGGGATTTTTTTAACACCATCATAAAGGCTACATAGCACTGTATTACTACATCACTCTTTCCTTTCATAATCACTTTGAAAGCTGACATTACTTGTTTGTCAAATGTATTGTCATAACATGTTTTACTATAATTATTTATTAGATTGAATTAATTACAATAAAAGTGTAAATTGGGAGGTGACACATACATGCATTATGAAATGCTGAATGTATATTTACAGTACATTTTGTTTGTACCAAATGTTATGGCAACAGGTTATGAATACTTATATGAATACAGTATGCATGTCGATATTCAAAGTGATTCTGAAGGATTTTGCATACACAGTGTTATGTAGCCTTTATTAAGGTGTTATTAATGATATATACAGTAGCCATTTCCATTTTAAAGTGTTACCACAACCTGTGTACAATTTGTAAGATTTGGACATAATTAGGCAGTTTTCAGTCTCTGTTTGGTAAAATCCAGGAATTCATGGCAGCGGTTTTACAGTCAGGATTAAGAAACGCTCACAGAGTTGGAGGGTGAAGTTTAGGGTTTGCCTCCAGCATTTTGTCACACAGTCGTCAGTTAATTTGTCCCTTACATTTCATCAGCAGTAAAATCAAAGCACCAAAAGAAAAATCAATCCGGCATGTGTGGCCTTGAAATCTCACAGATCCACTTTAAATTCAATTAAATTATTCACAACATTATCAGCGTTTTGTATGATAATGAGTTGCTACTGTGTGTGACTAATAACAGATGATGTGTTGTAATGATTGTGTCTTGTAAATGTGTACCTTGGCCTGTTCTTCATTGTAAAATATTTTACATAAAACAAAGGTTAAAAAACAGATAAACTAAACAAACAGATAAAGAGCTCCAGTCTTGATGAAAGATCTTAATTTTATTTGGGAACAACAGCACTAGACCAGAGCTCCTAATCGGGTATTCATTACATAAGGCTTGCATCACGGTCATTGTGTCAGTTGCTATGGTCACTGTGCAAAAGGATAGCATTGACATTTGCTGCAAAAGTCGACAGGATAGAGAAAAGGGAGACGGCCACTGGTAATACTGTAATAAGCAATCAAGCTTACTGTTGTGTGAAAAAAGGCATACCTTCCTCCAAACAGATGCATGCTGCCTTTTAGAATCTTAAAATACAATGTCTGAAATTCTGTTCCAGACCCCTTGAGCAGAGTTAAAAATCCCCCCTCTTCATTACTGCGTGATGCACTGTGGTAAACATTAACTAATGTAACTGTGCATGAGGCAATTGAGTTCAGGCATTCTTGATCGTCAAGTCATCAAATTCTAAAGCATTATGAGTTTCAAACTACTGTATAGGCATTTTTCTTCTCCTTTTGTCTCTTTTTCATTCTCATTGTGTTCCAATATAAAGATTTCTGCCTATCACAATATTTGATCATGCTTTTATCAACCTAGAAACACTGAACAGGGATTAATGAGCAGCTATTGCTAACAAGCTGTCATTGTCTTTCTTTCTTGGTATTCTGGGTTAAGGGCAGGGCTAGGCATAGTGTGATAGAAGAAAGAAAATGACAATACTTGCAATTCTTCCTAATAATTACAATGAATGAATGCTTACAGTGTTGCACATACCCATAGGCCTAGCACAGCCAAAGGAGTCGTTCGTTTAGTTTGAGGCAGCTTTCCTTCCTAAAAATTCTTCACTTGTTATAAAAAGAAAACAAATCTTCTGGATTACCTCAACATTGATTCAACACTATGATTTGTTTAATTAGGCCTGTTATTTATCAATTAAACCTTTTAAAATTGAAATAAAATGCATTACACTTGTGTCCCCTGTGCCCAATGCCATACAACTCAGAAGTCATACAATCAGGAGCTCGCTGATTTGAATTAGGGTCATGCTGAGTTGCCAGTCTAGGTTCAGGGCCCACAGGGAGTGATGCACAGGTTGTCCTGTGTGTTCAGGTGTGCATGGCTCACCTAACTGCACTTGAGTAACATCTTCCGCTCAGGCAGCTCACAAGTCCAGATGCAGATGTCCTAGGCTGGGACATTAGACCCAGTATTCAGTAGCATGCTAAAATATACATTGCTTAGGTTTTGTAGGTGAAAAGAGGAGATCATCTTTACAGCAGGAACAAAGGTCATATGATGATCTTCATCCTGATTGATAATTTAGTTGCAGCAGTGAGGCAACATTCAAACTAGCCATTTTAAATGTGGCACTTTGTTAAAAGAAAACTTTTAGGTTGAGTCGGCTTCGATTAATTCTTTGTGTGCGGTTTTAAGCAGTTTGTAACTGAAAAATCTATCAATTCAAATATCTATCTATTGCCATTAATCCAGTCTAATACGGTACAGAGTGTGGGTGTTTTCTCCCATTCACTGCAGCAGCCCCTCTGTTTCTTATTATACCAGGTAAAGCCTCCTACCTCAATCAGGCAGAGGTCAGAATGCCTTGCTCCAAAATAATCAGATGCAGTTTCAAACCCAAGATAGGTGGACAAAATAACCTATTCATTAAGTCATGGATTGGCCTCCATTTTTTCACCGCTAGCTTCAGCAAGTGACCTTAAATTGAATAGTTTTACAGAGAGAGAGGGTCGACCCTCAGACAGGATTATAACAGTTTATACTGTCAGGCTGTTAAAAGACTTCAGCCAAGCCGACAGCACAGGGGAATTCAGAGGGAATGGAACTGACTAACAACAAAATTACTTCTGATAAAGAACGTGAGCTGCACAAAATACTTGAGAACCTAAGAAATGTTGGGACCAAATTATAATATTAGCACCTCCATAACGATATACTAGTTGCTTACAATAATGCAAATTCCCTATACTCCCAGTGACAAAGTGGCTGAGTGGATGCAGGTGCTGGAGTGATGCAGTGCGTGAATGAAACAGACAGAGATGATTGTAATCCGGTTTGGAAAGGGTTTTATTAATTGTTTCCAGGTCTGGCGACCAAACAATAATCCCCAGCAATACACACCAATGTGTACTGCACGGGGTAAATAACAATAGGATTGCAGTCCCAAATAATAAACAATAATATCAGCCCCACAATAATACAAACACGGTCAGCAGTCCTGGGTGCGTGCAGTAGTGCTCGTGCTGGTGATACAAGTTTATTTTGTGACAGTGGTGAAGTGTTGTTCATGTTTGTGCTGGCCCAAGGCGACAGCTCTGGAAACGTAGTTAGCCGCCTGGTAATTTACCAAACAAGACAAATTACTAACAGACACAAAAACAAACAAAACACTCACAAAACTGTTACATTCTCTGGGGTCTCTCACAGTTCTTCTAGGTTCTAATACAAAACTAAAGCGAAGGAACAGATTACGATTCTCTGTCCCCTTTTATGCCGCCACACATGACCCCTTGGTAAATGAGTGTAACTGCCTCTCCAATCTCGCGGCTGCCACGCCGTTTTCCTTCCGGTCAATGCGTTATTGCAACAGAGTCTCGCCCCTTTCCAGGCTGGCCGACTTCCCTTGAACCTTTGGAAAGAACTGTCAGACCAGCCTGTCCAAGGAACTCTGTTCTCGCTGCTTAGCACAGGTCGGGAGGAAGATTTACAACCAAGAATCATTGTATTTCTGTCACATCCCTTTTGGAAAAAACATATATTTTTAATATATGGTAGAAAAGTATGATCCTTATATTTTTCATATATTTATTTATTACATTTATTTATATATTTTAAATATATTTTAGTCTGTAATCCATATATTTATTTTATATGTTGAAAATATATGGTTCACCATATATTTTCATTAGTCTGTAATCCATATAAAATAAATATATGGATTACAGACTAAAATATATTTTAAATATATCCCATATATTTTAAATATATAAACAGTACATGTACAGTAAGGTACAAAGAAAAATTCTAACTTAATTACAATGTTTCTCTAAAAGATCAAATCAAATCTGCACATATCTACCTATAGCCTCTTTCGGGGATTTTAGGCATGACGATAACTTTATTATAAACTTTATTATTACTCTGCAGTCAATGTCTGTTGTCATGGTTAGAAGTTCCATACACTAATTAAATCCCAAGTGCTAAGCAGTGGGAATGGGCCCTAGGAATCTCTCCTTACAAATCGCTTTTCAAGTCAGCCTTACTTCTGTAACAACGAGTTGCGGTGGGCAATTGTAACTTTAATGAATGGCATGCAGTGTCTCAAAATCACCATGACAACCACACCCCTCATAATTTACTCTCCTTCCTATTTTCTGAATGTTCTTTCTCTGTTGATTCCAAGCTCCTTCTCCACCCAAACTGCCACCATTCTTCCTTCCATTAGTAAATTCTGTCAATTTGGCTTCTGTCATACAACTTATAATTCATTGATCTGATTATCTGTCCTTTTCAGAACGATAAAAATGATAAATCCTGCTGTTCAGCATTCATTATACATTCAATAGCATTTCATGGATGTCTGAAGAATGTATTGGGTCAATAGACTTTGTAGTAACAACTATAATGTAACACTTTGATTATTTAAATGAATTACATTATTATGGTTTGGATACTGCGTAAGTCTATATTTCAGTATTTACTGTGCAGTCTATGGCTCATGTCATAAAAGCTGTTTTCATTTCTCAATGACCTTTGAGGTCTTTAAATTTGATATATTTCATAAGTTTAAAAAACAACCTTGCTGTAGGTCAAAGTGCCAGTGAAGTACGTTAATTATAGCTACAGAAGCAGCTATCTGGACATCAAGCTGTGTGGCTATGGTACATTTTTTAATTATTCAGTATAACACCAACTGATTTTTAAATAATGGCTTTTGACATCTATATCTTACTGTGAATAGAGGGTATCTAATTGATATGAGGAGACACAGACCAAAATCCAACCAGTATGGAAAAGATGCTGAATGCTTGGGACATTTGTTCTTCATTTTATGGCAAAAATGTGTTTTCATTCAGGCTTTGAGTTGGGTATTCCGCTTAGTATGCACCTCCTGTCCCTGGAATATGTCCCCAGTTCTTTATCAGACTAGACTGTTTGCCTGGATGTCTCTCTCTCTCTCTCTCTCTCTCTCTCTCTCTCTCTCTCTCTCTCTCTCTCTCTCTCTCTCTCTCTGCTCTCATTCTCACATTCAGTTTCAGCTTTACCTCAGTAGTAGGCTGCAGTTGACCGTGAACCAGAGCCTCAAATAACTTGTGTCCAGAAAACACAATGGAGTATACTTACGTGATTAATAATTATGTATTTGTTTGTGGCCTGGGGCTGCCTCAGAAGAAATGCAGCTGTTTTGTTCCTCTTTGATTTATTTTTGTTTAGTAAGAACGGAGACCCTTCTGTTTTCTTCCTTTTCACCCCTGCTTTCATTCTACCAGCTTGATTGACGACGTTCTGTCTACTGGTTTAGGCGACCTGCACTCCAGAATATGAATAGCACTGCTGACTGCGGAGGGATGCCCAAAGCTCTATGAGTGGAATTGAATATTCCCAGCTTGCCTGCCTGCCTGCCTGCCTGCTGCTGCTACATTCCACAAGTGAACCCCCCCTGTTACAGGACCAGGACCCCCTCACCTGACAGCAGTCACAGATCAGCTTGGGCTAAAAAGAGACCCTCTTATATTTCTTGAGTGATTGATGCAGATGGATGAAACAGAAAAAAAGCATCCCTTCTTTCTGTCTGCAACTCTCCTTCCTGGTACAGTCAGGGATCCCTCAGCAAAGAAGAAAAACACAACAAACTTCCTGGCTGCAGTTTGAGTCTTTGAATCCAGCACCAGGTGGGGATGTTGGAGTTCCATGTACTGTACGTCTGCTTCTGTCAGCTTGGTTTTTAAGAGGAGGATGCACAAGCCACTGAAGCCAGCCCCAGTCGAGATGTTATGAGCTGAAAGGCAGGGATAGCAGCTGATTGCACTGCAGGCTCCTGTGACAGGGGTTACTGCTACAGGCTTTCCTAGCCCTTACCCCTCAGCAGGTCTCAGAGATTGGTAGCTAATGGGAATGAGATGGTAGCCTTTGATTCAACTGGCTAATGGATAGAGGAGCCCCCTGCATATGCAGGTAAGGACAGTGATTGACCATCAGCTGATTGATTGCTTTTTCTGTGTATTTAATCAAGGATGGATAGTTTGGTTTGCAGTGCAAATTGCAAGGCAGTTTGCTTGTTTTTTTTATTTATTTGGTTTGTTTATTCCAATGTTCCGTCAATATGTCAACGGAATGCAAGCTGAGCTTTTATATACAGTATATATATATATATATATATACTCTTTTATAGGTAAGCTGCTGTTTTATTACTTCAACATACCATTGTACACATTATTGTTTGTTTATATACATTTAATACTCTATGCTGGGTTGTCTATCAATCTTTTATATTAAAAAGTGCTGTTCTAAAATCCATGAACAGTCCCCTATTCTAAGCATGTTTAAAAACAAAGTGCTAGAGCAAGGCTTTAATTGGTTTCCTAAAAGTGGCTTTATCTGCATAAGAATTCATTACAATGATTACCCTTGGGTAAATGCAAATGCTGTTATCTATAGAAGGAAGGAACAGGACATCTTTTATATCCATGACTAGAAGGTCTCTCTGAACCTGTGTAGTTGTTTAAAGCACAGACAAAGTAAATTTTCCCCAAAAGGAATCTGATTAAAGAGAACTCATTTAATACAAGACACGGTGTTGTCAGTGTAGCTTCTGCATATACTGGATTGTCAGTGAGAGACAGTGAAACAGGGTGAAATTCTGCCTGGGAAAGAGAAATTGCACTGAACCAGCTACAGTCAGGGAACTGCAGGGTGCCTTGAGAACAGCTCCCAGCTACAGGTTGAGTGAAATGCGGTAGATGTATGCAATATGAGCAGGAGTAGCAAATGTGACCGAGTGTTTAAACAGCCTCCTCTACTGTAAACATTTGAGTGGTGAAATAATGAATTGTGCCCGCCTGGTGTAAGAAATGTACTCACAAGTAGTTAGAAGGATTAAAGTATTGAGGGAATGTTTGGATTTAAATTCAAATTCTTGCTTTTTATAGTATTTGTTCAATCACATCAGGCTCTGAATTTGAATTACTGATCACTTTAAAGAAGTGAATTGCTAAACAGGTGAGTTATACATAGATATAGTGCACAGGGAAAGCAGGCTGATGGTAAGCTACACTTAAACGGGATAAATATTTCCTCTTTGATTTCCAAACATGTCAGTCTGAAGCCATTAGCTCTGAGGGGTGGCAGCTCGTTTTATAAGCCAGGGGTCGACAAAGGTACCTGGAAACCAGAGATGATTTATAAAAGCTGAAATACAATTTGCCAAACTTAAACCTGAAGAGAGCAACAGATTTACACCCAAAAATAGGACTTTTGTGTTTCTTTTAAGCATTCTCCCTTTTGAAAGCCCCAGACTGATTCAGCGGTCAATTCACACTGCAGTTGTGTTCTGCTAGCTTTATTTATATGTCTAGGTAAAGTTATTAATTGTGTGATGCATGTACTACCTGACAGATTGACAGATTCCCCAGACATCCTGTGTAATACATCTAAATTGGGGAGAAAATCTCACTGTTGGAGTAGGTAATTCTGAGTCAAGTTCACTTAACGTTATTGTAGCTCCCAAAACAATTCAATAAATCTCACCTGTTATCCACTTCCATCTCAAATGTGCAGTTTGAAAAGAAACACATTTTATACTAAACATAGTTTGTATATTTTTACAACACTAGGTTAAAGAAATCTGTTTCCTAGCTTTCAATAGTGTTAAACTTGCTGGTCATTTTAGAGGGTGAAAATGTCCCCACCTTTTCAATTGCTTATTTACAGTCATTAACAAACCAGCTGTTTCCCCTATTGATTGACATGCTTTCAGCCTGTAACACGTTTTGACCCACAAGCCACTGCAGTGTTAAAATGATTTAGGAAGTGAAGCAGCAACAGACTTTCTGAGATTGAGACATGGAAACTGAGAAATTTCTTTAACCTAGTGGACTGCTAGATATCAGGATTACAATGGTGTTAATTGTGTTACCTACATCAAGTTCTGCTAGCAATTACATGGGACCTAAAACTTATTTTAGTTGTGGCTTGATTTGAACCAAGACCCCAGAGGTGAAAAGAGTGGAGCACTAATGCCTCTATCCAACTGTTCCACTGTAAAGGTGACTCCAGTAACTGTAGTTTATCAGTCAATTTTACCCTCTGAAGAAAGAAAACAAGACCATGTTTGAACACCTTAGTGTAAAGTGAATTGGTTGACAAGGGAATCAGGGAGAGTGGCTTTGAACCGAGCCAAGATGACTTATTTCCACAGGTTGGAACGCTTGTTAGCCAATGGGATTGCTCCCACCACTCTTTCCATTTTATAAAGCTAGCTGATGGCTGTGGGGAAAAAAATGTTGCCCATCTTGAAGGACGCCAATCATGCCTACAGTATTCACCCATTGAAAATAGGTGTAACTTTTGAATAACTGTTTTACAAAGCAGATCTAACACTGTTATTGGTTTGCTGGAACGCAGCTTTAAATATACTTTGATTAATGTTTGACACAGGAGAGGCTGAGAGGAGGCATACATCACAGTATAGACAGATGACAGCACAATAAAAAACGTAATGAATTAAAAAGTAGATTGCACCAATTAGATACAAGAGCAATTCAATGCTGCAAGACAGCTTTATTCCGATCTTGAAAATATTTATGCACTCCACCTAGAAAGACAGGTGAAAGCAGGGCATTTATTCCAGTGGGCTACAGCAGAACTCGTTTTAGAAGATCACCAAAGCCTGTTAGAGAGTGTGTATTCTGACTTCTGGAAGACAAAGGGAATACTTAACATTTGCAGCATGGAACCGCTGAGTCCTGTAGCTCTGTTTCAAAAGGGTGATGAAGGGAAGAAACTAAAAGAAGTTGACAAAGAGAGTGAACTAAAACTGCATTAGAAAAAGATATATAAACTCCTGCTGATGAAAGCCCAGGATCACAAAAACTGTCAAGCGTCTTCTTAGTCATAGTCTCTTGCAAATAAAATAAATCCTTTACAATCTATAGTATTCTCTTGTATATGAATGGGTAGTATTTGGGTGTATGACTAATTGGAAAACTGTGAATCTTATAGGAATGGAATTACAATAGTAATGGAAGGGTTTCATACTATGGAGCAATGACAGCACAATGTCAGCTTCAATGGCAGCTCTCGAACAATGTTATGAGTCAGTAGAATGATATTGTTACATTTTCTTATGTGCTATCACAATGATATGAACTACTACATGCTGGTAATCCATTGCAGTGACAATATACTAGAGAATTAGGACTGCAGTGCGATATTTATTCCAAATCCATGAAATGGATTTGTAAGTATCTAAAGGGTTTCAAAATGTATCTGCAATAAAGTGGTCACCAGTACAAGTATAAATAAAAGTGGTCAACTTGAACTTTACAAAGATGTGGCAAGCAATAACCTGCTGACATTTTATAGAAGTACCTCTTGTGAATTCGGGTTGAAGGTTATGGGTTAAGGTTTCAGATGAAGAAGAGTGGAACACATTACAACTCATTAGATGTGACTAGGGAAAACTGTGTATCCTTATCTAAGACAATATATTTTCTATAATGCATATATGATGAAACTAAAGTATACAGCTATGGCCAAATGTTTTGCATCACCTATAATTTTAGGATTGAGACATAGTTTTAAAAAAAAAAACTATATGAACATAATCTTTTATTTAACATTGTGTAATCAAAGAAACTACAAAATGTTATCGCAAAAGTCTTCCGGAAGCCATAATAGTAGTACAGTATTTCATGTTAGATTTCGA
The DNA here is from genome assembly GCA_030684275.1 of Acipenser oxyrinchus oxyrinchus. Lineage (NCBI taxonomy): Eukaryota > Metazoa > Chordata > Actinopteri > Acipenseriformes > Acipenseridae > Acipenser > Acipenser oxyrinchus. The sequence goes on along the minus strand of CM060261.1, from coordinate 6,935,282 downwards.
AATGTCACATTTTTCAATTTTTGTCAATTTTTAGTTATGGAAAACTACAAAGTGGTCTGCAATTCAATATGTTAACATAACATTATTCAGCATGTTTTAGTTGACTTTATGAAGCAAGATTGGCTAATTCTGTAGAGTGATGCACAACATTTGGCCATAGCTGTGTGTACAAACCAAAAAGACATTTAACAAATCTACCTAATTAAAATATGGAAAATTATGGAATAGAAATAGAGAATACAATGAGTACAATAAGTGTAAAACAAGAAGAGTGTGGTGCATAATCCTGGAGTGCTTTACAGATATTCATTAGTTCCTGATCCCATGATACCTTTCCTGATGACATTTTCAACACTCCACCCCATCCTCTATCTACACCCTGCTCGGCTATTACTTTGAGAGTTTAGGTCAAATAACTGATTGAAATAAACACGACTTCTGAAAGGCTCGTTATATCAGGATATGTTTTTCTAGTTAATGTAACTCTCAATCGCATTTCCATGGAAACCTACCAGACCGAACAAGAATAATAAGCGTGCCAAGGACGAGAGCCCTCCTCCACAACTCAGCAAACTGGAGGCATCAAAAGAGTAGTAGCACTACAATGGCGATGCGATGGTTCTGCACTAACTGCAAAGGAAATGCAATGGCAGCTTTAGGCATTGGTAGACAATTTGTAGACTACAGTGGTTACAATTTGCTTTGATATACTATTACAATGGAATGAACTAATACACACGGATAATCTATGGGACCATATCAGTACCAGTGTATCAGTACCGCTGTTGCCATACTGTAGATGACATTGCTTTGATCTGTGAAGGAGGTTTGCTCCAGGGTAATTTACAGGCCTGATAGGCCTGAAATGTCTGGACCTCTGCAGTAATAATTCCACTTAACACTTGAAGTTCCATCTTGCTTACTGAAACCGTGGGACAAGTACATGATATAGTAATAAATATTTCTTCACTGGTGTTCAGAAATAGAGACAGTGGGGAATTCTGATACCAACTGACCAACATGGATGTGAAAAGCTGTTCAGTCGTGTTGCACCTTTAAGAGATGTTTTATAATTAAGAAAAATAGCATTAAATGAAAACTTTTCTTATTAGGGCAGTAAAAAGGATATAAAAGTCAATTAGATATATTAATTGTTTTTCTAAAACTTACTTATTATACATATACTGTTACTCTAAGCACTATAACAAATTGAATCATTGCTCTTTTATGAGAATTTCAATGTTTTGTAATTCAGAGTTTGCTGCACAATTCCAATTATAAACTAGGATTAAACTGGTTCATGTAATTACTGTTGTGCATCTTGGTATTGGAGATTTCTTACATTGGAATCAGCAATGAAAGGGGAGGAGCTAGCAGCACTTGGTAAAGTCAGGGACAGTGTAGGATGGGGGCAATGTAAACATCCCCTGACATCATCACTGATGTACTTCAATCCTGACAACCCCTAGTAGCCAGTCCTTTGCCACATAGACTGAAATTTGTGCCATACTGATGTAGACCCCTCCTGAGGTCATTTTTAAGCTGTTTTCACATGGTCAAAGCCTGCATATGCATTAGAGTATCTTTTTAGGAGGTGTGAATGATGCTGTCTTAAAGTCTGGCCAGAGGCCACTTTAAAGCCATCTTGCCTGCTGGCTCATGGAGAGGCCCGTAATGGAGAAACGTCTCCAATGTCAGTGTCACACAGCCGTTGCTCTGGGAACACAAAGTGTAAACACTGTGAGCTGCAACAGCGGTCCCTCAAGACTTCAGAGCTACGCCATTTTTACTTAAATATTTGTTTTGGCTTTTCTTGTCAGTATTACTCATGCACAGCATCATGAACAACTAACACTGACAAAAGGCTACTGCTAGCAAGAAAAATACACATGTCTGATTTTACCTTGTGAACAGTCCACCCAAAAAATGATGCATACTGTACTTCAATACCAATATATTACAACTTCTTAAGATACTATACATCTACATACCTCGTTGAGATTTAAAAAAAATTATAATAATTTTGCTGCTGATTGAGGTTTTAGGTCAAATATTGTTATAAAAAAAATCCAAGATTGATGATGTCTTTGGAATTCATGTCATTTTAAATTTTCAAAATCTCACATTTTTGTTAGTTTTTCATTAAGCAAACAGAAAACTGCAAAGCGGTATGTAATTTAATATGTTAATGTAACATTGTTCAGCAGGTTTCATTTGACTTTATGAAGCAAAATTATATAATTCTAGGGTGATGCAAACCTTTTGGCCATAGCTGTACAGTAAGCTTCCTTAGAGAATTTCAAGAAAGTTCAGTCATAGAAAAATTTCTATCAGCCAATGCTTTGGCATATATAAGCAGACCTGTTAACTCTCCCGTATTCACCGGGGTCTCCTGTATTTTGGACCCTTCTCCAAGGACATCTCCTGGGACAGATTTTCTCCTGTATTCTACTGTTAAACCCTCTCATGTCAGCAAACCTTTAATGTCTACAAAATCCATGGCGGTGTGTGATTACTGCAATCCCCGTCTGTACATAACAGGGTTTAGGACCCAGGGGAGTCCAGTGGCAAGTATGCATTCAGTGCACGAGGCAAATTCACATACTTAGCCACGCACCTGCACAACCCCCACCAGCCACCCCGATTTTGTATATTGAAAAGTTGAGAGGTATGAGATTTCAGTTTAGAAAAGCTCCCTTATTTTGAAAACTCAATGTTGACAGGTATGTATAAGTGAGATATCATTTCACGTTTCACATAAAGGAGAATCGCTGTAGGCTAGTAGCTAATTATGCTGTTAGCAATGGAGTCGTTCCCCTTCCTTTGCTTACCTTCATAGTAAACTCAGGCTTTATGATCTAACACATTAACTTTCAGTGTGTTGTGAGATCCTGTTTGTGTGAAGCTGTTTCTATTCTCCTCTTAAGGGTTGTTTCTGTGCTGCATGTGCTGTGTTTTGTATCACACATACACAAGTCAACGTTCTTGAAGAAAGCAGAAGAGTGTTAACCTTCAACACTGGTATAAAAATAGTCTTACAAATAAGGGTTGTAAATACGCAATGGGATTAATTACTCCAGTGTATCCTACCCAAGCGTGAAATTAAATAAAAACAGAGCCTGTTATGTAATGTCCTTCATTTTACATTGAGTCGCCGTTCTAAAATATGAGGTAGTATGAGATGGTCTAGGCATTGTTTGGGTGGCTGTTTTCCTTAACACTAAAGACTAAAAGTGTATTTATTAATCAAGTCTTACCTTGGATGCGTTGCTTTTAGTAAATTACATTTAAAAATGACTTGTCATGAAGAGGATCTTTTCAGCTTACCCTAATTATAATTATTGATTAAACACACATTTTAAAACTAGAAATGTGCTTTTTAATGAACAAAAACAATGCATCCCTGGGGGTATAATGTATATAGAATGTCAGCACTAATTGAATAGCATGTAAACATCATGTAAAATGGATATGTGAAACAGTGTGTGATATATATTATCAATTTTCCCTAAAGGTTAACACAGTTTTGCGATGAAACAGTTTTTACCAGATAACATCTCCAATGGAACTGAAAGAAATAAAAAGTGAAGAAGCACTATTTGGCCAAGTTTACCAGCCCATTTAGCACAGTGTGTTTATAAAACACTGCAAATTTGAAGTCAGAACCTGGGTCATTGAGATTTGAGGCTTTGACAGTGTGCTGCCACCTGCATTTATACATTACACTGGCTTGCAAGGAAAGGGCAGATGTGTTTATGGATTGTGATGGGTATAGATTGATGACATGTGTCTTCAGTCACGTACACATATCAAGCAAGCACAGGAAGTCAAGGTTCCTCATATCCTTTGACTATAAAGTAATATGAGTACTCCATACAAGATTGCATAAAGTAAGATTTACTAAATTATTTGTATTGATATTTAGGCCTACATTCTCAAAGCATGGTCATTAGCATTTTTTTAATTAAAAAACACAAATGAACAAATAAGCTGCTTAATTTATGGGGTTATAGCAGAGTTAGGTTGTTTGTCTTCTAAAAGCAATTTGGAGTAATTATTTTGAGAATCTGTGCACTTCATTTTTAAGCCTTTAAAAAGAGTATTTTTAGCATCATTATTAAGGTTTATTAATTATTTGCATTTTTTCTTTTTTTATAAAGCTTCTTTTTAATAAACTTTGGAGTTATTCTAGAAGCTTTATTGTGTAATGACATGCGTGGGTCTAAAATAGCAGATTCAAATGACTGAAAGGATTAATACATTAGCGTTTGGAGAAAAGGTTATTGGGCCATTGCGGCTTCAATTCCTTGTGTAAAACCCATGGGATCAAGCTCTCTGGGGAGGCTCTTAGTAAATGGAGCAAAACAGAGATCAAAAGTAAACCAAACTGAATCTCGCTTTTAATGCTACAAATGCAATATACATGAACAGAATATTTACTTTGATTAAAATACAAGATCTGAAATATATGCTATTTTCCCTCAGTATTTCATTAGAATTTAATATTTTAACTTTTTTCAAAATCCCTTTTGGAATTTGTTAACCTGCTGAAGATCAAATCAACAGTATGAAGGTCACTCTTGAAATCAGGACTTAAAGGGTGTGTTGCAGTAAGAATACCTCTGTTAAGAAAGGGGAACAAAAGGATCAAATATGCACAAGAACACAGAAATTGGACAATGGAACAATGGTCAAAGATGTCTTGGACTGTTGATGGATGGACAACGACACTTGTGTCTTCTGCCAGTTCTGTTGTCAATTCAATGCTTGTCTTCTTTCTATTCCTTAAGGATATTATCTTCAAGTGTTGCTCATCCTTGTTAAACAGTTTTTTGGTTGTTAAACAGTTCAGTTGATTATGCTTCGGATACCACACCTTGAAAATCAAGTGATGCGAGCTATTTCACTCAATGTTTTTCCTTCTTTATGCAAGTCAAGGTTGTTATAATAGTAGAAAACAGTAGTGGAGGCTTTGAGCAAATTGTTGATGTTCATAATGCATCAGAGTAGAAAAATGTAACATATCTAAGACTTTTGCACAGCAGTGTATATATATATATATATATATATATATATATATATATATATATATATATATATATATATATATATATATAGTGCATACCCATACAGTATTTAAAAATAAAAAATAAATTGATGATCCATTATTAACATTCATGGACTACTGTAGCTATTGTACTTGTACAGTGTCAGGAAAATAATACATTTTAAACCTCAATTAAACATCTGAATTCAGAGGATTACTTTCTTCAGATTAAGCTCCACATCTCCTTTGCAACTTGATGTAATTTGGAACAATAAAATCCCCAAATGAGTTCTGGTAAAAAATAAAAATCACTCAGCAGCATTGACTAGGAAAAGGTTATTGAATGCTGTGTCTCTCAACATTTCCATCCTCGTCCTCATTTGTGGAATAATTACAGTTCTCCTTGAACATTCATGGAGTATCCTCAACACAGCACACGTGGCAGTAAACAATGTTTTGTGATCAAACATGTAATTTTCAACAGTGGAGATAAAACCATTTAACTCGATACATACTGTAGGTGGATACAGAACTGTTGTCATTGGGTACCATAGTTATTTATATAGGTAAGGGTGGCCAAATTATGAAAGGTGAAAGTAACAAAAATTGCTTAGCAAAAATATACACTTCATTACCATTTAACATTTTAAGACATTGACCATGCGCCACAAAGTCAACACCCATGGTAAAAGATCTGAACAGCTTGCATCCATTAAAATGCACATCGACACTAACCCTGTATCATCTCACTCAGAACCAGACCTTGGCTAGTCAGGGATTCTGTGACCAGAAACCTTAAAAAATACATTAATAAATAAATAAATGCAAGTAATATTTATAGCATTACCTTTCAACGAATCAATGTATTTAGCAGTCTTGCTGGTATTTACTGTATTATGTTAGAGGAGTGTGTGTTTCTGGCAGGCAGTGTTTTCTTTCACTTTAGGTTAAAAAGCAATACAATGCAGTACATTTTAGTTCATTTTAAATGGTGAACAGATTTTTTTTCTGTTTTCTTACTGATGTAGAGATCGTATATGATGACTACTTCTAAAACCTAGAAGAATTTACAGGATCCTCTTATCTAAACAACAACAAAGGGTTTCTTTTTGTGAAACTTGCCCTTAAAATATATAATCTTTTGAGACTGCAAAGGTCTACAGAAGAGAAGTATAAACTGAAGGTTATGAAAGCTCCTCTTGATTTCCATTACATGAGAGTAGATGTTAAAACTTCATGCTGATTTGAACTTGGCTCGCCAAGATAAGCACCAACTAAGACGTAGCTTCACAGTAAACTAATGTGATCCATATGTGTCTCCATCCATTTGCGCTTCCTTCCATATGATGATGTAGATATCCTTCTGTCTGGTGTTGATGGCTGAAGTGTAATGCTGGCTCCAGGGATCAGCTTATTTTGCCTCCTAGCGCATCAGCACACACAACGGCTGCGATGCTGGCTCGGGATCAACCATAGTGCGGTCTCCCAGCGCATCAGCATGACAACCGTCTGGATTGAGCTAAGTAGGGTACATCTCTGGGGTCTTCAAGTGGGCACCTTCCATCCTCGGTGTTTCGTCGACTAGCCCACGACACCTCAAGAGGGCTCGACGGTGATTCTGGCGTCCCAGCATCACCCCCTCCGCCCCCACTCAACTCAGCCCAGCTTACTTACCTGTACATCAGCCTTTCTTTCTTTCTAATTAATTCATTAACTCTGGATAAAAACATGCTGTTGAGTTATTGTTGAGTGTTGTCATAGCAGTTTACTGTTGTGGTGATAAAATAGTTTGATTATGAGAGAGAAATATTTATCCTACACTTGTGGGTGTTAACAAAGCAAAATTGTTTTCTATTGACAGGCAGATGGTGAGAAAAAAAAAACACAACACAAGCACTAGACAGCAAAGGTTCACTTATTTCACGGGGCAAATCGAATCACAAGTTTAAACATAGGTATATAACGGGCAGTGTTTTGTCATGCTCTGTCAGTAAGATGAGGTTAAAAGCTCTATAACCACCAATGCAGGTGTGCCTAGTTGTTTTGCATATTGTTTAAGACGCCGCTATGTGCGCAAGGTTACTGCTTTGTGCTTAGCCTCTGCCCTGTTACACTGTATAAAAAAAATAATAAGCATGCAGACTATTTCTTCATTAAATAAGTGAAGATAAGTAACTAGGGGTATTGTGTATATGGGTACAGTACCAAAGAATCTCTTGTCAACCACAACCTCCAAACCATAAGCCAATGACAATAATAACTGAGCCTGATATCGATCTCTTCTCTGGTGTAGCCTGTGTCAGCCTTACTCCTGCCCCCACATGCTAGAGTGAAATGAGAAGCAGGTCAAAGTTAGAATTTATCATTTAAGTGGAGATATTGATCCCTCTGTGTGCTAGTGTTGTTATCGATATAAAAAGGCACAGTGTGATGGTCATATTAATAGTGTTCAGGACCGAATCGAAGATTTAGTGATTTACAGATTAAAAAACTAGACTGGTGCTTCACAACACATCTTCACCATGCGTCTACATGTCTGGGACATGATGCAGCACCTCTATCTATGCATTACCTTTAAAAACAACTAGCAGTATAATTGCTGTTCAGTCAATAGTGTAGCAGGATTCACACATTCACAATCACAGAGAGACACACACACACCCAGACTCTAACAGAGTAACTCATCTTTTGGCTTAGCGCTGCAGTAACTAAGAAAGCAGGTTCAGGTCTCTACTCAACATCAAGGGCTATATTTCCCAGTAAGACTTTAGTGCAGTATGGCTAGTGAGAATCATCAAAGAGGTTTGGGAGTTGTCTGTGTATCTTATATTCATTTAAATCTACTCTGTAGGTACTACTGTACAACACAGAAGGATAACCCCACTTGTACAACAAGCATTGCGATATCTAGCATCAAATTACTTTTTCGTATTCAGTGGTCCTTGTATCAGGACGACCAGTTGAAGTGCATTGCTTCATAAATAAGCAGATGTGGAGCGAATTTGAGCTTGAAGTCTAAGGAGTCAATCCTTACAGTAATTCCTATGTAATGATCTGAATTGAATTGTTTAAATTCTGTGAATAATTAAGGCTATTTCAAATGGTCTCTGATATATGCGGTGTTGTCAGTGGCAAGGTGTTATTTGTTTTAAGGGAATAATCAAACTTGACAGAGAGAACAGTAAAATACAGCCCAGAGTGTTTGGTCTCCATCATCTGGAAACCAAAAAGTGACAAGACTGCTTGGCTAATGTCACCGTACATTCCACTTGAGGAGTTTCTAGAACACATTTTTTGGATATGATTCTGTTACAAGATTAAAGATAGATCATAGAGGTTTTGCAGTACTTATCAAGGGGATTAAAGACAATGATTTAATCTACATTTTAAACCCAGCATTTAAAATGTTTCCTTGTGTGTGCTTTTTTCAATTGAATAAGGAAACATGTTTCCCAGAATTTGAGAAACCTTTTTTTTTTGGTCATTCAGAAGAGATTCCGTGAGCATCACCCATTTGTCATGTAATGATGAAAGATGCCAACTCTCACTGAAGAGGAGAGGGTTACACAGCTGCTAAAATCTTATTTTATTGATCATCCAAACAGTGGAGAATCTAAATGCCAGCTCTATTTCACTCTATATTAATCCAGCTGCCGCTTCCTCCCAGGCTGATTTATTGTCCTACATTACTTTACTCAATAAAAATACAGTGAAATAAAAATATGCCTTTCTGTGTATGTGTTAGGTGAGCACTGATAAATTATTTATGTAGGTGTAAAGTTCATTCATATTGAGCAGATATTCATTCAGTTTGAATTAGCCCAAGGACATGTGTCTATGTGTCTTTTTTTATTTAAGCTGATTAAATACATGCCCGAAAATAAGCTACTTTATCAAGCTATCCACAAATATGAAGATGAAAGATTATTGTACACACTATTGTATTGTATAATATTGTTTAAACATAAACAGGTTTCCCCTAGCAACAGCTTTGTTTAAGCATTCTTGTGGGATATGTATTTACCCAGCAGAGCAATACAGCATTATAATTTTTAAGTAACAAATTACAGCATCCTTACTGGCAATAGATTATAAAGCTACCATGGATATCCTTGTGGCACTGGTTGAACATGACACTGTTTACATTGTTCTGGAGAGATACTTTACCATTCCTAAAGGATTATTGTCTATAATCCAGGGGAGGTCATGGTGGCAATCTGTGGGTACCCAGTGGTTCACCTACTAAAGGCACTGGACCTTACAATCTGCAGTGACACCTGTGCTCCAGTTTCAGCCTCCCTCGGTCCTATAAGTCACATGGGACAAATTCATAAAAACTGCAAATTGCACACAAACGCTCCTTTTGATCTTATTGGGCAGTGCAATGACGGGGGACATCTCTGCATCAGTGGGTTGTCCAGTAATTATGCATAACTTGCCTCAGAATTTCACTCCAACATATCCTTGTCCAGGGCTTTTCTTGTGGTTATGTGTTTCATTTTCACACCAAACTGCCACTGAAAAAAAGTTGGAAAATTACCCATTTGTGGGAACTAGCCATTATCCTTATCTGAATATAAGGCCCATCACTAGAGAGGTGCCCCTCCACCTTTTTAATTTGGATGTTATGGCTAAGTAGTTACCCACTGAATAACTTGCTTCCTGTGGAGGTGTATCTTAAATTCTGAACAGCGAATTGGGGTTGGCCTGACAGGAAAACTGTATAACTCTGTTATACTCTCCTTGGTGTAAAATACTACTGAGCTGTGATATTTTCTTGCACACAGAGGCCAGGTACGTATAATTACAAGCCATTCCTGGATCGTCAGGACCTACAGGTGCTAAGCTACTCACACTAAGTATTGAAATAACACGAGTGCTGAGGGTTACATCCAAAACTAACTGTATGCACAGTGGCAATGTTCATTATGCGTTATATGACACATGGAATCTCTTGACAGAAAATGGGATTGGATTGGCGAATGACTAATTCAGTTGACGCCAAGCTTAAGCCAAACTTGTTTTTACTAAAAAAACAGGACCTTCAAACAAGAAAAGACTAAAGCACTTGTCAAATCATAACAGAAGAGGCACTGAGTGTACTTGGAGACAACTTTACCCACACAAGTCCACACAAGTCCTCAACTCGGTCTCAGATCTGATCCACCCTGGATCACTATTATCTTCTTGTACACTCAATTCATCCTGTAGTTATCACTTCATTATGTCAGTGGATGGAAAACCTAAAAGCCAGGACCAGAAGCTTTACTGTACAGCTATGGCCAAACGTTTTGCATTGCCCTATAGGATTAACTGATTTTGCTTCATATTGAATAACATACCGCTTTGTAGTTTTACATATACTTCACGAAAAACTGATAAAAAGTGAAAAATGTGACATTTTGAAATCCAACATTAAACACTGTACTACTATTATGGCTTCCAGTAGACTTTTGCGATATAATTTTGAAGTTTCTTTCATGACATGATATTAAATAAAATATCTAAATTATGCTCATATAGTGTTTTTTTTGTTTGTTTTTTTGTATTTTTTATTGTCTCAATCCTAAAATTTTAGGTAATGCTAAACTTTTGGCCACAGCCTAATACCATAGTATCTGGGCTACACACCACAACAATATCAAAGGTGAAAAGAATCTATTACTATTACTTTTCCCAGCAGAATAATAAAAACCTTAAATGCATCAACAATAAAAAAATAAAGCAGAAATGAATTGCAAATTAAAGATCTCCACTGACATATGATTCAATAACGTCCTGCGCTTTGGGATTTACCACAATTACAGGCCTTTGACTCAGGCTCAATACTGCCAGAAAACATTCTTTTTATCTCTTCTAATGCTCTCTGATGGGGGTATTATTGTTTATGCAGATTACTTCAATGAAAAAAACATACACAGTGGAGAAAAGACATATCCAGAACCTGCAAACCCTCATGTGACTTCGAAAGGCTGCTATTTTCCAGTAATGCAGATATGTATCTCAATGAATCTTCTCTCTTCAGTTCAATAATATCCTACTGTCAACACCAATCTCCTTACCAGCATCTACAGTATACTGTGCATTCAGTGTCATCCTCAATGTTGCATTCTACAGTAGTACACTTCACATGTGCAATGGGTTTTTTTTAGGTCTTGGGATCTTTCAATCAATTTAACACAGTAACATCCTAGAGGTGTAGTGCATGTATGTGTTATCCACCTGAGGTGGGCTTGTTCTAGTACAGTCCCCAGCCCTGCTAAACTGCACTAGCATTAAGAGGATCTCTGCTCATCTGATAAATGTCTCTTAAATTAATATAATAAAGGGAGCCACTGATTCGATGTGGCGCTTTTACAGCCTCTAATTGATGGCTACACTGTGAAGGCCTATTCCAGTAGCATGCCAACGTTTTAGTGGCAACATAAAAGAAGCAATTTGCATTTCTGACTAATGCCAACAGGCAATGCTGCTTGATTACAAAGCTTCATATAGTTCCCGAAAATACGTTTGGCTAGACCTGACATTCCTTAAGATTAAACTGTTTATGAAATTCTGCAACTAATTCCATTTCGCTTTAAAACATGAGATGATAAATCAATTTAAAGCATGTATAAAATTAGGGGATAATAAAGCACTGTAGGCTTACTTTCAAAGAGAACAAGTAGCGATAAGTCCTTTCTTTGGGATGCAAATAGAACTTCAAAACTACAACAAAGCCTTTGCCTCCAAACTGATACTGAGATAATGAGGAGCTGCAGGTTGTCGATCACCATCCGACCATTAATTGTGTTAGTACATTACTTATTTACTGATTTAATGTTAGTAAAAATTTGTAGGCCCACCAAACTCATTTCCTGGTATCTTCGGTATCCATTACGCAAATTCATACACAATGTGATTGATTAATATGTCTACTTTTAATTTGAATTATCTTCTATAAATACTCAACACTAACACAAGTCAGTTTTGAAATAAACATTTGAATATGTTGTTTTAAAGCTTACATTTACATGTTTTTCTAAAGCACAGCATCAAGAGGGACACTCATAAGATCCCTAAGGTTAAAACAGAACCCCCCATTGTTTTTATATTATTTTATTATAATTCTGCTAATATTGTGAGTGTGTGGGTGTATTTTGAGTTTCAGCATTCCCCAGATCCAAGTAGCAGAGAAAGATAACATTCATGTTAAGCTGTTGCTCGAGCATTAATAAAACAAAGCACATCATTGCCACTGTGGGTATGACTGCCAGCTCGTTCAGCCTGGTTTAAAAATGTAATAAGTTTGGCTCATTTTCTTCGAGACATCCCGGGCAACAGCAAGCCTCTTTTAGGTAGGGATGCATGAATAAACATGCTAAAAGCATCCTCTTTAAAAATGTATAAATGCTGAGGATACATATTTACAATCTCCTGGGCTGTACTGGTCTAAACTGTTCTCAACCTTAGCTCACTGGTGGACATAAAATACAAAAAAGTCAGTTATTAGTTCAAAAATACATGTACAGTTTAGTGATGTACTAACGAAAAAGCAAAACAGCAGCATCACTAATCACAGCTGTCATGCAGATTTACACCCCATTGTTAAGGTATTTCTGCATGTGAAATTCTCGCCAGCTTTCTTGGTTTCACCCGGCTTGAACTTCAGAATCACATTCAATCACAGGATCCTCCTTCCCTGCCTTTCAACTTATTTCCCCTTTAAAATGTATTTCTCTTTTAAATGCTTCCAGTGACTCCTGATCTCAGTAAAGTTCACTTGTGGCTAATGCCTGTTGATAGTTCAAGTAGTTCTCTCTTACTTTCCCTCTTTGTTCAAAAAGGTGGCCAGTTCAGATCCTGCCTAGAGATAGCCACAATGTGTTTTCTTCTAGTGGCTCCACTAGGCACAGCTTGCAAGAGGGCGAGCTACTAGTGGTGGATAAGGATGAGATGCCCAGCGAGTTGTCAAGAAAATGCATTTGTACTTATCAATGAAGAGCAGTAGTGGTGGCATTTCTCTAACCCTACTTACAGTCCCTTAAGGAGTTCCACTAAACAACTCTAGCATGTAGGAATCCGTAGATTAGCTATTCCATATTTTTAAAGTAAAATTATAACTCATTTAAATGTGTGCTTCTTAATGTATTTAAAACATATATATATATATATATATATATATATATATATATATATATATATATATATATATATATATATCCCATTAAGGATACTTAAATGACTCCTCAAGTAGCTTTTCTTACTCTTTGAAGTATTGAACGATAACATACATATTCATGTTTTTAATCTTATTAATTTCAAGGAACTTTATATCATCTCCATTTTCCTAATATGTAATATCTTACCTGTTCATGATCATATTATGAATGTTCTCTATCATGATTATTCCTTAAAACCATGTAGCAGCAATCTATGTCCCTTCTACAAACCCAGAAAATGCACATGGCATCTGAACAAAAATAAAAAAACTAACATTGCTGACCCTTTTGGGAATTTCTAATAAGGTTATGTCCCATTCGGAGACAGTGATGCAGCTCGGCAATGCTTTTTCTAAATAAATATTTTAAATTAATAGAAAAAGAAATTCTTGCACTGCTTGTATGAAAGCCTGTGAGTATCCTCGCTGGATCCGTGTCTGGTAATAATTGATGAACTGAAGTTGCCCTTTACCATAAAATCACAAAGTACAAGAGCAGACCGATAATTTGTGTTTCTTTTCTTCATCACTTTCCTCCAGGATAGTCTTTATATGGTCACAGCTTGCAGGATGTTTCCAAAGCTGAAAGCTTTTACTTGTATTCATTTGGACCATTTGCTGGCCGTGGGAGCCTCCTCACAAGGGAAGCTAACCATGCTGGATAAGGATGTTAATTGTATGGCTCCCTCAGTACTGTTTAAATGAATGGCCATGGCTGGTATAGTGCTGAGGTAGCAGGAGATAAATTGAAACTTCAGGTTTTATTTCTGTTAGAGTTATGGTCGCTGGGTCAGGCAGAAAGAGGCACTTTAACATTTATTGTGGAATTTTCAGGTGGCAGTAAACCCTAAGAGGTATCATGGAAGGAAATGCAGAAAAAAAAGCTGTAGAATGAAGGAGCAACGTCAGTTATTTGTGCTTTTTTATATGCCCGGTTAATTTATTGATTACATATATGACACATAACTGTAGCAAGCTCTAAATGCTGTGAATGCTAGCAACAAATATTTTGGAACTGATGTTAGGATTGACATGGTGGCCGAATGTCAGGCAGGTAAGCAGGAGTCAAACACGAGGTGGGTGTACAGAGAGGAGGTACGTGAGAGCGAGAGAAATGAAAGTAAAAAAAAAAAAACTGAAAGAAAGGTGTTCAGGAAGCAGGGTATTTGTTTGGTGTCAGTTTGTGTTTGCGATTTGTTTTTGTTTGAACATTTATTTTTGCTTTGTGAGGAGTGTTTTTGTTTAAATATTTTTTGTTTTGTTTTGAATAAAAACGTTCCACACAAGCACTTTCTCACCCGTAGTACCTGTGTGTGTGTCTGTCAGCTTTCTGGTCTGGGAACGTCAACACTCGGCTACCCTGTCACACACTGGGATACCATTGGTGCATCCTAACATGTATCGCTTTGGTACAATTCTACCGATGACTCACATCTTTGAAGATATCCTTGTACCACCTAGAACCAATACCACTGTAGCGCCATCACATTCCCATTATAGATCATTCAGTAAGGATTAACCTAAAGATTTCAAGCAAAGCGGCTTTTAATACACCAGAACCCATTACCCTAAAATCCTACCTGACTTTAATTAAAAATCTTCATCTGTAATCCTTATAAGAGGATACATCTTATTAAGTGAGGTGTCCCTCTTGGCAGCAGTTAGAGATTAATGAAGATAAAGATACAATTAATGTTTGATTAAGTAAGATAGTTACAATTGCTGTGATGGATCACACAGTGTCAAGGATAACCATTCAAATGTAGAAAGGAAGTTTATCTGTTAAATGATGCAAGGCCCCAAAAGCAATATGCTGTTTTGTACGATAAAAAGTTTTTAAATAACCTAATTTTTATATAGAAAAGCAAAAAACACTCCCAAATAAATGTGTGCTGTCAGTCTGGTGTAGGGTCACTTTCTCAAAGAAAGCTGATGTCTGCAGATGGCTTTATGAAAAAATCTAATACATCTACTTCCACTGATAAAATGCAGTTTGGCACCAGAGCCATATATAATCCAAGGGTCAAAACACATTTAGGCACAGCAAAACACATTTTTCACACACAGCTGCTTATGTAGTGGAATACAGAACATTCGAAAACCACGTGGCTAATTTGCATAGAACTCAATGTTAAGCACACAGTTACTGCCACTTATACTTTCATCTAACAGCCTGCAAATCTATAGATAACAAATTACCAGAAAATAAGACAATACATGGATGTAACATTTCTTTCTAGACAGACTCAGATGGTTGTAAGTGTGTGCTTTTATTGGGATACACCACCAGGGATATGACACCAGGCTGAATTCATTCTCCTGTGAATACAATCTATGGTGTTCAGCTGCATTTTCCAGTGGTTTACTGACCCGGAAAATGTGAATGAAAAGATCAAACAGTTGTGATGTTGAAAACAAAATATCGGGTATCTATAACAAATCAAGACTTTTTTTTCTGTTGTTAAACATTATTTAGTAAAAAAAAAAAACGAGCAAAACAAAAGTTAAAGCTTTGTGAATAGGGGCTGATCAGGGTATAAAATACATCTGTTTTTTAATACAAATAATCATGTTTTATGAAACAGAGCCACTCTATCTAATGACACTGTTGACAGCCAGATTATCTGTAACAGAGGGATTTTTAGTGCCATGACAGAGGGTACAAAAGTACTTTGACAAGTAACTGCGTTGAAGCCACAGTATAAACAAAGACATGGTAGAACTAAAAAAACTCCTGACGCTTTGCAATAGCTCATAAGCTCCTCAAGAAATGCAACCAGCCTTATATATACTGTACTGTATATATATAGATTTTTGACCAGTAAAAATGCAAGGCATCTCAGAACATGCAGCTTTTAAAATCCCCAGTATGTGTGGATCTCAGCGAGTGGGCTATTTCAACTCTTCCATGAATATCCAATGTAGAAGCAATCCATCACTCTGTGAATCTAACCCGAGGCGATATCTTGTAGACAAGCACAAAATGCATTTGCTACAGCCTGACAGCGATGTCAGTGGTCTTTTATCTCTGCTTCTATGTGTGTTTTGTAGGTTTTTTTGTACTTTGTACAATGTGTTAAACAAAAACCATGGCAGTTACTGTGGTGAGGGAGACATTAAATAGGGACAGGTCAGTTGGCATATGAACTTATTGATGCTGAAACAATGTGCTGTGTGTGGGAAGAAGCCATCGACAAAGCATCCTGTACTGATTTTTTAATACAAAGAGAGTTAATGTGGGCAGTAAGCTACAGCTGACCACCTTTACAAAAAGGCAAAAAGGATATTTAATAGAAAGAGTGTATTAGCAGACCACAGCATTCCCAGCAATAGCAACCATGAATTAATTCAGAAACGTTTTGCACAATGGTCCTGGTATGCTTCCACACTGGTATTGATACCTGATTTTACCATGGAACTGTAATATTTTAATAGTGTATACTGGAGTATACTGTTGTTTTAATGTATGTTTGTCAAAAAAGCAGTAACTGCTTTATTGTTTTTCCAGCCTATTTGCATAACATGATCAATTATACATCTGGTGCCTTACAGCACTTACTCCAACTGAAAAAATATTGAACGGTTGGAAAAGGCCAAACGCGCTGTTCAAATTGCTGAGTATGGTTTGAGAAAGTCAACAACTACTGACACAAAAACTGCAAAACAAAAACTTGAGAAATTCTCGAGTACCATGGAATCAAGCACCGCCACAGTACTGCGAAGAACTGTGTGACAACGCAAGAGAAAATGCTTGTACATGGTGTTCATGCAAGAAAGGGAAATGGGCACTCCGATTTCAGCACCAGCACGTCAAGAGAAAGCATTGTTATTCCATAGTCGACTACATCCAGAGGACAAGCTGTAAAGCTAGTGATAGATGGCTGTACAGATTTTTAAAAAAGCTGCTTAGCGCTGATACAACAGAGTTAGAACCGTTTTGTCAGAAAATGCTTCAGTGTAACACTAAGGAAACACAGCGTTTGGGGCTATGAGAAGAATGCTAATGCTTGAATAAACCTTTAGAGTACAATATATGCACATGTATTGCTGTTTTCGGTAAACTTGCGTTCATCCGTATGTTCATTCATACCAACTATTTCTATGTCCCTCAAGCTGCTCGAATGACCAGGCTTCTACTGCATGTGATTCATCCATGAACCTTTCTGATTCAGCAATTTTCAATAAGTTGATTCCATCCTATAATAAATATGTGTCTTAATGGAAGAGTGAAGCCTGAGGTGTTTATGAAACAAGCATAGGAGTGGTTTTATTCATCAATAAACTGTTTTCAGCATGTGTGACAAAGACGACTGAGCGGTGACGTCACGTCAGAAGCAGGAACAAAAACAACAGAGAGAGGTGGAGTTTGGTGGAGCTGAGCGAATGCTTTCGCTCAGCATTTAATGAATAAACAGAACAGAAAAATAAACGGTTGTACAAACAAACACAGGACACGGCACTTACGCCAAAATAAATAGACCAACAAAACGGACTAACATTAACAAACGGTGGATGGACAGACACACAAACACGGTGAGTTTAAACAAACAAGTATCGTGCTGGTCCTACCAGCACGCGATAGCAATTGTTATCTTTAACTTTCCTCCTCGCTACACCCGTTCTCCACTCACGAACACCCAACCCCGAGTGAGTGAAAACATACAGCTTTTATGCAGTTGTACCGAGACTTCGATTGCTAGTCAATCATTCAATTGGAATCTCGGTACAACTGCACGTGAATTAATTAAAGTGCAATTCCCGTGCTCACATATTATTACTTTTACTTGCACGTGATGTGATTTGTGCCCTCCTCGTGCCTAAATACAAATCTACAATTTAAACACATGTGAAACACAGACCCGCTTATATCCCGTGTACCAATGCCTATACACCAACATTTACACACAACACGTAACACAAAATACACACGGGGGCACTTTGCCACATATACCCCCTTGTGCAAAGCACACATGGCCTCAATGGCCACCTCCCCCTCAGTCCCAAAGTCCCGGAAGAGGGGAAGCAAGTTGTTTTGGGGTGGCCATGGTGAAATGTCTGGCACCCCCAATTCTTCGTGGCTGGCAGCTCCCTCTTCCGGGCTTCAGCCACACTATCTCCTGCCGCGAAAGTGCAGCTGGGGAGCTGGTCTCCTGACCTCCCCTTCTTCATGGCCGGCAGTTCCCCTCCGTGGGGCTCCGACCACACAATCTCCGGCAGCGAAACTGCTGCGGGGAAGCTGGTCTCCTGACCTCCCCCTTCTTCATGGCCGGCAGTTCCCCTCCGTGGGGCTCCGACCACACAATCTCCGGCAGCGAAACTGCTGCGGGGAAGCTGGTCTCCTGACCTCCCCCTTCTTCATGGCCGGCAGTTCCCCTCCGTGGGGCCGGCCACCCACTTCCGGCAGCGAAACTGCTGCGAGGGAGCGGGTCTCCTGACCTCCCCTCCTTCGTGGCCGCTAGCTCCCCTCCGTGGGGCTCTGGCCACCGTGTTTCCTGCCACGGAAATGCGGCTGGGGAGCTGGTCTCCTGACCTCCCCCTTTCTTCATGGCCGACAGCTCCCCTTCATGGGGTTCTGGCCATAGTGTAGCGACCCCAAGCGAAGCAGGACCCTCGACTACCCCAGGCGAAGCAGGATCCCTGGCGACCCCAGGCGACGGCAGCGGACCCTCGGGAGGCGACGGCAGCAGCAGCGGACCCTCGGGAGGCGAACTTCGGGAGGGGAGCCCCTGGCCATAGAGGCGGCAGCGGAGCTCCACTTCTCCCTCGTACCCTGTACCCTGTGTGGAGCAAAAGGCAGCCCCAGGCGATGCGGGCGACAGGCAACCCCAGGCGTCGCGGAGCGGCTGGCAACCCCAGGCGATCGCGGAGCGGCTGGCAACCCCAGGCGATCGCGGAGCGGCTGGCAACCCCAGGCGATGCGGAGCGGCTGGCAACCCCAGGCGACGCGGAGCGGCTGGCAACCCCAGGCGAGCGCGGAGCGGCTGGCAACCCCAGGCGATGCGGAGCGGCTGGCAACCCCAGGCGATGCGGAGCGGCTGGCAACCCCAGGCGATGCGGCGCGGCTGGCAACCCCAGGCGATGCGGAGCGGCTGGCAACCCCAGGCGATGCGGAGCGGCTGGCAACCCCAGGCAATGCAAGGCAAGCATCCTTGGGCGAAGCGAGGCAGGCATCCTTGGGCGAAGCGAGGCAGGCATCCTTGGGCGAAGCGAGGCAGGCATCCTTGGGCGAAGCGAGGCAGGCATCCCTGGGCGAAGCGAGGCAGGCATCCCTGGGCTGGCGAGGCAGGCATCCTTGGGCTAAGCGAGGCAGGCATCCTTGGGCTAAGCGGGCAGGCATCCTTGGGCTGAGCGGGCAGGCATCCTTGGGCTGAGCGGGGCAGGCATCCTTGGGCTAAGCGGGCAGGCATCCTTGGGCGGCGGGGCAGGGAGTCAGGACTAGCTGGGGTGCAGGTGTTGGCCCTCTTCTCGGCCTCTGCGGCGGGCGGTTCTTCCCGTGCTTCCCTCAGCAGCCTATGCAAGGGCTGCTGAGGACCGCCAGCATCTAGTCCTGGTCCTTCTGGTGAAGGGAGAGGCAGCTCCTGCTCCTCTCCTCGTGACGGTGGGGAAATGATACCAGCAGGCATTCCTCCTCTGCTGGTGGGGAAGTGATACCAGCAGGCATTTATCCTCTGCTGGTGGGGAAAGTGTTACCAGCAGGCATTCATCCTCTGCTGGTGGGGAAGTAATACCAGCAGGCATTCCTCCTCTGCTGGTGGGGAAGTGATACCAGCAGGCATTCATCCTCTGCTGGTGGGGAAGTGTTACCAGCAGGCATTCCTCCTCTGCTGGTGGGGAAGTGATACCAGCAGGGATTCATCCTCTGCTGGTGGGGAAGTGTTACCAGCAGGCATTCATCCTCTGCTGGTGGGGTTGGCGGAGGCAGAGGCAGCTCCTGCTGCTCTGCTCCTGCCGATGGAGGTGGCGGAGGCAGAGGCAGCTCCTGCTGCTCTGCTCCTGCAGATGGAGGTGGCGGAGGCAGAGGCAGCTCCTGCTGCTCTGCTCCTGCCGATGGAGGTGGCGGAGGCAGAGGCAGCTCCTGCTGCTCTGCCGATGGAAGTGGCGGAGGCAGAGGCAGCTCCTGCCGCTCTGCTCCTGCCGATGGAGGTGGCGGAGGCAGAGGCAGCTCCTGCTGCTCTGCTCCTGCCGGTGGAGGTGGCGGAGGCAGAGGCAGCTCCTGCTGCTCTGCCGATGGAAGTGGCGGAGGCAGAGGCAGCTCCTGCTGCTCTGCTCCTGCCGGTGGAGGTGGCGGAGGCAGAGGCAGCTCCTGCTGCTCTGCCAATGGAAGTGGCGGGACCAGCAGGAATTCACCCTCTGCTGGTGGAGGTGGGAGCTGCAAGCAGTCCTCCCATGGCAATGGAGGTGGACCCAGCAGGAATTCACCCTCTGCTGGTGGAGACTGGGGCTGTGGACGCTCTACCTTCCCCTTCTTGGGCCGTGGACGCACCGACTCCTCCCTCTTGGGCCGTGGACGCACCGACTCCTCCCTCTTGGGCCGTGGACGCACCGACTCCTCCCTCTTGGGCTGTGGACGCACCGACTCCTCCCTCTTGGGCTGTGGACGCACCGACTCCTCCCATTCAGGCGTAGGACGTTCGGGCTCCTCCCATTCAGGCGTAGGACGTTCGGGCTCCTCCCACTCAGGCGTAGGACGTTCGGGCTCCTCCCACTCAGGCGTAGGACGTTCGGGCTCCTCCCACTCAGGCGTGGGACGTTCGGGCTCCTCCCGCTTGGGCTGTGGACACTCAGCCTTCCTCTTCCCCTTTCCCCTTCTCTGCCTCCTCCTCACCTTCCTCTCCTGGGCCAGTTCCTCCTCTCCCTCTTGGTAGGGGCAGCGCACCACCGGGTGCCCGAACTCCCCACAGGCAAGGCACCAGCCTTGGTCCTCTAGACCACCGAGGAGGACCTCCAGATCCTGGCAGCCATCTCTCCAGTTCCAGCCTTCCATTTTCTTGTTGTGTTTTTTTTTTTTTTTTTAAACAAATTGCGGTTCCTGCTCTGGCCTGAGTCCTGGAGGCGCTGTAGATCCCACTTCTGACACCACGTGTGACAAAGACGACTGAGCGGTGACGTCACGTCAGAAGCAGGAACAAAAACAACAGAGAGAGGTGGAGTTTGGTGGAGCTGAGCGAATGCTTTCGCTCAGCATTTAATGAATAAACAGAACAGAAAAATAAACGGTTGTACAAACAAACACAGGACACGGCACTTACGCCAAAATAAATAGACCAACAAAACGGACTAACATTAACAAACGGTGGATGGACAGACACACAAACACGGTGAGTTTAAACAAACAAGTATCGTGCTGGTCCTACCAGCACGCGATAGCAATTGTTATCTTTAACTTTCCTCCTCGCTACACCCGTTCTCCACTCACCGAACACCCAACCCCGAGTGAGTGAAAACATACAGCTTTTATGCAGTTGTACCGAGACTCGATTGCTAGTCAATCATTCAATTGGAATCTCGGTACAACTGCACGTGAATTAATTAAAGTGCAATTCCCCGTGCTCACATATTATTACTTTTTACTTGCACGTGATGTGATTTGTGCCCTCCTCGTGCCTAAATACAAATCTACAATTTAAACACATGTGAAACACAGACCCGCTTATATCCCGTGTACCAATGCCTATACACCAACATTTACACACAACACGTAACACAAAATACACACGGGGGGGGCACTTTGCCACAGCATGCTATATTACTGCCGTTATACCAAGTGACTGACAAATATTATACAGAACAATTCAGAAATGATTCCAGAATCAGATTTTTTTTCTTACTGTGTTTTCAAGGTTGTGTGCAGTTGAGTACAGAAGGATTATTGATGTATAGAAATATCTCCTGGTAACCTTTTAAAAGCCCTGCATTTTTTACATTTTCTTCCTTGATTCCTTTCCTGTAATACTGGAAACAGGCAAGCACTTTTTCCTATGGAGGCTTGATGCCCCTATTGATATATAGTGTGTTGTATAGAATAGAATAGAATGGAATAGAATAGAATAGAGCTCTAGACTCAGAACTCTGGTGAGGCAGGGTTGGCGGGAATCCTATGTGCTAGAACAGAACATCCTTCCTCACTGCAATCAAATCATGTCACAATGTGACCCCTAAACTCGTAACGGGCTATTAAAGTGACATCTGAAGCCACTTACTCTTTCCTTTATATTTCATCAGGTGGAAAGACACTATTGCACAGTATCTCAGAGTGTGTGGTCTATATCATTGTTAGATTGCTACCATCCGGTTAGTCTACAGTAAGGGGCAGTCTGGAGGCTGATGGGACCGTTTCATGATACATCCACAAAAAGAGCAATTTTGTTAATAGAAAGAAGGAACATGCATGACAAAACGCATTAGGGTACAGAGTTAGGCATTAGTAAATATATGTTCGCCGCAATATGAACTGCATTTCCGCAGAAAGAAGAAGAGTGCATTCTAAATACAATGTATTATTGGTGTGTGACAAAATGAGATTACTGTGAAAATGTGTTTTAGCTATGCTGCTATATCTTCCAACTATTTATCAAACCAGTTCTCTATATGAAATACTTTAACTGAATACTCTCTTAATAGAATTGCTTTATCGTGACAGATTTGCTCATCCAATTGAGATGAAACTTGGAAAGAATATTCAGTAGCTTTAGATTACTGGGCATACATTACCATGTAATAAGATTTTAATAACTATATAACTACAGACGTTTTTCGCTCTGTGACAGGACGGCTGAGTGGTGACATTCCCAGACCAGGAAGCTGACAGACAGACAGACACAGGCAGGTGTGCGGTTTTTATTCAAAAAGAAAATAATTAAATAGCAACACTCACAGAGCAAAATAAAAAGTGTATGCAAAACAAATCACGAACACAAAAAAAAAAATTCCTAGGTCACGCTGGGCAGTCGCCTTTACTGATCCTATACTCTCGTTTTCTTTTTTACTTTCTTTTTAATGTTTTCCCTCTCTCTTACTCTCGTTCCTCTTCTCAAACACCCACACGATCAGCAAAAGCTGCAGGTTTTTATACGTGAGACCATCTTCGGATTAGCAACACATTAATCAATCCGGAGATTGACAGGTTTAGAGGGTTGGGGCTTTAACCCCATCCACACTGCCAAACAATACCAAACAAAAACACTTGTTTTTAAATAAACACATAAACAAATAAACAAATGCATTCAAATCATACAAGACCTGTGCCTTCTGCCAGTTCTGTTGTCAATTCAATGCTTGTCTTCTTTCTATTCCTTAAGGATATTATCTTCAAGTATTGCTCGTCCTTGTTAGACAGCTTCATAAGTCTTCTAATCCTGGGTTTCTCAATCACAGATGATGTTTCTCTGTACTTGTTGATTATGCTTCGGATACCACACCTTGAAAATTAAGTGATGCAAGCTATTTCACTCAATGTTTTTCCTTCTTTATGCAAGTCAAGGTTGTTATTATAGTAGAAAACACTAGTGGAGGCTTTGAGTAAATTGTTGATGCTCATAATGCATCAGAGTAGAAAAATGCAACATGTCTAAGACTTTTGCACAGCAGTGTATGTCAATCTAATTTGACAGTGTTTGCATCTTTGGGCTGAGGGTGTACTGTATGTTACTGACTCAGTATTGCTCATACTTGACTTGGAGAATCATAGAATACAGTTGTGCACCAGATATCAGGTCAAAAGCATTTGGTCTTTATCATCTGTAAATCAATACCGTACATGACCACAATATGGCAGTGCCTCAGAGGGATGCTTAATTACAAAGTATTGCAGTTTATTTGAAAGAACACCCCCTGCTATGCACAGCATTTGGCTTCGATCAAATAAATGGGCTTGATTGAAGATAAAATAAACATTATTTAATGTCTAGGGGTAATCCCCAAATTCTCTGAGCAAAACTACAAATCGTGATTTTTCAAAATTATTTTGTATTTGTTGTTTTTTTTATCAGAGAACACAATCTAACATCCACAATATGTTTAAGCTGGTATTCAGGCATGAATATTACAATTGTGTGAAAAATTTCTTTAAGATAATTTGAATCTGTGACAATTATCTTTGTTTTACCTTGTGTATATAATTATACAGATAACATTATCAGGTTCAGATAATAACTATTATTTCCAATGAATGAAAGCAGTCTGTTTTGCAACCTGCTATTGTGCAGGCTTCACTAACTGTATAAATGACTAGTCTTCAATGTAATCACCCTCTAGCCTATGTAATATCTATTAGCTTTGATACAGATAACCATAGCTGTGAAAAGTTAGGTATTGATTGCATTGCATATTCATGAAAAGGTGTGATGCACTGTTGTAGATTCTAACCCCTGGTGGTGAGATGAGGTTAAAAGCTCTAGAACTCCTCATGCAAACCTGCTTCTTTTGTGCAGTGGTTAAGGCACTCACTTTTAGAGTGCATGGTTCTGTTAGTGAAAAACAGTACTGTTATTAGGTTAATACAACAGTACTGATATTAGGTTAATACAACAGTACTGATATTAGGTTAATAAAACAGTACTGTTATTATAAGGGCCATTGGTGTAGGCTTTCTTTTAGACAGCAGATTTTGCTAAAAGGCTAATGGCACTAAAAACACTGTCTAGCTAATGCTTGAATTATATTCCACTGCACGTAATGTATCATGTATAAATATTACAAATATGAATATTAGTATAACCATTTACTGCTATATAAAAAGGGTCCAGGTTCTCAGAGAAGGTAAAACCTTCTGGTTAAATATAACATCCGATTTAGTATCATTAGGAGCAAGCTATTTTGCAGTTCATTATATTCATATGCTCTGTTTGGTTGATGTAGGTTTGTGATCCATATTAAATCTTCATTGTTGTAAAATCTCAATTCAGTATTTATTGAATACCACTAACCCTCTACTGAATGATATAATCACTCCAACAGTTTGAATCAGACCGTGTATGTTATATTCTCTTGTTTTGTTTTTACATTCCTTTAGTTGGTATCATTAAAATACAGAATGTCACAGAATAAATAATTCAATGTTTTACACTAAAAAAAAAAATAATTAAAAAAAAACAAACAGTCTGCACAATTTTACTGCAATTATTCCTGGCAAGTCTGCTCCTACTTCTGCGGCAAGCTATGTGTTTTGCATACAAATCTAATTAGTTCTACATTGGTCAGACAGACAGAGACGCAGATCAATAGCAAATATCTTTGGCCCAATTCCCTGCTGCAGCGTTCATTGTACAGGCTGTTATTTATACCACTTTCCCTTCCTCAGCACACCTTCTCACCCCATTGCACTGTAATTCGTTCAGTCTGTTGCTAGGAATGACAGTTAATAAAGAGTGTGCAATAAGTTCAGGTGTATGTGCTTTGACTCCTTTTAATGGGAGCTCGACCTTCCCAATTCAATGGAGACAATGAAAATGTTTAAATTGTTAAACCACTGTAACGCGTATAGTAGTACAGCATGCCTGGTGGATATGCATCAAAGAGTTTCTATTTGCTATAGACGCCTGAATGACGCTGTTGGAGTGACAAGAATCATCTTTAGCTTAATTTGCTGGTTACCTGGCTGTAATATTAGCAAGAACTGAAATAAAGCAGCTATATCACGCTGATGGGAATTTTCAAACCAGTTACAGGTGCAGTAACTCTAGAGTACATGGAACATATAGATTTTGAAGGTATTAACACAAAAGACATTAACACATAATTATTGTCAAAGTGTCCCATTTTAACCTGAACCTGAACTGCACAGCATTACTGTCCCTAGTATTATATTGTGTATGGTTCATGTTGTGCATTTCAAAGTAAACTAAAACATGCCCTGAATGTTGTTCCACTGGCATAGTGCTATAACAGGTCTGTTTTATTGCTGGTTTCTACCGAAGTACAAACTGGTCCATTCACGTTGTTTTGCAAAATTGCCACATATGACAAATGAAAACAAAGTGGAACCCCACATGAGCAGAGCTTACTGTTTAGTTCATAAGACACTGACACAACCTTTATTTTAACATACTTATGCATAACAAGAAACCGTCTTATTGATACAGTGAGTTTTGGATAAAGCATTGTAATGAAATGTAGAAAATGAACAGACTTTAGGGTCTGAGCCATTTTCTCCTGTTTTTTATTGTTGTTAGATTTAACTATATAGGTTCCAGGTACATGTCATACATGAAATGAATGTTCACACACTAGGCTTACATAAAAAAAAAAGTGAAAAACTAACCCTGTTCAATACAGATAACAAAAACCTCAGAAAGAGAGATTTCAACATTCCCAAGAACACGTTGTAAACCATTCTGAAAAAATGTGATACAACAATACAGGCCTGTGAACAGCAAGCTGTGGATGCAAGTCGCCAGTGTTTCCGATTTGCTCAATACCCTGTTGAGTACGTTTAAAAATGCTCGTGATCAGAATGGGACATGCAGATTTCAAGTGCAGATCATTTGCAAATGTATACTTTTTAAAAGTTAACTTACAACTGTATTTTCAATAAAATGCACATTCAATGTAATTGAAATTTGACAGGATGCATTTGGCATTTGGGAGATGTATCTTTTATATTTTTCAAGATACACAAAAGTGTGTGTAAAGGTGTTTTTTTTAACAGCAAAGTTAAAAAAAAAACAACTACAAATTCTTTCAGTGGTGTTGGGGCAGAGACTAAGCTGCCAATGTGGTGCATACTCATTTATTTGTGCTGGTGTGAAGAGTGTTGGTTTGTTGATTTTATTCCCTCGGCTTAGTTTCTGCATGCTGATGAACTAGAACCACCAACATCAGCCTATTTGTCCTTCAGAGTAAATAATCCATTCCATCTTCAGTCTGTTTTACACATGACCTGCATTCGAATGCATTGTCTGGTCTAGTCTGTTGGACCGTTGTCTGTTTTTTGCTGTTTGTATTTACTTCAAAAAATACAATTAAAACAAAAAAGCTTTTATATTTTCACATAATCATTTCCAGGTTGGGAGCAACCCACGGATGAAAAAAAGGAAGAGAAGCTGGCACATATGAGGCTGATGTAGTACTTGTTAAAGCAAAAACAACAACTGGAACAAGACCTAGACCCCTAGCCTTTTCTAGCATTCTTGCTTCTTGCTGCTTCAACTCAAATTTCTGAAGTCCTCTAACCCTGCCTTCCTGAACCCTGACCTAACCCCCTTCCCTTTGACTTCACAGGTCCAGCAGCCTGTAACAATCCATCTTAAACCAAACCCCAGTCATGCTCTTCTCCACCCAAAGGAACCCAATACAAAAAAACACAGAAATTCAGTTCAGTAAGGGGCTCTCCTGATCACGGTCCAGCAAACACACCCAACTAAGAGCGTGTACTGTTGCTCCAAAAACAGATGGAAACTACTGCCCAAGAGACAGTAACCACTGTAGCCAACCATCATTGAAATTAGTCGAGTAATTCTATAGGGGCTATCCCCTAGGGGCGCTACTATTTCAAGCTGCATTCGTTTTCAGTTTGTTTTCTTTGTTATGTTTTATTAGTATTTCTACATATGCGTTACTCCTTGGTTTGGACTTCTGTACCCCATTTTTCTATCAGAACCTGGCCTTGTCGACAGTCCATTTTCTGTACTTCTGCAAATATAGTTTGTAGAAACCTGCTTAGAACTAAAGCAGTCTGTGAGGTTAATAGATAGCGAAATTAGTCAGTGTCATGCAAAAATAGATAGACAAATTACTTTTTTGAAATAAGACAGATAATGATGCAGCCAGGCACTGAAATACAGATTTGTAATGAACACACATCAAGAGATGGTAAAAAGGTAAGACATTTTACATTATTAGTGTGCTGTGCATGGCATAAACTTGATTCTCAGCCCTATTTGTCAAACTGACAGCAGAACAGACTGTTGCTAAATCATTTTACTGCAAGAACAAGGGCGCAGTTCACAAAGCTGTGTGTTCAAACAGATTTTGTTATATTTTACCCTAGGTGACAATTTGCTTTCAGTATTCAACAGCAAATTCTTATTTTAAAATTGCTAATCACATGCTCTGGAAACATTTTCTCTTGTTCAATTTAAATGCAATGTTCTCTTCTGCCCGAGCTCACTCTAAACTCCATACAGGACTGAAGATAATAAATACTTGTACATTAAGTTAGGCGAATGTAATTCGGTGAATATAAAAATAACTAACGCTTGCATTCGGGTCAATGACAAAACCATGCAATTTGAACTCTTTAATAGTTAAATACTTCAGCCATAGGAAAAAGCAAAGGAGTAAATCCAGCATTTGATACAGTGGAGAGAGGGAGGTGTATTTCACAAAGCTGCAATATGAGTCCACTCATGTGCAGTTAAGTGTTAAAATGAGTTAACAGGGTTGACAGTCAATGTCTTAGAGTACACTAATGCAGTGACACGTCATGCTTTAAAATCACCCAACAGAAATAAAAGCTCTGTCAGACCTCCATCGCCCTACTCCACAGTAAAAAGCAACGATTCTAATGTAACCTTTGATAGTGCCCAGTTGTTTACAGTGCCCCCAGCCCTATATATCTATAGTAAGTAATTAGCCCAGGTTCTATTATGATTGGGAAATACTGTTGCGTCTTGGCTTCAAAAGAAGTGACTAATGTCACTGCCCATACAGCATCATCGTTTTTGTGTTACCCACTGCGGGGTATAAAATGCTGAAAATGTTGTCATTTAGGAGCAAGTAGTTTTGATGACTTCGAAACAGCCTGCCCTTGTTCTTTGGGATTTTTGATGCTGTTTTCTTTTAGTTTTAAAAAGTATCTGCATGTCTGAACAGCAGTATATATCATTGGTAACCAAGTATTGTGTGCATACTGTATGTAAACTGACTGTATGAAATATACACATTGCTCTTTCCCCAATGGCAGCAATCAGCCACAAAGCCTGGATATCTTTCATATTCATATATATGTGTGTGTGTTTGTGTGTGTGTGTGTGTGCAGATATTACTACCAATGTGTAGACAAAATTTGAGAAAATGTCCCCACAATGATAGTGATTCTTGAAAAAATGACGTCGCGGGGACATCCCCACTTTGTAAAACACGTTTTTAAGAACTAAATATGCCTTCAAATAAAAAAAAAAGTGCCAGAATATTTAATTTGTTGTTGACTTTCACCCTGTGTGGAGTTTTGTCTGACTGGAATTAGAAATAGTAAATACAAATATAGTGAGAGTCAATGAGAAGTCCCCACAAATAAAGGAATGTTTGTGGGCGTGCGTGCGTGTGTGTGCGTGTGCATGTTCGTGGGTGTGTGCATGTTCGTGGGTGTGTGTGTATTCCATAGAAATAAAATTGTGAAAGCTGCATCAAAACAAGGATAATAAATGACTGTAAATAAGGCAGCAAAAATGATCCCCTTCGAAAAATTCTGTTATAACTTTGCTGTATTTAGTTTTGTAAAATAAATGAAGGGGTCAATAAATCAGCCCTGGTTGAAAACACTTGCAGTACAAATATAGAGAATTGAATGGCAGGTTGTAGGTGATTAAAACAGTTTTTAACACACAACATATTTAAATAAAGTGTACTGATGATTTAAAAATACACATGCATGGAATAGTGCCAAGGCATTGCAGAGATTTAGAAGATATTTGAGAAAGGAAATGTTGCAGAAGCAAGCAAGGACTGGAATGAACAGAGGAAAAGTATTATCTAAATTCAGTCCAAATTTGAATAAACTGGTTTGAGTCAATGAAAAACAAAGAAACCACAAGAAACTGGGCATCACTGAGGGGAAAAAATATATATGAACAAGTAGCATGTGCCTACTGGAAATAAGTCTGGGAAAAGATTAAATTAATAACACTTTAAAGTGCCTGGTATGAAGTATTAAACACTGGCAATAAATCAAAATAACATTATAATAAATGTATACCAGTATGCTTCTGTGTAAGAGCTCCTTTCACTTTTCTATGCAGAATTTCTGGCTTAAGCAACCTGTCTTCACAGAGCATGCTTGGTGTGTATGTTCAGTATATTATATGTTGGCAGGTGTGCTTTTAACAGTGAATGAATACTTGATTGCATACATTTTGCAGGTATTACATTTGTACTAAGTCCCTTTCCAATTTGAATAGCTGTTTACTCACAGATAGTAGTTAATATTTATTTGCCAATAATGGACTTATTATGTTACATAAATATTTCATGAACATCTAGTGAGATTATTTTTGCTTGCTCCTGCTAATTACATTCGAATACATATTTTATAAAAGCTGTGTTGTTGAGCATCGTATGGCCCTGTTAAATGTGCATTGGATGAGTAATTGGTATGCACTGACAACAGAACTAACAGCTAACTGTACCTAGTGCCTAATTAATGCAATACGAAATCAGTATGACCAGCCTACATTAACACAGTCTATATAAGTGTGTGAGTGGATGGCGCCTCCAAGCATCTCTGACCCAACCATCAACACAGCAAATATACACCAGGTGGTTTACTTTCTTTGTTGTGAGGTGATCTTACTTTGGCTGGCTTTCTGCAAAGAACATTAGAACATGTTTGCCTCACATTACACTCATGGTTTCTAAAACTGAAGTAGCAACCAAGTCTTTTAAAATACATGTCCTTCCTTCTCATTATCACAACAACATTTTCATGGGCCCATACTGTTTTGCTGATTTTTGTTTTGCATACTTCTCTTTCCATCACAATAATTTGTCAATACAAATGCATGACATAGGCACCTTGAATATGCTGCTACAATTGGTTGGGGATTTCAGGTTTTACTGTACTGGTACTTTCTTTCACCTTTCAAGTCCTGTGTTATAGGTAATACCCCACATTAGTGAGTACAATTGAAGAGTACATGGAGTATGGCGGTTGCAATCCTTCTAATGTGATTCTAGGTTCTGTTACTCTCAACAATGAACTAAAAAACACCCATCTCCTATGGTACACAGTGACGTGGAGTAGCAGGTTGTTTTCCTCAGTGGTTTGCAATGAAGGAGCAGAGCCAGGTGCTCTTTGTGATGTCAGTCTCCTGGCATGGTATCACCTCGGCATGGCGAGTCATGTTTTCATTGCAGCTCTTCTGTTAGATGCAGATAAATGGACCATCATCTGTAGCGCTGCGCTAGAAGTTAATTAAAATGTAAATTAGCCAGCAGCTACCTTTGTGGTTAAAGGGATATAAAAAGGAAGAGGGCAGGACTTCCATTTGGCTCCCATTGCACAATCAATACACAGAATTATAGAAGCCTCTAAGTCTGCAGTCAGCGTTCTCCACTTGTAATATAAAAAAGTCTAATATACTTTAAACAATGTAATATAGGATTGAGTGATTTAGACTAATGTTTTCGAGGAGAAGCTTTTCCAATATATTTTTTATGTTTTTCTAAATTTTCCTTTTAGTACTACAATGTAACATTCTAATACACTGTATACACTGCCTAGCTACTTAATTGGGGCCTATTTACCCAAATGGATTTGGCATTGCCCTGGTGTGGGGAGTATTCTCCTGGCATTCCCTAGGATTACTCTGGAAGGCTGAACGAATGCCGTAGTTTATTTTAGCATTGTCGTAGATCCACCTAATGGATGGCAATGAGTACTTTCAAGACGATAATGCAGCCATTGCCAGAACTGTGTGTCAGTAGTTTGAAGAGCATGACAAAGACGTTAGCCATGTTCATGGCTACCTCAATCCCTGGATCTCATTCTGATTGAGCATGGTTTTAGGATGAACTCGAAAGAGGCATTCATCAACACAGTCCTCTACCTTCCTCTCTGCACCAACTGCCTGAAATATTAATGACTAATTAGATTAACTTCCCTCAAGCATTGTGCGGTCTCTATGCAAAGCCATGTCAATGCTGTGATCAGGCCAAACAATGACTCAATCCAATATTAGGTCAAGTATAATGTGCATAGAGACAAAAGTATGTGCAGCTGTTCAATCAAACAGTTCAGTGCTCAAAATCACACCCTACAATGCAAGGTGTCTGTCATTCCATTCTTTTCTATTGTCTACTGTAGCCACCTGCCAAGGCCCATTGTTCTATAGTTGTATTCTTCTTCCCTGACATTTCTGTGAACTTGTCAAAGGACTTTTCATTTGATATTCTTATACTGGGAAACATAGCAGATCTTACTCACTGATAGACAGGCAGACAGTTGACCATTTCATTGACAGGAACTTCCATATCCAAGACTGTACAAAGTACTCATGATCCACAAGGAACAGTCACAGAAACAAAGGGCATACGTTGGCCTGTACCCTGTCTCTCTAAAAAAGTGTTAATTTGGCACAGAAGTGGGAAAGTAATTAGTCAGTCTGGCCCACTGTTGCCAGGACAAACCATGTGACCTCTCATGTTTCATTAACATTTTTATGTATTCATGGTGACATAATCCAACATCACACATGAATAATTCACAAAGAATATAAAAACATATCCCAGTAAAATATATAAAAATACTAAATTCACATATCTCAAGGGAGTGGCCATTTCATAGATTGCATAATCTATGCCTTCAAATCATAACAATAAAAACCATAGAGTTTTGTGCCTTTCCCCATTTACTCTTGCTTGATCCAAGATGGTTGTGTCTGTTAGCTTAGAACAGGTCATGTGATTATCAAGCCATTGCTATTGTCCCAGTGCCTTCTCACAAATTGTCTGTTGCTGTATCAGTTAACCAGCTTGTATTTGGTAATTAATTGTTTATTTAGCAGACGCCTTTATCCAAGGTGATTTACAGAGACTAGGGTATTTGAACTATGCATCAAAGTCACTTACAATTACGTCTCACCCGAAAGACGGAGCACAAGGAGGTTAAGTGACTTACTCAGGGTCACACAATGAGTCAGTGGCTGAGGTGGGATTTGAACTGGGGACCTCCTGGTTACAAGCCCTTTTCTTTAACCACTGGACCACACAGCCTCCTATAATTTTTAATGACTAACACGTGTATACAAAGGGACTAAGAGAGCAGTCAGAGGAATACTATTGTGGAAAAGAGAAGAGGATTTTTTTTTAATGATTTTTTATTATACTATTTCCTTTTGGACTTATGTCTACAAATACAGGACCCCGTGGCAAGTAGCATCAAACACCTTATACAACAAGTGTTGAGACATCTGGAAGCACTGTTACCATGTGGTATTGATACCTGTCTGGTTTTCGTTTATCGCTTTCCTATGTGCAGAGGTGAAAGTAACTTTAAGTTCTTACCGTGATAAACAACACATAATCAGAATGATTAAACAAATAATCCATAAAATTGTTTTTATTTTTGAATGACGCTAACACAAGCTAAACAATTACTCTGCTATTATCTTACTGAGCACACCGGTGCAGTTTTGTAATTTATAAAAACAGTGATACAATTGCAAAACCTGGACGATTTAACAATTTTACTATTTCTGACCGGAACAAAAAATGAAGGTTATTTTTGCTCTACTTGTTTCCTCAGAATATGATATCATTCTACCAATGAATAAAGTGGAATAGTTGTATGCCTTTGTCTTATGTAGGTATTCATTTCAAATCAGATTTCAGTTTACAAAAGCTAGAAGAGTTGCCACTATTTTTTTTTTTACTTTTTCAGGAATGCTTCTTCCTGCACCAAATAGCCAAATGTCACCGATCTACCCTGTGACGGTTACCATGGCGATCACACGCACTGTCATCCTAAGTCACATGAACGGGACCTGAGGTACTGTGAGTTATATTGCTTAAATACAAAGAAAACATAATGTCGCCTAAACAACTGTTTTGATAAGTCGAAATATAAAATGACCTTGACAAAATGTTTTGCCGGTATAGAGTTTAAGAATTAAAACCCCCTTTCCTAGCAACAACAATCCTGAGCAGCCTGGCCTGTACAGAGCCAATGTCTGTAGTGCAATGATTCCCTATAAGAGGTCACATGGTTTATCCTGGCAACCATGGTATGGGCTTACTAATTAACAGTTTGTAGAGAGACAGGGCACAACTTATTGCCATTCCTAAGTTACGTGGCACTGCAAGGAGTCACACGAGCCAGACCTTTGAAATGTCACCAGGTCACATGACTGCCCCCAATGCTCTGTGCAGGATGGATTTTGTGGTGAACAACCCAACCGCTCTATTAAAAGAGACAGGATGTGAGAGGACAGGTATAGTCTGAGTGCTGTTTTGCTATTCATGAAAAAAGCACCCTGACTGTAGCGATGCAGTGCTGTGTGACTCAGGAGCAGCAATAACTGACTCTACTGTCTCTCTAATTACTACATTCTACATGACTTTTTCTCATTTTCTCTTGAACAGCAAACAACTGATGAATGCTGAAATATTGATAGACTAATACTGCTCAGGGTCGCAAGGCAGTTTTCATGAACATATTCAAGGGCCTGTACCCACCGCTCCCCCCTCCTGTCTTCAGACTGTGAGATATAACACTGGCGTTTCCACCATTTACTCTTAGATGGTTCCCAAACACTCGTCCCAGTTTCTCCAGTGTACAGCTAACACTTTATCTCTAACTATGCTGTAATTAACTATAAAATAACAGAGTGGCTTACCAGAAAAGAATTCCATCACTGATAATATAAACCACAAGAGCGGAGTTGAAAATGAATTCATTTGTTTGTTTGTTTTAGGTTCTATCGTAATAATTAGTTGATTTTTTTGTCATTGACACTGCTTGTTTAATGTACTGTAGTAAATGATTACTCTGTAATGTAACAGCTATAGACCCATACACCTTTACCTGGGCTTGCTCATTAGTCTTTGCCTGTGTTGAGAGACACGTCTCCTGTTACAGCCCGCAGTACAAGCAGCCGCAGAGGAACACCCTGGCTTCTACGTCACTCGGCTGCCTACCAAAAACGGTACATGAACGTCCCTGGCATCTGACTGCCTCTTTCGTTAGTACACATATCTTTATGCCTGACTGAAAATGCTAAATTATCAGACAGCATGCACCTGTAGAGATTCAGCTTTATAATAAAACAACACATTATTACATAACATGCATAAAATGAAAAATAATATGCAAAAACTAATTTCATATTTTGACAAAAGTATTTGGGCAATCAACATATTTCGTATGAAACCCATTCTTTGCTAATTGACAATTATCATGATTGAAAACCAACACCTGCTGATAATTATAGAATAAATACATAATCATCAATTGCTGAAAAATAAATTGGAAATTTGTGATTAAAAAAAGCTACAAAAATGGTTAAAACTAAAGAGTACAGCAATGATCTCAAAATAGCAGTGATACAGCTAGGAAACCAAAGGAAACCAAAGTCGATCGCAGAACTGTACAGCTGTTAAATGTAATTACCTTAAATTGTCATTTAGTACAGTTAGCATGTAATAACTGTGTATTAATGTGTTATTACTGTAATTAACCTTCTGCTTCCTGGTAGCTTTTCTTTGCTGTAGATGATGAGGCCAGTGTTTTAAAATCTGCATATGCATACACACATGTACACTGAGAGGAACTCTTATATGACAGCAAGAAGAACTGCTCTGTTAGCCCACTCTGCATTGTACTGTTTTCAGTTGACAGCCAGTCTTTATGTATTTATTATTTGTTGAACTAGCCTGTTAAGGCAAGGGATTACAACATGTACACTGGAAACAGACATGCACACATGCATTATGAAAATCATTTTAATTAAGTTACAAGAAGCAGCGATGTACAGCGCTTGTCCTCGTGGGTGGTTTGAGCTGTCATAAAAACAAAACTTCTGTCAGAGTTCCTAATTCTACTAGACGACTGGTTTTGTCATGTGATATTGCCTGTTGTTGCCAGCAGAACCCATTCTGATCCTATCTAGTGTTACAGCTGGAACAGATTGGTATAAACATAGGTCAATTACATTCTGACTGACATTATGTAAATGAGATGTCATTGAGTAATCTTCACAGTGTTTGTGTTCAGAAGCTCAGATTGGAGACTCGTATAGAATGCTTCTGGAAAGCTAGGTGGCACAGCAGGCTAATGCATTAACCTTGCATTAAACACATATGGTGCGTTAGAACTGAGATGGGTTTTTGCTCTTGTCTCTTCTTCCCAATATTCTGATGTTCTAAAAGTCAAGTTCAATGAATCACCTCCCTATTAACACACTTTGCTATCAGGCTGTCTGATAGAAAACATGTAATACTCTTCCTCTAGTTAGGTAGAAGTAAGAAATACTACAGTTCTTCTATGTGGTATATCTTACATACACAAGAGCTAGAGAGCTGCAGGGCGACAGGTTAATGGTTGCACACTGGCATACCAGATGTATTTGGGGGGTTAGACATGATTCTGAGAGCTCTTTTGAGGCCACAGGAATGCTTTAAACTTCATTGTTTTAGGATTTTATGACTGAAACAGAAAATGATATCTTAGCAAGAAGAAGAATATGTCATGCCCATACCAAGTTGACCTTTAAGATCACTGAGCATTGGGGGAGATTGGGGAAGATTTGTGGGGAAGTTCACATACTGCCCAGCATCCTTGGCTGAAGACAGTTCCTTTTTACCTCACTATTTCACACGGGAGAGAAGGCTTCACCTTGGAGTAATGCTCTCACTGAGCCTCAGACAAATAAACAACACCAATCTGGCAGCTCAGATAATGCTTATAG
Organism: Acipenser oxyrinchus oxyrinchus; assembly: GCA_030684275.1. Taxonomy (NCBI): domain Eukaryota; kingdom Metazoa; phylum Chordata; class Actinopteri; order Acipenseriformes; family Acipenseridae; genus Acipenser; species Acipenser oxyrinchus. The sequence goes on along the minus strand of CM060261.1, from coordinate 6,898,417 downwards.
GCAAAGGTGTATTTTGTCCTCGCAGAGATCTTGAACACTATTTACCCCACAGTTTAAAAGCAGATTAATTTACAGCCACATCTTAATTATCTTTAGGTCTTTCTGTGTCTTTATGTTATTGGGCTGTTCAAGGATGGCAAGACACATAAAACACCAAATTAAATCAAAGCTACATTAAAAGAGCAAATGTTTAAAAAGGCCACGGCCTACTCTTCATTAGTATGTCAGTTTTTTAAATCTTTCTAATTACTGAGATGTTTAAGCTTGAAAAACATGCTTAGCAAGTATTCGAGAGGGGCGTGCCATAGGACTTAAGCATAGAACTGAGTGTTGTGTGATACTCTGTCGACACTTGTCAGTGAGAGGAGTGTAAAAGCTCTATAACCACACATGTAGACAACCATGGCACATTTGTATAGTGGTTAAGAAGCGCACTACTGCGGGTCAGGGTCTAAATTCCTCTAAAATAATGCAACTGCATCTACACCACACCTAAACCACTAATCCCATAGCCACCTAACACCACTGCATATAAATAAACACAATCCTATCAACATCCTACTGGATTATTCAATATGTGTCTGTGCTAATATGTAACCACATGCTGTTGTTTGCTTTGAATAACATTTGACACAAAATAAGGGGTTGTATTAAAAAATATATATTTCTCAATATTAAATGTATCAATACTGCTTTAGTTTGTAGTACAGACGCCCTTATCCAGGGCGACTTATAATCGTAAGCAAATACATTTCAAGTGTTACAGTACAGGTAATAATACAATAAGAGCAAGATAAATACAATTCCTTGAAAAAGGTAGCAAAGTCAGTGATTTACTGCAAATAAATGTTATATGCAACATACAATGGCACCAGAACATTGTACAGACACTTATTGTTACCCAAGTTTCAATATCTATAGTTTTATATCTTAGATTATAGATATGATACCAATTTTGAAGTTTAAAAAACAAAACACAATTTACACAATTTACAGTAAAAGATCTAATAGGGGCCTTTCAAGATTTTCAGTACGGTGCCTTGAGTTGAAAACTAAAGGGCAGAAATAATAATATTGAAACTTTCTCCAGATGTAGTGCATTTGATAATGCTATATCGAAAGCAGAGCACGCTGCAGTCTGCCAATCTGCAGTGGGGTAACTGGCTGGATTATTGCCCTTGTCCCAGGGTATACCCCTGCAGGGTAATCTGCTGGGGTATGCATTGTTTATACTTGGAGTAATATGGAAAATTGAGAGTGCAACAGAAATTAAACTCAGGCTGAACCAGCAGCCAGTAATAGCTGGAGTATGCTGTATCAGTAGAGCACGAGGAATGTGTTCAAATTTAAGTTCTAAACTTTTCTAAAACCCCAACAGCAGTGCTAACCAATTCTTACAATCATCTGTAGTCTTACTAGTGTCTTATTTGTCAAGTACAATAATATAGCTAATTACAGGAAAGTACCTTGTAGGTCATATAATATGATTATACTGAAACCATTGGAGTAAAATACAGAACAGGAGGAAGTAGTGATCAGTTACCAGGAAACAGCAACAACCTTTAGTCTATGGCATTGTAGTTAAGGGAAATATTTATAGGTATGACAATTTATCAAAAAATAAAAAAAATGTTTTTTTTTCTCTTACTTACTTGGACGCAGTTTGAACATTAAAACGATAACGTGTCATCCCACTCTTGTAAAGTAAACACATTCTCAGTCTCAGAACCTTGGAGGACTGGGAGGGGCCAGCACCAATTACTGTCAGCTTTCTCTTTCTACATTTTTGCCGGTCACATGCTACATAAGCATGATATCTGGATTCATTTTGTACAAATCACCAAACTAATAGCATACACTCCTAGGCTTATGCAGATGTTTCAAATTGATTTGGCTGTACAGACAATAAAAGCACTCACAGATTGAAAGCACCATCAAGTTAATCTGAACATAATTGTCCACGACCATGGAAAATTGCTGATCGGTTGCGTAACAACGTTAAGTAAGTGGGGTGTGTAGATCATAGGAATTCACTGTTCTGTACCATTCTTATGAATCGTTTGTACACAGCTTGTTGTAGCCTATGCTTACAGGCGTTTCAGCCCAACCACAATGGACAGTTTGATACTGTGAAGCTTAAGGGTTTGTTGCTATGGAGACCAAAGAAAGAATATTAAATTAGACTGTTCTATTTATTTTTCGAACAAAGTTTATTTAAAAGAGTTAAAGTTGTGCTCTGCAGTTCAGTACATGGCAGACGTGCATGTTGTCAGAATCCATTAGTGCCCTTTGGGTTATTGAAGAGGTGATTCAAGTGGGAAGTTAAAATGGAGTTGCTGTCTTTTATGGTGAAGACAGAATAGGCCGAGATACAGTAAAGGTGTCAGGTTTTGTAGCTTATATTTATCTGTGTGCCATAAGGGTGTGCAGCCTTATTTCCATGAGCTATTGTTAATGCTTGGCTTTGCACTGTCGCCAAGTGGAAAGAGGGAGGGATGAAGAGCCGCCTTTCCTAATCATGGATATGTTTATCCTTTTTAATAAACTACTAGCCCAAGAATTACATTTTAATTATGGCTCTGATTAAAAGTACTGTATGAGTTATCTTTATCGTGGTTGTAGGTATACTACATTCATCCTTGGTAAATTGAGGCAACTTATTTTCTTCCCTTGTATTGTTGGTACCCTTGTTGCTTGATTTCTCATGCTCCATACAGAACCCTACTGGTAGAGGTGGGACTAGCGCAACTACAAACTCAATATACTCTCTCAAAAATGTTATTTTATTTTTTTTTGACCACACGTATCAAGACTTTTTTCTAGAGTTGGTCCTATTAGACCGTGGTCTTTATTTGCAGTCCATCCAGACAAATGGTTTTCAATACTGACTGACTGTATTGAAAGTACTGACTGTGTCTAACGCCCCTCCTTCCTATAGGCTTGATATCAGCCAGGGCAGTGTCAGTCAAGAGAAAGCTAATGTCTCACTTTGATAATTTGTTACAAAGCTGAGCTCAATTAATTAGCCAAATACATGTCAACAGAATTTGCAAATATGACAGAGTGAACGGCATGGTGTTTGCTTCAGTGGGGAAGCGGCAGAGCATGAAATAGGATTTCTGCAAGCCTGATACACACTGGGGGTGAGACGAATGTTGAGACCTCACAGACACCAGTGTCTGAGCTTTAAATACTGTAACTGAATGAGACTTTCATCTTTGGGCCATAGTTGTTTTCTAAGGAACTACTGTATATATATATATATATATATATATATATATATATATATATATATATATATATATATATATTAAATTTGTAAATGAAGACATATGAGCTAGATTCAGAGCTTATGGAAGGCAAAAGCAATTCATTCAAGAGAGGCATCACACAGGGCAATGCAGGCAGAGAGATGCATTTGGTGTTTGAAAGCTTGAGAAATAGAATGCCACAGGGCTCCACATATTTATGTTCGTGCTGAGAATGTACAGCTCAGGCAGGCGCCATGATTGATATCAGTTTTTGTGAACGGAGAGGCACTGACAACCATTAGGTCTTGAAGCACAAGACAGATATAGCAGATTTATAACACCAGTTTATTACCCTGAAGACACCCTAGCAGAACCATTCTGAGTGCACAGAAAGCTCTGAAAGACTGTAGTAAACTGTCTTAAAAATAAACTGCTTTATCATAATTACCAGCTGACATGGATTTCCGTCAATTTTTCACAGCTGAGGCCTGTACAAGCATCTTGTAAATGAGGCCTGTATTTGAACATACACAGTCCTATTACAACAGTTCGATAAATAGATGAATTAAGTGGGGCCTGTCTGTATGTTTGTGGTAGATGAGAGAATTGAAACTGTTAGAAAATAAGTCCCCACTTCACTTGTCTCTGCAGCCTGAGCTGTGTTCTCAGCTCTCCAGCCTCCTCCACTCCAGTGAGTGTTAAACCTTGGATTCAAAAGAAAGGAGGGAATACGCTTCCAAGTTGGTGCACTACTAACCCTTTTCATTGTCAGCTTTGACTTCCCTTTCCTCGAGAGATGAATAAATCTGTAAATCCACACTGGTGTGTTCATACTGCTCCTAAATCACTCTGGTGCAGAGATACCGCAATGGAGAGAGAGAGAGAGAGAGAGAGAGAGAGAGAGAGAGAGAGAGAGAGAGAGAGAGAGAGACTCCCACAATACCTTGTTGATAAGAAGTGTTTCCCTCAGCTGTGGCTGGCAAGAATAACCACAGGGAGTCTTTGTGAAGGTACAGACACTTGCAATGAAAACTGAGTTTCATCAATACAAGTGAGTATTAAAATTGCGGTGTCTTTAAGTTCATAAACACTGCTGTGGGAGTGACGTTTCCTGAAAACGACTGGACCACTTGCTATTGAGCCACTATCTTATATACTGTATATCAAAACAAGCAAATACCGTGATGATGATAACTGACTTTTTTTGGGGGGCATTTTATGCAGTGTTCGCAATAAATAATCTCACACAAAATTATCATAATTTTAGGATTGTTTTACATTTAAGAGTCACTGTAAGGATGGCAGTGTCATTTTTAATTCTAGGGTTAGTTTTGTTTTGGACATTGTATTTGTTAAATGAATACTTTACCCTTTGTAATAGGGGCAATGTATCGTCACTGGCTTCTCGGGCACATGCAGTTGTCTGCAGGAAAGAGCCAGCAGTGTTTTGTTTACAAGGAATGGCCACTGGGGATTGGCCTCCTGCGGATCCATGACTGGCAGGTGGGCGTGTCCTGGTGGAGTTCTCCCTATAAAAGGGAACCCGGGCTGATGAGCCAGGACTGAGTGTCTGACAGAGGACCTCCCTTCATAGTGGAAGCAGCAGTACGCTGACTATTGGTAACGTTTATTGTGTAGCAGTGTTTTTCCTTCTGTGTTTTATTTTGCATTTCTGTATTTACTTTGTTTACACTCCAGTTTGTGTAGACATGCCTGTGGGCTGTGCCATCGCTGGTAAAGTCACATGGTTTTCCCTGCTCGACCTCAGGAGAAATCGCAGACTGTCCTATTTGTCTTTGAATTGAAAAGCACAAACATGAATGTGTTAATATGATTCGGCGTTGAAAACACACAATTATGAGATTTTATCACGGTTCAAACTGCCGTGAATAATCAGTCTAGGATTTTTATAGCTTTGATATGGCATTAAAATCTTTCTTCCTAAACTAAATTAATTTGAAGACTGGGAGGAAATGTTTTGCCAGCACTGCATTTCCTGTTTAGGAGCAGTGCTGTTGAGGATGTAGCAGATTTGCGTGGCAGTAATGTACTTATTAATTTAATTCCCACTTCCTGCAACATTATTTAGTTCAACACTAACAGACGTTGGTCTCTTAGGATCTCTAAAGATGGTACTGCACTGCATATTCCCTTTCCAAATTCCTGACGACAAGGAGTAATTCAATCTGATAGTCTCCTTTTAAGTTAGACATGTAAGATTGCAAAATTAAATGATACATCACCCAATATGTCAACTAGTATTATTTTATCAAGGTTTAAAGCATTTCTGTGAACTTTCATTGATTAATTATGGTGGAACTGAATTCATTGAAAAACTTGATTTGTTATAAAAACTGCACTGATCCGTTAATTTATAATAGAAACCACAGTAGCCGAGTCACCAGCATAATTGATGTACAGACAACGAAGGTTTTATTTCCATTTTGAATGAGCAGCAAAATTAGAAATTATTTAAGAAGCATAAACAACTTGGAAATGCAAGGTGTTGTTTAAATTATCTTATAGTAGGTGTGTTTCTTTGAAGTCCATTTAGATGGATTAAATACAATTTTATATGCATGCCAAACCAAATGTAGTCCATCAAAACAGGCTTTAAGGCTAGTCTTTAATGACTCATGAGTTGAAGCTAAAATAATGAATGGTTTAGTAAACGGAAGTCAATGCAGCATACTGTTCCTGCTCCTCTGCAGGTCCTTCCTTGGTTCAGGTCCTTTGCTGTGCTTGTGCAATTTAATCAAGCACATGAATGAATTATACATCCAGTACAAATATAACCCCCCACCCCCACCCCCAACAGGCTCTGCTTTTCTTCATCTCAGTAGGCGTCTTTAGCTTTCAGTTGCTGTCTGGTAAAATGGTGAATGAGATCTTTAAATGCCACATTTAAATAATGAGGCTGGCCTATGGAAGAGAGGTGATGATAGACCAAACAAGCAGCTCAGTCTCTTTGGAAGTTGGGGCCGTGCAGCATGTGCTGTGAGTAATATACTCCTGAACTGGTCTAAGACTGCAATGACAGGAGTGGAGAATATGCAGTAGCCCTTAGCAAACAAACTATACCCTATTTATGTAAAAACGAACACACCAGTATTGTTTAGTTTTGTACTATCACCATGAAATGTTGACTTCTATCAATGTAGGGTCAAAGTCCCACCAATTTGGGGGACAAGAGTAATTTGTGGAAACTGACAGTGTGACTGATGGTCAGGAAGGTCAAGACAGGTAGTGACACACAGGGAACTTCCTTTAGGAAGGCAAACTAACCTCTGTTAGTGGCACATGGAACAGAACATGTTGCTGCCAGTGCTCTCTCTACTCTGGCTTTCTGCAGCATCTCTTATGACCACCTAGTGAATTAATGAAACCACAAATGATCAAATGGTTTGCCAACTGGCTAAGGTGTTTGTCTATACCCTATGCTCTAGCAATTCCAAATGTCATAACTCTGATAACTATACATCTTGCATCCTTCTGCTCTGTTTGTTGTTTGACAGGTTACACCACAGTCACTATGATTATGAAAAATGTCATTTTTTTGTAAGTCTTTGCAGAGAAACGCATTAACTTGATTAAAATAGTGGATGCAGCCAACCATCAATCCATTCTCTTCTCTGAGACATCAAACGCATTATGAAGTGATGAAAAGATCCTGGACCATCTTTTGAAATAATAATTACAATATCTCTGAAAATTTCAGGAGACTTAACCCTTCCTCAGCTAGAAGTGAATCTCTTCTGCCTCCTTTTTAGTTATATATGCAGTATAGTAGGAAGAAAGATGCAGAGAGTTGGTACGAGACTGACCCCTGCCATGTAAAAGAGGTAGTGCATGTAAAGGCAAACTTGGGGTTCTGCAACTGTACATCTAAATGAGCCTGGCTGTTATGTTCTGTAAAAGGGTTAAGAGTGCTTATACAATCCATTTTCACTCATGTATCTTTGCTTTGAGCCCTGTTCATCTAGTTTGGCCATCAAGGAATATAATAACCAAGAAAACCCTGTTGAGTAACTGGACAGTAATACTGAAGTCACATTTAGGATGTAGAAATTGTCGAGTTAGCTACCTGTTCAGGTCATTGGATACTGGCACCATTTATTGACAGAAACGCTGGAGTTAATACATGTTGTGTGCTTGATTAGGTTAAGTACTGCAACTTCTTCAAATCCTATTTTAAACATGGTCTGTACAACTATAAAAAGGAAATAATGTATATTAGCTTCTTGGCTCTTGGTCTTATGGTTTGTGAGCATTTGAGGTTGTTTCTAATTTATTGTCCAAGCCCGGTATGGCTGTGTATGTGTAGAAACATGCACAGCGTTTTGCAAATGCAGGATTTTTTTGTAAAAGAAGCCCGGCCATAAAGGTTTATTCAAACATTAGCATTCATAGCCCCAAACGCTGTGTTCCATTAGTGTTACACTGAAGCATTTTCTGATGAAACGGTCTGTTGTATCCTCGCTTTTTTTCCCCTGCAAAGCAAAGCTGCCCGATGCCACGTCTTTCTTTTTTAAATCTGTACAGCCATCCATCACTAGCTTTAAAAAATGTCCTCACAATGTAGTCGACTATGGAAGAGCAATGCTTTCTGGGCCTGAAATCAGAGTGCCCGTTCCCCTGTCTTGCATGAACCCCATGTACAAGCTTTTTCTCTCACAAGCACTATATTGATTAAGAGCCTGTGGTTACCAGGTAACAAACCGTGTCGAGTTATATAACAATTATAAATCTTGCCTGCTTTTAAACAAACAGATTGTAGACAGACTGCAATCACACAAACAATGTAGAGTCTAAATAATTGATAACATCAACAAAGCAAGCTTCTAAACCTACATGAAAAGGGTTATTAATATAACTTGCTTGTCAGTAAAACACAATCAAAATCAATATTGCTTTTGGTTTGAAATTTGTTTTCATGTTTTGGATGTGCTTTATAATTATCTGCTGATTTATTTCACTTTGGGACTGACTACTGTATCCATCATTGTATTACCTAAACAAGAAGCAGTGTCATTTCTGGATTATAATAATAAAACAAATTTTTAAAAAAAAACTATACAAGTATTGAGAGACATAGCATTGAATAACCTTTTCGTATTTGATGCTGCGAATGCATATTTTTTACCGGATCTAATTTTGGAATCTATCTTGCATTCGTTTGACTCCAATAACAGAATTACTTGTTTTATGACTATCCTCGTTCATGGAATAACAACAGTATTCTCTGATCAATGCACAAGGTTTCCTGCAAGTTATAGTTCAGAGTTGCCAAAATAAACTACAGGAATGCCTTATGTGGTGGGTTTGTGTCTAGTAACAGGAGTGTGTTGTTATGTATTGCAGCATATACAGTCCATTGTGCATGTACAAATCTCTGTGTCTTTCTTATCCTCACTCTAGACAAAATTTATAAATCTTAATATTCTAGCAAATGCATAGTCCTCCAATGCCCTTCACAGCATGCTATTGATGGATTTATTTGTCCCCTTTTGTCTATATTTAGGGAGTATGAGCAAGTTATTCTTGGTCCGCTCGGCTCAAGTGACCGCTCAGGAAAGGTGAGCGACGCCCGGCTCAGGGACACTATGACAGCACGGGGAGAATGCTCTGGGCTGAGATGACACTGTTTGTCAGACCCCACTCACCTGTGTGATTGTATTAACTTAGACTTAAGCCTCTGCCTGTCTCTGACCTTCGCTGTCAGCTGGCGCTGCTCTCCATGTTAAACAGGGAGCATTAGCATAGAGTCTTACAGCAGCAAAATTAGATTAGGCCCCATCGACTCGCAGAGTCTCGGGTTTACAAACATTTCAATTGGAGATCAGTTAGATATAGCATTGTGAAAAATATGAAACTAAAAGGATTTTATAAACATTAGACAGTTATTATTAACACCAAACTACTGTAGTAATACAGGATTAGCAAGCATGTTATTATGACTTATAAAATGCTTTCTACCAGTATTGTCTCATCAAAATGATTGTAATAACCTATTATTCCTTAAAGTAATTTTCAACAAGTTTAATAACTTGCTTTGAAAATGTTTTACACATTGTTCCTTACACTAAAGTATGACCATTATTTTAAAAATGTGAATATATATATATATATATACAGTATATAATTATTTTTCTCTTTATCTGTCTTTATCTGGGCCTGCTTTGACCTTTCAGCAGACTTTGAGCTGAGTTCCTCACTCCATTCAAGTCATGTGACAATGGGACCTTTTAACTTTGTTGGCCGTACTATACGTATTCTGAGTGACAGTAGGTGGGGCCAGCAGAGTTGAAAGGTCCCATTGTCACATGACTTGAATGGAAGTTTGTTAAGTGTCACCAGTTAGGATCTCCAGGTAAGCTCCAAGCTCAGAGCCAGGTAAACACAGTGTAAATGCAGAAAAATGATGATAATACTGTATCCATTGAACACAGCTAGAATGACTGCATGCAAAAGGGGGTAGAAATGTAAAGAATTGCAGGTCCTATTAAAATGGGTCGGTCGGGTCTGGGTGGAAGCGGTCGTAGAACTCGAATTCTAACAGGAATGTACTTCCACCAGACTTAATAAATGGGCTTCATCTGAGTGAAAATAAAGTTAGTAAAACAAACAGTTCTTGTAAGAATGATCTTCTTAAGATCTTTTAAGAGCTTCCTCAACGTGTTTTTTAATCTACTAGTAAACACCGGTAACTGTGACTAGCACACATTTATCAAAGGCAGCCTTTTGAACTGGAATGCTGATTCTTTCTAAGGAAAGCAATGCACGTGCTGGGTTAGGGACGCTCCACTCATTGTAGTTCTTTATTTTTCTATCAATTTCATGAGACACTTTATAAATAACACCATCTCCACTGTTTGTGGCAGTCTCTATCCCAGCAGAGGCTGATGAGTTTTTCATAAAGGAGCTTTACTCAAAGGGCAGTAATTACATTCTCACCGTTGTTGATGGTTTAACGTTGTGATAAACAGAATCACTACCTTCTGCTCCGATTCCCTGAGGTTCCACAAATCGGATTTCAGACACCTGCCAGGGTTTCAGAGTAATTAACAAACTTAAAAACGTTATGCTTAAAGAAAGAAACTACCAAAGCATGCCCACTTAATTATATCATTAAACTCAGCCTGCAGAGAGTGATAGGGAGGGACTTTGAGACTCTGTAGACACAGTGTCGTACCATGCTCTCTCAGATCAAAAATAATAATCTGAATTTAAAGAGACCAGAGAAACCTATTCATAGTATATATGCAGTTAAACATACACTACCTTACTTTATTAGGACCTGTCTACCTGATTGGCTTTGGTATCCTCCTGAATTATGCAAATTAGGATGCTTATGAGACGTGATATCTAATCCTTGCAGCACTATAGCATTGCCATACTGCAGTTTACTTATGCACTGTTAAGCACTATTAAGGTCCATCCAACAATGGAGATGGCTACTCTCAATATGCTAATGAGACCATCACCACAATCCCTGGATCACAATCCAATTGAATCAAACAAACTTGAACAACGCATTTGTCAATCACAATCCTCTGCACACTCCCTGCACCATCTGCATGAGAAATATTAATGAGTGCATGGATTAGCATCCCTTGAGACACCTTCCAGTACCTTGTGGAGTCTATGCCAAGTCATATCAAGGCTGTGATCAGGGCAAACAACAGTGTACATATCAGGGAGGCCATTTGTATGAAATTAAGTCAAGTGAGGTCTATTTCCCCAAGTAGTATCTTCTTTTTTTCCCATTATCTTGTGGTTTCAAGTCAATTTGGAGGTGTTGTCAGTGCAGACCGGAGCTATATTTAGAGAATAAATGATCTTGAAAAAGTAAAGAAAGTGAGCACTTGATTTGAATGGTGAGAGCCTGCTCTGTATTGCTGGGCTGTGGGCACCTGATAACTGAGAAGTGACAGGTGCAGCCTGCTGATGGCAGAACCATTTTCGCCTGCTGTGCAAGCTTGTATTTTGGGAAAATTAGACCCTTTCCTGATAAGAATCATCTGTCTGTTTCAGCCGTGAAGTGGGACTCTCCTTGTGCCATTCACCACAATAATACAAGGCTATCTATTTATCTTCCTCTATCTGTGACCCCCTTTCCTTTTCTCCTTTCTCTCAGTGCACTGAAATCACCCTTATCAAATGTAAGTGTTAGGGTTTCATCAGCATAATTCACTGGCTTTATGATGGTATGCCAATATGATTTGACTTTTCAGATTATGATGACAAATGAATGGGCAATCTATGGCACAAGTTCATGGGGAAATAACTGGCCTATGAGTTTTTGGATTGTATTACCCTTTTCAACACTGCAGACCTGTTTATGGTCTCGAAAATACAACTCCACTCAAAACTGCAGACCAGTCAAGACCGAATCTTGTTTATGTGAATATACACTGTCTGTCCACTTTATTCGGATGTAGGGGACCATTTGGTTACCTCAGTAGATGGATCGATAGCTAGATAGATCAATATTGTTGTTTTCTAGTAAAGTCACGTTTTAAAAATAGTTTTAAGGAGCATTCATAAAAAACACCAGCATGTCATTTATCAACTTGACAGCATAAGTGTTCCACGGTAAGCTTCTTCTTTATCAGAATGACAGTAAAATAGTTACATCAACATGGTTGTGTCTGCTTCCTTGAAACTAATTGGTAATTGCATGGTAGTATGGCTTTTTTTATTTTATTTACTTGATCTAGATATGTTGTAGATTTTCATTGAACAATTAAGAACCCATCTGATATGGGATGATAACTGGTTTGGGAAGGAATCCACAGCCAGCTGGGGGTGTTTATTGAACTTTGCAATGAATCTCCTCCTGGTGGCTGATGAGTTAACAATACTGACATCAGCATAAGACCCGTACTTAGCTCTTGACTACAGTCATGGTCAGGCGTTCGTCTTTGAACAGTGTGGTTGCGGTTCATGTCCACCTCTTGCCTTTCTATTCAATTCAATGGGCTGAGATGCCAATTTATTACAATGGTGCCCTATGCGAAGAATCCTAACCCTGTGGTTGAAACAGGTCATTAAATATCAGTTTTCTTTGCATTGAAGCTATAGCATGTACGCTGGCTTGTGAGACATGTGAATCTGGAAAGTTGCTCAGAATATTGGGGGACAGCGAGTGGTCGTGGTTACGAGCCTAACATTGAAACTCCCTGAGTCTATTTGGACGCACACTTGTGTTTATGCTCGAGGAAGAGCTTTGATTAAGCGGGGGGAGAATGTAATGAATCTCCTCCTAGTAGCTGATGAGTTAATAATACTGACATCAGCATAAGACCTGTACTTACCTATCGATTATAGAGCTTGCTCCTTAGTTGAATGGTAAGCCGTTCGTCTTTGAACCGTGTGCTTTGCTGTTTGTGTCCAACCCTTGCCTTTCTATTGAATGTAATGGGTTGAGATGCCAAATCATTACAACTTGACCAGTCACCCCTAAAATGAGTCTTGTAGTTCTGAAAGGGCCACACCACCTGGACCGCTACAGTGTGTTAATTAAAAATTGCAATACTGCTCTGAGTAAAATGAGCTTTACAGCCTTGTACTGAAAGAACATCCCTGAGTGAGCGTCTGTGTGTGTGTGTGGGGGGCAGATTTATAGTACTTGCAGGGTCAAAAAAGTCTCCATGAGGAAGGGAAAGTCTGACAAAACCTACCTTATGAGGACACAGGCCAAGGCCTTGTAGTGTTTAAACAGATATTAAACAGTCATTATTGTTTTTTAAAACAAACTGTGCCCAAATATTTTGTTTGCTGTTGACTTTCACCCTCTGTGGAGTTTTGTTTGACTGGAGTTAGGAATAGTAAATAAAAATATAGTGAGAGTCAATGGAAAGTCGTCATAAACACTATAAGCAAACATGTGTGTGTGTGTGTGGGTGGCTGTGTGGCTGTGTGTATGCAGGTGGTAGACACTGGTCTGGAGCCAGACCTAGCATGGCTCACAGCTGCAAGCTGCCTCCTGGAATGGGTATGCCTGCAGAGGTCTGACTGAAAGGCTAGCGTTGGGCACAGAGCCTCAAAAACAGACCTCAACAAGCAGCCTATAAAAAGACACTGTTAAAGATACATTAATACTAAAGAGTATATCATGTAGTTAGTTGTACAATACATGGCACTAGAACCATCATTTCGCCAAACCTTGTAATTGAATATTGGAGTAGTGCAAATCTCATTTGCATTTAGGTAAAGATGTTTTTAAACTTTTTAAGTACCCATTTTTCAGTAATTGTGCAGTTTGTATAGTTTTCCATGCAAGGAATTTAGTGCTTTGCCATTTCTTAACCATGTTTTTTTTGTACTGTGCTTGACTTTGGTATGCTTCTACTAGGGTTGTCACTCGTCTTGGTTTTGCCTGGATTGTTCTCTTTTTGAGGCAGCTGTGAGACTTCCCGGGACATTAAATGTCAAAGTATACGATTTATTTATTTATTTATTTATTTATTTATTTATGTATGTATGTATGTATGTATGTACAAAATGACTCTGGTGTCCCGGGTTTTTGTAAGTCAGATGTGTGAACCCTAGCTTCTCCACAGTTTGTTATACATCATATACCGCTATAAACATTTACAAAGGAAACTAAAGTGATCTACTGTACTTAGTTATAATCAGCCTTCATTCTGTATTTCCAACTCTGTGCCCTCTATGTTAATATATATACTGTATATATATATATAAAATGTAATAGAACTGCACCCACTCGGGTTCATTGCCCCTTTAAACACAGACCCAGGACATAGGAAATGGAGGTTTAAAGCGCTCTTGCGCTATTTTTTTAAATTTTTTTAATAATAACAAAAACAAAAATAAACAAAACAAACACCTAGCTCTTTCTTGAGCATTAACTAAAAGACAGAACAGGAACCTAAACTATCTTGCACGACAGCTGAGCCATTTACCTGCCAATTAAACAAAACAGTCAAACAAAACCACACAGGTTTCACACTGATCTGAAAAAGATTTACACTACCTTTCCTTTTGTAATACACTTATGCACACAAACAAACAGACTCTCCACACAGCAGCCCTGAACTGCTTCATTTAAATACCCTGCACCTGGCTCTAATTTACAATGATAGCCAGGTGCAGGGGATCATTACTAATAAAACAATTAAACATAATTACAGCTTTTCAGCCTGTGACCTTCTGGGAGATGTAGTCCTTTTTCCCCCCCAGGACTACCCTCTCACAATATATATAGTAAATATGGACTGGAGAGGAGGGCTATAGTGGAAAATTATTGACCCGAGAGAAGACTGTTGTTACCGACAGGGGGCTACAATGCCCAAAGCCGCAGGCACCCTGGAGGTAACCATTAATTTTCAACTATGAGCTGAGTCTGCAGTACATATTTAATATATGAATCAGTTAAGAAAATAAATGAGGCAAGGTTTGATAGTAAATATGACTTTATATATTTTGTTTAAATATAGCTGATACAGCATACATAAATAAATATTGACATATGTTTTGTTTAAATATAACGGATACAGCATGAGTAAATAAATAAATAACAGAAAACATAGTTATCAGAGTTTTTTGGCGTTGAGCTCTCTGTCTGGTTTGCTGACTGCTGCATAGCCCAGTTTAAAAGTCAAAGCACAGTAACTACAGACATGCTTCAACCTGTTTGGGGCTCATATATCTTAATAAAACTATCCTAAATATTATACATTTGTATCTCCATTGCTGATGTTTTATTATATGTAGTATAGCAAGGATCAAAAATAGCATTCTGTGTATAAATAAATAAATAATAATCATAATAATAATAATTTAATAAGCCTTTAAAGGGAAGTCTTCAGGGGCAAAGCTGTTTATTCAATGTGTAAAATGCCCTTTTGAGTTACAAAGGACTTACATTAATGAATACCTGACGTTCAGTTGTAGTTTTGTAACTAGTTTTTAAAAGCCTTTTAAAATAACTGAGTAATTTACAAAGCTTGCAAATGAACCCACTTGATATGTTACTAATAAAATAAATCCCACAAAAAGATAATATCTACTAAAGGTATGCACCATATAATTTGAAAAATTGTTTACTATTTTGAAATGGTTACTCAGTCCCTAACCCACAGAAGCACAAGTGCCAACCCTGATATAAGTTTATCATAGTAAAAGTATAGCAAAGTGTAATAAAGCTTTGTGAAGCCCGGAGAAGTATGGTAAAGCAAATTTAAAAACATGGCAAGCCATGGTAAGCTATGGTAAATGCATAGTATAACAATGGTAAAAGCATGGCAAATGACAGCATATTAGAATGACTAGAGTACAAGTAGAGCAAATTATTTTAAAGCTTACCTAATTTAGCCTGCTTTCTATGCGGCAAATGAATCAAACTAATTATATCTGAAAACGCTCTGAAATATGTAATTGACCAGGCAAGTTATGGACCTAATATCTCCCTCCAGTAATACTTAATGGGCATTATAAACCAAGGGATTTTTTTTTATGAACCAATCAGTCCTAGAAACCCAGTTGCACCAAGCCTTTTAACTGCATTAATGTCAAACTGAATCTCTCATCAAGAACATAGAGCCAGCATCAAACGTTTTTTGTAAGCATAATGGTCAGGAGCTTAATATTACCTGAGAAAAAAAGGTTGTCCTGTGCTTGAACAGTAGCCATAATGCTTGGTGTTTAATGCTTCCATTTAGGTTAGAATAGGATTAAGGGTACGACTCCACAGTATCCATAGTCTATTATTTTTAAAAAAAATGTAAGTGTTCATTTCCCAATTCAAATTTAACAGCATTGAGCCAAAAAAAGAACAGAAAAGATGACATTAATAAAGAATGTTTACCCTTTAAAATGTATTTCGCTAAGTTTCTGGCACGGTTTGCTTTGAATCCGGTAAACTGTAAGTAATACCTGCTCCCAGTGTGTCTGTGTTGTTATGCGGTCTATACGGTTCTTTGGGCTAACCCCCAGTCTGTTACAAAACCATGCAATGAGAGATGGCAGTTTGTGCCCTGCAGTCAGTCAGTGGCCTTTGGGTCTTTCATTAGCTAGGTTCATGCTACCAGTTCATTTGGAGTCCAGGTCACTGACCTCTTAGGGCCTCCTGCACTGCAGTCCCAATATTAGTCCATATAATGATTAGAATGAGTAATTAGCTTCAGTGCCTAATTGAATGTTACAGTAAGCACAAGAAGATGTGAAATAAGGGGAGCGCATTAGGAAAGAAGGGCGATTTACTGAAGGTTGCTTTTAATTTTATGCTCTGTGCTCCTTCAAAAATTATCCTTGAGCTGAAGCAGTTACAAAACATAAAGCTTAACTTAATTGCTTCAAATCTATGTGGCACTGCACTGGGACCTTTTGATATGAATGTACATGTGCTGTAAAGGCCAAACAAGAATATAATGTTATTAATACAAATAAATTAATAAATTAGTCAGCACTGATCGAAAGCTTCACGTCTGGGGAACCAGGCTCTGCTGCTATGACACTGCCATGGTTCCTTCTCACTCCCTGCTTGAAGAGAAGTGTGACGTCAGGCTGCAGTAACTTGGGGCTGCGAAAGTAAAAAAAGGCCAAAGCAATCTTTAACCGTTAAAAATATGGGGTGTGCTCTTCCCAGCTTCTGCTCTTATTAGCACAGTTGCTGGTTATCTTCAATCCAAACTATTTATATTGGGATACCATTATAATGCTAACAGAACTGTTAACATACCACAGCAATACCAAAAATGACAACCAAAATACATTATGAACAGACATAGCATCACACTGACTCAGTGTGTATTAAAATGCAACTACTGTAGTGACTTTTCCAGTTATTACCCACTTCGCTTCAGTGCAGACACACTGCAAGCAATTCAATGTTCTTTGGTGTTTCAGTATAATGCATTTTATATTAGATGGGTCTGAATGTGTTTTTGACTGCTGGGAGCGAAAGGATTGCTAATTCAGCAGACCACTCTCTCTGTTTCTCCCTCTCTCCCCCACATTCTTCCACTCTTAATTAAATGCACTGTGGAGGGTCCATTTGTCTTTATTGGATGGGTTTTCCCAGATGGTCCCAAGGCTGTCAGGGAGCTTGTTTGTGTTGTGTAAATTATGAATTATGATCAATTTGAGCTTCAATGAAGTCTTCAGTAAAATGCTTACCAGTACTTGAAATGTGCTGGTATGCTTGTTTGTAGCGTGCTTTCGTTAGTTTGCCCACTCTGTGGGAATTCAAGCCCAAGCTCTGCACATTGTTTGGATGTTAAACTAAGGTAGGCTGTTCTCCTGTACCTAGACAATCCCTTATAAAAACGTTTAAAATATACAACCGATATTGGGATAGTATTACAATAATAGTGTATTAGACCATAAGACCACAACATTACCAGCAATTACAATACAATGTAAAATATATTGCACAGTTGACCTGACCGTGTAGCACATTGCCTGTTACTGCAAACAATTAACAGTGTGGATGAAAATGACCAATCGTTCCAACCATTGTTGCCCTTGTTCTACCATTTGTAGTCCATATACAGAGCAATTTGCATATAACGTGCCTCTGCATTTCATTGCTGTATATAGACCAAGACAAGGGCACCTAGTAACTATAAAGGAGATAGATGATTGAACACAAATTCTGATCTGCGTGCTGCAGGCGCAACACAGCACAAAGGAAAAGACAGAAGCTAACATTTCGCTTTAAATTGCTTGTCAAAAGTCCTGGATGTTGGCTACCGGTAATAAAGAAGTTTTACCTCGGGGTCGAAACTCATGAGATTGCTATAAGTGCAGCAGGACAGAGCAGCTGGCCGGGTTAATGGAGAGCATTTCCTTCTCTGGCCATCGTCTCTATCTCTCCAGCACCAGCTTTGCTGCAGACTGTCTGCAATCCGGTTCTGGACAGCCCTCTCCTCAGCCCATAGGTAAGAAGGATAAAATATTCTTGAGGGTTCAGTAATAAAATGTGACAAATTGCTTTACTTAGCTTCTTAAATAGCTGCCATCTGGTGCAGGCAGAGGAGTGATCTGTGCCACTTGTGAGCTGACTGGCAGAATGCAGACGGTGTCCCAGATGAAGCTGGGGTTGCCAGATACAGTACCAGGTACCTGGCAAGGTGTGGTGGCTCCCTACCTGGATGCCTACTTTTCAAGAACTTAAAACCCATAGACGTTGAATTCTGAGTTCTATAACATCCTCACCATTTCAGCTTACTGTTGCTGGCTCCTATAAATGTGATTGTTTTACAAATTTCTAATCACAATTGGGAGCATTTTCAATCACCGGTGGCACTATGTCCTCTTTTTAAAGAAAAATATAATATTCCATATCCTTGAGCTAGCAATGTTCTAGGAATGTACAGCTAACCGTGATCTGAGTTCCTATGAGTACTATATATCTGCAAACATCTGACATGACATCAGGAGTTTAAAGCCAACTCCACCAGTGAAATAAATTAGGGGTTCTTAACACAGTCCTTAGTGGACAGTTTACATCACAAAACCACCACACAATTCAGAACAGTTTGTCAGTCTGGTTGAGACAGGCCTAGGCTTGAATAGTAAAGGTTGTTGAAGGTCTGGATTGTTGTGTGCTTGCAGGGCTTGCCAGCAGCGTACCAGCCTGTAGTCACTGATATTGTCCTTCACCTTTCATAAGCACTAAATTCACAAGCATCAACATTTAAAAACAAAACCCAAACAGCACAAAGCTATGCAGCAGCCAGGTGAGCCCCTGAGGTTTCTATTCAGTCTGTAGTATTCTGATTTATTAGCCCTTGACAAACACTGATGCCCCTTAAAAGGGAGCGAGTTACACAGACATCTTGAGAAATGCAAAAGGACAGGAGGAAAAAAAAAACAGTGTAGGTGTTTGCCACCAAACACATTAAAAATGGAAAGAGAACTAACAGCCTGAGAAGATTGAAAGGGGATGAGATAAGGAAGAGTCAATTATTTTGAGAGGGGGGAAAAAACAAATTAAAGTGTTTTCCTTGTTGTTAATAGGATAGTGCCTCATATGTTTGTTTTTATTATTCTAAAAGGTATAAGAATCTTTGTTTACATTTCTGTTTTACCTCTTTGAGCTACAACAGCAGAGCTTGCAGATTACATTTCTAACCCCCTACTGATGCTGGTAGTCACAAAAGCATGTCTATTTAATTGAAAGAGCAGAACGAATGTTTCAAGGAGGCAGTTATGTGCATGCATCAGGAAAACATGCAGGCCTGAGTTCATGGATTCTAGGTTTTAATCCCAGCTCAATATACTGAAATATATTAGAGATGCAACAATTTATCAATTAATTGGTTATTGGTTATCATTTTATTTTCCAAGCCTCAATTAAACATTCATTGACTGATACATACTCTGGTGTCCTATTAGCAGTACATGCGTACTATCATCTGTATTTAGTGAACATTGTTTTGCTTCCTGCTTTCTAACAATAAAATTGAAATGAAATACTGAAAAATAAATGAAAGTTGAGATTCTTGGGTGTTCAAGCACTTGACTTCTATGTGCTTCAGTCCAATCTTGTTTGTTAAGCAGGGTACACACAGGGACTCACAAGTATGTACTGTAAATACGATAGAAATTAGCTATGTACTGAGTGAATAGCATTTATTTGGGAATCTCTATCTACTCTAAGCATTGTTATCCTATGTCTTTTCTGATCTAGTGCATCAGTAACCAGGGGAACCATGACACTAGCCTGACGCCCTTGAGAAATATTTAAAGCAGAATGCCTGTGTATTGACAATAAAAGTAGTTCTGTCAGCTCTTTCCTCTTTATCAACTCCAGCCTTCGCCTCACCCCCTCTCTCTTTCTGTCCTTCAACCCACTTCATGACATTTCCATTTCCGCTATTTCAGTTTGTATCTTCTTTGTTTTGCCTTTCTCTTCTTCCTGTCTTCATGTTTCTGTGATTTGGCTTTGTTGGTTTTCTTTTAGTTTTCTGCTGTGAATTGTTTTGGTGGGTGTATATCTGTGTTACTCTGTATTCTCAATAATCAAATCTAGGGTATTGCCACAGCCATTCCAACAGAAGCTGAACATTTATAAAATAACTGTGGATGTTTGATAAGATTGATGTAAAATGTAGGATAAAGGTGTCCGTCAACTAAATAAATAAATAGACTTAACAGCAAAGGTTACTGTTTGTGGCATTGCACTGCGGATTGTAGCTTTTCTTGTGCTATCAATGCTCCTTATTAAATAATGTATAGGGCATATATTGACATGCAATTACACTGTAATAACTGAGTAATTAACAATGGGTCCTGCTTTGCACTGTAACTGTTGTGTAATTGCATTGTAATAGGCTTGTGATCAACCGTTTATAACTTGATGTAATTAAATGGTAAAAGCATGGTACAGGCCACAATTCCAGCAGCAGTTATTGTGTAAGAGCAGGAGTCATTGTTTGTTACTCAGGTGTTACCTGTTATTATATGTTTTTTTTGTTATTCCCTGTAATATAAAGTGCTACCAAAATGTTTTAGTTTAGAACCAATACTTTAGACTGAATTGATGAAGCCCTTAGCCAAACGTATGTCTACTTGTCTTATAATGACAGTGGGAATGGTTAGAACTGCACAGCCAGGGTGACAAAATGTAACAGTTTTATGAGACACAGCTGTGTAATGATTGCCATTAACGTCCTTGTTACAGTGATCCAATTTGCAAAGCTGTTTTCAAATATTATCTTAACTGACACGTAAGTGTAAGTGTGAAGCACTCCAGGAAGCATTCAAATAGACAAGCCTTGCCAAGGGGCTGTGTTTGGGTGTGTAATGTTAATATTGGTGGGTGGACATTGATGAAATGGTTCATTGAGTAAGGAGCTTTTGTCTGGGTGGATCTTACAAATAGAGCCAGGGAGAGTTAATAGAGTCTCTACTGACCTGGTTTAGCAGTACTGCTGAATTCAAATTTTTGATGACCTGTGACTTAATAAATATAAATGTCTAAATGTCTAAATGTCAAATGGCTTGAGCTTCCTTGAAGAATTTGATTTCAGAATAAATGAAACCACAAGCTTGATCTATCCCTACTACGACAACTACTACTACGACTACTACTACTACTACTACTAATAATAATAATAATAATAATAATAATAATAATAATAATAATAATAATAATAATAATAATAATATTTTTTATTGAATCATATTTTATAAATAATTTGTTATCATGGTAACAACATATGTATAACTTATATCTATAACACCTTATTACAACAATTTACTTGATCTATATAACATCTACAACGAGTTCTTACAGTATTTTTAAATGACATCTTGAAAGGCGGTGGAGTTGTAGTCTTTATACGAGAACATGTTTGCAATTCAAGCAAATAAAAATGCGCTCATTCCATAATGATTGTATTCTCTTTGAAGGGAGGTCTTGAACTGGATCTTGTCTCTCTGAGAAGGACAGTTATTATATAGTGATTGCAATGTGGCTGTTCCCTCCTCTCCAGTTTTAGGTGAATGTGTGCAGGACGCCTGGCCCCTCCCAGCAGAGAGAGTTCCCCCACACCGCCTCCACTCAGGGGATGGCCCAGGACCAGGATGGACCGACAGACACTTGCGGAAGGTACCAAATGCCACCTTCTCCCTGCTTGCGTTTGTGGTCTTGCAAGGGAGCTGTGGGCACTCATGACAAATACATACAGTAATGCACTGCTCAATGAAGTTAGAATGTGCAGTATTTTTTTAAAAAAACACACACACACACACTTGTGAAATCTTCAATTATTGGCCCCCTTATTTTCATTGGTTGTATATGAGCAGTTATTTTCTTCTTCTTCTTCTTCTTCTTCTTCTTCTTCTTCTTCTTCTTCTTCTTCTTCTTCTTCCAGTCCTGTGATGCACAAAGAGTGTTACGATGACATGGAAAGTGGCAGTCTGACTCCCGGCACAGCCCGGCAAGTCAAAATTCTCCGCGACCCCACCCACGGATTTGGATTTGTTGCCGGCAGCGAGAGGCCGGTTATCGTACGTGCCGTTTCTCCTGGTAGGAACTGAGAGAACATGTGAAGTTTGTTTCTTGGTCAACTTTAATGATCTAAGCCTGATATCGAAATAAAGGTGGGGTATTTTTAAGTAGAAGCAAGTAGTGGTAAGAGTACAAATACACACCTTGTGACATCTTTATTACAAACAGTTGTATTATCTATTTCATTTTGCCACTTGCTTTCTATTTTCATGACAGTATTTCTTGTAAAAAAAGAGCTCCACTGTAATTTATTGTAGCTAAACCTGACTAAAGGAGAAGTCAACAGAGATGAAAAGAAAATTTCACACCATTTTATATTCTGAAATGTGCCTTTCATCTCTGATGGCTTCACCTACTACTGTATATTTTGTTATCCAATATTGTACAGTAAAACTGATGTGTTGAATAAGGTTCCCAGTAGGACAAGCTAAAAAAATATATAAAAACTAATTTAGATTCAGGTACAAAAATAACTAAAAATAACTGACAATCCCTTTTTTTTAATCAGTCGATTAATTGTTGTGGCAGTCACTTAGCAAGCAGTAGTGTGTGTCGGATACCAATGCTAAAAGTACATTGTGCTAATATGAACCCTGTAAATGATGGTAATGCATATTAGTTAAGATTACCCAATGTAACATTAGGTCGGTCAAGACTGCTGTCAAACAGGGCCTGTGATATCACTGATATTTGTTCTCAGTAAAGTGCATTTACTGACGTACATACTGATGTGTGCTCCCTCTTTTGTTTGACAGGTGGCCCCTCAGAGGGTAAACTTCTCCCCGGAGACCAGATTCTAGCCATCAACGAGGAGTCTGTGAGCAACGTATCCAGGGAGCGAGTCATAGACCTTGTAAGGTAACATCCATCACTGTGACTGAGAGTAGAGACTGGACAGGGGGGCACTTAGAGCCAGGGATTGGGGTGGCAGGTGTGAGGTAGGGGGGAATCAATATCTCTCTAAATATGTGGGGCTCTTCTCTAACAGGAGTCAAGGGCTGAAGAAAGTAAAGGCCTTTTTAGTTGGTAGATGACCGGGGGGGGGAATTAAGGATGCCTTGCTTAATAAAAAGGATGTAATGCTGCTTATCTATGTCCTTGATGTGGCTGTTAACTCAATTCATACTTTGGAAAATATAGGTGTCACTGTGGTTTATTATCTTATCTCAAAGCCGTGTTTGAATGCAAAGCGAAATCATTTTGGTTTTCCTAGCGCAGGGTGTTGATTCGATCATCCTATACCCTGCCGGGGGAAGCCACTTTTATTAGAGCATTCTGTAAAATTCTCTAATAAAATCCAGAGATATAGTTCTGTAAAATGCAGGGTGGTCTATCTTATAGGGATATAGTTAATCAAATCAAGCCCTTCAATGACAAACCAGCACACAAATGGCACAGAAAATTGTTGACAGCAGCTTTCAAAGGATGTTGGTTGTGGTAGTATTCCTGGGTAATGTGGGATGGCCCATATAGCCACTGCTTATTATCCCTTCTCTGTTGATAAAATAGAAGACTTCAGTTTCCAGTGCCTCCAAATCGCACTCAGTGGATCAGAAATGAAGGTGTGAGGGATGGAAGATGTTTTACCAACAGCTCTAAAAAACCCAGGACCCATGTAATTGATTCTGGTCAAAGTCTCACTCATAGCTCTTAGAGACTGGTTTGGCAATAGGGTGTATGATAATGTCTGCCTCTGTTCAGGGACACCACAGTTAATACCTCATTCTCAGACTGAGTGTGAGACACAAACAATCTTCACTATTAGCTCTAAGAGGTGGAAAGTGTGGAAATAAAAAAGCTGAGTAAAACAGCTGTTTTCAGTATGTATCTATGAAGGGCTAAGCATGGCTAGTTCAAAACTGTTGAACTCAATTGCCTTTCAAAATAATAATGAATAAATGATGCTTTGTTGTCTTTTTGCATTATGTAAAGTTAATTATTAGGCTAGTACTATATGAATTCAAAACAACTCATAGGGGTCCATTTTAGTGATATCATTAAAATGCAAAAACAGACTCTGTACTGTAGGTCATTATTTGGTACCAGTTGGTAGCTACAGTATAGGGGAGGTACACACTATAGCAGTTTTAGCAGGGGTCATATTGTTCAAATTTGAACTTGCACATTTGTATCAAATAGGCTACAGTATGGCACCAAAACATATTATATTGTGTAAAGTTTCCAGTACAGCAAGCAACTTGGTTTACTAAAACAAAGTAACATTGTCCAACAATGAGAATGATGAATACAATAAACAGTAAGCTATAAACATCTACCCATGTATTGGAGAATCTTAAAATATTTTAACTAAGCAGTTTGGACAGATACCTAAACTACTGTTAAATGCCACATCAAACTGAATTGTTGTCACTTGATTAAATTATCAAGGCAATTTTCAGGATTATATTAGTAATGGACAGAAAAAAAGAAAAGATATAGTAATTTAAAGCATTACATCTTAATTTTTGGACGAAATAACGGAACATTTTTTTGGAAGGATTTATTTTGGGAGCAACCATCAGTTTTGGTTTTGTGGCATACAATATCAGCTTCAGACTTTGGGTATCTGAATATTTTTTGGACGAGGCCTCTTTGAATATGGCTACATTGCAATAGGGATACAACGGGTGACAGCTGTTTAGAGATAAGGTGGTATCCAGGCTCTGATTCCACCCTGTATCTTGACAGGAACTGCAAAAAATCCATCCTGCTCACTGTGCTTCAGCCTCATCAGGTGAGTCTACCTTTACTACTTACCTGCACTCTGTACTCTACCATACAGGTGGTTATTTCTTCCAGCAAGTCTTCATATTCTTTCAGCATTTAAGTTGTAATAGATTCATTTTGAACAGGGATTCAGAGCCTTTATCACACAATGGCCCTCTTTCTAAATGTCTTCACTAGTAATCTGTTGTAATAGCTGATCTGTATTATTTTACCTGTGGGGTTCTCTAATGATTTTGGGATATTACACTGGCCTGTACTAGTAAGTCCTACTGTATATCTGCCATGGTAAATATGCACAGTAATTAGTTTTATCATGCTTTTCCCATTCTAATAACTGTTCATTTATTACAGATTAACCATACTTCCCTGTGCTTCACCATGCTTGTCTATGCTTTACTACAGCTTTGCTATGTCTTTACCATGGCATACCACAGTAAACTTTTAAACATGCACTTTAAACCTTGCAGGATAAGCCCATTATGGTGTGTGGTACTGATAATCTTCATCCACTTCCGAGCTATAAAAAAGAAGCACAGGGAAGATCTTAATCAACAAATTGTTGAAAACTACATTCATACAGTGGTTGTCTGCTCTATTGTCATTCTGTGTAGAATTTTATTTGAATAGGCTTGGCTGCTAAATCAATACTGGATGCCATCAGACTCGAATGCACACTCTCTGTGCGACTGCATGAACCCCTGGCTTCTGGAATAGTGTAATATCATCAGCAAAATATGCTCTCGTCTATCTTTGCAAACGCATGCTTGCAGCAGGAGATGGGGTTGTTGTTATTGTGAACAGCTGAATATAAAGTGGTTGGCAGATATGGTGTAACCTGACATTTTGTGGTATTACTAATATTTGTTACTCATGGTCAGTGTTGCCTCTTCTAAGATTATTTAAAGCAGTGGTACTCACTTGTGACTTTTTCAGTCCATTACAAACCAGAACCTTGTTCCAAACATGACCTTAATTACTTAATTGAAGGTTCAATAGTGAAGACCTGGATGAAACAATGCTCTGTACTGCTTGAGTCAATGATTGAGGACCTAGTTGGATCCTGCAACATCCTGTATTGAATGAAAATGTAATGTTAATGAGAGGTAAGAAAATGTTTCTGTCTTTTCTCCACAAGAACAGGCTGGGGGACTTAGAAAGGAGGTCAGTTGAAAGGCTCCCAGCTGCAGCTCCTGACCCTGGCTGTTTGATTTCCCTTACAGTCCCCGAAGTCTGCCTTCATCAGCGCTGCCAAGAAAGCCAAGTTGCGATCCAACCCTCCGAAAGTGCGCTTCTCTGAGCAGGTCTCTGTCAGCGATCCAGATCCCGTATGTCAGCCTTACTACATCTCTTTGTTCTTTAATCACACACGCTCTCCCTTTCAGAATGTCTGTGCAATCCATACATATGCCTGCGCTGTGGTAATATTCAATTCAATGTTCCACATGTTCAGTGGATTATTAATCAAAATATACGGCAACCACGTTATTTATTTCCGTCAAACTTTAAACTCTCCAAAAGCGCTATACGTATATATCAAACTTTCCAAAGGCGTTTCATCTGTTTCAATAAGGGGCTAATGGAATGTTTAGTTGGTTTTTCCAGTGGTGTGTTTGTGAAAAGTCCACCTAAGTTTGATTTTAAAGCTGTATAGGATGATTAAATCGACTCTTATATCAAGACGCTGAATAGAGCTAAACAACCATTCTAGATCACAGGAGGAATGTTTTTAGTTTTACAACTACACTCAAGACATTGGGAAAGATTTATAGTAGAAACCTTGTCATTGAATGTTGTCAAGTTTCTGTTAGCATTTCTATATATAATACAAGTGTTGAGACCTGTTGCATGGTATGATAATGATAGAACAGTGTGTCGATAATGATGCAATCACTAGACCTTGATAGTGTCAGGAGGCCAACATCGCATAGTACATCTAGGGCTCAACACCCCGATTGCCTTGTGTATCCTGCAGACGATGCTGAAGGAAGACGCTCTCCTCCTGATCCCCAGCGTGCTCAAGGTGTTCCTGGAGAACGGGCAGATCAAGTCCTTCACCTTCGACAGCCGCACCACTGTCAGGGTAGGAGAGGGGTCCAGTTTGAAACACAATTACACAGGGCTTTTAGAGGCATGTGGTAAAATGGAAACATGATGGTTATATTGGGCATGACTGAGGAATAAAGCAAAGTGGCTCAGTACAATATACTGGTACACACATACATGTATACTAACTCGGCCTATTCTTTTTTGAAAACGGGTCCTGTATGAGAAATTTATGAGAATATATTTATTAGTATATACTGTTGAGGGCATTTCTGTTTGTGTTTCCTGATCAGTTGGGGCCAACACATGCAATTTATGGGTCAGTTTCCACAGAACTGGGGACTTTACTCTGTTTGTGACAGTACAGATGACTAGCATCAGAATATTAACCTATTGTAACCTTATCAACGCGAGTCTGATATAGGTACCATACTGAACTACGATAGGACTGTTAAATTCTGCAGTTCATAACATTGTCATAATAATAAATGGCACATGCATTTCAAAAATATCAAAGAGAATACTGACAGTAAACAGACAATCCTAGTATTGAATTAAATGCCAGCTGGTATTGTGAACCTGTGGCAGGTGAGAGAGAGAGAGAGCAAAGTAAACAAGGGCATTTTCAAACAGTAAACAGTAAGAAGTAAAAAATAAAATCAATACATCTTATCAATGGTCTACTATTATAGATTATATAGAAATAGAAATAGTTATTTGAATGAATTTGTATCTGCAGATCCAAAAGTTGTGCTCTGAATTTCTAATAGTTAGATTCCAGCAGTGGAGACAGTATGGCCAAATGAAAGCCTTGTGATTAAATTGATGGACTGAGTAGCAGTGAGGGCTAGTATTTTGAGCTGAGGGAGTGGGAAGTACTGAGCATTTACAGCTCAAAGGGCAGGAGGCAGGGAGGACTTGTGATTAGAGTTGAGGGACTAGGAGGAAATGTAGCCAAGTGCTTAGAGCTGATGGACTAGATAGTAGTAGGGCCTAGTAGTTACAGCTGAGTAACTGTGAATCATCGGAACCTAGTGGTTAGAACTGAAGGAGTTGGTGGCTGTGATTGGACATGAGAGACTGGGAGGCAGTGTAGACTGTTGGTTATATGGTGGGTTATGTAAGCAATAAGAGCTGACCAGAGGGAATTACCAGGAATTGTGGACCGTGTGGGTAATGGGGCCCGACAAAGTCTGTTCTGGCCTGTTCTTCTATCAAAACGATGTCTGAGGAGCAACAGGAGTCTGGAGGAGTTAGCACAACAGCTACTGTTTATTTCCATGCATCCAGCCTCATAAAGCAGTTGCCATTGAAGGTAGAGTCCCAAGGACACACACCGACACCAGGGAACTCTCAGGGACAGATCTCCTCACTCTCTGCAGCTTCCTGACAGCTATTTGCAGAGCATTTCAAAATGCATGTGCTTCTATGCCTAGGGGGCTAAGGTAAGGTTTTCAGGCAAAGGCCATGTTATTTTTTCAGAATAATTTAAATGATGAAATGTCTCTGGCTGTCACTGTCTGCTTGTGGCCTTTAACGGATGCACTGTGGCATCTGGGCTTGCCTGGAGGGACACCTGTTATCTTTCGAAAGAAGTCACCATTTTTCAGAGAAAAAACAAATGACTGCACTATTCTTTCCTGCAGGTAATGAGGATGTAGGTTGGATCCCTATAGGAGGAGCCTAGTTGCTTAGCTAAATAGTGGACCCTAGAAGATTCATTTGATTATGCTGTATAAACCTATGCTCTACATGCTTGGGTTGCACCTGTCTGGGCTCTACCTGTCATCATCGCAAACAGATAGACAGAGGGCTTCAATCAGCAATGCTGCTGTCAGCCCTCTGCCTTTGACAAGCAATCAATTCCACTGCAGGCACAGAGAAGAGATAACCAGAACAATTGAATCAGTTTGCTTTTGAAGACTCTGCAGGCTGCTGATGAAGCTGCATTCCTGTCTTGCATTCTTGATTCTCAAAGTGGAGGGTTTGAAAGGCAGTGACTAAATTCTGATGGTCAGGGACAGATAATGGGCTGCCAACGTAGAGACTCGGCGAGCCTGAAATGCTATTACACAAATGAGGGAGAAAATCAAAGAGCTCTTTAGAGAGCTGAGAGAGTGATAAGCAGCCCGTAATCTGCAATTACAAACAGGAGATAAAACAAGTGCCCGGGCAGGGGTGATGAGTCCATCGTCAGAAGAAGCCCACAACTGCACAGTCAGTCAGATAGATAACGTGGCTCTGGTCTTTTATCCACGTAAGCTCATCAAAGAACTTGCAGAACTGTTTCATGAAACAACCATTTAGCATGTGGTGATGAAAAATGGTTCAGTGGTCCAATGGTTGCAAATGTAATTTTTAATTTGAGATTTGGGGGGTTTGAAAGGATGAGTGGTGGCACTTTCATAACATCTAAAGTCATTACATTTGTATCACCAGTAGCAAACATCGCTTAATTTCAGGTTTTCTAATGAAAGTCAGTCAATTACAAGTGCAATATAGTTGGCTTGTTTTTTTTGTAGTGCTAACATTCTTTCAGTTTCATTTTAATTAGAAATGTTTTTAAGAGCCCTAATGCATAGGGATTCATGGCTTCAACATTTTTTTTTAAATCGTATTCCTTATTTACAAAGCCAGATCCTTAAATGTGTAAGAATCCTTTTTTTGTTTGTTTTTTAAAAAGCAATTTAGTAGATGTTTTAATTAAATGTTCATATGAGATACAGGGTAATAGTGCCACTATTATCTGATATATAAACCAGTTCAATTTCTTACCCAATTTAATAATGAGGGAATTGTTTCCTCTGATTTGGAATTAATACAGTGGTATCTAATACAAACCTCACCTCTAGCCTTATCGTAACCAGGATTCAGTTAAGCTACATATAATGGAGCTTAATATCAAAGTTGACAGTAACCATGATTTGACCGTAAACAACATGGGCTGTAATTTTCTAGTTCTTCAAGTGCTGAGAAACAAATGTGTTTCAAAGTAAGGATTAATGCATTCAGCAGCGTTCGTTCCTCTGTTGTAACTTGCTGTCTCCCCAGTCTCCCTGGAGGTCTCCTCCTTGAAACAACCTCTTTTTTTATTTTTTATTCCAGGATGTGATGATGTCCCTGCAGGACCGCCTGTCTCTGCGGTACATCGAGCACTTCTCCCTGGTTCTAGAGTCTGGGGGCTTGAATCAGAGCAGCAGGCTGCACCTGCTCCAGGACACCCAGCCACTGTCTCATGTGAGTGCTGGGAAACAAGTCCCTCTCAATGGCGAGAATCCATTCAGGGCTGGGTTTGCTGTATTGACTAAAGCAGAAATCCCCCCAAAATTTCCCCATGTTAGCAAATCCATTAATACACTCCAGTCTGTTTCACTACAACTAACAGAAGGTCTTGAAAACAAGCTCTTTGCCTATTTGTAACTTTGCCTCCTAGTAACACAATATTTGTCAAATGAAACAATCATGACAAAAATGTACCCACAAATTACAATTTGCCATTGTTCCTTAAAGAAATGGTAGAGATTTTTGTACTATCAGTATTATTTTAAAGGAGACTGCTGTCCTACACATTGTCCTCTCTAGTCTGGCCTTTGGCTTGACACATGGACAGCCCTTTTGCAGGTACTATATTCTGCTTTAGTTACCTTGCTACAAAATGAGACAATCAGTTGTTGGTTTTGAACATTTACCACTGGCTCCTTCAGGTGTTGTCTCTCTACCCTCAGGTAGTGCAGCGGACCTACTTCCAGGCAATGAAGTGTCTGTTTCGGATCTGCTTCTTCCCCAAGGACCCTGCAGACCTGCTGAGGAGGGACCCAGCCGCCTTTGAGTACCTCTACATACAGGTACTGTGGCTGATCTTTGAGTACCTCTACATACAGGTACTGTGGCTGATCTTTGAGTACCTCTATATACAGGTACTGTGGCTGATCTTTGAGTACCTCTATGTACAGGTACTGTGGCTGATCTTTGAGTACCTCTACGTACAGGTACTGTGGCTGATCTTTGAGTACCTCTACATACAGGTACTGTGGCTGATCTTTGAGTACCTCTACATACAGGTACTGTGGCTGATCTTTGAGTACCTCTATATACAGGTACTGTGGCTGATCTTTGAGTACCTCTATATACAGGTACTGTGGCTGATCTTTGAGTACCTCTACATACAGGTACTGTGGCTGATCTTTGAGTACCTCTACATACAGGTACTGTGGCTGATCTTTGAGTACCTCTACATACAGGTACTGTGGCTGATCTTTGAGTACCTCTATATACAGGTACTGTGGCTGATCTTTGAGTACCTCTACATACAGGTACTGTGGCTGATCTTTGAGTACCTCTACATACAGGTACTGTGGCTGATCTTTGAGTACCTCTACATACAGGTACTGTGGCTGATCTTTGAGTACCTCTACATACAGGTACTGTGGCTGATCTTTGAGTACCTCTACATACAGGTACTGTGGCTGATCTTTGAGTACCTCTACATACAGGTACTGTGGCTGATCTTTGAGTACCTCTACATACAGGTACTGTGGCTGATCTTTGAGTACCTCTACATACAGGTACTGTGGCTGATCTTTGTATTGAACAGACGAGTCAGATGCTTTTGTTTGGTAATTCTGTCATTAATTTGAAAACAGAGGAAGAAGCTTTTGTGAACTGTAACTGTTGTGTTTGAATTGTTTGACAGCCTTTACAAGGTACTATAGTAAGTGCATATTTAGTATACAACAGCTATATAGGGTTTGCTTCTTTGACTTATCCAATAGTCTAATAGGTAAAGGATATTCATAGTTGTAGCTGTTTGCATTATCAAATGACTTTTTTTCAGTCCCAAGTTGTGGGTAACCACTGATAACATCATTAGGGCCCATTCATTTGCATTGAACCCTCCACCTATGTACATGTGGACACTCGGCTGGGTCCTTTTTATTCTCCTGGAAAGCCGAAGAACATCCTTTGTGTGCCTGAGCATTGTTTTTTGATCGTGCTGAATGTCACCTTTCAAGATGATAATGCTGCCATCCAGCGTGCTGGTGTTGTTGATGACTGTTTCCTTGGTCAGCACAATCCCACATCTCAATCCATTTGAGCATCTGAGGGATGACCTTGAACATTGTATTTAAAGCCACAATCGTTTGCCTGGAGTTATTGGGTTAAAAAAATGTTAATTTCAGCTGTTCAGATTATTTTTTCATTACATTAATTATATTCAAGCTTAATCTTAAGATTTGACTGCAGTTACATTTTAAATTACATATTCACTCACCACAGAGCCGCAATGATGTGATAAAGGAGCGATTCGGATCTGACTGGAAGACAGACGTCAGCCTCAAGCTCACAGCTCTACACATCTACATCACAGTCTCTGCAGCCCGACCCAACCAGAAAATCTCTCTCAAGAATGTGGAGTAAGTGGGTGCAGGATATTTAAGGCAATTAAGGAAATAAAACGACTTACAAATGTCTGGGACTTTGTTATTATTATTATTATGATTTGTTTATTTAGCAGTCGCCTTTATCCAAGGCGACTTACAGAGACTAGGGTGTGTGAACTATGCATTAGCTGCAGAGTCACTTACAATTACATCTCACCCGAAAGACGGAGCACAAGGAGGTTAAGTGACTTGCTCAGGGTCACACAATGAGTCAGTGGTTGAGGTGGGATTTGAACCAGGGACCTCCTGGTTACAAACCCCTTTCTTTAACCACTGGACCACACAGCCTCCCTATACACAACAACTCCTGAAGTATAGCAATTTTTTGACGGTTTGAAATATTTGAAATATTTTAAAGAAAGACCATTTTTTTCTTTTTTTCGAACAAGCGTAATTGAATATTAAATCAAAGCACCATTACAGTATTGTAATGATGTTGCTTTTATCACAGGATATGCTGATGTTGTACTGAGTTGTCAATTCTCCTGTCGTATAATAGGAGTACACTTTAATCCAGTATTTTCTCCCCAATTCAATAATTTGTTTGCTTTTATTTTTTTACCCCCAGGAAAGAATGGGGACTGGATCCCTTCTTGCCCCTGTCGTTGCTCCCGACAATCAAGGAGAAGAATGTCTGCAAGACGCTTTCCCAGCTGCTGAAAACCTATCAGCACTCGCCTCCTTCAGGGAGCAAGGTAACATTCCCAGCCACAGCACCACCTACAGGCAGGAAGTGGTCGGGTGTCACGTTTCACAAAACTCATAGCACATGCTAACATAATACATAGACGCAATCCAGACACAGGAACATCTATAATTTAAATAAAACTAAAATTGACATCCTGAACATAATCGTTATTCATGCTACAGTAAAGTGTTGTGAGTTTTGACAAGTGGAACCAACACTGAAGGACTGTTCTGACAAATCAAAATCAATTTTTGTATTTATAAAGTATTTTTTCCTGTTTTATTTATTTATTTATTTATTTATTTATTTATTTATGTATTTATGTATTTATTTATTTATTTTTATCTTTTATCTGGATTCATTTTACAATCAAAATGAATTATTTTGCAAGAAGCAATTTTCACCAGTAAAATACATTACAGTGTATAAACATTTATTGAAGCCTTTTTAATATTTAGTTTCCCTGCCATGTTTTGTGAATGACAAACCAATCATTTTTCGATTTGTAATCCCAGTTGCAAACACCAATGAAAGCATTTCTAAATTAATTATCTTTGGATCTCAAAAATCTTGACTGGCTGAATGACGTCATTCAAACAGTCACACTGCTGTCAAATTACTATTATTATGTTACTGATTTTTGAATCTGTAACCTAGAAAATTGCATCTCACAGGTGTGGTATCTTATCATTAAAATGTCAAAAAGGATAGTCACTTATTTTGTTTTCTTTTTTTGTTCTACAATAGTTTCAAATGTAATAGTTTATTTTCTGTGGTTGTGAGTAGCTATGAAGATGTATAGTTCTAACCAATGTATGGTACTTTTGTCTAACAACAGCATGACAGATAATCTTCAGCTCTTACCTGCTTTCTCAAATCTTTTTATATTAAGCATTTTATGGTAATAACGTCTACTAGCTTCTTACTCCTTACCACTTCAGTTATTGATGCATTGGTTCCATCTGCTGGAGAAACACAGTATAACAACAAAGTTGTTATCTTGGAGAATACAGAATACATGATTCAATCTAACCAAACACAATGAGACATTCATCAAATGATGGATGATATATCAGTTGCATGCTTATGGGAGAAGGTTACCTTTTCTCAGTCATACAACGCTGGGAGAAACTACCATGGCTCTACATAAATATCAGTTGTTTCCGAATGTCAGAAAGCCATTATTCTTAAACAGTTTCTAAACAGACTGCGTGACATTCATTTTAATATCCGCAGATCAGTTTTGTAATGTTGTAAAATGATTTGTTACACTGCAGAGTAAGAGATGAACTATGACATCAATGTTAAAGTACCAGTATATTATTTCAATAACCAGGTGCTAGGAATTTCTCTTTGGCAACAAGTCATTTGGTGAATCTGCTCTGAATAGCTCACACTGTCAATGTTACTACAGCAGTAAGTCTCACCAGAGTACGTACGAAAACATTGTTCAAATCCCTAGCTTCTAGTCAGTTCAATAATGTAACCCTGCATTTGTTACCCTCTGAGGGAGCTTGCACAGTGCCCCCTGCCAGTCCATTTGTTCGTTATATAAAAGGGCATGTTTGTATCCTTGCAGGTACCTGCTATCCAGGCAAAGCTGCAGTACATACGAGTTCTCAACGAGCTGCCTCCTTTTGGGGGCCTCCTGTTCCACACCGTGGGGATGGTACTGTATACCTCAGATCTTCGTTATCTTTGCCCTTCCCAACATCCCCTGTATTTCTGATTGACTCCACCAGGCAAATACACAATGTGTAACGTCACACTGCCTGGCTAGAGCAGCTGCTGGATAAGCTCAGTATTGCAGTATTTGGCATCCCTATACACACTCCCATTTCATTGGTTTAAAGGTACTGTGTTCTGGTGGAAGTAGCTGTGAACTGAGGACAACTTGACAGTGCTACATAATTTGAACAGTAGCAAAATGACTGAATTCCAACATACTGAGCATTCTGGCGTTAATCCCAGACAGGTTAATTCAGAGGGCTTGTCCATTCTCCAGTGTTTGAACATAAAAGGGGGTATAATCAGATTTCACACAATCCGTTTGGGTCAGGATTTTTATAAGAGGTCTGGTGAAGTGAAATTATGAAAATGTATTTGTTGCTAGTGTTTAAAGTTGTCACCAGAATCTCTTCCTATTTACAGCTGCCTTGTATCCTTCAATTTCACCTCCAGGTACAATGTAAAAGAACAGCAGACAACTTTATCACACAGGCTAAAAACAGAATGGTAATGGGCTCAGCAGGAGTGTTCTGATTCAAAGTGATGAACTCAGTTCTCTATAATTACTTGAAAAGTATGAAATGTCTAAGTTAAGTACTGTACTTTTGTACTATTATAATTTTTTTTTTGTATAGTGAGAGAAAGATGAAGGGAAGGGGGGGGCAAAAAATGTGCATCACAATACAATTCACATTTCTATAGCGATCCCAAAGCACAGAAAATGAACAATTACACCATTCAATTGAAATTTAAAAAGAGACACAAAATGCAGTTTTGATCATAAAATTTGAAAACTAAGATATACAATCTTAGGCAAGTAGCTAATAACAAACCAGCTGCAGTATAGCAAAAATAAAAAGACCTAAAATAGAGCCCTGAGGAACAGAGCTATTAAGAGATATACATTTGTGTAATTGATTGTCAAAAACTCTCTCTAGAACTTTAGCTAAACATGGCAGATTGGAGATTGGCCTATAATTATTGAGGAGTTTTGTGTCCAGGTAAGTTTTCTCGAGCAGGCTTTACCACAAAATGTACACTGTCAATAGTGTAGGGCCACCATGGGCAACTGGGTCAATACCGATTCAATGTGAAAAGTCTGTGAGATATATAACCTGTTCTGAGGGGATAGGGGGACATTACTCAATAGCTCACTGCCTTGCTTCAAGGAAGTTAGAGGTTGAAATTTGAAGCAAAGTCTGTTCTTCAGAATCTACAGTACATCCATTTTCAGACAGAACAGGGTTACATTCCCATTCACAGCACCACAATGAATAATGAAACCATAGACCAGTATGAATAATACTAAGTATTATGTTTCCTATTGTAAGTTCATTTTCTTCAGTAAGCGGGGTGCGCTGATGGGTGCTCTTCTGTTACTCCATATCCCCCAGGCTGAGAAGCAGTCAGCCACCACCCTGCTGGTCGGACCCCGCCACGGAATCAGCCACGTCATTGAGCTGAAGACCAACCTAACCACCGTCCTGTCCGAGTTCAGCCGTCTCAGCAAGATCCAGCTGTTCAGGGAGAACCAGGGGGTAGCTCGCGTTGAGGTCAACATTCTGGAGGCCAAGGTACTGTAAGCCAGGCAACAACTAGTAACCTGAGTACTGCAAGATGTGGGGACTCGGTGGGAAGGCTCCCCCTTCTGAACCAATACCCTAGCATGGTGTAAGGGGGGAATCCTTTGTAGTCCCATGACACTGATGTCCTATCGAAATACATCAATACTATACTAAATTTCACACTAAATGTCAAATACTCCAGTCTCCAGTTCCCCTTCACTGTTCTCCATGTCAACACTGTAAATAATATCCTGTCTCCAACTGGCCTTGGTTGAAAAGAACATTTGATGTGAAGCCAAGATTTATGCATAATAAAATATAGCTAATGTGCAACTCTGGCTGGATGGATATTATATAAATCCTTTACAATTTATATTTTGAGCCTTTATTCAGTAATAGTATGGCTTAATGCTGGCTCAGTACTCCCATCCAATTCCCATAGTGTATACCAGATCAAATATAACACTGTTGTCTATCTCTCAGCCCCTGGTCCTGCTGATGGAGTGGCCAGATGCCACAAACTTTGCCTGCCTGATAGCCGGCTACTACAAGCTCTTTGTGGATCCAAAGAAAGTGCTATTCTGTCGAACCTCCAGTCAGGCTCACATGATCAAGGCAGGTATGTTAGTAGCCATCTCCTTTGTTGCCAGTGCTGTGCTTTCCTTAATGTCTTCCAAGTAGGATGTTAATACCCCCAGTGCACACATCATCCATTGAGTCTACTTTAATGTTGACTCATTAAAATGTTGTGAATAGGGCCTACAGATTCAAAGTAGAATACTATACAATTTTAGTTTTCCTGACGGGGGATTTGTTTAAGACATGCATTCCCAGAAATATGTGTGTTAATTTAAACCCTACGCTCTGAGACCTTTGAACAATCTAGTATTACTGATGCCTAACAAGCTGATAACATTATCAATCCAACTGCTAGTTATGACACCTGAGGTTCCATGATCTTCGTTTAACGAGCGATCCAAATCATACATCTTCTGAACATCTAGATGAATCTTCATGCGAAAGGTGTCATTCTTCTCTTGGGGTCATATTATCTAGCCAGCTCTTTCAACTCCATCTAACTGGACTCTCATCTGCTTCTCCACATGTAGAAGGTTAAGCTCTTGCTTGCATTGATTCATTTTAAAGGGTCGACCTGGATATCTCATCTCCATGTAATTGGCTGTATCTAGATCTCTGATTGTTATGGCTGAGCTGAATCTTCCATCTCCATCACACTGGACTCCACTCTTAAGGTACAGGTCATGATCTGCATCTTTCAACATTAGTTTTCTGGACTCTTTTGCATCTTTGCTTATAAAATAAAAAGTAAAGGCTGCTTGCTTCCAGCACCACTGTCATTTTCAACTTTAATCCGGACCTTTCATCTCCATCTAACTGGAATCTATCTACACCTGTGAGTGTTAAAGGTACTGCTTTGCTACAGTCATTTGAAACCATAAGCTGCATTTTTCAGATCCCCATCCAGCTGGACTCATATCTGTGCAGACTACAGCTCTTGCTTGCATTGATCTTTCTTAAAAAACACAAACAAAACCTGGATCTCTCATCTCCATCTTAAAGGACTCTTCTCAGCGTCCATGAGGTACAGGCCTCTCCTCCAGGTTTTCATTTAGAACCTCATGTGGAAGCGCCTTTCTTCCATCTGTCCAGCACTTAATGCCCCACCCTTTCAATTGTTTTGATAATAATTTCTTTAGATTACAGAAGTATCCAACCAGTCCAGCGGCCAGCTCTCTCTACTCATGCTGGGAGACGGGAGACGGCCCATAGATCATCTGAGCAGACTGATTCAGATCTCAGCAGCTTCTGCTATCTGCACATGAGAGAGCAGCAGCAGCAGCAGCAGCTGCAGCAACAAGAAAGACAGATGGACATCAATGACAACCTGATCCCCCTGGAAGAGAGCCGTCCCCGCACCAAATCAGACCCGACCTACAAAAGCTCAGATCTAGAACCTGTGATGGATAGCCCGGTACGGGAGAGCTCAGGAATCAGAGCTAGGGCCTACACCCTAGACCCTAGCCAGCGGACAGGACACTTTTACTGTGACTCATGCAAGGCCAAGCTCAAAGCAGTAGCCACTGCCGCCAATGATGGTGACAGCAGTGATGGCTCATGCTCCCAGATCCGGCAGCATTGCACCAACTCCTGTGGTTCCCGAGAGGGCACAGTAGACCTGATTTCCCTCCCGCTACCAGGAAGCGAGAAAGAGGAGGAGGAGGAGGCAGGTGCTGCTCAGCCTCCACCTCCAGCCATTGCTGCTCCCCCACCAGGTTTTCGTGACCACAGCTCAGATGAGGAGGACCCCAAAAGGCGGGCAGTAGTGGCAACATCAGGGGGCGTGGAGCTGTCTGAAGAGGTACCTGTGACGCTGATAGATAATGTGGCAACACGGACTGTCCGAGACCATGCTCAAGAGCTGGATGATGCCCTGGTGTCCACCCTACAGGCACTAGAGGCACTGGCAGCATCAGAGGACTACCCCCACCATCATCACCACCAGCCCCAGCAGACAGCAGGTGGAACCACATCTTTCAGAATCATTAGAATCTCTTAGGCCGATTTATAAAAAATGCTACTGCAACCTTAGAGGGATGTACGGGTAGCACAGAGACAAGCTAACAACTGTAACTTTTTATGACTAGAATTTTCCTGTTCTAATAACTATTCACTATTGATTATTATTATTATTATTATTATTATTATTATTATTATTATTATTATTATTATTATTATTATTATTATTATAAAGTCCTTTCTATTTACAGATAAATATTCTTCCCTTCAACCTCAAATGTGCCCTGCATATGCGGAACACTTTTGTTAAGTAGTGTAGCGGTTTTGTAAGGGCTTGTGGAATACAGGCATCAGCAGGAGAATTTGTCCTGTCATTTATTATATAATGTTTCTAGGATCACAATAAATAGGCACTCAGTTATATAATTTACTCTAGTAAATGCTC
The DNA here is from genome assembly GCA_030684275.1 of Acipenser oxyrinchus oxyrinchus. NCBI lineage: Eukaryota > Metazoa > Chordata > Actinopteri > Acipenseriformes > Acipenseridae > Acipenser > Acipenser oxyrinchus. The sequence goes on along the minus strand of CM060261.1, from coordinate 6,859,006 downwards.
AAGAGTGGCTAATAAAACAAATAACTAAGCCAAATGTTATTGTTTTGTAAAGCACAGCAGGAATGCAGTGAGAGAAAATGTATTTAAAAATAAACAATTATTCTACATTTAAAAGCACAGCTGTTCTTACCCACAATATATCTTCTGACAGGCTGTAATGTCTTAAACTTAGTATATACGGTTTCTCTGACATATGACACAAATCCTATTAAGCTTATTGTGCTAATATATATCTATATATATATGATTCAGTTTGTTCTGCTCTGCAGGTCTCATTGTGCTAGCAGCTATTACCCCAGAGTCTTCACTGGATTCCGGCCACGAGACAAACTCCTCAGAACTGACAGACGTCTCAGAGATGGTGACGGCCATGAAGCAGCACCAGAACTCAGCCTACCTACTTGCCCATCACATCAGCAAGGATCGGATCTTCAGCCGACGGGACTTCCCGCTCGCTATCCCAGGGTGCACCACTCAGGCCCTGGGGGGTGCAGCTTTCTCCATGGGTCAGCTGCGGGCAAGTTGCCCTGCCAAACCCCTAATTCTCAGCAAAGGGGCCCAATTGAGGGTAAGTCCTAACCAGGAGACTGCAGCCATGGGGGAGCAGGGAAGGACACAAGCCTCCTCACAGAGCCTCAAAGAACCAGGGAAACTGGTCACCCTGGAACCCCAACCGGAGCGAAGCCGGGCAGCCAGCCCAGGAATTCTCAAGGGCTCTTCTGCTTCTCCTCAAACTGCTTTGGATCCCAAACGTGATAGCCCTGGAGATAAGAAGCAGGTCAACAAAGATCTTAAGGTGCCATGTTATGTTGACAGAAGGCTTAGCCCAAATCCTTCTTCAGAGGCAAGGGGGAAGGTTTCTGGTTCCCTAAGCCAAGAGGATGTCAACAAAGCCTTACCAATACTTTTGCCAGTTGACAGTGCTGTTTCTGCCAAGAGCCAAGAAACCAATAGCTGTCAGGACCAAGAGACTACTGCCAATAAGACCCCCAAGCCTTCAAAATCAAAAGAGAACCAGCAGAGTGCTGAGATGCTGTGTACCTGCCCCATGCTTGGAGAGGGTGGGCCCCCGTCGCGTCTGAAGGACCCACAGGTGCAGAAAGTAGCAGTTTTCCATTCATCCTCCCCTACAGATGATGAGCGACTCAATGCCAAAGCAAAAGGCTTTCAGCTGCCCCCTGGCAAAGAGAGCACAGGGAGGGCAGTAGAAACAGGCCACAAATCCAGCACAGGTCTCCAGGTCCTGTCCAAGTATCCCCCTCTGGTTTCAGAGCAGACGGAGCGAAAGGAAAGGGCAGAAGCAAAAGGAGAGCCTTCTGAGAGCAAAAATGCCAGTGATACTCAGAAATGTCCCAAAAACTTGACTCCCAGGGTGGAGAGCACACAGGCAGCAGGCTCAGTGGAAGCCTCAGTGGAAGACAAAAAGCAGAGTGCCAGTAAACCCAAACAGCAACGAAGTGCACCCTTCCTCAGTTTCCGGAACCTGCTGTCGGCCACCTTTCCAGCACGGATGAGGCGCGAGACGGATGAGCGCCAAGCCCAGCTTCAGAAGGTACGGCAGTATGAACTGGAGTTCCTGGAGGAGCTGCTCAAGCCCAGGGGTGCTCAGGTGGATTTCCTCCCACAGGGACCCTCTCCAATACCAGCAGGTACACCCTGCTCCTGCCAGCTCAGGACCAGCCCTCTTCAGAAAGTCCCAGGGATTTCCAGAGAACAGAGGAGGAGCTGTGACTGCAAAAGGATATGCCGTGGGATCCGCCTGCCTGACACCCCTGTGGGATCAGCCCTGGAGAGGAGAGGGAGAGAAAGAACTGCCTATAAACATCCTCCTCTACCAAAACATCCCCAGCAGCAGGAAGGGCCCCAAAAGCCACAGACAATAGAGATTAAGACCTCCAGAATCCGTTCCACCAGCCTGGAGTCCCGGGAACCTCAGGAGAAGCCTGTCTCCTGCTTGCCTGCCTGTGCTTCTCGCTCCGAATGCATGGGGGCGCCAGATTACAAGAAACTTATGAGGCGCTACAGCATTGGTGAAGCAGACAGTAGTGAGCATGCACCCCTGTACTCTGAAACTAAGCCTACCAAAGGTAAGAGCACGGAAAAGGAGTTTGAGCGACCAATAGCCCCTTCTGGAAAGACACAGGGTCCAAAAGAGTCTTCCTGTGCACATCTGGGGGATGGGAAAAGAAGACCTGTGTTTTCCATCCAAGGGGAGGCTGGGAGAGAGCTGGAGCTGCTCCAAAAGAGCAAAGTAGGGGAGGATGAAATGATGGGTCTATCAGGGGAGGATGAGGATGGAGATAAGTGCTGCTCTTTCTGTTTCTGCTACCGTAAGTGCAACACAGAGGATGAAAGTAGCGAGAAGGACGAGCTCTCCTATTCCATTCCGCTGCAGGTGCTCCCGGGGATGCAGTTGGATGCTAACACTATCCCTGTAGTCAGCAAGACCCTGCAGGTGCTGGATGCAGATGGCTGCAGTAGGGAGGAGGAGCCACAGAGCCAGGAAATTGATCTAAGGACTTCTGCCACCCTAGAGGGCAGCCTGTCCCGGGTACAGGCTCTGCAGGGCAAAGCCTTCTTGCTGCCTGAGGGGTTCCTGACTGCCCAGTTGGATGCCAACGAGCTACTTTCCATCCTACGGCAATGCGCAGGGAGCCCGCAGGGCGAGGGCGATCCCAGGCTGCAGGCACCTCGGCTAGCAGAATACAAGCAGGAGCTGGCAATGCGCTTCAAGGAGTTCCGGGCCTCCTGTCGTAGGGTGGCTGGCGTGGAGAAGAGCCCAACCCGCATGCTCTCGGCAGTGACAGCCAGCTTCCAGGTCCTCTGCAGCCTGACGGAAACCTTTATCAAGCTGGTATGTGTGGTGCGCTTGGAGGCTCAAAGGCAGGAGCTGCTCAGGAAGGTGGAGGAGGTAGCCCTCAACTATACTTTCCTCTTGAGGGCTGCTGAGGAGTTCATGGGCCGGACCGGGAGCCTCCCCACCCAGACCAGCAGCAGTAGCAGCAGTGCCCAGGCTCCTCCACAGCCTGCACATGGGGGCAACAAGGCTGGTTCCCTAACCCGCGCCATCAAAACACTCATCCCCAAGTGAAGCTAATGGACTGCCACTAGAGAAATCACTTGTTTTTGTAAAGGACAAAATAACTGCAATGCTACCCTACCCCTTACCAGTATAGCTTTTCACAGAGGCAATACTGGATTCAGTCTTTGGGCAGAACGTGGGTAGGGTTGGGTGTGGGTGTGGGGGGTGGAACAGGGCCCTTTTTAGTTGTGTTGTTGACTCTTGGACATTTCACTAGGGAGAGAATAAAACTTTCTTTGTTATTTATACTTCTGTTCCATCTGCTGACATTCATTGCAGTGGTCAAGTAACATTTCCAAAAGCAGCAATCTGATTCGTAGGGCAATGCACCGGTAACCCACAGCAACTGTGGGGGTGGGATTGTTGTTAAGGTCATGGTGGCACCAATGAAATTCAGAACAGCAGCTAAGCCAGGGTTAAACACATATTCACAAAGGCAGTCAGGCAAAGGAGCTGGACAGAAATGGGCTGAACTGCTCCCACACCAAAATAGTTTAAATCTTACATTACACTCACTTAATTTGCAATAGCCGTATTGCTTTATTCAAACTGATTATTGAGACTCATATACTAAAAATAACCTAAAGGGTGCGCTGAGCAGAATATACCTGTGAGGGTCATTTCAGTAGATCAATATGTAGTTAGTCATCTGATTGGTTGATTGAATGATGTGCTTGTTTTTTGTTTTGTTTTGTTTTTTTTGTTATGCCAAAACAGCTAGCTGTTTTGTGATATTGAAACTGTCGTAAGTGGAAAAACAAGCACGAGATTAAAGGCATACTATGTTGCTTTTACATTTCAACTGATCCAAATTTCAATACAAGAATATTATATTATTCCTGTGTAAATAAACTATGAGAGACAGGCAGGAAGATGCAACTGTCCAGGTCAGAGAATCTCATGAGCAATGAAAATTCTAAAGGACATAAAGATTATATGACAACCACCTTCAAGGCAATGCGATTCGCTATGCTTTTTTCAAAATCTATCTGAAAAATAATTACTTCAATGGCAAGATGTATTTCATTTTTCAAGTGAGGTTTTTTAATGAGAATTTATATCTGCCTTTGGAAGTCCAATCATCTTCTATGAGTCACAGGGCCTATTTCTATAGAACAGTGGAGAATTGTGTAACAAACAGTTAATGATGTTTAGTTTGACCTCTCAATCTATGGGTTACCTAAAAGTCATGTAATTCAACAAATTAAATATATAATTCTCTTAAAATGGTTCATAACCAAGAATATAAGCACCGTGACAAGCATTGCATTCAAGGGAATTACAAATGTATATATTAGCTACATAGAGATTTATTTAAGAATGCATCTCCCTCCTGGTGAATTAAGATGCCAAAATAACACAATGTTTATAAAACCCTAGTTATCTTCTCATCTAAAATGAAATGCCAAACAATGCCAATGTAAGTGTAACGTTTACAATCAAGGGAGTTCTGAAGAACTGAGGCCAGTATTTATTTTTTTTAACTCTTTGCGTGTGTAAAAGGAATAATAATAATAATAAGTAAAATTCATTCTCAAAGGTGATGGATGTTGGCGCCTGATCGCTTTAATAGTTGTCCTAAAGCTGCGATTGCCCCTCTGACACACACAGATACATGAGCAGACTGATCTGTAAGGTATGTAGTGCTGCATTTATTCAAATTTTGCATTCACTTAAATATTTTGGTGCCAGCATTTCAAGTGTCAGTAAATCAATAGAACATTTAAATAGTCCAGTACTAAATTTCTGGTTTGCCTATTATTGTTAATGTTAATTTATTCCTACTTTTATTCCAAGGGTATAGAAAAAGTGGCACCTGTCCAATAAAGTTCAAGTTTTATTTGGGTACACTGTTGTTGCTAACACAAACAAAAATAGACTTCCGCAAAGTAGTAATCACAAAACAAAAATAATAAAGTCTCACTGTAATAATCCCAGGTTCTGGTGAGGCTGTGAGTTCCACCAGCTGAGTCAATAGTTCTCCTTCCTGGCTCTCTCCCGTCCAGGTCGGTGTTTCTTCTAACCGATATTCACTTGTATTCAATAATAAGACAAGTTTAGTTTGACAAATCGTGATTACATGTAACACCAGTAAGGAACCATCCCCTCTCACATTCCCATGCTCTCCAACTCCGTATCCCACACATTCCCCTTATATCCGCCTAACTCCACCTACGGAATCAGTGATACACCTGTTACTAGGTAACAGGTTAGCAGAAAATGGCTGTCTTCCGTAATTAGGGTATTGAAGCATCTGTGTTTACCTTCACCAAGATGGCCGCCACAACCCGACGTTGACTTATGATCTGTTCCATCTTGGTGAAAGGTATCAGGAATCAGTGAGCACAGCGCCACCACCCATCAGGAGGCTGAACTTCACCAGTATGATCCTTAACTCTGTCACACTGCTATTTTCCCATTTCAGATTTATCACATATGTATCTTGTTTTGCTGTAGAGATAGGATTTGAATTTCATATGTGGTTCTCATGTGCATCTTTTGGGCACTTCCACACATGATATCACAAGGGGAAGTCTCCTTTTCCAAGGAGGATAGTGTGTGTTAGAGCTGTGCCGATTATTCAGATTTGCATCTTTGCCCTTGGGATGCTTTGAGCTTACTGGTATCAATTAATACAGAATGAAATGTGATCCTATGTGCAATGTGCTTGTTTTCTATTAACAGTGTCACGCTAAAGTTACTGTAGCTGTATGAGCTGCTTGTGTCCCAGAGGTTAACAATCACTTCTCGGTTCTCAGTTTCAGGTGGAAAATGATCATATTAATGATCAAAACAGTGGTGGATCTTATTTACCTTTAACTCAGTATTTATGCTGCTGGTGTTTTCTACCTGGACTGATTTGTTGGCCACCTCAATATAGCATAAAATAAAAATACAGTGAAATGAGCTCCATGATAAATCAGATTTAGATATTTTAGTGGTAGCAGCTTTTAGATCCACCACTGTTTAGATCAGAAGAATATGCAATGAAGGCAAATCTTGACGTGCAACTAACAAGTAGCTTTTCATTTTTGTAATCACAGCCAGAATCAAAACAGCTTAAAGGAATTAACACATCATAATAATTCTACTCATGTAGTATCTAATCTGGCACATGTGTTTGTACTGGAGAATAATGTTATATCACTATTTAGATTACAACAATGGGGGTGTATATGGGTATGTGGGGGTCTTTGTGGTTGAAAGTGTTATGCTTTTTAATTCTAAATTGTGTATTATAATATAAATCTGTATATAATGTAAAATATGGGTAATTTGTGATGATGAATCCACTCTTTTAAATATTCAACACCGACAGTACCGAAAGGCTTTGAACTGTTTTGTAAATCCACACCACTATCTCAGTGTATTCTTTCTAGTTGGAATGTACCACAGTTACAGAGATGAATAGTCTAAAAATTATATTTAAAAAAAAAAAAGCGTGGGCCGTGTTTATTTTTATAAAATATATACATTTTAAACCTACTGTATTTTACACAATATTTGTACACCCACCCTCATATGGAATACCTGCTGATTTTGTTTTGAACCTCCTAGTTTTATTTTTCTATTTAGACATTTTGGTTTTGTTATTGTCAGCATATATGTGTGCGTGCGTGCGTGCGTGCGTGCGTGGCGTGCGTGCGTGCGTATGCGTTTGTGTGTGTGTGTGTTTGTTGGAAGCTTGCGTCAATACAGAAACATGGAAAGCAGAAATATATTCAGTTTCCAACCTGGGTTGTACTTTAATTTGATAGCTGACAAAATAGGACCACATATAGAATTCTAAGCAATCCGCATTGCTCATGGAATATTGAGAAAAACATTTGTATTCATTAGCAACATGTACAGGTGCTGCATAAAATCACAAAAAAAACAGTAAAACTTTCAGTGTTATTTTGTTTAACTTATCCATTTTTGTAATAGCAATAGAACCCTCTTAAGAGGTCTTTACTGTCTGATAAGCCCATGCCTTTGGCTCGGGTATTTAATGGCATGAGACAGGCAGTCCTCTTCCACTGGTTCTGAAGCTTAAGTAGAATTGTTCAACGTTCCCTCATCACCGAGTACTTTACAAAAACACATAAACATATGACTGCAATTATTCCGAGTGCTTCTCCTTGCAATTACTCATACAGTGGGGGTTGTTGTTTTTTTTGTTCTTTTTGGCTTCTATTTTATAAGTCTGTGTTAATTTTAATTCACATTCAAGTGCTGCTCTTCAGTATTACTTGTGTCCCACACTCAGCAATACTTGCCAGAAATAATTGCCTGTACTTTTATTTGCAATGTTGCTGGCAATAATACCTGCAAATGTTATGTCAATTCATAAAGTGATTGTGCGCCATGCACCATCTAATGCAGGGATGGAAATAAGACTCCTATTGATTGGCAGTTTCACACATTCCACGTTTTACTACAAGCTTGACTAGCCACACTGTATCGGTAAAACCATAGTGTGCTTACTGTTAAAACTAACAACTCATCAGTCGATTTGTTTTCCGGTCGGCGAGGGATGCTATTTAGAATTCTCCCCTAAATTCCGATTTCTTTAGTACAACCTAATTCATGACCGGAAAAAATGACTTGCATTCATTTGTCTGTCTGTGTCCACGCTAATGTGCACAGTATGGCTCCAAATTAATATTTTAATTGGTGACGTCAATAATGTGATATATATATATATATATATATATATATATATAGTTTTAGAAAACAGTTATTTTACATTTGTTGATAAGAATTACAAACAAAACGATGGTACAGCAATAGGATCTAAATTAGGAATGCATTTTGCCAGTACATACATGGGAACATGGGAAGAACAATTACTTAGAAAATCGGAAAGAGAACCTTTAGAATACATTCGGTTTGTAGATGATATTTTTGGGGTTTGGACACATGGAGAAGAGTCTCTCTTCCAGTTTCATAAAATAGCAAATGAAATACACAGTAATATTAAGGTGGACCTTCGATGGTCAAGGAAAGAAATAGAATTTTTAGATACCATAGTAAAACTTGAAGAAGGTTCAATTGAGACTGACCTCTTCTGTAAACCTACTGACATGCACCAGTATTTACACATGTCCTCTGCACATCCGATACACACTAAAAGGGCAATCCCAAAGGGTCTAGGAATAAGAATACGAAGAATATGCTCAAAAGAAAGTGACTATGTAAAACAAAGAAATGTATTAAAACAAATCTTAAAAAAGAGGATACAAAGAAAGAATTATAGAGGCGGAGTTAAGAAAAGTGGATAAACTAAAAAGAGATGATCTACTAGATTATAAAACTAGAGATAAAAAGGTCAAAAGAGTCCCATTAATAATGACTTACTCTAAACTTTTGCCCAATATTTCTAAGATAGTTTGGAAACACTTGCAGATTCTACATAATTCAGAAAAATTAAAAAAAGTATTTCTTAAGGCCCCAGTTGTAGCATTCAAAGAGAAGCTAATTTAGGTGATATTTTAGTTCACAGTAAACATAAAAGAATAATTGACAAAATAGGTTCTACGAACATGTGCACCAGTAGATGTAAAGTGTGTAAATACATAGATAAAAGTAAAAATATAATTAAACATAAGAACACCACATATCCACTAAAAACTAATACCTACTGTAAAAATAGCAATGTTGTTTATGGAATAGCCTGTGAAAAATGTGATGAAATCAAATATGTTGGAGAGACTGGAACTACTTTATATAAACGAATTCAGAACCACCTTTCATTAATTAGAAATAAAAATGAATGAACCAATAGTACAGCACTTCACCAGTCAAGGACATGACATAAATGATGTAAAGTTTGTAGTATTAGAACAGCTAAAATTAGACAATGCAACATATAGAAGAATAAAAGAAAGTAAATGGATAAATAGACTGAATACAATTATGCCAGCGGGACTCAACAGAAAAGAATGAACTAATTAACTTCAATAGATATATAACATTTAAATAAATAAACAAAGTTTGTTCAAAAATTGTGCATGCTGATGCGCTGGGAGGCCAAATCTAGACTGATCCTCAGAGCCAGCATTGCATGATATAATAAAAATATAAATTTATATAAAATAATGTTTATTAGAATTAATACAGATTCTAAGATAGAAGTAAAAATGATGTCACAATATATAGAAGAGCATTACATCATGTAAGAATAAATCATAGATTTGAATGTAAACAATAACAAGTAGTTGTCATGCCGTCAAAACCTATAAATACCTCCAATGTTTTGATTCAAACACAGGCTCCCTTGAGAAAGATATGTGCAACATATCGAAACGTTGGGCAGCTGGCTCTTTGAGCTAAATATATATATATATATATATATATATATATATATATATATATATATATATATATATATATATATATATATATATATATATATAATTTGCTTTTAGTTCACACCCCACCACCGCCGTAACTATCTAGCCTTTGGTTAATACTGTATGTGATTACACGTCAGTTCAACCCCCTGACCAATGATAAAAAGATTTAACCACTGTGGATATTGATTGGCAGTTAAACATGACCAATTGGGCTAAAGACACTTTGATCTTTAGACAAATCAGAACGCAGGAATGAGGAGGGAAGACGAAAGTACGTCATATACTCGATACAAAAGGGCTTGCAGAGTGTCGAGGGCGCGCAGGAGCATGGTGGCATAGGTGAGGGGGGAAGGTAAATGTTTTTAAGCGGTGCGCCTTGGCTCGGAAAAATAATAAATTGGAAACCCTAATTTTACATGATTTTTAAGTAAATTGTTGTTTTGTTAAGGCAAGTCTTATTTTATTATCATATCCTTGTTATCATTTAACCGACGCCCTGGATCGCCCAAAAATGCCCAATATCAAGATCTTCAGCGGCAGCTCTCATCAGGATCTCTCCCAGAAGATAGCGGACCGCCTGGGTCTTGAGCTGGGGAAGGTCGTGACTAAAAAGTTCAGCAACCAAGAAACGTGGTGAGCATATGAGATGTTTATTATTGTATATTTGTTTCAGTGCAAATGTTTTCGTTTCTTTGTTAAGCGGAATGTTGTATGAATATCTGCGCCGAGTTACAGGTAGCTTAATGCGCAGCAAATGGTTCGTAGTGTACTCTGGGGATTGTAGTGTTACAACCGGGCGTCAATGTACTACTATGCCTCGGTAGAGGGGTTAGAAAAATTCTTATTCCCATAAGCGACCACGGTGCAAAACCTTCCTATAAAAACGGATGCTTGGGAATGGTAGTCTTTGACCACATTTAAAACCCGTGCTCTTTAGTGACGCATGAAGGACTACAAGGCATGGCGGCTTCTGTTGGAGGCCATGTGTTGTAAAACCTAAAATGGGGGCAAAAGGGGTTCTGACTTTGTTATGTTTTACCGTAAATTAAATACACAATGACGGAAACCCTATTATAAACATTGTAAAGTCTATAATGTTGCACAGCACACTACAAGTTTGCATTTTGAGAATAGTATTTCCGTGGTTTTACTTGAGACAATAGATTTAAGTAATCTATTGTATATGCTGCTGTGTTTAGGAACATGTTAATAATGTATATTGAATTCGAACTAAACGTTTACGCACCCCAGCCCACATAGTGATTTAATTTGACTTGTGCTAGTGGTCGTGGTAACCAAGTAAATAAGAAATGGCAATGGCCTTATGTTTACAAATGTCTTTCCTATCCGTTTACTACTTTCATAGTGTAGTCCTTTTTAATATATATATATATATATATATATATATATATATATATATATATATATATATATATATATATATATATATTTTTTTAAATAGTCGCTTTTTCTCTAGAAAGCAATAAGTCGGTAGCTCCCCTGACTCGCAATTGATAGCAGCTGAGTTTTTTTTTTTTTTTTTTCAGGGGCATGAAATGGCAGGTTGTCTGAGTCGGTGACAGGCTGTTCTGTCTTTTGAATTGTGTGTGACACCCAGTTTTGCAGCACTAATTATTTTTTTACAGGCATATATGTGCCACCCTTCCAATTGTGATAATGTTATGTAGCGATTTATTTTCCCTAGTTCTTGAGCGTATCGGAATCTAGGTTATCACAACTTTGTTTTGTCTCCACCAACCCCTTGGTTCAGAACAGTGTGGGAGATGGAGACCTGAATTCTCTTTCCGTTTTAGCAGTGAAGAGCTGTTGCAGGCTGGAAAAGGCACAGGTAATCTGACCCCTCCTGCAGTCATGATGATCCTGCAGAGATGATTCTGTGAACAGAAGCACTTCTACCCCAGAGGAAACATTCATGGCTCTAAAATATCTAGGAAGCTTCCAATAATAGAACCCATTGGCTGGCAGCCTGTCTCCCCCTGCTTCTTCATAGCACAACCTGTGGTGCTGCTTGTGTGTAAACTACTCTGCAGTGTGCAAAAGCTTGTTGTATTGAAGTGGAGCAGCATTCATCTCCCTACTCTAATTTACAAGCGTGCCTTTACTAATGGTGTTGTGCAGTAGCTGAAAATGTAAGCTGCAGCAGGTTCTTTTAAGTACTCTGCCATAGTGTGTGTCTTGTCTTCAGTGCTGCACTTATTCCTTAATTAACTTAAGGAATAATTATTCCTTACTCCCTTTTCAAAGCAAAAAGTGACAAAGAATGCAGGGTTTTCAAAATAAGCCAGCAATCTGCGCATCCACCACCTAATATATTTGCACCAGCTACTTTATTAAAAATAAGATTATTTTCGGTTATTATCATTCAGTCTGTTTTGTCGTATTGTACTGTAAATCGATATATAGTACAGAATAGCTATACATATTCACAAAAGCCTATTCCTTTTGTTGTGATATTGTAAATGTTCCCAGGTGCTTGTGAGGGGTTCATGTATAGAGGCTGTACACCTTTAAGAAGAAAGGTGTGATGGGATATCGGCTGGACTGTCAGCTGATCCACAAATAAGTGCCAAGGTGCTGGATTATTACTCGGGTTTCGTGCAAGTTATGGTGACCAAACTTGTGCGAGTACTGTTGTGTAAATGGTTGAAATGAACAGTTGCATTTAAAAAAAAAAAAAAAATGTAGAACAGCAAAAAACAAAGATGTGCATTAACAAAATGCCCTGAAAACTTAAAGAAAACAATTTAAAAGAAGCAATAAGCTCAATAATTAAGCTAAAAAGGAAGTGAAAAGGTTTCTTTTTTTTTCAAAAAACCTGTTCTTTCCCCAGTCAAATCGTAGAGTGCCTAAATAAGCATGGTCATTTACCATAACAGTAATGAAAATGTGGAACTAAAGAGCAACCAGAGATGGTCAACGTAAGACAACATTATTCAAATTTGTTGTATTATATATTTAAGTGCTCCCGTTTTAAGGTTTTGCCGCCAGTCTGTGCAGAATTCCTGGGGAGAACCCTGTTAATGCTACGGTAGCATAATGCTGCACAGTACAAAACCATACCAAATTTTTGCTGTATTCAGAATAAAATAACTCATCATATAGCAACTTAAATATTCCACATCTCTAATTTCTAACAAATAAAATCTGAATAGTGCATATATTGTAACCTGGCCAGAAAAACAGAAAGTACATTACAGTAGTTTAACACTTCTGCCAATTACAGCTAACCATATGATTTAAGTACTGACATCAGATGAGGTCAAGTTACTTTGTTCAATAATGTGTACATAAGGAGTATACCTGGTTGTGCTTTTAATGGTCAGTGCAAATGTTGACGTTCCACCATTCATTCACAGAAAGTTAACAGGAGAATTGAACTGCAGTCCAGCGTTAAATAACTCCTTTCCAAGTACCTTGCATTCTTTGTGTTCTGCTTGGCACTTGTCCTTTTTATATTCATAATAAAGTTAGCATTTTAATTTCTATGTTACCCAAGTTTGGCATCCTCCTTTTAGCACTTGCTATATTAACTTATTTCGGTTTACAGTGTAGTTTTGCTGGTGCAGTTCTCCCAGAAATTGTTTCACTGCCTAGCAACCGCACAGAAGCTGCTGGGTGCAATCATTACAGGGGCACTCGAGCAGGGATTTGTTCACATTGGCTGAAGACAAGGCAACAAAATTGGGAATTTCAAAAATACGTTTTGTAGAATTGCTATTGGAAGCATTGTATAATTAAGGTCCTTATGTTTTTAATGTACACATAGTTTGCTTCTACTAGAAGTCATAGTTTGCATTAGGCTACACTGATCAATCCCTAATACTAACTTAATTGTAAAGCCTTTTTAAATGGAGTTAAACGTGCAGGATACAATTACAAAAACGACTAGCTAATGCCTGATTTATACTCAAAGAAGAAACTGAATCCTCATCTGGCAGTCCTGTAAGTTTAAAATTGGCAAAAGCTTGATCGATACTCCTTGTTTAGACAAGTCTTTTGGCTTTGCCATTGGAACTGCGGTCTAATTGCAGGGCTCTCTGCTCCTGTGGCAGGTGTGCCTGACTGCTGAAGTGTACTTCATACTGTAACCCACTGGCAGCAAGAGAAAACAGCAGTCCAGCACACACTTGAGAGCGGGGAAGGAAGGCTCGTTTTGGGGTGGGGGTAGTTCTCCTTTTGAACCTGTGACCTTTCCAACCTCATTGTATTTATCTTGCTCTTATTGTATTATTACTTGTACTGTAACACTTGAAATGTATTTGCTTACGATTGTAAGTCGCCCTGGATAAGGGCGTCTGCTAAGAAATAATAATAGCCTCCACCCAGCAGGGCTAGATTTTAAGGGATTTTTTTTTCTGATTGTCCCATGACCAAGTGCAAGGAAGATCACTGGTTGTCCACAAACAAAACAGATTGTCTGCAACACAAATACATGTGTTTTGTATGTAAACAGACTTAATAATATGCAAATGTACGGTAGTGTACTATAGTATATAGTGCATTGCATGATTCAAAAGACAAACACGGCAAACAGCTTGCATAACTCAAGGTGACATTCACCTTTAAATAGGGATGGGCCGATTTATCTTAAATCCAGGTTTAAGCTTGGCATTTTTACAGATTGTATTGCATTATACATATTGAATTTCTGTTCATTTCAAATGTGAAACACAGCATTTGCCATGAGAAACTAGTCTTCTCCTAAAAATAAGACCAGCTTTATTTTGAATTTAGTACATAATGTGCATCAAACATAACCAAACTTAACTTTCTGAATAATTTCTCAAAAACCTAGCTTGTAGGCTATTTGCTATAATCCATGTATGCAGGCCTAGTTATTTACAACCGGTAGGCCGATGTGATGCAAAGGGCCAAGAAATTCAGGTGAACTGCCTGAAAAGACTTGGAAAGCTCCAAGCATACAAACAGTGGTTATGCATAAACAGAAAATCTATTGTACAGCGTTAACATGTCAAAGTTTGCAACAACAAAGATGAGCTGCCACACCCACAACACTGCTCTGACCGTGCACGTTTGCTTGACTTGAAGGGGAGATCGAGTCTGGGGTGGCAGTTTTTATATAGTGTGGGTTGGAGATGAGAATTCTGACCCTCCCCAGGTTGAACTTTTAAAGTATAACTGCAGATTTGAGTATTATTATTATTATTATTATTATTATTATTATTATTATTATCATTGGTGGTAATGACCGTGAAACGCACATTGTTTTATTACTTATTGGTGGCAATTCATCCCATCTGTGCAACCCTAATTTCAACCTTGGGTTTGCGTTGCACGTCGTCCACCTGGAAAAATGAATAAAGCAATGAAACTTGTACAGTAAATATTATTCATGTCTCCTTGACTTGAATTTCAGGAAAGCCAGATGTAAAACATGCCAAGGTATTCCCACAGCGACCAAATGAAACTCTGCCTTGGATGTACAGTCACCTGCAGGATGTGCATATGCATCCCATAATAGTACCAGTCTGACAAACTGCATTTTGATTGCACAAGGCATAAGTGGTACAGTATGGTGCTCTGTACACTGCAGAGGTGGAGTTCGCTGGTTCAGTCAGTGTACCGCTGCATACAGGAAGTGTTGGCTTTCATTCTACAAGACTTTGTTAAAATATTAAGTATCACTTGTCCTACGGACCATTGAATACATTGGATGCACTTGACTGTCCTAGGCAAATGGACTAACCTTAATTGAACCCTGCCCAGGTTTCTGGAAAGGGAGTGTTTTTGCAGCACTTCTGTCACTGTCCATTTTACATGTGTCTATGCACTCTGGCCCGGTCTGTAATGCACACCTGCTTGTTGCGAGTGATGCAGCCTAACATTGTTCGTTTCTTCTCAGCGTTGAAATTGGTGAAAGTGTGCGAGGGGAAGATGTCTATATTGTTCAGAGCGGCTGTGGTGAAATCAATGACAATTTGATGGAGCTTCTGATCATGATCAATGCCTGCAAGATCGCTTCTGCCTCCCGTGTGACAGCAGTCATCCCCTGCTTCCCATACGCCCGCCAGGACAAAAAGGACAAGGTGGGGGTGAGGGTTTGTGTCTTTTATCCCTTATTCCCTGCGCTACTAGCTAATAAAATGCCAGGGAGGGGCTGTGATTGCCTAAAACCCTCTCAATATGCATGTTGGGTCTAAAAGGCCAACAATACTATTTGTCTTTACATTTTCCGAGTTCATCCTTTTTTAAATCGGTTTATCTTTAACAGAAGTATCAAAATTTGAAAATAAACCTACCAATTGGCTTTTTTTTCCCCCTAGTCGGCTCTATATTCTCTTTCTCTGCCCAGTGGTCTTTATTTGCTACGTGTCAATTAAACTTACTTCTACCAAATCTGATTTGGGCTAGGTCTTGATGGCTAAGTGTTATAAAATGTTTGTGTTCACAGAGTCGAGCTCCCATCTCTGCCAAGCTGGTTGCCAACATGCTGTCTGTGTCTGGAGCAGATCACATCATCACTATGGACTTGCATGCCTCCCAGATCCAGGTAAGGGCTAGATAAGGAGGGTGTTGGTAAGGCTAAAGCCAGGAAGATATTCCTGTGAAATTTTAAATTTAGAAGGAATTGAACAAGGAAAAAGCAATTTTAAAGTACCCTTTCTAAAATCCAGACAATCTGCTGACTTGCATTGAGTTTTTAATTTCACCTTGGTTTACCAGGTATTTGATATACATAGAAGTGCTGTGGTCTGTGTAAGAAGGTTCCTGACTTCAATTTGACCCCGTCCTCTCCAGGGTTTCTTTGATATCCCAGTGGATAACCTCTATGCAGAACCAGCAGTGTTGAAATGGATCAAAGAAAACATTCCAGAGTGGAAGAACTGTACCATTGTATCTCCAGACGCTGGGGGTGCCAAGAGGTAAGGATGCAGTGGTTGTCTTTGTCCCCCTCCGTGGACACTGCAATGGAGCAGTGTTGGGTTGGTCGACCTTTTAGCTTAAAATGTGTCTAGGAATATTAGGGTTTAAAGTGGTCATTCAGGTGCTTGGTTTATTTACTTGTGCACTGTTTCTTGCAGGGTCACTTCCATTGCTGATCGTCTAAATGTAGACTTTGCTCTGATTCACAAAGAAAGGAAGAAGGCCAATGAGGTGGACCGCATGGTTCTAGTTGGTGATGTGAAGGACCGGGTTGCTATTTTGGTTGATGACATGGCTGACACCTGTGGGACCATCTGTCACGCTGCTGACAAGTGAGTTGCCACCTTGGTCCATCTGCACAGTAACGAAGATCCAAATCCTGTGTCATGGTGGATGTTGGAATTGTTGAAACAATTAAAAAAAAAAAATATATATATATATATACATACAGTACTGTGCAAAAGTTTTAGGCAGGTGTGAAAAAATGCTGTAAAGTAAGAATGCTTTCAAAAATAGACATGTTAATAGTTTATATTTATCAATTAACTAAATGCAAAGTGAGTGAACAGAAGAAAAATCTACATCAAATCCATATTTGGTGTGACCACCCTTTGCCTTCAAAACAGCATCAATTCTTCTAGGTACACTTGCACACAGTCAGGGATTTTGTAGGTATATAGTCAGGTGTATGATTAAACAATTATACCAAACAGGTGCTAATGATCATCAATTCAATATGTAGGTTGAAACACAATCATTAACTGAAACAGAAACAGCTGTGTAGGAGGAATAAAACTGGGTGAGGAACAGCCAAACTCAGCTAACAAGGTGAGGTTGCTGAAGACAGTTACTGTCAAAAGTCATACACCATGGCAAGACTGAGCGCAGCAACAAGACACAAGGTAGTTATACTGCATCAGCAAGGTCTCTCCCAGGCAGAAATTTCAAGGCAGACAGGGGTTTCCAGATGTGCTGTCCAAGCTCTTTTGAAGAAGCACAAAGAAGCGGGCAACGCGTTGAGGACCGTGAAGCGCAGTGGTCGGCCAAGGAAACTTACTGCAGCAGATGAAAGACACATCATGCTTACTTCCCTTCGCAATCGGAAGATGTCCAGCAGTGCCATCAGCTCAGAATTGGCAGAAAACAGTGGGACCCTGGTACACCCATCTACTGTCCGGAGAAGTCTGGTCAGAAGTGGCCTTCATGGAAGACTTGCGGCCAAAAAGCCATACCTCCGACGTGGAAACAAGGCCAAGCGACTCAACTATGCACGAAAACACAGGAAGTGGGGTGCAGAAAAATGGCAGCAGGTGCTCTGGACTGATGAGTCAAAATTTGAAATATTTGGCTGTAGCAGAAGGCAGTTTGTTCGCCGAAGGGCTGGAGAGCGTACACGAATGAGTGTCTGCAGGCAACAGAAGCATGGTGGAGGTTCCTTGCAAGTTTGGGGCTGCATTTCTGCAAATGGAGTTGGGGATTTGGTCAGAATTAATGGTCTCCTCAATGCTGAGAAGTACATGCAGATACTTATCCATCATGCAATACCATCAGGGAGGCATCTGATTGGCCCCAAATTTATTCTGCAGCATGACAACGACCCCAAACATACAGCGAAGTCATTAAGAACTATCTTCAGCGTAAAGAACAAGGAGTCCTGGAAGTGATGGTATGGCCCCCACAGAGCCCTGATCTCAACATCATCGAGTCTGTCTGGGATTACATGAAGAGAGAGAAGCAACTGAGGCTGCCTAAATCCACAGAAGAACTGTGGTTAGTTCTCCAAGATGTTTGGGCCAACCTACCTGCCGAGTTCCTTCAAAAACTGTGCAAGTGTACCTAGAAGAATTGATGCTGTTTTGAAGGCAAAGGGTGGTCACACCAAATATTGATTTGATGTAGATTTTTCTTCTGTTCACTCACTTTGCATTTAGTTAATTGATAAATATAAACTATTAACATGTCTATTTTTGAAAGCATTCTTACTTTACAGCATTTTTTCACACCTGCCTAAAACTTTTGCACAGTACTGTATGTGTGTGTGTATATGTGTATATATGTGTGTGTGTGTGTATATATATATATATATATATATATATATATATATATATATATATATATATATATATATATAAAAAAAAAAAAATCATAACTATGGCATAAATCCTTTTAACAGCATGTGGTAGACTAGCTCCATGGTGCGAATTTTTAGTTGTGTGGTTTTTTTTTTTTAGTTTTTTTTTGGTAGGACTTGAGTAAATTGGGAGTTTGTTTCTGCTCAATGCATACTTCAGCTAACTTTTTTTTTGTCATTTATTTTCTCTCTCAAGGCTTCTGTCTGCAGGTGCCACGAAGGTGTATGCAATCCTGACTCATGGCATCTTCTCCGGCCCAGCCATCTCTCGCATTAACAATGCCTGCTTTGAGGCGGTTGTTGTCACAAACACCATCCCACAGGAGGACAAGATGAAGCACTGTCCTAAAATACAGGTGAGGACACTTAGAGTAGTGGAGGCAGTGTATATGCTGCAAACTAAATTTGTGGGTGACATTTCTAATTTGTTGTGGTTCAATATTATATTTAGGGACTTGTATTAGAAACTGGGGTATACCAACTGCTTATTCAGCTTGGGTGAAATGATGTATGGATGTTTACTAACTGTTATACAGGCACATACCGTAGATTATGCTTTTGCCTGTGGTTCTAATTTTGTGTTTACAATTGTGGTTGGGATGCAAGTTTTAACATGCCTGTTAAATTTTGTAACATGCCAATTTGTTTCCTGTGCTTGCAGGTTATAGATATATCCATGATTCTGGCAGAAGCAATCCGCAGGACACACAACGGCGAGTCCGTCTCCTACCTGTTCAGCCATGTCCCTTTGTAACGCAACAGAGCCCTGGTGCTTCAGTGCAGCCAGTTTTACCAAAAAGGAAAACGATTCTCCTTGCCGTGCCTGCAATGCAAATCCCTGAAAATCCCAAAACAAGACTGCTGTGGGATTAACTCCAGCTGGCCTGTCCCACTTCCGTGTTTTTGGCCCACCCCACTTTACGGTTATGGTGTTCTCCTTCATTAGAACTGCTTTTCTAGTCAGTCATGTGAGCTGTGCAGCTTTCCTTTTATAGAAGCAATATATTGTCTCTCAAACTTGGGCACACTATTGCAGTCAAGATGATGGAGGTGTGCAGTTTGTGGATCAAGAGCGAGGACGAATACAATTTCTAGAGCTTGCCTTAAGCTGTTGTCAATCTGCTCCTGTTTTTCTCCCTTTTTGCTTTGAACCAAATGTTTTAAATTCTTCTGTTAAACTTCATATGAAGAAAGGGGAGAGGGTGGGGGCTTGCTATTTAGTGCAAGGTGATATGCCTTCTATAGTTGACTGAACATGAAATTTATTTAATGCCACCAGGTGGCAGCAACACCAAAATGTTTACACCTTAATGTTCATTTAAGTGTATGAAATATCAAATCTTCAATATATAAATGGCTTGGTGATGCACCAATTCCCCATGGGTGAAGATGCCCAATGCAAATAGCTACATACTGCTTCAAACTCTAATATTGTGTACTATTACTCTGTCTTTTACTGTTTGTGTAGTTTACATGTTGGATTAATTTTGTAGTCTCTTTAGAAACTGTTACATTGGAGGGGCATGAATTTAATTTAGCCCTTGCACATTGCACATTGACCTTAATGTGATAAATGAAGTACTAGTTCCAGTGATGTGTCCCAACTCCACCAGTGAGAAACTGAGCTCCTTGATGTGTCCCATACCAAAGGGGCTTTTGGAATGTACTGTGTTTTTAATGGAACATTAAAGTCATCGGTGTTCATAAAACTTGTATTAAGTTTGTTTTTACGTTTGCTGTCTGGGTTGCAGTGAATTATTTGAAGTGAGGCAGTGGTCACTATCGAAGCCTGAATGAAGTGTATCAGCTGTGAATTTAAGGCTGGGGTGATGCATTGGTCCATCATATTGTATGATCACAATCAATGATGAGCATGTGCATTGTTTTGTTTCCATCAACACAGCTTTCTTGTTTTAATTCGAGCCCCGTTCACACTGGCAGTTTTACCTGGGTCACAGTCCCGCGTAGTGTGAAAGCACGTACCTGGGTCACAGTCCCGCGTAGTGTGAAAGCACGTACCTGGGTCACAGTCCCGCGTAGTGTGAAAGCACGTACCTGGGTCACAGTCCCGCGTAGTGTGAAAGCACGTACCTGGGTCAAAGTCCCGCGTAGTGTGAAAGCACGTACCTGGGTCACAGTCCCGCGTAGTGTGAAAGCACGTACCTGAGTCCCAGCGACCCACCTCCACATGTGGGTTAACATGCTTTTGACCCAGGTTGATCTAGACAATGCATGACGCCCATTGAAATAACAAACAGCCACAAGTACTTGTACTTTCCAAAAGTAGTCCGCTTTGCCAGCAACCTTGATCCTCAGCGAGCAGGTTTTCAGAAAGTCTGTGCAGATTGTGAACAAGCTCAGTTCTTCATAGCAAAAAATGTAGATGCTATCCAGTTTAACAAAATAAGAAAAGAACACTAAAGAAACAACTTTTTTTTTGTTTTTTTTGTTAAAGTTTTGTTGCTGAACATTAAATATCTGTTACTTGGTTTTAATTGTTTAATGGTTTATTTCCATGCATTTACTTGGCACCAAAATAAGGTAGGACATTTTTGGAGGTGTTATCCATAATCCAATTTCCTTTAATGTAGTAATGCTCAATGTTGGTAGCTATTCAGTATATTATCAATAGCTGTGTATTACTTCTGTTTTATTTTTTTTTTTTTTTTTAAGGATATCGGTGCATCGATTTAATAAAATAAATAAAAGTATAGCAGTGCAAAACAAATGGCATCAAATTATTGAATCTGCACCAGTTGTGTTGCTCCTCCAGGATGTTAAACTGGGATTACTGGTTACTTGGGTTGTGTTGGATGTGGAGGTATTCCAGTTTTCATTTCTGAAGTAGGTGGGGGAAATTTGAACCGTCAGTCTTGGATGGGAAGGGCTTAAAAGTATCCCGGTACCATTTTAAGTTGGTGACTCCGACAATCCCAGCCTGACAAACCTAAAACAAGTAATGGAATTTAAAATGATCGGGTCAATTAACTATAGAACGTGTTTGACATAGACTCCAGAAAAATGACAACCAATTACGTTATACTCCAGAAAAAAAGGCCAACAAATTTGGCTGTGTGTAAATACATAATAGATTTTACACTAAGTGCTTAAGCATGCATGGTTTTTAACATGATCCAAGCTTAGTCTAAGGATCACTTTCACAGTAATATATATATATATATATATATATATATATATATATATATATATATATATATATATATAAATTTTTCGAAAGTAAGAAACAACTCTGAGCGAAACAACTTTGTTTTAAATTACGGTTAAGCGATAGAACAATGCATGCGTCTGCATTCTGGAAGGAAATCTTCAAGATATGATGCAATTCTGTTCACTTCGCACAACCAAAAGTAACATAAGCACCACATACTGTGAATGCTACACATGTTCCGTGTTCCTCAATTTGTAGCATAGAACAATAAATAAATAAAAATACAGTATTTACAACCGACGAAATTCCGAAAGTAAAAAAAAAAAAAAACATGAGTAAGATGCAATCACAATATGTGCTCTATCACTTTGTGCTGTCAGGGGGCGCTGATTTACAAAATCACGACATCTCGTCTAGGAACAATAGAAATCAATTATACATAACATGCGGTTTGCCAAAATACATTTTAAATTTTATATACAGCTGTAGATCTCCTAAATAGGCCCATACACGTATACATAGACTTAAAGAATAAGGACTGTTTTAAATACGAAGGCACAATAGAATATATTAAAAATAAGAACGATCCAATTAATCTTTTATACAACAATAACCATTTCTCAGTTATTGTATTTAAAGACAATGAAACCGGAAGAAAATCTGAATACTGTAAGAAAGATAATCAAAATAAATCTAAAACAGTAAAAATAAACCAGGTTAATAATAAAATGCGAAATAGAGAATTAAACATGACTAAGACAGACAATTCAAAACATAAAGTAGGAGACCCAAAAATAGACATGGTACCAAATACACAAAAGATAAGACAGAAGACATAGTATTTAATTTATCAAGTAAAACTTTAACCACATCCCAAAAAGCAGTACTGAGTAAAGGACTTAAGTTTATACCGACTAAAAGATACATCGATAAAGATAAACTGGCCACTGAATTAAAGGAGTGGGAGATTTTATAATGAAAATATCTCAGATTCAGAGGGTAATTATGAGCATGGGATTAAGGTTAATAGTACAAACATATAGACTCCTCCGGATGGAAGAGATAAATGGTTAGATATGTATATTGAAGTAGTTAAACAAACTATGACTGAGTTGTTAAATGATGATGATATAATGATAAGACCAGCAGATAAAGGCTCAGGAATAGTGATAATAAGCACAGATGACTATATGAAATCTGTAGAATGTGAATTAAATAATACAGATACATATGAAGAAGTTAAAAGCAATAAGATCAATAAATCGGTAAAAGAGGTTAAGGAAATTGCGGAGAGACTATACAATAAAGGAATTATATCAAAAGAATTCAAAAAATACATGCAGCCACATAATGCAAGAACAGGCCTAGCAAGAGGAAATCCTAAAATGCACAAAGAAAATCACCCTATGCGAATGATAGTCAGTACAATTGATAATCCAACACACATAATAGCTGAAATAGCAGAAAAACAACTTAGGTCGCACGTTGAGAAATTACCAAGCTATGTTAAGGATACAACACAATTTTTAAAAAGACTTGAATCAATAAAACACAACCTCCCAGAGAATACAATTTTATTTTGCATGGATGTAAAATCCTTGTACCCAAGTGTCCGTCGTAAAGAAACTTTAGAAGCTTGTCAAAAAGCACTAGATAATAGACTAGATAAATCAATACCAACAGCAGAGGTGCTGAACATGATCAACGTAGTTTTAGAAAACAGTTATTTTACATTTGTTGATAAGAATTACAAACAAAACGATGATACAGCAATAGGATCTAAATTAGGAATGCATTTTGCCAGTACATACATGGAGAAATGGGAAGAACAATTATTTAGAAAATTGGAAAGAGAACCTTTAGAATACATTCGGTTTGTAGATGATATTTTTGGGGTTTGGACACATGGAGAAGAGTCTCTTTTCCAGTTTCATAAAATGGCAAATGAAATACACAGTAATATTAAGGTGGACCTTCGATGGACAAGGAAAGAAATAGAATTTTTAGATACCATAGTAAAACTTGAAGAAGGTTCAATTGAGACTGACCTCTTCTGTAAACCTACTGACATGCACCAGTATTTACACATGTCCTCTGCACATCCGATACACACTAAAAGGGCAATCCCAAAGGGTCTAGGAATAAGAATACGAAGAATATGCTCAAAAGAAAGTGACTATGTAAAACAAAGAAATGTATTAAAAACAAATCTTAAAAAGAGGATACAAAGAAAGAATTATAGAGACGAAGTTAAGAAAAGTGGATAAACTAAAAAGAGATGATCTACTAGATTATAAAAATAGAGATAAAAAGGTCAGAAGAGTTCCATTAATAATGACTTACTCTAAACTTTTGCCCAATATTTCTAAGATAGTTTGGAAACACTTGCGGATTCTGCATAATTCAGAAAAATTTTAAAAAAGTATTTCTTAAGGCCCCAGTTGTAGCATTCAAAAGAGAAGCTAATTTAGGTGATATTTTAGTTCACAGTAAACATAAAAGAATAATTGACAAAATGGGTTCTACAAACATGTGCACCAGTAGATGTAAAGCGTGTAAATACATAGACAAAAGTAAAAATATAATTAAACATAAGAACACCACATATCCACTAAAAACTAATACCTACTGTAAAAATAGCAATGTTGTTTATGGAATAGCCTGTGAAAAATGTGATGAAATCAAATATGTTGGGGAGACTGGAACTACTTTATATAAACGAATTCAGAACCACCTTTCATTAATTAGAAATAAAAAAATGAATGAACCAATAGTACAGCACTTCACCAGTCAAGGACATGACATAAATGATGTAAAGTTTGTAGTATTAGAACAGCTAAAATTAAACAATGCAACATATAGAAGAATAAAAGAAAGTAAATGGATAAATAGACTGAACACGATTATGCCAGCGGGACTCAACACAAAAAAGAATGAACTAATTAACTTCAATAGATCTATAACATTTAAATAAATAAACAAAATTCGTTCAAAAGTTGTGCATGCTGATGCGCTGGGGAGGCCAAATCTAGACTGATGCTCAGAGCCAGCATTGCATGATATAATAAAAATATAAATTTCTATAAAGCAATGTTAATTAGAATTAATACAGATTCAAAGATAGAAGTAAAAATGATGTCACAATATACAGAACAGCATTACATCATGAAGAACAAATCATGGATTTGAATGTAAACAATAACAAGTAGTTGTCATGCCGTCAAAAACCTATAAATACTTCCAATGTTTTGATTCAAACACAGGCTCCCTTGAGAAAGATATGTACAACATATCGAAACGTTGGGCAGCTGGCTCTTTGAGCTAATATATATATATATATATATATATATATATATATATATATATATATATATATATATATATAGATATAGATATAGATATAGATATAGATATAGATATAGATAGATAGATAGATAGATAGATAGATAGATAGATAGATAGATACATAATCTCAATTTTACACTCTTAAAAAATAAAGTGGGTACGTTTTTTTTTTTTTTGTTTTCGTCTTCACAATTAAGAATTGAGCCGATTTTAGCTGCCTCGATGGACGCTACGCGCCATATATGACGCGGCACCCTACAGCAAGTGACTTTGATTGGCAGTGTATTGTCATAGCGTGAACAGATT